>OX393578.1:59811570-60449846 GCA_947652605.1 Elmis aenea | reverse complement strand
GGCTATATACTCATTGCACTTTTTTCGACAGAAAAATCGATTTTCTTAAAACTATAGCAAATGACTTCAAACTTCTTATACACGTTAGTTTTGAGCAAGTTAAGGATTATTAGCCCCTAAATACGATTTTTAATTTTTCGCGAAAAATGGGAAAAGTACAAAGGCTATATAGTCTTTGCACTTTTTTCGACAAAAAAATCGATTTTCTTAAAACTACAGCAAATGGCTTCAAACTTCTTATACACATTAGTTATGAGCGAATTAAGGATTATTAGCCCCTAAATACGATTTTTAATTTTTCGTGAAAAATGGGAAAAGTACAAAGGCTATAGTCTTTGCACTTTTTTCGACAAAAAAATCGATTTTCTTAAAACTATAGCAAATGACTTCAAACTTCTTATACACGTTAGTTTTGAGCAAGTTAAGGATTATTAGCCCCTAAATACGATTTTTAATTTTTCGCGAAAAATGGGAAAAGTACAAAGGCTATATAGTCTTTGCACTTTTTTCGACAAAAAAATCGATTTTCTTAAAACTACAGCAAATGGCTTCAAATTTCTTATACACATTAGTTATGAGCGAATTAAGGATTATTAGCCCCTAAATACGATTTTTAATTTTTTGAATAACTTTGTAAATTAAATTTCAAAATAGTTGAGACAAACGGCATTATACTAAGAAAAGTAAACTCTATAACATACTAAAATTTGAACAAAATCGTAAGAGCCGTTTTCGAGAAAAATTTTCAAAATTTTTAATTTTTTGAATAACTTTGTAAATTAAATTTCAAAATAGTTGAGACAAACGGCATTATACTAAGAAAAAAAGGCTATATACTCATTGCACTTTTTTCGACAGAAAAATCGATTTTCTTAAAACTATAGCAAATGACTTCAAACTTCTTATACACGTTAGTTTTGAGCAAGTTAAGGATTATTAGCCCCTAAATACGATTTTTAATTTTTCGCGAAAAATGGGAAAAGTACAAAGGCTATATAGTCTTTGCACTTTTTTCGACAAAAAAATCGATTTTCTTAAAACTACAGCAAATGGCTTCAAACTTCTTATACACATTAGTTATGAGCGAATTAAGGATTATTAGCCCCTAAATACGATTTTTAATTTTTCGTGAAAAATGGGAAAAGTACAAAGGCTATAGTCTTTGCACTTTTTTCGACAAAAAAATCGATTTTCTTAAAACTATAGCAAATGACTTCAAACTTCTTATACACGTTAGTTTTGAGCAAGTTAAGGATTATTAGCCCCTAAATACGATTTTTAATTTTTCGCGAAAAATGGGAAAAGTACAAAGGCTATATAGTCTTTGCACTTTTTTCGACAAAAAAATCGATTTTCTTAAAACTACAGCAAATGGCTTCAAATTTCTTATACACATTAGTTATGAGCGAATTAAGGATTATTAGCCCCTAAATACGATTTTTAATTTTTTGAATAACTTTGTAAATTAAATTTCAAAATAGTTGAGACAAACGGCATTATACTAAGAAAAATAAACTCTATAACATACTAAAATTTGAACAAAATCGTAAGAGCCGTTTTCGAGAAAAATTTTCAAAATTTTTAATTTTTTGAATAACTTTATAAATTAAATTTTAAAATAGTTGAGACAAACGGAATTATACTAAGAAAAATAAACTCTATAACATACTAAAATTTGAACAAAATCGTAAGAGCCGTTTTCGAGGGAGTGCATATAGGTAGAAGTACAGATTACAAAGAAATAATTGATAGGGGTGGTAATGGCATATGGCTCGAATGAGAATGCGGCAGAAGAGGATAACAGTAGTGGTATACTACGGTTCCTGCGACAGTTCGATTGCATGTCCATCCGGAGCTTACTATGATCGATGTTTGAAGGTCGCGAAGAAGTCTTTCAAGGTCGTCGACAATGACCAGAGCGTGGTTGCTGAAGGAGTCTTTGAAATGTTTCAGCAACCACCCTCTGGTCATTGTCGACGACCTTGAAAGACTTCTTCGCGATCTTCAAACATCGATCATAGTAAGCTCCGGATGAATATGCAATCGAACTGTCGCAGGAACCGTAGTATACCACTACTCTTATCCTCTTCTGCCGCATTCTCATTCGAGCCATATGCCACTACCACCCCTATCAATTCTTTCTTTGTAATCTGTACTTCTACCATCAATACTCAAAACACAAAACTAAAAACCCGAAACTCGCATTCTGTTTGGGTCTTATCTGTGTTTATACTGTTTAGGCGCATGTACATGGTTAGTAAATTGTATATAAAATATGTCTCCGTGTCACACACAGTTTCAAACGTTTGGAATTCTATATTGAAATCTGTACAAGAAAAACAATACAAGATATTCTCCCCGCTGATGCAATCGGCCGAACAAGCAACTGGTTGGTGATACAAGTCCAAAACGAGTTGACAGGTTGAGTTGCCTACAACTGATTGCCAACGCGTT
Source organism: Elmis aenea (assembly GCA_947652605.1). Lineage (NCBI taxonomy): Eukaryota > Metazoa > Arthropoda > Insecta > Coleoptera > Elmidae > Elmis > Elmis aenea. The sequence goes on along the minus strand of OX393578.1, from coordinate 60,447,392 downwards.
GCCGACTGGTTTGTAACGAGTTGCCCCGTCTGCAGTGTCCCATTCAATTACACAGGTTGCAACTCATTGCGGACCGGTTGGTGATTTGCGTCGGTGATCAGTTTGTTTTGAGTTACTCCGTGTGCAGAGGGCCTTATAGTTACCGAGATTCCCTATGAAAACATCGAAATTTGCCTACCCTGTACGTTAAAGAAATGTAAAAGTAACAATTTTCATGCTAAATTTATGTTATGTTTTGAATCAACATGTAATTGTATATTTTTTTAAATGTATTTATGTTCATATATCCGTTGTATTTTTATTTTTCTGCTCCTCGAAACTGAATGATAATAATATATAAGCCCAACACGAAAAACTTGGCATGCTTTTGTTTGTTTTCATCGTGTTTTGTTCCGGGCGATTACTCCTGACTTGTAAGAAAAAACGTAAAATTCCACCGACTTTATTTGCCGATAAATCCGGGATATTTCCAAGATAATGCACGATTTTTCTGCAAGTTATCGAAGCTCTCTGTCAGAGCGCACGAGATCAATCGAAATCTGTGGTCGTATGTTATGTGTTTCATAATAATGCTCTTTGAGAGATTTCAGGAAATATTGGTTGTACAGCAGGGGATGTGGTTTTTAAAATCATAAATATTTTCTGGTTTGATACTGTGAGTATGATATGAAAACAGATTTTTGATGTTTAACTAAATATTTGAACTAGAGTCTTCTGAATTGGCTCATTTTCTCTTTTATTTGTTAATCATGAGTTTTAAGACAAAAGCAAAAAACTTAAATTAACACGATTTTATTTTATATTGGTAAGTATTTTCATGAAAATTTACGCAATGTGCCAATTTTTAATCTTTTTTGGGCCTAAAAGAAACAGTAATGGACCGTTATTGTTTGAGCAAGAGATGATTTTACTAGGACGTGGTTACCCGGACTAGCATCATACAATTTTATTTATTAAACATTGTTTTAAATTGCAGGGATTACTTTTAATATAATCTCCTGTAGCAGCTATACATACACTGCTGCTAGTGCCTTTTTAACTTCTGAAAGCATGTTTTGTGGGTACTTTTAGTAGGTAATCTTAGGTCAATGCAAAAATGTCTTTAGTTTGTTTAAATACGACCCAAAATATTTTTTTGTAGCACTTCAAACATTTTACTGTGAATCCAAGTGCATGGACTCACATTTTTATTTGGTTCATCTTTGATTTTTTATGTCTTATTTTATGTTAAAAACCCTAAGTAATGTGTTTTTATCTTTATTTAGTTTAAAACCGGCCCCCAACTTTTCACAGCTCTTCAAAATTTTAAAAATGTATACAGCTTGTGTTTTTCTCAACAAAAATTCAATGTTTTACAGTAGATTTTAGTTTAAATAAATGTTAACGACACTCTGGGTCAGGGCTGTCCAGCTATATCTATATCAATGCGGGCTATTTTCTCTCTCTTAAGTTTTAGCGGGCCACAAATTGTGGTTGCCAGAATATCTCTTTTAAAGAGAACATGTTCTCTTTTTTTATTCTGATCTTTCTTTTTTTTTATGCAAAAATGTTCACTTTTGTTCTCTTTTTTCGGTGTCTCATTATTGAAAGGAGAATGTTTACCTACTATATTTTATTTAATATTCGAACTTAAACTTAGAGCTGTAAAGTGGGAAGACGTGCAAAATGGAATCATTTATGTCAACCTAAGTATCAGCTCAAAACTTATTATCTAATAATATTGATGACATAAATGTATTGATCAATTTTGTAATTTAAAACAGTTTTCCGAGAGAAATTATAAAAATCCAGAATTCAAAATAATGAGCACAAATTTGAAGTGGCAAGAGTATTTTCAAAATTTAAATAACACTGATTTCTATTCAAAATTGTTAAAATTGTGCCAATATTTTTTTTGCAATTCCGGCTCATCATGACAAACATTGAAAGAATTTTTTCAACGATCGGGGCACAATGGACAAAAGAACGGAATAGGTTGAATGTATCAACAGTCAAATCAATTGTAACTGTGACATATAGTTACAAGAACAAAAGTTTTAAACTCAAAAAAATATGAAACATCTATAATTTCAAAAAATTAAATTGAATTAAAAAGAAATTGAATGTTTAAAAAATAATTCTCAAAGAACCAAAAGATTCTAATAAATTTATTTAATAATTAAATATTTTTCTATTCATTATTAATAATACAGAAAGGAAACTAAATTACCGATTTCATTGGGTAGATGTACTTTATGCTATATTAGTTTATTATGACATGATGTCTCCAGCCAAAAAAAATATTTTTTTGTAGTATTATATTAATGAATATATAAGTAAATAATATTAATGATTATATTTTTTACAATACAATTGTGCAATTTTTTTCTTAATAAATGTGTTTATTTCAATTAATTCCGTAATGTTCTATTTTTGTTCTATTTTGTATTTGAATTGTTCTCTTTATACATTCAGGATTTCCTGCAACCATAGCCACAATTGAGTATAAATTCTAATAGGCTAAACGCAACATTATGTATAAATCGAGTGAAGGGTTAACTTGAATAAGTTTTTGTTAGATGTTCAGGAGCCACAAAATATCTTTCGCAGGCCGAATGTGGCCCGCGGGCCCCAGTTAGTGTAATTATATAGTAGCTGGATTTTACGCTACCGATGTAACATTCGTGAGTAATATCTACACATTAAAGGAAAGAAAAAAAACCGTAATAGAAACAAATGCCAGTAACACCCATGTGCTTACTGTTGTGTCGAACTAGGCGCTTCCAAGAAGACGCCACCTGCCGTCCGGGGGTTCACAACAACATTCGACGCATGCGGACGACAAAATTGGTCGGTAGCCGGCTTGTATTGCTCATTCTAAGACCTAGCGTGTTTTGATAAACAAATTACACGATGGTAGACAAGTACGATTCGAATGGCGATTATCCGAGTTACACGGGAGATTTTAAACGGAAAAGTGCGCCGGAGAAAGTCGATTCGGTTACGGACGGTGAAAACGACGAAAGCAACCCAGCATCACAGAAGGCTGGGGAATATGTCCGCGAGCTCCTAGCCGAGAAGATATTGATTGACCAGACCAAACATCCAAACGCTGCAAGGCTAATTGACCAAGGTATAGAATGCTTGCTAATGTAGAGATCGAAGTAATTTAGAAGGCAATTGTTTCGGCCAATCAATAATTGGTTCTTCGTTCCGGCCATCTTTGATTGACAATTAAAAATTTCAGAGGTTATTAACAAGCACGAATATTGCTAGAAAATATTATTAAACGATGGTTTTGTATTTTTATATTAAGAAATTCTATTATGCGGGCTTATATTTTTGAGAATAACATTTCCACATCCCAAAATACCCTTGTGTTAAAAGCACGTGTTGTGTTAAGGGAAATAAAACCTTTTTTAATCAATATAAGCCAAATTTTGTCCCTAATTCCATTTCTTTTATTAATAAAATAAATGTTCATCGCGTACCATAACCTCAATACACAAAAATTGCGATTGTCAGCTGTTTATTGTCACTATTTGTGCGCATGCGTTAGCGGGAACTTTGAAATATAAAATATTAAAATATAGTCAATATTTCTTTCACATTTTTCCTTTTTTGTTTATAAATTTTAAATAAATACCTACTACTATTAGAGACAAACCCGGGGTTGCAAAGGTGCACTTGTACCCCAAGCTACAATTTTTTTCCGAAAAGTTTTGTGATCAATAATTGCAAACAAAATTAAACTGCAAAACAACGTTTATTTTACGAGGAGGGAACATATTTTTAATGCAAATGATTAAGTTTAAAAATAGTATATACGAGGGGCGTTCAAAATTAACCAGGAATTTATTTAAAAAGAAATATATCACTGCTGAACGAATAAATACTTAATTTTTTTAAATAATCCCCCGCATTTGGATATAGGTACTTCAAACTGGTCGCACATGAGCTGATTTTCGACAGTAACTTTCCCTTCCCCAAAGTTTGTGACTATTTCAAAAGCCATACTTTTGGAAAGATAGTTATACACGTAATGGACAAAAAGTCTAGTAAAAATTTCGATAGAATTTTCGCATTATTTTGCTAAGCTTTTGATTAAATATTTTTACACGCTATAGGTGCAGTGTAGAGAAATTATAAACAACTGTCAAAATAATAATAAAATTGAAAAGTTGTCATGGATTTTGAGTCAAAGGTCACAGTCAACCTTTTAGATTAGTCGCTTATAAAGTTTGTCATTAAAATGTATGAACGTGTATGACTTTTTATGAAAGCATTTCTTGTTAAATTAGAACGCTTTTGAAACACAACATTTACAAAAATATGCATACATCGTTCAGTAACAAACTTTTTTTACTGCTTAAGTACAAATCCATCATTTGGCAATTGTCCATGAGCATTACAGAACCGTACACAAATAGAAACTTTTTTCTACGACCACTAATCTAAATGACTCTTACCGTACAGCCTGCATGCATAGTACGCGCGGTAAACAAAAAGCACAGTTTATTAAAGAAATGATCAAAGTAGACTCACGTCAAACACTTCCTTCATGCCTAGTAAGTGAGTTGTAACGCACGGTAAGCAAAACGCAAAGTAGGCTTACGTGAAAATTGACAAGACAAGTAATTACATGTGTATATTAGCCAAAAAGCCGTTAAAATCGTACGTATTATGTGATCGTAGAAAAAGTAAGCTACATAACACGAGTTGCTATTTACAACTCTTGTTATGTAATACACTATAATACACACAGTAGTGTTCTCTGTTTTGTTCATACTTTTCTTTTACTGAAATGTTTAAAAACTACTACAGAATTTTACTATGTTAAAAACACTGTTGGAAAACCTTTTTTGTATTGAAGGTTTGTTCTTGTTAAAACAGAAAGTTTATTCTTTGTTGCCGGTAAAAAGGCATCAGAGCGTTTCCAAAATTTATATTTACATGAAGATTACGTTATTCGACTTTTTTTATCCTTCCATTCAACAATTCAGCAATAAATCACGAACATTGTATTTATTGGTACATGTTCCATTACCGATTAACTTTTAATATATAGTAAAGCTTACTCTGTGTAAACTTTTTTCTTAACTGTACTCGTATCGAGATGCAGAAACATATGAACTTCAAGATGTACTCAATCCGGATGAAACTCATATCGAGGAAATTTGGCGTTCACTTAATATTCTTCACATGTAGCGGAATGTTGAAAAGTCAAGAAAACACATATGCTACTATAGCAAAATGTGTGAGCGCGTCCTCCTGAATAAAAATGATATTTTGATTTGGGTGCAAATCGACGTGTTCACGAATTTAGAAAAATATGGCGTCGACTTTATTTTATTTATTTAAGTTCGGAGACGATACAACAAACTTTGGTAATCGTACACTATGTTTACATACGAAGTTATTGGCTAAGCCACATATGAGCGTTTGTTTTGAAAGTGGCTAATTCACTTCTTGCGAAAAATGAGTTAAAAGCTGTTTGCGACTACAAACATGCATGGTATTTTTATCTTTAAAAATTTTACTTGCAATTTCTTTTAAAATCATTGCTGTTTTTGTCAATAGAAATTTTATTGTTAAACAGATGTGCAAATATATTTATTTTTTAAATTGCATAATGGTGGATTTGATTCCCTATACACAGAAATTTCATTTATATTTGTTATCTCCGTTACTCAGTGTACATAATTTCGCACAGACGTTAACGAATCGCCATTTTTCATTACTGTTAAGTGACTTAAGCACAAAAAATTAATAGTTTAAAAAACTGCGAACTTATGTTGATTCTGTCCAATGTATTTTACTAAAGTGATGTTTGATAAGACAGTAATTCAAGAAAATTGTTGAGTAAATTATATAAGTAATCTGTACAGTTTATTTCATTATAAGTTTATTCAATTACCATTAATATTCATCAAATACATTAGTAATAAATAAATTCATTAGTAAATTTTGAAATATAAGTGAAAGTAATTTACTAAAGTACATGCAAAATATTTGTCTTCTCAATTGTTTCCAAAAATAAAAAACCACTTTCATAATAAATGGTCTGTATATATCTTGACAATAAAATTAGACTTCCATATGCGGTACATTCTCGTTAACCAGGCATAGAAATGAAATGACGCACTCAAAGCGAAAATACGTTTTTGATTTGTACACGTGTTGCTTGTTAGTACTATAAATAATCAACTGAAGAATACATAGGTACGTTCATCAAAACCAAACTTACAATAGGACGAATCTGTGTAAAGCCAACTCATATTTAAACAATTTTATCGTTAGACAAAATAAAAATAACGCATGTGCATTTTATCTATTGCTAGATGCTAAAGCTAGATTCATGCTAATTTCTGGTATTGAGTTATTCCTGTTTGTGTGAATTTTTATGTAAGTTGAAAGCAGTTTGAAGTGTTATCTAACACTGCTGGTCTTACTTTTAAATATACCGGCGCACACGTTATTTGCATCTTTGTTTCGTAAATATATTTTCTGGGAAAAAGTTACAGTTGAACGAAATGAGAGCCCACTTAACTAACTCCGTTTTCCGAGGCCCTAAATTCTCCCTATCCGTCCCTGTTATCGCGCTTTCTCCTCAATGTTGAATGTTATTTACATCTGCCCGTTGCTGACATATATTAAAGCTAGTGGACAGTTTGGTTCATGAATGCGTGCTTTGGTTGTCATCAGTTCCAGGACTATAAATATTCATAATTGCGCTGTCTAACGCTGTCGGCGCTAAGGAGGGGTGCTAAGCTCCTGCTAGGGCGGCAGGAATAGGAAGGAAGCAGTAATTTCTTAATTGTTTTCTGTGACGAAAGTCGGTAATTTTTCTTGTAAAATCAACATTTAATTTCGACTCAGAAAAAATCGCGCTTGAATTGTCTTGTGATGAGAGTAAATATTTCAAAACACCTTTTTAATACACTGTACCACTCAACCTTTTTAATACACTGTAACACTCAACCTTTTTTGACTCCATTTAAATTTTGCATGATAGACTAATCCCTCCTTTCATTGTTTTACCTTTTTTAAGATAATCAAATGAGAAAATGAACCTTGAAGCCTTATCTGTAGATTACCTTCCATTTCATTGCAAAGTTAAGGGAAAAATCTAGCACTCAGAGGAGTTGAAACGTTTACGGAAACGCAAAAAGTGAATCAGAATGTTTGGCTACTCAAATAAAAGATTACAAATTCTTGGTATCTTTAGTTATCTGGCATGATCAGCTTTTCCAAGTGAACTTAGTAAGCAAAAAATTACAAAGTGAAACCTCAGATCTGTCTTTCGGAATACACTCTTTTGAAAAATTGTGCAAATGGCTAGAGTGTACCGAGAAAAAGGTTTTAAAGATGTATTAATCGGTGCAAAAGATTTATACGTTGTTGCACAATTCCAGTTGAAACGTTTACCGGAACGCAAAAGGCAATTTTCAAACGAGTCCTCAGACGACCCTGTTGTTGATGCAAGGGAAGCATACAAAATGAACTGTTTTAATCAAGTGTTAGATAAAGCACTACAGTCTCTTCAACCTCGATTTAAACAATTAAAAGAGACCATAGATATATTTAGTTTTTTTTATGGACATTTCATAATTAATCCAAACAGTACATTAAAATGTGCTGCTGATATACAAATTGCTTTAAAATACGGCGAATCGGTGGACTTGAATGGATTCATGTTGGCAGAAGATATAGAGCTTTAAAAGTAACTTACTATTCCACAAAGTTGTTGCAATTCTTTAAATATACTTAAATATTTGGCTTGTAATAATCGTCCAACCTCGTTTCCAAATTTATTTATTGCACTAAGGATCTTCCTTACTATACCAGTAAGTCTCTGCGGGCGAAAGAAGTTTTTCAAAATTAAAATTAATTAAAACGTATTTACGATCCACTTTTTCTGAAGATGTCAATTGAAAGTGAAGTCATGAGGGAGATGGACTTTGACAACCTGTTAAACTACTTTGCGGAAACAAAATCTATAAAGATTAATTTTAATTGAGTTTCTATTTCGTTTATAAAAATATGAGTTGTTTTGCTTTCCTTCGTTCATAGTCAATGTTTGGTTATGTTTCTTATAACATGATTTTAGCTTGTTTGTTCAAAATATTATTTAAAAAAATAAATTATTAGTATGATAATGTATAAATAATTTTTTTGTGAGGAGGGAGGCCCCGCAGCTGACCTTGCGTCGGGCCCCGCGCTTACTGGGGCCGGCCCTGGGTACGCGTACCACATTTTGTAAAACACTGCCTTAGGCAATTCGTGAAAATTTGCACCCTGTATAGGCTAGGCCGGAAACTATATATCCCATTCTTGTATGTAATGTCAATAAATTGAAAGCACTTTGGTATCGAGCCAGCCGGAATCCAGTAATTAGAAACTATTTATAGTTTAAATTAGTTCTGTATAGTTCTGTTGCATATTTTATATCAAGCAATTAAGACCGCTGGAAAATCGTTAATTCTTCTATAAAAAAAGTCGGGTAAAACGTAATTGAAAACCGAAGAAGCCAGCTCATAAATTACTAGTTAAAATATTAAAACGTCATTAAAACCCCAATTTAAAATATCCTTTATTTCGGTACCTATTTACCATAAACGCGTCCATTATTTTTTAATGCCCCCATCAAATATCTATAACCGTCTAAACTTTGAACATCCCTGATTATCACACTCGCAGCACACTTATTTTTTTACCACTTTAGCTGTATACCTGAGATGTTAAGGAAGCGTTTCTCGTTGTTATTAAATTCCGCATATTTTTTAAAAAATGAATTACGCGAACATAATAAAAATTCACTTTAGGATGTTGTAAAATTTGAAACGAGGGTTTTATGCAAGGCATTATTTCCAGGATACGTTTAAATCGCCTTATTTCTGCGTTCCTTTTACTGCATGTGGGTGGATTATGCCTGGTCTCATATTTTTTTGGGCCTGACGCGCCTCTCTAAAGATCTGCTTGTATAAATACTTCAGCTAAATATTTTTTTACTATGTTTGTAATTATCCATGCGGGATGAATTTTAAAATGTTTAAAAGTGTAATGAACTTTCTTTTATAACACAAATTGCCAAACGAAATGAACCTGCGAAACAGGTTAACAATCACAATTTGATGAAAATAAACTAGAACTGTGTTATGAAGATCATGTCATTACAAAAATGTACCTATAATAGTTTTGGTAGACTTTTTATTGATTTATCTAGTGTTCTTCGGTCAACAAACATGTGATCCATCTGGTGTTTTTTTGTTGTTGTTATAATCTCTTCAACACATTAATTTGCAGTATTTCAAAAATCCCGCGAACCTGTGTTCTCCCGTTTCCCAAAATCAAAGCATTAGCTCCTTGTTCATTATCATAAGGATTTTTCCACCAACGCTATGTACTATCCGATAAACTATCAAGATTATGAGCAGTATCGATATGGCGATCCGTCTGATAGTCCATCGGACGGTTAGTCGGTTGTTCCAGCAGTTATCGGACTGGTTCATGAACTAGTTTGCAGACGCTACAAACAGTACATGAACGAACGTATGAACTAGCGCTGGTATTGTTGCACGCATGCGCTGTTCTAAACTCACTTGCCTCTGGTAGCTATGCAGCCCTCCTCTAATCCTATCAGTACTGGTTTCTCAGATTGTTTACACATCGATGCGCAAGTTTCTATGAACCCAATAGACATTTATAGTCAGACATGTCGTTAAAGCGTTCCAGCAGCGGCTTCAACATTTATTAGTCCAAAGTTGACGCATGTGTATAATCCAGTCCATGTAGTAGTACATTGATGAGTACAAAATCGCTGCTGGAATTAACCTCTGGTTAACTTTATTGCAGCTCGTTGCAGATGAAGCTCATTTTGGCTACGAATTTTTTCTTTCGCAAAGGTTTTGGGCCATTAAAACCCCAACCTCTGGAAAGACCATTATTCCCATATTGTACAAACATTTTGGTAAACATTTCAGTAGAATTTACGTCATCTTTTGCTACAAATTTGATGCAAAGTTATCCACATTAAAGTACTTCTGATTAATGCTAAAATTATGTGTTTTACTTAGCTACACCATTATTTTCAAACACAGGATTGCATTTCACATATTCCAAATAAACTATGCACATACGTATACAAAGTAAACGCATACATTACTGCAGCGTTCTGTGCAAAATGTAAATTCGTCCGAATTATGTAGCTTTGTACTGTTTTATCGATAGGCAAAAGCCGTCTTGTTTATTTTCCGTAGTATTTTGCATCGGAAGCGGTAGCAGATGCTTACGAATATTCGAGTGACACTGTCTGCATCGCTGTTTGATATATGACACCATTACACCTGAGTATTCGTCACTGTTCCCTACCTGTCTGCACGTAGATTAGACCCGCGTGAATTTTGATAAGAAATAACGAATTAACTTCGCGAACCCATCTCATGTGTGCGCCAGCCTTTTTTATAAACTCGTTTATTGCTCGCTGTGTTTGAATTTGAAATGACGTTGCAGAGACACAATTAAGAATTCCATAGAAAGAGTTGACTAAAAGGTTGGTCTAAAATGTTTAAGGCGTGAGTATAGGTAATGAAATCTCCACTTCTTTTTATTATTTAATAGGCCTTCTTCCAGTTTTCTTTCTCTCAAGTCTTCTCCTAACCCTCTCTTAATCTGCTTTTAGGCCTACTTCTCCTTCCTTCTGACCTCCATGAGAAGATTTGTTTAGGAATTCTTTGTCACCCATTCTTGGACATGCTCATACTAAACAGTTGTTTATTTTCCATGTCTTTCATGACTCCCATAATTTTTTAATGCGTTTATTTGTTATTATTCCTCGCCCAGATATTCCAAAAGTCCTACAAAAAATCCATCTTGAGCTTGTAACATTGTTTTTGTGTGATCTATGATTGACCACGTTTCGCAAGTGTAACTATGCTTTTCCTATGTTGTTTCAAATATACTTTTTATTTTCTTTGTTGATATTTTTGTCCCTTAATATTCTATTTAGTGGGGTAACAGCATTTTTTTCTTGTACGTTTCTTTCTCGAATTGCTTCATTTGTGTTCCATCTTGTGTTATTCTCAATCAATACTTATATTCACAGCAATTTGTAACGTTTTCATCATGTTCTAGTACTAAGTCTTGTTGTTATACCTCAATACACATTTGGTTAGTTTTTCTCTATTAACTTTTAGGTATCGTTTGCTATGTTCTCCACTGAGTTTACAAGTCATGGAGTTTATGTCTTTATAAGTATTTATATAAATACCACTGCAGGCCTTATCAATGGGAGGCAAAAGGAGCAAATGCCTGGGCCTCACAGTTTTAGGGGCTTCCATTTTTAACTTGCTATGTTGGAAAAAAATACATAATACTATATATGTACTTGAAATAACAGTTTTATTACATATATCATTGAACGACCATTAACATTTTATATTTTTTCCTGATAGTTTTTAATTTTTATGGGCCTCAAAAACATTATCTGCCCCGGGCCTCGCGTTTACTCTGAAAGGCTCCGGGTACCAGCAATAATTGTCTGTATTTCTTACTTTTTCTCGGCCTATACTCTCTTGAATACATTCATCTTAAAAAAAAAACTGTTAAGGTGCGTTTACAAATAATTAATATCATTTGTTAGATAAAAAAATTGAATTTGAATGGCATAAAGTACATATAACTAGTTCAGTTTAGTTAATTTCGAGTACTACAATTTTGATGTTGTTAGGGCTTTAGTGGTTCATGAGAACGAACCCAAAGGGCATTGAAACCGATCCATCCCCCATTGACATAGTTAAACAAAGTTAGAAACCCACGCATAATGTCCTCTTGTTGTCTATCAGCTTATCGTTAGTGCGAGGCCGTCGTTTCCAAGCAAAGTTTGGCTAGTCAAAATCATGTAGGTACCTATTAAATATTAATTTCAACAAATTCATTATAATTTGCAACAAGTGGCACATTATTTCTATTTGTTCTCTCTTCATACGAATATTATGGAGAATAAAACAGGAACAAACTTTAACAATATAAGACAGTTGAAGAAAAATAAATCACAAATTAATAATATAACTACATAAGTCTTAATGAGGAATCACTCATCTTATTTCTAAAATCATCTGTACTTGAATAAATAAGAAAATAATCTACTGGTGAAGAGTTGAGAGCCCACAACTGGGTTTAGAAGCGATTTTTCTTGAGAAATAAGAAGTGATTTTTTTTATCTTACATATGTTTATTGTTTATATTTAAAATGAATCGCTGAAGTAATTCAACATATGATAAAGAAATTTATTAGATGCCAACAAAAAATAACAGGGATAAAACAAACATTCTTGGAGATACAACACAACGATACAAAAGTTTCCGGCAAAAAAAAAACTAGCAATAGAATTATCTCGGTAAAATCAGAAAACTTCGTTTGCCAGTAGTTTATTTACTCAAACCATAAATAACTAAAGTCAGCACTTTTACTTTCTAATCATGATATGGTTTAAGACTTATTGGGGCTCGTGTTTGTTTGTTCAGATAATTTTTTTGTAACACACATTTATTAAAACTACTGTCCCATAATAATTGGCAATAAAAGAACATACAAATATTAAATTCATCTCTGTTAGTTTTTGATTTATAGAGCAACGGTTTCGCACAATTTTTTTTTGTTCATTGTCAGCTATTAACACTACTAAAAGTGTAAGATTTTTTTCCCCTGCAGTTTTAAAGTGTAATGACCTTTAATTGGGTAGTTATCCTTTGGTTAACACTTTTTAAATCGTAGGTATTATGTGATCGTAGAAAAAGTATGCTACATAACACGAGTTGTAAAGCAATTACGCAATATGCTTCTTACAACTCTTGTTATGTAATGTACTATTAAATATTTACTTCATTAAGTACCTCTGAATAAGTGAACTTTAATGTGCTGACCTTATTTTAATTTTACTGAAGGTTTTGTATATTTTATTTGCACAACCCAATGTTTTGATCATATTGTATTTAAACTTGATTATAACTTTAAATTAAATTTTTGTATTAAATTTGCGTGCGTTGTAAAGTTGACTCAGGCGACCTAAACCGTTTAGCGTTTAGTTAAAAAGTATTCCAACTGCACAACTAATTAAAATTCGGTGGTAGGTCAAAAAAGTTAAACAAAAAGAGGTCGAATCAAATTAAAATGTAAAGGACTTTTTGTTTAAGAACGTTAAATATTTTGTTTTGAACTGTTGTGCACTCTTTAGTCTTCAATTAAACCGTTGACACAGTAATTAATTCCAGAAAATTAATTCTTCGGTCTTTCCTCTTTCAAGCAATTTCTTACCCTTGCTGGTTTATGACACGAAACTGCGACCCTTTCTTTGGTCTTAACCCTCTACTGCATGAATTAATAAAAATTTGAAAAATTGCTTTTAAAAAATTAAAATTTAATATTGTTGCTCCTAAGAATACAAAATAATACAGTTTTGCACTTTTTTTTTTCAAAATGTCATTTTTTCGAAATTTTATTTTTTGTTCCCAAAAGGGAACATTATGCATATACAAAACAAAAAAATGTAATAAAAAAAACATGAAAACGAAAAGTTTACAGACAAAGTTAATAATTATGCAATTATTGTTTATGGAAATCCATCAGAGCTTCGAACCGTAATTTTTTCCGTTTCGGCTTTCGGTTCAGCTCCGAGTGATTACTTTTTAAATTTTTTAATTGTTTTTATTTGGTATAATAAGGTATAATAATTGGAAATAGAAGTATGTAACATATGATGATAATATAATTTATTAAACGAAACATATATGAACAAAACGCGCGAGTTTGTTGAACATGTACCGAACCGTAATAAACCGATATTTTTTTTCGGTTCAGTTCCGGTTTTCGTTCCGACAAAAATAACGGTTTTTTCCGTTCTTCGGTTTTCGGTTCAGTTCCGGTTCGAAGCCCTGAAATCCATAAAACAATTTTTTTAAATTACAACCTAAGTGAACTTTGCACTTATGGCATTTCACTCTAGACTTTCCTTGCTCACAAATCATAAATTTATTCAGTCAGTGCATAATGTTCCCGAAGGGGAACAAACAATAATTCAATAATTTTTGCATTAATTTATGAAAATATAATGTTTTTAATATTTAAACATGCATTACATTGGTATATGTACCTAATTTGCATTTTTATTATAATAATCATACCTTTAGTTAATAATAAAACCATAAAAACAAACTAGTATTTCACAACTATAACCTCACATGCAAGCGAAACAAATTTAATATGATTTCGGAAAAAAGGCGCCAACCAGAAAGAAGCGCTCTCGCTGCTTACTTTAATGTTGTTCCCAAAAGGGAACCCCGTGCTTACAGCGAACGTATATAGCATTGAAACATGTCTAGATATTTTTAATGTTTGTGTTCCCGATTGGGAACAATATGCAGTAGAGGGTTAATTAGGATGCCCTGGTGCAATATGTCCGAGGACAATTTTGGTAATGGCTTTCTCGAGTGAACGCAGGTTGATAACACTCTTGGCATTTCATTTCCATTACTTGCTCGTAATATACGGCGAAAAAGATCCGCACGATGCACGATCAAATTATTTTTACTACTGAAAATTATATCCGCCATAACATGTATATTATATCATAATAAATAATAGGTAAAAATGATAATTTCACGTACACTTAGCCACAAATATATTGTATACGTTACTTGACATCAAACGATTTGCGCAATAGGGCATGGAAAATACATTTGCCCGTATGTATCGTTATAAATAAGCTGTTGGAAATAATAGTGTAATGTACATATTGCCATGGAACAACCAAAGCGTATAGTAAGCAACACTGCACGAACTATCGCCATTTTGGTATGTGTACAAAAAGTAGCTAAGAAACATTAAAACCCGTATTTCAAAGCAATCAAATTTTAAAACGACGCAATAAAGATTTTTGTACGAAGAAGGCAATGAAAATGTCTAGAAAGCCGTGAAAAACAATCACAAACAACGTCAGTCTTATGTTATTCTTTGTTACAGCAATTTTGTTGCTGTGTTATCTGTTTGTTTTTGTGATCGTAAGTTGTTTTGTTCAAAGATATATTAATTAACTAGATGCTTTTTGTGTGTTACATTTTATACAAACGTTGACTCGACAAAGTTGGACGACTCCAAGGCGCTTCTGGTAATAATTTAATACAACAAAACACTATCTAAAGATATGTTATTAAATTGGTCGACTCAAAAGCGCTTTCTGTTATCACTAAAGTCATAATTTTAAAGTGTGTTTCAGTAGAATGCACACAGCTTTTTTTAAGTTAGTTTGCTAGAAAACAGTTAATTTTGAATTTTTGAAAATATACAATCCACTTGTTTAAAGAACAAAATGTGTTGTGTAGAGTGTAGCTTCTAATTGTCAAAAGCTACAAACCCATATATTTGAAGCTACATTCGTGTTATAGAAAACGATCTCTTGCTAATAAACATTCCCAAATTATTGCGTTTTCAAATGTTAAAATAAAATTGGTAAACTGTCTCTTTATATTTTTAAGGTGACGTTTATTTTCCTTATAAAATGGAGATAGTTTTTGACGGGTTAAACCTAGGTTGTCGCTTTATTCTAAGGATCGTTCATAAAAGGATAAAGTTGAGAACACGCATTTGACAGGACACTAAGAATTCTACTATTAAAACGTCCTTTTAGCGAATTTAAAGCTTCTCATAGCTTTCTCATTCAATATGTTGAAAACGGAAGAAAAGTCGATCAAATAGAATACTTTTTGAAACGACCTCTTTGAAGCTAGATAAATAAAAGCGTCCATAGCTAAAGTAGTGTAATTTTCAAGAATTTCGCACTGATCCATGATGCGTTTAGTTAATTAATTAATTTTTAATCTTTTATTGTGTTCATACGCAAATAATAAGACTTGAAAACATTTTGTAAATGCGAAAATTAAAATTACAGCAGCATTTAGTTAACGGAAATGATATTCGGGAGATAAGCTTAATTTGTGCGTAAGCTGAATGTATTAGGCAAGTAAAAATACTGCTAATTAACAGAAGTATCTGAGAAAATGTAAGAAAACATGGTAATTACGCGCAAGGAGTGAATGAAGAAAAGTTTTGGGAACTCGCATTAGTTCAGTTGTAAGACGTAGTTGTACGGGACTGAGTAGGCGAAAAGATAACGATAATGACTTTGAACAGGTCCTTACAAGTTACCTATTTAAACGCTAAATAAAAACATTAAAGTTGTTTAAAGTAAATTTTGGTTTTTTTTATAGCCAAACGCCGACTTTCCGAACATGCATCGAAAGTAATTTACTAATGAATTTTCAATCGGTCAAAGCTTGTGGATATCTTAACATAGAAACTGTTAATTGTCTACAAATAAAAAAATCACCCTCTTCTCAATCTTTTCCAGAAATCAACTTACACAACTTTCATAATAAATGGTCCATATACGAAAAATGCTTATCATTCTTTTATCTAGAGCCCAAATGGGTGTGGTGGTTATTTTCTTATTCCATTTTGCATAATCCTATACGTTGCGCAAAGAACCCCCAACTCTTAGCTCTGCTTCAGTTGGTTATAAACAGCTGTTAAATTATTAAATGTATTAAAACAATAAATTAGGCCAACAAAATTAGGCGCCACGTTCCGTAATTTTAACGAAGCTCAGGGACTACGTATGCTATTTTATAGTGACATACTACCTCCTTCAGAACCACGTTTAATTAAGCTCAGAAACGTATTTTGCACATTGCGATTAGCTCGGGCGAATGTGCTGAATATGAAGTGTGGGAGCAGAAATGTACAAAGGATTTGAAAGTCTAGCAAATCACACATTTTAAGAGAAATAAATCAATCAATATCAAAGTAACGACAACAAACCTTAACAAAATTATGAGTTGTATCCAAAAAGATGCGTGTTGTGATTGCGTTTTTAAACGATTTCCTGTTTAACCGGAAGTTACATCAGCACAGCTAGATTATTAATATCAAAATTGTTTACGATTGATTATAAATACTACGCCCTGGCGTTTTTGTTGATCAAATCTACGATGCACTAATACTTATCCGGCTCGAAGGACCAAAAAACTTGTGATTAAATAAAAGTGGACTGTATTTCTTCAATTTACGTTTGTTAATAGATATTTAAAAGTATCCACTAAGATTATTTTATAGTTACTTACATAATTTCTTAGCAACGCACAAAATCACGCAGTTTTTGTAAGAGTTTTCCTAGAAATACTACTTTCAATTTTGTTTTCGTTGGTGTATGTCAAGCTTTTTGTTTATAGTATGTAAAAATGTTATTTTCAAACAATTACAAAGTCCTCTTTTTGTTAAAGTGTAACATAAGCTTGTTTACTAACTGAAAGCCGACTTGTTCGAATCTTACGAGCAGGTTATTGCAAAAACATTTGTTAAGTTTCGTCAGACAATGCTTGTCTGCAATCAACGTTTTATTTGAAGCATAATCTTTGTCTACTGTTTGAGATTAAAACAAAATACAGTATAAGTTTGTTGAAACATCCACCGATTTTAAACAGAGTTACATAAACTCTGAAATAGAGGCGTCCTGTATTGCCTTTTATATGAAGTAACTGTAATAAAATCTTAATTAAAAGTAACGAAATGTCAACAAAGTGTTGGGAAAAAATGCCTGCGTCTTACTTCATGGATTAAATTGGAATTGATTCTTGTTAAAATGTTGAAAACATTTAATATGGTTGTATTTTTAGTATTTTTAAAATAAATGTAGCATGTTTTTATTAACTTCTCTTGTATAAACGTAGGATTTGTCGATAACGCCTACAAGAAATACGGAATTTATTTAATATTTGTGATTTACCCGACCATCTCCAATACAAATACGCTTGGTTAACATCCAATAACTTGACATGTGAACGTCGGTTGTGCATGACAGCTATTAGGACGATGAAAGCCAACCTAATTTTGATTTGACGATGACCGGGACATTCAACCGATTACTTTTTTCAGTACAAATGAAGTTGTGAAGCCTCAGATCTAGTAATTATGATGAATTCGGCGGACATTAAAGTAGATTAACGCTGTGTTTATGTATTCCTGTTTTTCTTAATTTTGGATGGTTTGCTGCAACCGTTGCAGTAAAAAATTTGCTTTGATATGACCGCGTTCGATGAAGTAACCTTAGGCAAAATCGTTGAAGTAGCTTTAGGCTAATTCGTATTCGATGAAGTTGCGTTAGGCAAATTTGTATTTGATGAAGTAGCGTTATACACAGGTATTCGATGCAGTAGCCTCAGGCAAAGTCGATGAAGTAGCGTTAGGTAAAGTTGATAAAGGAGCGTTAGGCAAAGTCGATAAAGGAGCGTTAGGCAAAGCCAATGAAGTAGCGTTAGGCAAAGCTAATGAAGTAGCGTTAGGCTAATTCGTCTTTGATGAAGTAGCGTTAGACAAATTCGTATTCGATGAAGTTGCGTCAGGCAGTCGATGAAGAAGCGTTAGGCAAAGCCATTGAAGTAGCGTCAGGCAGTCCATGAAGAAGCGTTAGGCAAAGTCAATGAAGTAGCGTTAGGCAAAGTTGATAAAGTAGCGTTAGACTAATTCGTATTCAATAAAGTTGCGTCAGGCAAAGTCGATGAAGAAGCGTTAGGCAGTCATTGAAGTAGCGTCAGGCAGTCCATGAAGAAGCGTTAGGCAAACTCCATGAAGAAGCGTTAGGCAGTCATTGAAGTAGCGTCAGGCAAAGTC
Organism: Elmis aenea; assembly: GCA_947652605.1. Taxonomy (NCBI): domain Eukaryota; kingdom Metazoa; phylum Arthropoda; class Insecta; order Coleoptera; family Elmidae; genus Elmis; species Elmis aenea. Next base: position 60,428,692 of record OX393578.1, on the reverse strand, counting down.
CATGAAGAAGCGTTAGGCAAAGTCCATGAAGAAGCGTTAGGCAAAGTCAATGAAGTAGCGTTAGGCAAAGTTGATAAAGTAGCGTTAGGCAAATTCGTATTCAATGAAGTTGCGTCAGGCAAAGTCGATGAAGAAGCGTTAGGCAAAGTCATTGAAGTAGCGTCAGGCAAAGTCCATGAAGAAGCGTTAGGCAAAGTCCATGAAGAAGCGTTAGGCAAAGTCAATGAAGTAGCGTTAGGCAAAGTCGATGAAGTAGCGTTAGGAAAAGTCAATGAAGTAGCGTTAGGCAAAGTTTATAAAGTAGAGGTAGGCTAACTCGTCTTCGATGAAGTAGCGTTAGGCAAATTCGTATTCGATGAAGTTGCGTTAGGTTAATTTGTATTCGATGAAGTAGAACTTGCCAAATTCGTTTTTGATGAAGTCGTGTTCGACAGATTATCGTTCGATGAAGTCGTGTTTTAAGAATTTGCATTTGATGAAGTCTGATTAGCCAAATTAGCATTCGATGAAGTAGCGTTCGAAGATTTCGCATTCGATGAAGTCCTGTTAGGCAAATTTGTATCCGATAAAGTTGCATTGAGCGAATACGCTTTCATTTTAGACAAATTCGCGTTTGGTGAAGTCGCGTTCAACAAGCTAGATTATGTAATCACAAGCATAGCAGAAGGTCCTGAAATATTAAAATCGGTTGTACACATTTTCATTTGTTTCGAAAAGTGAAATAAATTCCGAACGCCGTTCTAGGTCGCTGTTTTTAAGCGAAACCCAATACCTTATGATTAGTCTGTTAAATTATTCGAAATCTTGCTGCAGGTACACATGTTACTTCGCATTCCTCAGACTTTGATAAATGAACTTCGGCCTGACTGCGTGATGTATGAGAAGCACCGCCAACTACTTGCTGCGTCAATACGAAATATGTCAAGTCGTGCCGGTTCTGCGCGTGAATCATTTATTACCGACAGCTACTGCGGATTTCCTGCGGAATTACAGACGAACGTTTGGGTTAAGTCTAAAATTATAAGGACCTATGTACAGTTTAAATTTATGGCCCAGTTTTCCGCCAAAGCGAGACATTAATTAGTGCAACAATACGAAACAAGTGAACGTTAGATTATCAAAACAGATTGTTGAAGTTGAACAAGCAGCCAGTTAGAATTGGTTGTCATGTGTACGTCACATAAAAATTAAAAATTATGATTTGAATTTCCAATTAAAATTTTAATACATTCGTAAAATATTAAACTCTGTTAAAGGTGCTTTTAGGAACCTTAAAACGATTTCAGTAAATAAAGGCTAGGTAGGCGAAGATGTCGTTAATATCCGGCTCGAAGGACCAATTTATGGTGGAGTCTTAGATATTGTCTTCTTATTGGACTGTATTCGTAGATTGTTGTAATAATAAACATTTCAATAAAAAATACAAGTAACTAAGATAATTATTTGTAGTGGTCAAAAGGATTATATTTACATGCATTTTTTTTTACAGAAATTGCAAGGGTACAGGCTATGGGAAAACTGCCAAACAGAGATCCAAGATACGTAGACATATATCGTGAAAAACCCATGAAAGTATCCGTCAAAGTATTGGTACCTGTTCGCGAACACCCTAGGGTAAGTGTAGAACCTTTTTAATATATTTTTACGTTTTTATATCTGCACATGTTCATATAATCCTGCGGACTTATAAAAATCAGGAAGGACGTAGGAAAGTTTCAGATATAAAAACGCTCTTTTAGTTTTATAAACTTTCCGTGCGTTATTTCGTACTGTTTTTCTTTTACAAATCATAAATGGAGCCGTAAAATCTTTATAAAAAAAGTTAAAAACTTTTCCATTACGTTTTTATACTTGTCTGTGATGTTTCCAAAAAGAAAAGCTTTTTACTTTGGCCGGCGTAATTCGTTTGTGGGTTTTAATTTTAAAACGCTAGACGGTATCACGGAGAATATCATGTATTACGAATGCTGTTGTCTGTAAAGTTTATTTTACAACAAAATTGATTGGCAATTTGTTATTTTATAAACTAGTTTTGAACTCTGAACTTCATTTAATGTACAGTATATTTATTTATCCACTGTAAACAATAAAACAGAAAAGAAAATGGTTGAACACAGTAATTTTTATCAGTTATCAGATATAAGAAAACTTCAACACCTTTTCTAGCTAAAGTGTCTGTTTTATTACATAAGAAACGTTCAAGAGTCTTCAAAATACATTTACGAACTAAGGTGAATGTCGAAAAACGACTTTAAAACCCTTTTAAATATCCTATAAATCTAAAATTACCCAAATTTGCGCATGTAACATTCACTGGACTTCAAGACATTGATAAAACAAGATTAATTAACAATGATACCTTGAAGGCCTTCTTTTTCGTTTCTTAGGCATTGTCTGTTATTTTAAATTATTAATTATAGGATGCAATGATTGTCCATATTAAAATGTAAACTTAATCGTTACAACCAGGGGTTTGGAGCAGTCCAATTTTTTAATTGGTCCGCTCCAGCTCCGCTCCGGCATCAAAATTCCTGCTCCAGCTACGCTCCATGCTCCAAATATAGTTAACATTAAAAAAAAAAAAGTTTTTTGATTAAAAAATTTGTTTTTAAATACGTTTTAATTTTATCGGATATGTAGAAGTTGGTCAAAAATAATAATATTTGACCTTAACACACAAGTGAAATTAATAAAGGTTTGAAAAAACAAATTATTGATCTTTAAACGTTGAAAAAAAAAATTGTTCTGTTTTTAATTGTACATAATGAACTGGAGCAGTGGAGCAATCAAAATTATTTGCCCCAGACTCAGCTCCTGCTCCAGGCAAAAACCCATTGCTCCACAGCTCCGTGCTCCAGCTCCGTGCTCCACTCCAAACCCTTGGTCACAACACTTGGAGAAAACTTGTTTAGCGTCTTCTAAGTCTCATACAGCTGATAAGTTCCTGGGGCCAGAAGAAATTTCTATTAAACTTGTTTGTCAAACTAATAATCGGCGTCTTTCTAGTTTAATTTTGTCGGCAAACTTTTGGGACCAAAAGGCAACTCAATGAAACGTTTACAAGAGGAAACCATGTGCAAGATGGCAGTCCTAGGACGTGGGTCAATGAAAGACCGTCAAAAAGAGGAGGAATTAAGACAGTCTTTGGACCCCAAATATGCACACCTAAGTGACGACTTACACGTCGAAATATCAGCATTGGGACCACCTGCGGAAGCTCATGCGCGGATTGCTTTTGCCTTGGCAGAAGTTCGTAAATATTTGATACCAGACAGCAACGACAACATACGCCAGGAGCAGATGAGGGAAATGGAGATCATCTCAACCGCTGATCCTTCCGTGAAGGAGAGTCCACCAATACCTACAAGTTCAAAAAGATCCATCGTTAGTAGAGGCAAGTATTAAACAAATCCATCAAAACACAGTAGATTACTATTAATTGGGACACATTGGGGCTAGATCTTCCCTAATTAAGCGAATGCAAAATTGCTATCAGAATCCGGTTCGCACTTTACAGAACAAACGGGGAAGATTTGGGGTACATTCTTGATCGGTTTGTGTTTTTTTCCAGAAAAATAACTGTCCCGACTAATACGTGTCCCAATTAAGCGAAAAACACTGCCAAAATAATTTTAAAAGTCATTGTTTTTGTAAATATTAGGTCCAGGGCCTCGCCCGCCGGTCCCAATGCGCACGGCGACCCGGGCCCCCGTAACAACACCAAGAGTTATGCCTGCCAAAACGAAAATCATGTCGATCCTGGACCGTGCCCGCATAGCTATGGAGGAAAGTTACGGAGGATTCGATGAACCTTACGAACCAACGGAGCCCGCGTACGAAACGTACAGCGCCCCAGTCAGTCATTCGCGATCAAGTTACTCGACACATCACTACGATGATCCAATAGAGTACGAGCCCGAATATTATAGAGAAAGTTCAACTTCTTACGGTAAGTTTGCCTTTGCAAGTTAGCGCTTAAAAAAAAGTTACCAATTCAAAACGCGAATAAAATGTACAGTGTTTGTGAAAAATTCGGCAAGTCATATATCTCGGGTTGTAATGAAGATAGAATTTTGAACGAAGTAGCGTTGGAAAGGTCTTCGTTTAAGCTATCCACAGAGTGCTCTAAAAAGATTGTGGAGTGTACAGGGTGTTCAGAACTCACACCAACAATATTTTTCTAGCATTCTGTAGATAGCTTCATTGAAGTAATTCAAACGCAGTGTCGTTTATCTTCAGTCACTTGAGTTATTTGATCCATGCTAGACTTTTTACACACTGTATCTGAAAAAACCTTTCAGCTATAGCTGCTTAATCAATTAAAATATAATTTTAAAACGTAGAACAACTTAATTGCGATAAAATAATTCTAATAAATCACACATTTGGTATTGTTCATGTCCTGACAATACCAAAGAACTCTACAAACCTAGTTTTCTTTAAAAAAAAAACACACTGAGTTATCTCAAATTTTGAAAATATTTAATTATTTTGTGCAACATGATTTTAAAATGATTAAAAATAGTATTTTGCGTATTTGTAATACAGTTAAACCTCGATTCTAGCATCCCGATTTAACGTATTTCGAACTTAATTGCGGGAATTCAAAGTTTCTTGGGCCTTTCGGGAAAAACTATTGCGGGCCCTTGGGCAAAAGATTATTTTGGGCCCTTGATTTTGTCACAATAAATTTAAATTGCGTTTAAAAAAATCTGAAGCAAATTCGTGGTATTGTCTTTAGGTTGTATGTTTTTGACAAATTTAGGGCCTACCCCAAACTTTTTGACAATTTGCTTCCAAGGGAGGGTACGATATGTTGTCGCTAGAATCTGATCAAGGCTGTGTTTATTGCTTCAAGAACTTCAAAACTATATGTTTTGCAGAGCTATACGTGCTACTGGCAATTTCCTTCGGAAAAATAGGGGAGCAACTAAAAAATTTAATAATAACGGTAATTTTTGCGATCGCGTTGGCCATGAAACCGTCGTAGATAAAATCGAAATTCTTCTATTTACCAATTCGCGCATTCTTTGCAAGTAAAATAGTGCAAAGTTTTTGAAAAAATCTTAAACGGTTCTGGAGAAAAACGTGAAAAACGAGGCCCTTGTAAAAACGGTTTTCCCTATGTTAAACTTCCATGCAAGTCGCATAGATTTAGTTATACAACTTCTGAAATCATAGCGCTTCTGCAAGGGTTTCGTTTTTAACGTTTTTTTCCAGAACCGTTTAAAGATTTTTTCAAAAACTTTGCAGCATTTTACTTGCAAAGGATGCGCGAATTGGTGAATAGAAGAATTTTGATTTTATCTCTTACGGTTTCATGGCCAACGCGATCGCAAAAATTACCTTTGTTATTCAACTTTTTAGTATTTCCCCTAGTTTTCCAAAGGAAATGGCCAGTGGCACGTATAACTCTGCAAAATTTAGTTTTGATGTCCTTGATGCAATAAATACATTCTTAATCAAATTCTACCGACAACGTATCGTGACCTTGCCTGGTTAGATTCGTATTTAATTTGTTCGTATGAATTTTGACTGTTTTGTAAATTTTTACTGACTCCATACAATATAGAAGCACATGCATCAAAGTATACAGCATGCTTCTCTAGAGTTTTTGAAGCGCAATTAATTTCACTTATCGCGTTATTCTAAAAGATACAAATGAAAATAAAAATGTTAATTTGCTTAAGTATTCAACAGTTGATTAAAGATTAATTTTTGTCAAGAAGATGTTCTAGATTTGTTACATTGTTAAAAAAATCATTGAGAAAAATTGTATTGCTGGTTGCGTTTATGTATAGGCTCTAGTGTACTGGCTTCTGTTGGGGGCCCTTGTGAAGTAGGGCCCTTGGGCTTTGCTCCTATTGCTATGAGGTCGTTAAGCTTCTGCCTTTAATTCATTTGAATCACGCAGGAAAAAAACTAGAAAAAGAATTTTAAAGTGCAAGGATTATAGTCCAAAAATCGAGGTTTTACTGTATTGTGGGTATCCAAATAATACGATAATATAACAATAAAATAATATATCATGAATACTAATATAAATCAGATTCAAATTGGAGCAATTTGAGTTTAACTTTTGCTAATAAGTCAACTCTGTGATATTTATAAACCGTAACTGTTACTCAAAATAAGTTTTTAATGCAAATTCCCTATGTTAAAATATGATTTTAAAACGTTTTTATTTTAATATATAATAATTTAAAAATAAACTGTTGTGCGCAGAACCATCATCCCATCGTTGGAAAGCATATAAGTCAGCGCCTGCTTCAGCGTCGCGTCACAGCGAATCTTCGCGCTACCGTTCTTCGCCGTACACACGGCCCTCTAAGTAAAAACTCTTATTAACAGTATAAAAATCATTTGAACCACTATTAAACCTAATTGGCATTATACTTTTTTACGTAATGAACTATTTTGTGCCTAATTTTAATACCTAAGTTTAAAAAAATACGTTGATTTATAATAATATTGTCAGTTCTTTGCAATTTAAACGCCAGTTAAAAATGATTTTAGTGATACAGGCATTGTTGTTAATTTTGTAGATCTGCATGCTAGCCCTTCAAAAAAATTTGCTGGAAGCTCAGGAAGAAGCACATTTTTAAAACATTTTTATCAATAATAATAATCGATGTTGTTTAATCTCTAAATAGTATCTATATGTGTTTAAAAAAACAAGCTAATTGCGGACATAAATGTTTAAAATATCGTAAATAATTGACTCTTTTTAAATATAAAGCATTTATGTATCGCGTGGACAACTTTTTTATAATAATAATCTCTTATAAATTGTGCATGGTAGACTTTCACTTACCTATTTTTAGCGAATTTTAATTCTTGTTTTAAAAAAATGTACCCAGTTGTGTGAATGGCCATTGTGTTCAAATAAATGGGTAAAAAGCCAAGGCCCTATTTTTAGCGTTGCAAAATGTGTCACAAAATTTACAGCTTGATAACATCTTTCTTATCAGGCGCCGATTTCCAAAAATGTTTTGCCCCTTCTACTTGACGTATCTAAACAGAAAGGCAAAGGCAAGATATCCAGTGATGGTCGTTTGAATACTGCTCGATATTGGCGGAATTATTGCAATAACCATTTTCAGAAAATCAGTTTGAGTGCAAAATTTTAATTTTCCTTTTATGCAAACTTTTCAGAACTCTTCTTAGTAAAAAAACGTGATATTTCAAAGCTGTGGTGCTCCAGTTTTATGACGATGTGAGATAAAAAAATTCGACCTCATGCAACATGGATTGTTTTTAACACGCTAAAAATTCGGTATTTACTTCTTATCTTTGATTAAACACTATGGCTTTCCGTACAATTGTTTAAAAAATTAATTGTGTCTACCTTTAATTCAGCCAAAAAGCTTGCTATAAATAATTTTTAAATTAATCTCAAATCTTGATTACATAAATATATATTTAAATTCACAATTTAACAGTTTATATATTCTTCAACAATTATAACAATAATATTATGTTTCTAATCATCTGTTTTCATAATATTAAAAATTACGTTAAAGTACACAACTTTAAAAAATAAGGTACTTTTGTTAAACAACAATGATATTAATAGCAAGCTGTTTGTGTGTTAAAATCGTTTTTTTAATTTAAAAATAAAGAATCTGTCTAAATGTGTGTTAAATAAATAATCTCCCTGAGTCCTTTCCTTTCTACAGAGTGTTTGCTGATAAAAGTTTTGTAGGCTTAGAATTAATTGTATGTTGTTGATTATGGAGATCAATCCCAGAACCGAATTTATTTTACTTTATAGATTACTTTAACTGCCAAATTTATTTATTTAGTTGTACTTTTATCAGCGAATGCCGACTGAAATGGAGGATGCTTAAATAAAAATTACCGTAAAAAATCTTTGATCCTGTAAAACTTCTCGTGTTTTATATAATAAATGTAGATCGTTTGTTAAGTGTATTATAGAGAAAAGTGAGCTATTCTTTAAGGTAAATAAATACAAACTTAATTTATTTAAAACTACCGTGGATAATCCTATTTTTTAACTTATAAACAGGTCATTGCGTTAATTTAAAATTAAACCTAATTTAAATCATTATTAATAAATTGCGGCTTACAGAATGGCTCTAAAAAGTTTTAGGAATAGACGATAGAATTAAAATTTAGTTTTTAAACTCTTCATATTTACTTGTATCTTTATGTATCAATGAATTAATAAATCGTATAAAGGTTTAAATAACATTATTTTAATTGTTTTTAAAAACATTAAATACTTTATTTTGTATAGAATTCCCCATTAAATAATAAATAAACCATCTGTTTAGTTTGGGATAAATATTTTTGAAGATAGCTAATATTTTTCATCATTCTGAAATGGATTTAAAACTTTTTATTACAATGATTTTCCCCAAAAAAAATTAAACATACTAACTGTAGACTTTTCCGTTATTGATATAAAAAAATGTAATAGCCTTTAAAAAAAATCAACCATAAATCGACAAACCTTAAAATACAATATTGCACAAATATTTAAAAAAATTGCTGTAATTCACTTTTATAAATATTTCTTATCCCTTTATTATTAATCAATTAATTTTATATTTTACACAAAAATTAAGTAATAAAAAGAGTGTATTTAATAAGCATATAGTGCATCAATTCATCATCATCTAAACAATTTTGATTTTTGCATTTTTCATCAGTTTTTTTTAAATTAATTTGTTTTATTTTAAAAATTTGACTTTTTTTGTTTTTCAGGAATGTGAAATCTAAGCAACCACCAGGATAACTTTCACCATCGTATCAGTTTTTAAACTTTAGGCTGTGATTTAATCTGTGTTAAATTTAAAAATATATTTTTTCTGTCTCCTGTATGTGTTTTATTCGTTACTAAGTCTGGAAATATGAATCAAAACTGTAATTGTCCAATTTTCATGTAATCTCCATGACTCCATGAAACGTAGTATGTTATTAATAGGTACCTACAGCTAATTATATTTGAGCTAGATTTTTAATAACAAAATTATTGGTCCATTTCAATTATTTTACACAGAATAAGTTCATGTTTTCATGAGTTAATATTTATTAATAAGATATTTTAACAGTGTAGTGTTTATTATTTAACAACTGAGTACTGAGAATTATCGCACTTAAATGAGGACCATTATATAAATCAAGTTAACATTTAAAAAAATTATCGAAGAATAGCACCTATTCAAATTTGAAACTAATTTTGGCCTGTACGTAGTAGGCAGCACAATGCAGGCAAATCTATCCAGGAAAAGTACCAATCTAAATTTTTAACTCACGCTGTCATTGTGTAGAGGGCAGCACAATGCAGGCAAATCTATCCAGGAAAAGTACCAATCTAAATTTTTAACTCACTTTGTCGTTGAGTAGTGGGCAGCACAATGCAGGCAAATATATCCAGGAAAAGTACCAATCTAAATTTTTAATTCATTTTGTTATTGTGTAGTGGGCAGCACAAACCACGTGCAAAGTCCACAGAAGAAAGTTCAGGTTATATTTTGACAAGTAGCGGTAGTTATAGTTTGTGTAACACTGAACACGTAGTTTAAAGAAATTATTTATAAATCACAATAATGGCAACGTATATTGCTAGAACTATTGTAAAAGGACCTGGAGCATTAGGATTTACACAGCTAGGTAACATGTTTTTTATAATTAGGCACTTAAAAAATAGCGTTGCGGACTTTGGCTTCTTTCATTGAAAGTTTAAAGTTTAAATGATCTATTTATGGACTATATTAAAAACTAATTTTTGTCATAAATTGTTTTTAGGATGTGTGCGGACTTTATCCGTTAGCGGTCACTTGAACGCTCCTCGCAAAAGCCTTTCCGATAAAACCGGAAAGAACATAGTTCTTGTAGATGGAGTTCGTACCCCTTTTTTACTTTCCGGAACAGATTACTCTAAGCTAATGCCCCATGAACTAGCCCGACATTCATTAATGTAAGTAGCTGATTACAATCTCCGTAGATATTGAGGTGAAAATTACTTTTTAGCGCACTAGCTAAAAAAACGGGCATACCCAAAGAAATTGTTGATTACATCATATATGGAACTGTCATTCAAGAAGTTAAGACTTCGAATATTGCCCGAGAAGCCGCCTTAAGTGCCGGTTATAGCAACAAAACACCTGCTCATACTGTTACGATGGCGTGCATATCGTCCAACCAGGCTATCACCACAGGTATTGGCATGATTGCCGCTGGAGTGTACGAAACGATAGTGGCCGGAGGAGTGGAATTTATGTCCGACGTTCCGATTCGTCACAGCAGGAAAATGCGCAACCTCTTGTTGAAAGCTAATAAAGCGAAGACTTTGCCCCAAAAATTGCAACTAATCAGTTCAATCCGAGGAGATTATTTTGTTCCCGAGGTAATAGAATACGACTTTTAAATAACTGCTATTTATTTGTGTTAACAGTTTAATAGTGTGTTAAAAATTAATTTTTTAGCTTCCCGCTGTGGCCGAATTTTCTTCTGGAGAGACTATGGGCCATTCCGCCGATCGTTTAGCCGCTAGTTTCGGAGCCACCCGCAGAGAACAGGACGAATATGCCCTGAGATCCCATTCCCTTGCCCAGGAAGCTTTTGAAAAAGGATTCTTCACCGATATGGTCCCCATGAAGGTGAGTTTCATCGCTCTTGTTTTTTCTTTCAATTGTTTCTAAATTCATAGCCGACTTGAACTGTTTATTCATTGTTTGCTTGTTTTTTCTTTCAATTGTTTCTTAATTCATAGCCTACTTGAACTGTTTATCCATTGTTTGCTTGTTTTTTCTTTGAATTGTTTCTTAATTCATACCCTACTTCAACTGTTTATCCATTGTTTTCTTGTTTTTTTTTTCAATTGTTTCTAAATTCATAGCCTACTTGAACTGTTTATTCATTGTTCTCTTGTTTTTTCTATCAATTGTTTCTAAATTCATAGCCTACTTGAACTAACTGTTTAATCGCTTGACACACACACACATACAGACAGAAATTTGCATATATTTGTGATGCGTAGGTCCCCGGAGTTTCCAAAACTGTCGACAGGGACAACGGCATTCGTGTTTCAACACTGGACCAGCTTGCCAAACTAAAACCGGCTTTCATTAAACCCCATGGAACCGTCACTGCAGCCAACGCGTCTTTCTTGGTAATGAATTTTTTTTTATATCGTGAGTGTAGTAATTCTTATGTTGAATAGACCGACGGTGCTTCCGCTGCTCTGATCACCACCGAAGCCAATGCGAAAAAAATGGGACTGAAACCGAAAGCGTACCTGCGTGATTTCATCTACGTTTCGCAAGATCCCGTCGATCAGCTTCTTTTGGGGCCCGCGTACGCGACTCCGATAATCCTGCAAAAGGCCGGGCTCTCTGTCAAAGACATCGATGTGTGGGAAGTCCACGAAGCTTTCGCCGTAAGTGTCGAGAGTGTTTTTGTCGAGTTTGTGTGGTGATCGTTTTTTGAAATTTCAGGGCCAGATATTGGCGAATTTGAAAGCTATGGACAGTGATTGGTTTGCGCAGAATTACATGTCGAGGTCTAGTAAGGTTGGCGTGCCCGAACTTAAGAAGTTCAACAAATGGGGAGGTTCTTTGTCGATTGGCCATCCATTTGCTGCGACTGGCGTTCGACTCTGCATGCATTCTGCGAATAGACTCGTACGCGAAGATGGACAACTGGCTTTGGTTGCTGCGTGTGCTGCTGGTGGACAGGTAATAATAACTGTTTAACTGTTTATTCATTGTTTTCTTGTTTTTTCTGTCAATTGTTGCTTAATTCATAGCCTACTTTAACTGTTTATTCATTGTTTTGTTTTTTCTTTTAATTGTTTCTAAATTCATAGCCTACTGGAACTGTTTATTCATTGTTTTCTTGTTTTTTCTTTCAATTGTTTCTTAATTCATAGCCTACTTCAACTGTTTATTTATTGTTTTGTTTTTTCTTTTAATTGTTTTCAAATTCATAGCCTACTTGACCTGTTTATTCATTGTTTTCTTTCAAATGTTTCTAAATTCATAGCCCACTTCAACTGTTTATTCATTGTTTTGTTTTTTCTTTTAATTGTTTCTAAATTCATAGCCCAATTGAACTGTTAATTTATGGTTTTCTTGTTTTTTCTTTTAATTGTTTCTAAATTCATAGCCTACTTGAAAATATTACGTAATAATTAACAGTAAAATCGCGATAACCCGAAAAATATCAATTTTTAGTATAAAATATGCTTAATATTTTTTAAGGACAATGAAATTTTGTATAGGGCGGTTGTATTTAAAAAAAAAAAAAATTTGAAGCCAGCTGCGATTGTCTCTTAAAAATTTACCGAGGCGAATTTTTCAACTGAATATTTTTTTATCAGGGGGTAGCCATGATTTTAGAAAGACATCCAGAAGCCAACGCCAACTAAATCACGAGTTATATAAATATCCGAGTTGCCTTATTGTTAATTCTTTATATTTATAATTTTGCCAATAAAGCACTGAAGTTATGTTAATATTAGCACGTTTTAAAGTATTGTACTCTACACGTAACGGTAGAAAAGGTCGGGCTAGGATTAAATTACGTGTACTGAAATTTACATAACAATATCGAAAGTCATCACTTGCGTCATGTATATATATTTTATTTTTTGTATTAGCTGTAACAATATTTTGTAAAATGTGGTTTATAAAGTGTATATAAAATGAAGAAATAAAACTTTTTATTATGCCTAAAGTTGGTGTTTTGCTTTACATTACTAAAAACGTTACAAATGAAAATCAAACTAAAAATATAAAAAAGCATTTATTTGATACTAATTATAATTAATCCATTACTTACAACAATAAAATAGTAATCACATCACTATGTTCGAACTTTTTCACCCGTATTAGCCCATCCCGTCGAACTACCAACGTCTTCGACATGTCTCCGAACTGCTTCATCTAGAATTACCTTAATATCCTTGCAGCCTTGTAGAGCCTTCTCTAAAACCTTGGGTAAGTGATCCAGATGAAATCTCTGTGCCATTTCCATCAACACGATTTTCCCGGACATCGGTAACGCTGCTAGCGTTAACGTGGGGCCACCGATCACCTCCTCTTGATGCGATATATCAACCATGGGCACTTCATTATTCGCTAAACTTGCCGTGCAAGCACAAACGTACTCTTTCAAAGGTATCCCCGCGTCTATCAGAGCTAACGTGGCCGCATTCACACAAGTCGCGTAAATACCTCCGTCTGCATGTAAGACTTCCACGTACACGTCGATCTGTGACCAAGGATACAACTCAATTTTTATCGCAGCTAAAAGGGCTTGCCTTAAATGTTGCGACATTTCCATTGATTTACGATCACCCCTCGGACGTTTCTTTCTTTCCCCCGTAGAAAACACGGCCATACTGAATTGGCAGTTGATTATGGCAGCATCGTGTTGGGCTTTGGCCCTATTGCCTCGCACCTAATTACACAATTTAATTAGTACAAAAACGTACACAAAAATCACTTCTTTACCTGATGTGGTCCGTACACTGCTGCTAACACTTTCGTCAGTCCTTGTTCTATATATGCACTGCCATCTGGTTCTGTGAACACGCCCAATTTACAACGGATTCTTCGTAATTCATTTGCTCTTCGTCCATCCAAACGCAATCCAATTTTAGATAATAATTCGCGTTTACTCATGCTTTTTGAAGGTTATGATTTTGTTGACAATAACATGTGCACACAGTTTGGCCACACCAAAATTTAATTCCAACTGAGTTTTATGTTGCAGCCTTGAAATTTGACATTTCAATGAAATTATTACTACGTTCGGTCGGTGAATCTTATTGATTAATATTCAATATGGTAAGTATTTAATGCTTATTGTCGAGTTTTATTACATTTCTGTAAATTTAGTCGCAAGCAGAAGTTGAAGAAACTATGAAACGTATCCAATCGCACAAAGGAGTGGTTGGAACGATTGTTGTTAACTCTGAAGGTGAGCCAGCAATGACTAACTGTTAAACATTCCACTAATGATTACTGTCTTACAGGCATTCCCATTAAAAGTACTTTAGACAACACCACAACTGTACAATATGCAGGATTACTCAGTTCCCTCTCTGATAAAGCGAGAAGTGTCGTTCGTGATCTAGACCCATCTAATGATTTAACGTTTTTGAGGATTCGATCAAAGAAACATGAAATTATGGTCGCACCAGATAAAGAATTCATACTTATAGTTGTTCAAAATCCTACCGACTAACTCATTAAATAGATTAAACTGGTAATTATTAATCAACACATAACTTATAAATTTTTTATGTAATAAACAATTTGATAGAAATTGTGCACACTGAATTTTGTTGCGGGTGCCCTTTTTACACAATTTATAATGCTTTAATTAAACGTAGTCAAATAATAACTAATTTTTATTTAATTTTTTCCTTTTCGTCAATAAAAACCGCCATTTAAATGTTTATAAAATTTTATTTATATGCATAAAAATCTTTATAATCTGTATAAAATGAGTATTACACTTGACACATTACAAACAGTTTCAGATTACAAACCAGTTGATTGTCCTTATGTTACAAGTCACAGATATTTACAAATTGTTCCAAATCTCATTGTTTTTCATTTCATTTCTTTGATAATTCGACACTTAATCGAATTCTCGTAAAATATACAGTAATTATTAATAAATAATCATTTTTAACATTGAACCGATTAAATAAAATTATATACAAGGGTAATAAATATTATAAACCAATTTTTTTGAGATCTCTTAAAAGTTTGTTCATTAAAACATTTACAACCTATTGTATAAAGCTGTAAAATCGAAGACAATATTAATTTGATGCATAATAAACACATTTTATGCCACACAATAGGTTTGTTCCAGCAAGGTTATGTACGATCCCATGTACTATCAGGATTCTGTGCAGTATCGATATCGCTTTCTAGCACAGTCTCTGATAATTCACTGGACGGTTAGTCGGCTCTTCCAGCTGTTGTAAAATTAATACATGAACTAGTTAGTGTATGGTCTAAACCGTAAGTGGATGAAGGCTTGGATTTTTACAAGCATGCGCTGTTCATAACTGACGTGAGCTTTGGTAGCTATGCATCGCCCTCCCAATCCCACTTAGTACTGGATTCTTAATGTGTTTACCCTTGCGACACGCACATTTCTATGAACCCAATTGACACAAATGTCATTTACAGTTGGGCCTGTCGTAAAAGCGTTCCAACAACAGCTAATACTGGCCAATAAATTCATTAGTACATAGTTCGCACATGCGAATAAACCAGTTCATGAATTGGTTTAAAATCGCTTGTTGGAACAAACCTTTTGAATGATCTCAACAATTAATTTCTTGTAAAGAACGATTCTATAAATAACAACCAAAACAATGGACTTTGTAGCTTTCTATGCAGTCAGAGTTCAGGTTTTTATTATACACTCCACTTTTTTCCCATCAAGAAATCATTTCTGTGCTTCGAAAAATTCAAATTATTAACGTTTTATGTACCACAATGAAATCAGATCATTCTCACAATATTTCAACAATAAAAAGATTCGATTAATCTCATTCAAACTTCCCAATCATCGATTGAAATTTTTTATATCATTATCACAACAAATTAATTGACTTTCCCTATCAATTACTTTATTCGTACACAGGTGGATCTATTTTCGATGAGACTAAAACGAAATTTTGTGATAATCCCCATCAAAAACGGGTCGCCCTGTCGAATAACAATTCAGATCTAATCACAGACTACCGTTTAAAATAAATAAATTCTCTAAAAGATTCAAGATACAGTTTTTTAATCGTAATAATACGTAAAATCTCCGATTTTATATTAGTATTGGCTATCAGCGGTATATATTCGCATCTGCAGAATTTGTAGAGGTTTAAATAATATTTAATAAATAAATTCACTAAATAATTGCTAGATATCACTGGTATATGTAGATATAAAACTTAGGTTAAGTGGCGCAACTTGCTATTAAAAATTACAGGACATGTTTAAGGCCCAGCATCAGAGGGCCCCATTGCCCCAACTAGTATTGCTCTATAGGAACTTGTATGAGTTGATAAAAACATAAAACACAAAAAACATTTGAAAACCATTAACTCACAACAAAATGGCAACAGTAAACAATTGACTAAAAAACAACCGACTGTAAAAAACAATTGGCTGTAAAAAACAACTGCCAGTGTTTTGCCATCTTTATTTAATGTCGGGGAACCCTCTAGTCTTAAAGTTACGCCACTCTACGTGATGTTAAATTTCACGTACCTTTACTAACCGACTGTCAACTTGCCGATATTTCATTTTCCCGATTCCTGTGCACTCCCGTGCTGGGATGAAAAACTTTGTAATAAACGATCATGAACAATATACCGGTAATAAATGGTATAATATTTAAATAAACGACCGGCTTGTAGTACAAAGTTTCTTGAAGCTCTTTATCGGCCTTACCTATCCATACGATATTAGAGATGGTGTTTTCGATAAAAAGACTCGAATAAAAAAATAAATATCTACAAAGAGTTTTGCCCTCCTTCAGAGGGATATACGTAAAGACGTACACCATACCAAAAACGGCATACAAAATAGAATCGTACACTTTGGTTTCGTTGCAAAAATTGTTCCTGGGTGTTATGCAGTGGATCCATATGGTCATCAACACCCAGTGAATGATTATACCGAATATGGTTTCTTTTAGATAAATTGATGCAACGACGCTAATGCACAGAATTCTTGAAACTGTGGAGGCACAAAAACAGGTAATTAGTACCAAAAAAATTGCACTTCACGAGCACTTCTTACCGGTAACTAGAAAATGCCACATAAATTGCATAATCGTGCCTGGCCATGAAATATTGTTCTTGTCTTTCAAAGAAAATCGTAAAATCCTTTGATACGAAGCCATAGACCAAGCCATGCTACCAAACGAACTTCCAATAGACAATAATTGATGTACAACTAAACAAATTATTACGTATAAAAACCTTAACTATTCAATCAAAAAGTTACGGTAAATCTTTTCGATCAAACTTCAATTAATTACTTTAAATTGGCTACAATTTCAAGACTTACATGTAAAAGTATTAATTCCCAGTCCATGAGTATAAAAGATAATGGTAAGTTGGAGTATTTGTTGTGGCGCAGCTTCGAGATAACATTCAAGAACCCTAAGCAACGCGGCATCAGAATCTTCTTTCAACATGAGTTCATAAAATTTTCTTTGGCTGTGAATATCATTTAATTTTTCAGCCTTTCTAGATTTCAAAGCGTATCGTAAGGCATCGAAATATCGCAGTATCGGAGCTAGTTGAAATATAAGAACCGTCACACAACAAAGCTTTCTTTTAGTAAATCGTTTGGTGTAGGTTTTTGTCTGTTCGTTTTGATCCATGTAATACCTGAAACGGCGTAAATATTTGTATGTTTAACTACGCCGGTAATAAACTATTTTTGCAAATTAAAATTTATCGCTTTCACCTTTTCAAGGCAATGTCATTAATTTATTCATTTATTGGACATATATTTAAATAAATATCATAAAACAATTAGAGATTTTTAATTCCAGATGTCACGATTATCTGCAAAACTCGTCACATGATATTTAACTAACAAATATAAATTTATCTCGTACTACTATAATTATTTTGCAAACAACAGCAATAACTCAATCTACACTTATCATTAAGTAAATTCGTTTAAGTCTGCTACAATAAAAAAATATTGAAGGTTTTAAAGTACCATTCATAGAAATGTTTTAAAAAACAAACAGGATCGTTGCTGATATCAAAGAAGCGAGGAAATGATGTAGTTAACAATATCAATCAAACGAAAACAAACAAACAAGGATATGTCTTATCTAAAACTGAAAATACCGGTAGTAAATCAAGATTATTTAATAGTAGTGTATTATCTCGTAGATTAGAATAACAGATAAAAATGTAAACAACATAATAAGCTGTATTGTAATATAAATAACCAAGCATAATTTGAATTTGCTTTGCAGAAATTTTCAACATACAGCGAAATTCTCAGAAAAAATTGTATCATTTCAATTCTCATGTTTATGTAGAAAATTAGTCACATGTCCAATTATTTAAGAAATTGCAAAATTAGGTAACAATTGTGCTCTTTATACTCACATTCTTGTACTAAAGGCAGTGTTGATTAAAGCTGGTACAAGAATGAACCCCAATGTCGGATAAAAATATTGTAGTTCCCCATTACTGTAATATCTATATGCCAAATTTAAATCAAAAACTACATCCACGATATGACTAATAATAGATATCACAAAGCCTGCTACATCCCAATTTGTAACCCTGTCCTTGGAAGGAAGTCTGTCTACTTCATCTATTCCATTTTCTTTATTGCATACTGCAGAATGGTGAAATGCCATGGCTATCTTTATTGGTTTGGTACATCACAACACACTAGTAAAACGGTTAAAATTAATTTTTCTATTACATTTCTTTCGCAGTAACCACACACGAAGTAATAGGTTACCTCAGTCCTCCATAAACACACAGACAATAATGCTGCAGGGAAAATAAGAAAACAGCAAGTAACACCAAGTTACAACCTGAATCTAGGACTACATCCGACCATGTCAGTAAAAAAAACATTCGTTAAACTTCGTATTACTGAAACAACTCAACTTAAACGTAAATTACATTCTTTTTAAATTTAAACACAGCAGTTTTATTAGCCATGAACAATTTTTTAATATTTTGTGTAAATTATTAAAATATAATGAGTCCAGTAAATAATTAGGTAAACCAGTTTCATTTCAATCTTCGCGAGTTGTACATTGTTGTTAAAACTTTAGGGACATTTTAGTGATAAATATGGTAGTATACACTAATGTCAGATAAACGTCAAAAGTGTCTTGATGGATTGTAAACAGTTTGTAGAATAATTTAATTGTATTAAAATGGCAACAAGAAGTTTAACAGAGGTTTTCGTACTTATGAGAAACAATGCTATAAGAAACAGGCACATCTTCTCTGAACAAGTAAGTACCTTTGAGGTTAAGTGTCATCAAAAATGTGTTTTTCTGACAAGAGTATGGTTCAATAGAGATAATTTTAAGGATGCCTCAGAGCATATGGCTTTGGTTGAATTGTACGATGCCGAACAGGGCCTTGGTGCAAACGATAGGATGCCGCCAGCTTGGATCGATCAGCTTGAAGAAGCGCAGTTTACGTTAACAAAATTAAAATCAAAAATTAATGAGTTGAAAATGTTACATTCCCAGCATTTACACAGGCCTACGTTCGACGAAAGTTCAGAGGAAGAAGTCTTAATAGAAAATTGTACGAGTGAAATTTCGTCAATGTTTAATAGTGTACATAGGATAGTTCAGTTCGTCAAAAGCCACGCCTATGAAGGTATGAGCAAAATATTAATATCGTTTAATTTTGTGTACATAAATGTGTTAAGTGTTGCTTTTTTTTGAATCGCAGGAACACCAAAAGAAAGGCACTTGACTGCAAACGTTACCCGTTCTTTAGCTACAGCGCTACAAGACGTATCGATACAGTTTAGGGTTACACAGAGCAATTACCTCAAGCAAATAAATTCGCGGGAGGAAAGGTCAAAAATATATTTCGATAACACAGCTCTAGGTAGTGACTACGACATGTTCACGAATCAGGGCGAGGACATTGACGACTTTTTTGTAAATAGCTCGAAACAAATGACGCAACAACAGTTACTATACTTAGAAGAAGAAAATACACACTTAGCATTCCAAAGAGAACAAGAAGTCAATTCGATCGTTAGGTCTATAGTTGAATTGAACGATATTTTCAAAGACCTTAGCCAAATGGTCGCTGATCAAGGTACCGTTTTAGATCGTATCGATTATAATATTGAACAAACGCAAACACAGGTTTACGAGGGTTTCAAACAGTTGCAAAAGGCTGAAGGTTATCAAAGAAAAAACAGAAAAATGTGTGCTATAATTGTCTTAGCTGTTGTTACAATCATTTTAATTTTTATTTTGATTTTAAATTTTTAATCATTTATTAGTTTCGTGAACGATTCTTTAGCACTGTACTATAAATTCTTCAGCACTGTATTATGATAAAAGAGCAGAAGTAATTGAAAACTGTTCTTTGGGCTGTCCTTTTTACTTCAAAATATATCAAAATGCAAATTTTAATATACGTGAGCTACGATTAATCAATGATAAATGACTAGTATGTTTATAAACTGATAAATTGTGCTTTTTAAAATGTTTAATACAAAGATAAACTTATTAACCGAGCAGGTATACCACTGTTAAGACCAAAATTCATTTTACCAACGCTTTTTAAACTCGATTTTATAATTGTTATTAAATGTGCTGTATATTAACTTCTTGATTCCACGATTGTGTGTATAAGTCTAAGACTTAAAAATGTAATTATGTGATTTTAGTTGGTAATTTATTTAATGTATCAAATTAAGCCAAATTATTATTTAATAATATATTTATTTGCCTAGAATAAAGTAATTAATATATTGTTTTGTTTTATTTTTGCGTTAACAAATGAACCAGTTGCTCTGAAAACAATTGCTAAGCTGTATTTGTAACATTGTTGTACCGAAACAATTCAAAAAGCTTTTAAGCACAAATGCTAGATGGTTATTTATTACCAATTGATTATTTATTACTAATTACAAATTCTACCTAATAAACTTTGCAATAAACTACGGAAACTGTATTTTTAAATACTCTTTGACCTTCAATTAGGATAAATATGTGATGTGTAAAACATATTTCTAATAAAATTCAATGCTGTAAATTTAAAAGCACTTATTGTTTGTAGTACAAAGCGTAAAACACATTAAACCTAATTTAAAATCAAGTGCTAGAACAATTCAAGAAATTTTTAGTAGTACTATTAACTTTGGAGTAATAACAAACTTATAATAAAAGTGATGGACCCGAAGTATCGAAGAAATGTAGAGCTTACTCAGTTAAAAGCAAACATGGTGTAAATAAATGTATGTGGAAAATACGTGAAAAGAATTTAATTGCTCTGCAGAGAAAGTTTCTGGATACGATACTGGCTAAGTATACAATAAAACATAACAAACTATAAGCAAGTTAGCATATTTATTAGCATTTAATTACACATAATCAGTCAAAATACAATTTAGCTATATAAAATAATAGCATATTGGCAAACCTTTGTATAAAGAAACGAATGAAAATGTTTTACACATATAAATTTCAACGAAACATGCAAAATAGAGTTCAATTAAAAACTTTCGTGTATACTAGTTTATTAAACACTAATTAAAAATTTTTAATAAATTATTCTCTATAATTGGTGTTAAATTAAACTTGTTTATATGTTTCTACAACGTGTTTCTTGTAGTCGCTTGGTTTACACCATAATTCTGCTGCTAAAGCGTTTAATGGACTATCAATGTTAGGTTCGCCGAGGAGCGACTGAATGGATAATAAAATCGTTCGTACGTCGTATAAAGCAGACCATTTGTCTTTTAAGATATCTAAACAGATATTGCCGTTGGTGTCGATGTTCGGATGGAAGCATGGTGTTATGAACTTGACAAGTGGTGCGGTGTATGGATAAGAATTAGGAAAGAGTAAACTTAACTTGTACTTTTGCAACTCGTAAACCGTATCTTTAGGACCCGAAATCGTACCAATCCATTTAAAGAGGTTCTCCCCATCAGGAAAAGCTGATATACTTTTGTCTTGAGACATCATTAAAGTCATTAATTCTTTTTGCAATCTATAGAGAGACAAAAAAACGGAAATCTCAAGACGACAATCAATAGTAAATTTGAGGTTAAAAATCAGTGTTGAGTTTACAAACCTTTTGGTCACTGCATGGTTGTCATTGGGGTTATTCCTACCCTCATCGGTATGTTTTACATTCCCATTACGTTGTGCGTAAGATGGGTCCACATTTTGAGCCATTTTGGATTAAATTATCTACAACCGATTTCAAAACGGACAGGCACAACAGTTGACAGCAAAATGTTGATTTAAATTCGACCAATAAGGAGGTAGATTGATAGTACCAAGTTTTAGTGAACCAACAGCAGATGGCACTACCAGTTTTTCATTGGACTATTAACTTTACGCGCGAATCCATTTCAATATTTTAACTAGCTTTTATAAGGATAAAGTGTAATTTTAGTTAGTGTTTTAGTAATCAACATAACTAAAAGACAAAGGCCTCTTTCGTTTCATAAAATATTGTGTTAAGTGAATTGTGTTATTTGTTGAATTATTTTAACCTAAAATATGCAGAAGCAGCAACGTTTGTCAAGAGAATTGGCAAAAATGAACAAGACACCCCCTCAAGGTATTTCAATATCGTCTAGAGACGATTCCCTGGATGTTTTTGATGCTTGTATTATGGGGCCAAGCAACACACCATACGAAAATGGCATTTTTAAACTAGAAATTTTGGTTCCCGACAACTACCCATTTTCTCCCCCTTCGGTCAAGTTTTTAACAAAAATCTACCACCCAAACATCGATGACAATGGTAGAATATGCTTAGATTTAATTAAAATGCCCCCAAAAGGCAACTGGCGACCCATAATGGGATTAGAAGGGCTCCTAATCGCTATAAGAATGTTACTGGAATCTCCAAACCCATACGACCCGTTGATGATCGAAATATCAGAAGAATTTGCTAATAATAATTTAGAATACTTAAGAAAAGCCAAGCTTTATACAGAACAATATGCTAATTGTACTTAAAATTTAAAGATTGATTTATGTTCAGTGTTTAATATTGTTTAATAAATTTTTGTAATTTAATCACATTTTATTTAACTCAGGTTGTATTTATGCTTAATTTATTATGACGCATAGTTTAAAAACATAATAACTTATATGTAACACAGTCTTAATGAAACAATACATTTAAATGGAGCATCGAAATAATGTCCAAATTTTATTGGTCGTCTGAACTCAATTCACTTCTTTCTTCTGTTTTAACTACTGCACTAGCATTATCACTGTTTACTGCTTCAGTTTTTTGTGTATCACTCTCAGCGTTTGGTTTATTATCTTCGTCTTCTTCACATTCTTCAGCTAAACTAGTGCGTAAAGCTTCTGCAAATGCATCCGGATACTGTGTTGATAATTTTGATTTAATGGCTCGAATTTTTTTGAATATGTAATCCAGGTCCCTTTTCATTTCTTGTAGCAGTTGTGTGTGCCTTTTGAATTCAGGTCCCACGGTTTTTAGGCGAGACGCACTCAGTGCGTTACAGTTCGTTAACATTTCGTTCGTTTTCTCAAAACGCTGCAACCTATAAAAGCAACATTCGTTCATAAATTTTTACCACAAGTTTCTTTATATTTACATTTGTTTTTGGGCCCTGATCATCGTTTCTACATCTTGCTGATTCACTATTCCTGCTAATCCTTGAATAAAAACTTCAGGGGCTGTATAATTTTGGAAACACTCTATGCTAAAATCGCTTTCTGGGGTTCCCTTACTGTCATCCATGTTTAAAGTCTTAACTCGAACTGTTTTTGTACAATCAAAACAATACCCAACGAGCTGATTATGACAACAGAGGAATTTAACTTTTAAAGATCCCTACACACAATAGACAGGGCCGTACTGGATTATGGTGCAGTGGGTGAGGCAGCACATGACATCTTTTGATGATTTATCTGGTTTTTCGACTAAAACAAGATTACTTGACCAATTATTTGGAGTATCTACTTTTGAAACTATTTTACGTTTAAGTAATTTGTCAAGCTCCATTTGAAGTGCGCCGTTTCGATTTTATTTAAGATCGTAGGAAGGGAGTAATTTCATGAGTATAATACAAATCTGCACATACTTATGCAAGCAACTCTAAAATGCCTTATTCTTATTTTCTGAAATTTGGACCACATCTTGAGATACGTTAGCTTAACATGCCCTATCAATTTCAAAAAGTTATTGTGCGCCGTTTTGATTTTATCTAAGATCGTAGGAAGGGAGTAATTTCAAAAGTATAATACAAATCTGCAGATACTTATGCAAGCAACTCCAAAACGCCTTATTCTTTTTTTCTGAAATTTGGACCACATCTTGAGATACATTAGCCTAACATGCCCTATCAATTTCAAAATGTTATTGTGCGCCGTTTTGATTTTATCTAAGATCGTAGGAAGGGAGTAATTTCATAAGTATAATACAAATCTGCACATACTTATGCAAGCAACTCTAAAATGCCTTATTCTTTTTTTCTGAAATTTGGACCACATCTTGAAATACGTTAGCTTAACATGCCCTATCAATTTCAAAAAGTTATTGTGCGCCGTTTTGATTTTATCTAAGATCGTGGGAAGGGAGTAATTTCATAAGTATAATACAAATCTGCACATACTTATACAAGCAACTCTAAAATGCCTTATTGTTTTTTTCTGAAATTTGGACCACATCTTGAGATTTATTAGCTTAACATGCCCTATTAAATTCAAAAAGTTATTGTGCGCCGTTTTGATTTTATCTAAGATCGTAGGAAGGGAGTAATTTCATAAGTATAATACAAATCTGCACATACTTATGCAAGCAACTCTAAAATGCCTTATTCTTTTTTTCTGAAATTTGGACCACATCTTGAGATACATTAGCTTAACATGCCCTATCAATTTCAAAAAGTTATTGTGCGCCGTTTTGATTTTATCTAAGATCGTAGGAAGGGAGTAATTTCATAAGTATAATACAAATCTTTACATACTTATGCAAGCAACTCTAAAATTCCTTTTTTTCTTTTTTTCTGAACTTTGGACCACATCTTGAGATACATTAGCTTAACATGCCCTATCAATTTCAAAAAGTTATTGTGCGCCGTTTTGATTTTATCTAAGATCGTAGGAAGGGAGTAATTTCATAAGTATAATACAAATCTGCACATACTTATGCAAGCAACTCTAAAATGCCTTATTCTTTTTTTCTGAAATTAGGACCACATCTTGAATTACATTAGCTTAACATGCCCTATCAATTTCAAAAAGTTATTGTGCGCCGTTTTGATTTTATCTAAGATCGTAGGAAGGGAGTAATTTCATAAGTATAATACAAATCTTTACATACTTATGCAAGCAACTCTAAAATTCCTTTTTTTCTTTTTTTCTGAACTTTGGACCACATCTTGAGATACATTAGCTTAACATGCCCTATCAATTTCAAAAAGTTATTGTGCGCCGTTTTGATTTTATCTAAGATCGTAGGAAGGGAGTAATTTCATAAGTATAATACAAATCTGCACATACTTATGCAAGCTACTCTAAAATGCCTTATTCTTTTTTTCTGAAATTTGGACCACATCTTGAGATACATTAGCTTAACATGCCCTATCAATTTCAAAAAGTTATTGTGCGCCGTTTTGATTTTATCTAAGATCGTAGGAAGGGAGTAATTTCATAAGTATAATACAAATCTGCACATACTTATGCAAGCAACTCTAAAACGCGTTATTCTTTTTTTCTGAAATTTGGACCACATCTTGAGATACATTAGTTTAAAATGCCCTATCAATTTCAAAAAGTTATTGTGCGCCGTTTTGATTTTATCTAAGATCGTAGGAAGGGAGTAATTTCATAAGTATAAATCTGCACATACTTATGCAAGCAACTCTAAAATGCCTTATTCTTTTTTTCTGAAATTTTGGACCACATCTTGACATACATTAGCTTAACATGCCCTATCAATTTCAAAAAGTTATTGTGCGCCGTTTTGATTTTATCTAAGATCGTAGGAAGGGAGTAATTTCATAAGTATAATACAAATCTGCACATACTTATGCAAGCAACTCTAAAATGCCTTATTCTTTTTTTCTGAAATTTGGACCACATCTTGAATTACATTAGCTTAACATGCCCTATCAATTTCAAAAAGTTATTGTGCGTTGTTTTGATTTTATCTAAGATCGTAGGAAGGGAGTAATTTCATAAGTATAATACAAATCTTTACATACTTATGCAAGCAACTCTAAAATGCCTTTTTTCTTTTTTTCTGAACTTTGGACCACATCTTGAGATACATTAGCTTAACATGCCCTATCAATTTCAAAAAGTTATTGTGCGCCGTTTTGATTTTATCTAAGATCGTAGGAAGGGAGTAATTTCATAAGTATAATACAAATCTGCACATACTTATGCAAGCAACTCTAAAACGCGTTATTCTTTTTTTCTGAAATTTGGACCACATCTTGAGATACATTAGCTTAAAATGCCCTATGATTTTCAAAAAGTTATTGTGCGCCGTTTTGATTTTATCTAAGATCGTAGGAAGGGAGTAATTTTATAAGTATAAATCTGCACATACTTATGCAAGCAACTCTAAAAGCCTTATTCTTTTTTTCTGAAATTTGGACCACATCTTGAGATACATTAGCTTAACATGCCCTATCAATTTCAAAATGTTATTGTGCGCCGTTTTAATTTTATCTAAGATCGTAGTAAGGGAGTAATTTCATAAGTATAATACAAATCTGCACATACTAATGCAAGCAACTCTAAAATGCCTTATTCTTTTTTTCTAAAATTTGGACCACATCTTGAGATACATTAGCTTAACATGCCCTATCAATTTCAAAAAGTTATTGTGCGCCGTTTTGATTTGATCTAAGATCGTAGGAAGGGAGTAATTTCATAAGTATAATACAAATCTGCACATACTTATGCAAGCAACTCTAAAACGCGTTATTCTTTTTTTCTGAAATTTGGACCACATCTTGAGATACATTAGCTTAACATGCCCTATCAATTTCAAAATGTTATTGTGCGCCGTTTTGATTTTATCTAAGATCGTAGGAAGGGAGTAATTTCATAAGTATAATACAAATCTGCACATACTTATGCAAGCTACTCTAAAATGCCTTATTCTTTTTTTCTGAAATTTGGACCACATCTTGAGATACATTAGCTTAACATGCCCTATCAATTTCAAAAAGTTATTGTGCGCCGTTTTGATTTTATCTAAGATCGTAGGAAGGGAGTAATTTCATAAGTATAATACAAATCTGCACATACTTATGCAAGCAACTCTAAAACGCGTTATTCTTTTTTTCTGAAATTTGGACCACATCTTGAGATACATTAGCTTAAAATGCCCTATTAATTTCAAAAAGTTATTGTGTGCCGTTTTGATTTTATCTAAGATCGTAGGAAGGGAGTAATTTCATAAGTATAAATCTGCACATACTTATGCAAGCAACTCTAAAATGCCTTATTCTTTTTTTCTGAAATTTGGACCACATCTTGAGATACATTAGCTTAACATGCCCTATCAATTTCAAAATGTTATTGTGCGCCGTTTTGATTTTATCTAAGATCGTAGTAAGGGAGTAATTTCATAAGTATAATACAAATCTGCACATACTAATGCAAGCAACTCTAAAATGCCTTATTCTTTTTTTCTAAAATTTGGACCACATCTTGAGATACATTAGCTTAACATGCCCTATCAATTTCAAAAAGTTATTGTGCGCCATTTTGATTTGATCTAAGATCGTAGGAAGGGAGTAATTTCATAAGTATAATACAAATCTGCACATACTTATGCAAGCAACTCTAAAACGCGTTATTCTTTTTTTCTGAAATTTGGACCACATCTTGAGATACATTAGCTTAACATGCCCTATCAATTTCAAAATGTTATTGTGCGCCGTTTTGATTTTATCTAAGATCGTAGGAAGGGAGTAATTTCATAAGTATAATACAAATCTGCACATACTTATGTAAGCAACTCTAAAATGCCTTATTCTTTTTTTCTGAAATTTGGACCACATCTTGAGATACATTAGCTTAACATGCCCTATTAATTTCAAAAAGTTATTGTGCGCCGTTTTGATTTTATCTAAGATCGTAGGAAGGGAGTAATTTTATAAGTATAAATCTGCACATACTTATGCAAGCAACTCTAAAATGCCTTATTCTTTTTTTCTGAAATTTGGACCACATCTTGAGATACATTAGCTTAACATGCCCTATCAATTTCAAAATGTTATTGTGCGCCGTTTTAATTTTATCTAAGATCGTAGTAAGGGAGTAATTTCATAAGTATAATACAAATCTGCACATACTAATGCAAGCAACTCTAAAATGCCTTATTCTTTTTTTCTAAAATTTGGACCACATCTTGAGATACATTAGCTTAACATGCCCTATCAATTTCAAAAAGTTATTGTGCGCCGTTTTGATTTGATCTAAGATCGTAGGAAGGGAGTAATTTCATAAGTATAATACAAATCTGCACATACTTATGCAAGCAACTCTAAAACGCGTTATTCTTTTTTTCTGAAATTTGGACCACATCTTGAGATACATTAGCTTAACATGCCCTATCAATTTCAAAATGTTATTGTGCGCCGTTTTGATTTTATCTAAGATCGTAGGAAGGGAGTAATTTCATAAGTATAATACAAATCTTTACATACTTATGCAAGCAACTCTAAAATTCCTTTTTTTCTTTTTTTCTGAACTTTGGACCACATCTTGAGATACATTAGCTTAACATGCCCTATCAATTTCAAAAAGTTATTGTGCGCCGTTTTGATTTGATCTAAGATCGTAGGAAGGGAGTAATTTCATAAGTATAATACAAATCTGCACATACTTATGCAAGCAACTCTAAAATGCCTTATTCTTTTTTTCTGAAATTAGGACCACATCTTGAATTACATTAGCTTAACATGCCCTATCAATTTCAAAAAGTTATTGTGCGCCGTTTTGATTTTATCTAAGATCGTAGGAAGGGAGTAATTTCATAAGTATAATACAAATCTTTACATACTTATGCAAGCAACTCTAAAATTCCTTTTTTTCTTTTTTTCTGAACTTTGGACCACATCTTGAGATACATTAGCTTAACATGCCCTATCAATTTCAAAAAGTTATTGTGCGCCGTTTTGATTTTATCTAAGATCGTAGGAAGGGAGTAATTTCATAAGTATAATACAAATCTGCACATACTTATGCAAGCTACTCTAAAATGCCTTATTCTTTTTTTCTGAAATTTGGACCACATCTTGAGATACATTAGCTTAACATGCCCTATCAATTTCAAAAAGTTATTGTGCGCCGTTTTGATTTTATCTAAGATCGTAGGAAGGGAGTAATTTCATAAGTATAATACAAATCTGCACATACTTATGCAAGCAACTCTAAAACGCGTTATTCTTTTTTTCTGAAATTTGGACCACATCTTGAGATACATTAGTTTAAAATGCCCTATCAATTTCAAAAAGTTATTGTGCGCCGTTTTGATTTTATCTAAGATCGTAGGAAGGGAGTAATTTCATAAGTATAAATCTGCACATACTTATGCAAGCTACTCTAAAATGCCTTATTCTTTTTTTCTGAAATTTGGACCACATCTTGACATACATTAGCTTAACATGCCCTATCAATTTCAAAAAGTTATTGTGCGCCGTTTTGATTTTATCTAAGATCGTAGGAAGGGAGTAATTTCATAAGTATAATACAAATCTGCACATACTTATGCAAGCAACTCTAAAATGCCTTATTCTTTTTTTCTGAAATTTGGACCACATCTTGAGATACATTAGCTTAACATGCCCTATCAATTTCAAAATGTTATTGTGCGCCGTTTTAATTTTATCTAAGATCGTAGTAAGGGAGTAATTTCATAAGTATAATACAAATCTGCACATACTAATGCAAGCAACTCTAAAATGCCTTATTCTTTTTTTCTAAAATTTGGACCACATCTTGAGATACATTAGCTTAACATGCCCTATCAATTTCAAAAAGTTATTGTGCGCCGTTTTGATTTGATCTAAGATCGTAGGAAGGGAGTAATTTCATAAGTATAATACAAATCTGCACATACTTATGCAAGCAACTCTAAAACGCGTTATTCTTTTTTTCTGAAATTTGGACCACATCTTGAGATACATTAGCTTAACATGCCCTATCAATTTCAAAATGTTATTGTGCGCCGTTTTGATTTTATCTAAGATCGTAGGAAGGGAGTAATTTCATAAGTATAATACAAATCTGCACATACTTATGCAAGCTACTCTAAAATGCCTTATTCTTTTTTTCTGAAATTTGGACCACATCTTGAGATACATTAGCTTAACATGCCCTATCAATTTCAAAAAGTTATTGTGCGCCGTTTTGATTTTATCTAAGATCGTAGGAAGGGAGTAATTTCATAAGTATAATACAAATCTGCACATACTTATGCAAGCAACTCTAAAACGCGTTATTCTTTTTTTCTGAAATTTGGACCACATCTTGAGATACATTAGCTTAAAATGCCCTATTAATTTCAAAAAGTTATTGTGTGCCGTTTTGATTTTATCTAAGATCGTAGGAAGGGAGTAATTTCATAAGTATAAATCTGCACATACTTATGCAAGCAACTCTAAAATGCCTTATTCTTTTTTTCTGAAATTTGGACCACATCTTGAGATACATTAGCTTAACATGCCCTATCAATTTCAAAATGTTATTGTGCGCCGTTTTGATTTTATCTAAGATCGTAGTAAGGGAGTAATTTCATAAGTATAATACAAATCTGCACATACTAATGCAAGCAACTCTAAAATGCCTTATTCTTTTTTTCTAAAATTTGGACCACATCTTGAGATACATTAGCTTAACATGCCCTATCAATTTCAAAAAGTTATTGTGCGCCATTTTGATTTGATCTAAGATCGTAGGAAGGGAGTAATTTCATAAGTATAATACAAATCTGCACATACTTATGCAAGCAACTCTAAAACGCGTTATTCTTTTTTTCTGAAATTTGGACCACATCTTGAGATACATTAGCTTAACATGCCCTATCAATTTCAAAATGTTATTGTGCGCCGTTTTGATTTTATCTAAGATCGTAGGAAGGGAGTAATTTCATAAGTATAATACAAATCTGCACATACTTATGTAAGCAACTCTAAAATGCCTTATTCTTTTTTTCTGAAATTTGGACCACATCTTGAGATACATTAGCTTAACATGCCCTATTAATTTCAAAAAGTTATTGTGCGCCGTTTTGATTTTATCTAAGATCGTAGGAAGGGAGTAATTTTATAAGTATAAATCTGCACATACTTATGCAAGCAACTCTAAAATGCCTTATTCTTTTTTTCTGAAATTTGGACCACATCTTGAGATACATTAGCTTAACATGCCCTATCAATTTCAAAATGTTATTGTGCGCCGTTTTAATTTTATCTAAGATCGTAGTAAGGGAGTAATTTCATAAGTATAATACAAATCTGCACATACTAATGCAAGCAACTCTAAAATGCCTTATTCTTTTTTTCTAAAATTTGGACCACATCTTGAGATACATTAGCTTAACATGCCCTATCAATTTCAAAAAGTTATTGTGCGCCGTTTTGATTTGATCTAAGATCGTAGGAAGGGAGTAATTTCATAAGTATAATACAAATCTGCACATACTTATGCAAGCAACTCTAAAACGCGTTATTCTTTTTTTCTGAAATTTGGACCACATCTTGAGATACATTAGCTTAACATGCCCTATCAATTTCAAAATGTTATTGTGCGCCGTTTTGATTTTATCTAAGATCGTAGGAAGGGAGTAATTTCATAAGTATAATACAAATCTTTACATACTTATGCAAGCAACTCTAAAATTCCTTTTTTTCTTTTTTTCTGAACTTTGGACCACATCTTGAGATACATTAGCTTAACATGCCCTATCAATTTCAAAAAGTTATTGTGCGCCGTTTTGATTTGATCTAAGATCGTAGGAAGGGAGTAATTTCATAAGTATAATACAAATCTGCACATACTTATGCAAGCAACTCTAAAATGCCTTATTCTTTTTTTCTGAAATTAGGACCACATCTTGAATTACATTAGCTTAACATGCCCTATCAATTTCAAAAAGTTATTGTGCGCCGTTTTGATTTTATCTAAGATCGTAGGAAGGGAGTAATTTTATAAGTATAATACAAATCTTTACATACTTATGCAAGCAACTCTAAAATTCCTTTTTTTCTTTTTTTCTGAACTTTGGACCACATCTTGAGATATATTAGCTTAACATGCCCTATCAATTTCAAAAAGTTATTGTGCGCCGTTTTGATTTTATCTAAGATCGTAGGAAGGGAGTAATTTCATAAGTATAATACAAATCTGCACATACTTATGCAAGCTACTCTAAAATGCCTTATTCTTTTTTTCTGAAATTTGGACCACATCTTGAGATACATTAGCTTAACATGCCCTATCAATTTCAAAAAGTTATTGTGCGCCGTTTTGATTTTATCTAAGATCGTAGGAAGGGAGTAATTTCATAAGTATAATACAAATCTGCACATACTTATGCAAGCAACTCTAAAACGCGTTATTCTTTTTTTCTGAAATTTGGACCACATCTTGAGATACATTAGTTTAAAATGCCCTATCAATTTCAAAAAGTTATTGTGCGCCGTTTTGATTTTATCTAAGATCGTAGGAAGGGAGTAATTTCATAAGTATAAATCTGCACATACTTATGCAAGCAACTCTAAAATGCCTTATTCTTTTTTTCTGAAATTTGGACCACATCTTGACATACATTAGCTTAACATGCCCTATCAATTTCAAAAAGTTATTGTGCGCCGTTTTGATTTTATCTAAGATCGTAGGAAGGGAGTAATTTCATAAGTATAATACAAATCTGCACATACTTATGCAAGCAACTCTAAAATGCCTTATTCTTTTTTTCTGAAATTTGGACCACATCTTGAATTACATTAGCTTAACATGCCCTATCAATTTCAAAAAGTTATTGTGCGTTGTTTTGATTTTATCTAAGATCGTAGGAAGGGAGTAATTTCATAAGTATAATACAAATCTTTACATACTTATGCAAGCAACTCTAAAATGCCTTTTTTCTTTTTTTCTGAACTTTGGACCACATCTTGAGATACATTAGCTTAACATGCCCTATCAATTTTAAAAAGTTATTGTGCGCCGTTTTGATTTTATCTAAAATCGTAGGAAGGGAGTAATTTCATAAGTATAATACAAATCTGCACATACTTATGCAAGCAACTCTAAAATGCCTTATTCTTTTTTTCTGAAATTTGGACCACATCTTGAGATACATTAGCTTAACATGCCCTATCAATTTCAAAAAGTTATTGTGCGCCGTTTTGATTTTATCTAAGATCGTAGGAAGGGAGTAATTTCATATATATAATACAAATCTGCACATACTTATGCAAGCAACTCTAAAACGCGTTATTCTTTTTTTCTGAAATTTGGACCACATCTTGAGATACATTAGCTTAAAATGCCCTATGATTTTCAAAAAGTTATTGTGCGCCGTTTTGATTTTATCTAAGATCGTAGGAAGGGAGTAATTTTATAAGTATAAATCTGCACATACTTATGCAAGCAACTCTAAAATGCCTTATTCTTTTTTTCTGAAATTTGGACCACATCTTGAGATACATTAGCTTAACATGCCCTATCAATTTCAAAATGTTATTGTGCGCCGTTTTAATTTTATCTAAGATCGTAGTAAGGGAGTAATTTCATAAGTATAATACAAATCTGCACATACTAATGCAAGCAACTCTAAAATGCCTTATTCTTTTTTTCTAAAATTTGGACCACATCTTGAGATACATTAGCTTAACATGCCCTATCAATTTCAAAAAGTTATTGTGCGCCGTTTTGATTTGATCTAAGATCGTAGGAAGGGAGTAATTTCATAAGTATAATACAAATCTGCACATACTTATGCAAGCAACTCTAAAACGCGTTATTCTTTTTTTCTGAAATTTGGACCACATCTTGAGATACATTAGCTTAACATGCCCTATCAATTTCAAAATGTTATTGTGCGCCGTTTTGATTTTATCTAAGATCGTAGGAAGGGAGTAATTTCATAAGTATAATACAAATCTGCACATACTTATGCAAGCTACTCTAAAATGCCTTATTCTTTTTTTCTGAAATTTGGACCACATCTTGAGATACATTAGCTTAACATGCCCTATCAATTTCAAAAAGTTATTGTGCGCCGTTTTGATTTTATCTAAGATCGTAGGAAGGGAGTAATTTCATAAGTATAATACAAATCTGCACATACTTATGCAAGCAACTCTAAAACGCGTTATTCTTTTTTTCTGAAATTTGGACCACATCTTGAGATACATTAGCTTAAAATGCCCTATTAATTTCAAAAAGTTATTGTGTGCCGTTTTGATTTTATCTAAGATCGTAGGAAGGGAGTAATTTCATAAGTATAAATCTGCACATACTTATGCAAGCAACTCTAAAATGCCTTATTCTTTTTTTCTGAAATTTGGACCACATCTTGAGATACATTAGCTTAACATGCCCTATCAATTTCAAAATGTTATTGTGCGCCGTTTTGATTTTATCTAAGATCGTAGTAAGGGAGTAATTTCATAAGTATAATACAAATCTGCACATACTAATGCAAGCAACTCTAAAATGCCTTATTCTTTTTTTCTAAAATTTGGACCACATCTTGAGATACATTAGCTTAACATGCCCTATCAATTTCAAAAAGTTATTGTGCGCCATTTTGATTTGATCTAAGATCGTAGGAAGGGAGTAATTTCATAAGTATAATACAAATCTGCACATACTTATGCAAGCAACTCTAAAACGCGTTATTCTTTTTTTCTGAAATTTGGACCACATCTTGAGATACATTAGCTTAACATGCCCTATCAATTTCAAAATGTTATTGTGCGCCGTTTTGATTTTATCTAAGATCGTAGGAAGGGAGTAATTTCATAAGTATAATACAAATCTGCACATACTTATGTAAGCAACTCTAAAATGCCTTATTCTTTTTTTCTGAAATTTGGACCACATCTTGAGATACATTAGCTTAACATGCCCTATTAATTTCAAAAAGTTATTGTGCGCCGTTTTGATTTTATCTAAGATCGTAGGAAGGGAGTAATTTTATAAGTATAAATCTGCACATACTTATGCAAGCAACTCTAAAATGCCTTATTCTTTTTTTCTGAAATTTGGACCACATCTTGAGATACATTAGCTTAACATGCCCTATCAATTTCAAAATGTTATTGTGCGCCGTTTTAATTTTATCTAAGATCGTAGTAAGGGAGTAATTTCATAAGTATAATACAAATCTGCACATACTAATGCAAGCAACTCTAAAATGCCTTATTCTTTTTTTCTAAAATTTGGACCACATCTTGAGATACATTAGCTTAACATGCCCTATCAATTTCAAAAAGTTATTGTGCGCCGTTTTGATTTGATCTAAGATCGTAGGAAGGGAGTAATTTCATAAGTATAATACAAATCTGCACATACTTATGCAAGCAACTCTAAAACGCGTTATTCTTTTTTTCTGAAATTTGGACCACATCTTGAGATACATTAGCTTAACATGCCCTATCAATTTCAAAATGTTATTGTGCGCCGTTTTGATTTTATCTAAGATCGTAGGAAGGGAGTAATTTCATAAGTATAATACAAATCTGCACATACTTATGCAAGCTACTCTAAAATGCCTTATTCTTTTTTTCTGAAATTTGGACCACATCTTGAGATACATTAGCTTAACATGCCCTATCAATTTCAAAAAGTTATTGTGCGCCGTTTTGATTTTATCTAAGATCGTAGGAAGGGAGTAATTTCATAAGTATAATACAAATCTGCACATACTTATGCAAGCAACTCTAAAACGCGTTTTTTTTTTTTTCTGAAATTTGGACCACATCTTGAGATACATTAGCTTAAAATGCCCTATTAATTTCAAAAAGTTATTGTGTGCCGTTTTGATTTTATCTAAGATCGTAGGAAGGGAGTAATTTCATAAGTATAAATCTGCACATACTTATGCAAGCAACTCTAAAATGCCTTATTCTTTTTTTCTGAAATTTGGACCACATCTTGAGATACATTAGCTTAACATGCCCTATCAATTTCAAAATGTTATTGTGCGCCGTTTTGATTTTATCTAAGATCGTAGTAAGGGAGTAATTTCATAAGTATAATACAAATCTGCACATACTAATGCAAGCAACTCTAAAATGCCTTATTCTTTTTTTCTAAAATTTGGACCACATCTTGAGATACATTAGCTTAACATGCCCTATCAATTTCAAAAAGTTATTGTGCGCCATTTTGATTTGATCTAAGATCGTAGGAAGGGAGTAATTTCATAAGTATAATACAAATCTGCACATACTTATGCAAGCAACTCTAAAACGCGTTATTCTTTTTTTCTGAAATTTGGACCACATCTTGAGATACATTAGCTTAACATGCCCTATCAATTTCAAAATGTTATTGTGCGCCGTTTTGATTTTATCTAAGATCGTAGGAAGGGAGTAATTTCATAAGTATAATACAAATCTGCACATACTTATGTAAGCAACTCTAAAATGCCTTATTCTTTTTTTCTGAAATTTGGACCACATCTTGAGATACATTAGCTTAACATGCCCTATCAATTTCAAAGAGTTATTGTGCGCCGTTTTGATTTTATCTAAGATCGTAGGAAGGGAGTAATTTCATAAGTATAATACAAATCTGCACATACTTATGCAAGCAACTCTAAAACGCGTTATTCTTTTTTTCTGAAATTTGGACCACATCTTGAGATACATTAGCTTAAAATGCCCTATCAATTTCAAAATGTTATTGTGCGCCGTTTTGATTTTATCTAAGATCGTAGGAAGGGAGTAATTTCATAAGTATAATACAAATCTGCACATACTTATGCAAGCAACTCTAAAACGCGTTATTCTTTTTTTCTGAAATTTGGACCACATCTTGAGATACATTAGCTTAACATGCCCTATCAATTTCAAAATGTTATTGTGCGCCGTTTTGATTTTATCTAAGATCGTAGGAAGGGAGTAATTTCATAAGTATAATACAAATCTGCACATACTTATGTAAGCAACTCTAAAATGCCTTATTCTTTTTTTCTGAAATTTGGACCACATCTTGAGATACATTAGCTTAACATGCCCTATCAATTTCAAAAAGTTATTGTGCGCCGTTTTGATTTTATCTAAGATCGTAGGAAGGGAGTAATTTCATAAGTATAATACAAATCTGCACATACTTATGCAAGCAACTCTAAAACGCGTTATTCTTTTTTTCTGAAATTTGGACCACATCTTGAGATACATTAGCTTAAAATGCCCTATCAATTTTAAAAAATTATTGTGCGCCGTTTTGATTTTATCTAAGATCGTAGGAAGGGAGTAATTTCATAAGTATAATACAAATCTGCACATACTTATGCAAGCAACTCTAAAATGCCTTATTCTTTTTTTCTGAACTTTGGACCACATCTTGAGATACATTAGCTTAAGATGCCCTATCAATTTCAAAAAGTTATTGTGTGCCGTTTTGATTTGATCTAAGATCGTAGGAAGGGAGTAATTTCATAAGTATAATACAAATCTGCACATACTTATGCAAGCTACTCTAAAATGCCTTATTCTTTTTTTCTGAAATTTGGACCACATCTTGAGATACATTAGCTTAACATGCCCTATCAATTTCAAAAAGTTATTGTGCGCCGTTTTGATTTTATCTAAGATCGTAGGAAGGGAGTAATTTCTTAAGTATAATACAAATCTGCACATACTTATGCAAGCAACTCTAAAATGCCTTATTCTTTTTTTCTAAAATTTGGACCACATCTTGAGATACATAAGCTTAACATGCCCTATCAATTTCAAAAAGTTATTGTGCGCCGTTTTGATTTTATCTAAGATCGTAGGAAGGGAGTAATTTCATAAGTATAATACAAATCTGCACATACTTATGCAAGCAACTCTAAAATGCCTTATTCTTTTTTTCTGAAATTTGGACCACATCTTGACATACATTAGCTTAACATGCCCTATCAATTTCAAAAAGTTATTGTGCGCCGTTTTGATTTTATCTAAGATCGTAGGAAGGGAGTAATTTCATTAGTATAATACAAATCTGCACATACTTATGCAAGCAACTCTAAAATGCTTAATTTTTTTTTTCTGAAATTTGGACCACATCTTGAGATACATTAGCTTAACATGCCCTATCAATTTCAAAAAGTTATTGTGCGCCGTTTTGATTTTATCTAAGATCGTAGGCAGAGCTGGGCAATGCTTGAATGCTTACTACTTGCAATAATTTTTTAAGCACTTTTAATGCTTCGAGCACAATGCTTGGAGCACTTTCTAAAACAGATGCTCGATGCTTAGAGCACCAAGCACTTTCATGAACACTTGCTACTTATTAAGCACTTTAGAAAGAGTGCTTAATAAGCATTTTTTAAATTTATATATGCTTGCTGCATAGTATTTAATCCTTAACATGTATGCTACAAGACTGTTTAAATTTTAAATTTCTCTTAAGCATTTCCAAAATGCTCAATGCTTGCTGCTTAATTTTTTTAAGCACTTTGGTCAGTGCTTGATGCTTTTCAGCATTTTTAAAAACCAAAGTACTTACTGCTTAATTAGATCAAGCACTTACACAAGTGCTTGAATGCTCGGTGCTTTAAGCACTTAGGGTCGGTGCTTTGCCCAGCTCTGATCGTAGGAAGGGAGTAATTTCATAAGTATAATACAAATCTTTACATACTTATGCAAGCAACTCTAAAACGCGTTATTCTTTTTTTCTGAAATTTTTGAATTTGACATAAATGCAGTATTTTTCTTCCATCTACACGTTTGCTGAATTTAAACGCTAACACTTTACATTAAATTCATTAAACAAACAACTAAGTTTTTGTATTAACAAGAGTAAATAAATGAGATGGTTCATATGTATAATAAACATTATTTTAGATTCTAGCGACAACATATCGTGACCTTCCCTGGTTAGATAGCTATGTGAAAATTAAATTTGCCATCATCTATTAGAATCAAGAATTAAGTAACAAAAGTTAAAAAAAAAACGTAGAAAAAAAAACTGAATTTATCATGTGTTACCAGTTTGCATAAAAAAAAATGCAGATATTCAAAATCTATTCGATGTTAATAATCAGTATTGAATTTAGCACGTCTGCTGGATTTAAATCTCTACTAAAAAGCGAGATTCCTAGGTCGAAACATATAATTCAGTGTGATATTTGTGAAAAATGTGCTTTAGACAGTATTTAAATAAGCCTATGTTCATTTATTATGTTATTTTTCTTTTTTCAAATTTTTATTTGAACAAACGAAATCTACTAAGCGTACACTGTCCGAAATCGCTTTATTTATTCCATAACACATTGCATTAACAAATCATCGATCGGAGAAGGTAATTATTCGACGGTAATGTGTTTTTAATATATTTTGTGTGCGGATTGGCGTCGCAGATGACGCCAAAACAGCTGTGAAACATATGCCGCCGTCGTTTGTTTCTAGACCCTAGATTTAGTACAAAAAGAATAGCTACCTGGGCCAACAAATAAGCATCGTAATTTAAATTTGAAGCCAAGATTTTTAGCGCAGGATTAAGTAATCAAACATTCCAAAGCAATTAAAGTATTTTACGAGCCGCAATTAATATTAATAATTGCTTGTTTTGAGATTTCATTTAACGATAAGTACCTAGTTTCTGAATTATTATTATTATTATTATTATTATTTTGATATACAACGGTGGAGTTGTTTTATTTCATTAAAGTTTAATGAATTTCTTCGTAGCATTAAAAACATTTCACCTGTTTTAAACTGTGACAAAGAAAATAAACTTGCAGCTCGCTAAACTAAAATAAATTCAATATAACGTTTTAGATTTTCAATCTGGAGTATAATCCAGCGAACAGTTGTTTTTCTGCTACGAACAAACGAAGCTCAAAGTTGTTGAAGTTGTCAGAAGCAGCAGCGCTTTGTGAGTCCGCTCTTTGAGACATCTAGCGGCTGTCAGTAGCAGCGCGTGCAATTTGTTTTCCAATATGGCGGCCAGTGCCTTGAAACCTTCAAATACAGCCTTCTGCCCTAGCGCGCTTCGTTATATACTCAACTTTTGATGACTTTCCGTTTTAATTTTGTACTACCGGATCTGTTTATTTCATATATTTTATTTTCTTTCATGTATTCGCAGCCAGCAGATTGGTCAATAAAATGAGTATTTTTAATCTAAAGTTACTGTGTTTTTGAAATTATTACAAATACATTTTTCTTTCTGAAATACCTCCATCAATATGTTTTTAACAATATTTAAGATTTTTAAAATCCACAATCAATACTTCAAAAAACTATGAACCCAGAACCCCTCCCATTAACCCACCACTGGTCAAATCTGGCCAAAAATTTAGAGCCTAAATTAAGCGCTTTTAATATCATTTTCTAGGATAAACCATTACTGAATAAAAATTATTTCCACGAGTGCGTAATTGCTTTACAACTCGTGTTATGTACTTTACTTTTTCTACGATCACATATAAATACATACGATTTTAAATTGTCAATTTTGACGTAAGACTAGTTTGACATTTCTAGACAAGTGTGTGTTTTGCTTACCGTGCGTAAGGACTCAATTACTATGCATGCAGGCTGTACATAAAACATTTACATTAGTGGTAGTAGAAAAACTTTGTATTATACCTCTTTTTGATACACAAAAAAGCACAAAAAACCAAATTTTGAGTAACCACAATTATTATTTTGGGAGTCAAAGTGAAATCCAAAAAGTTTCAGAAATTTCCAAGTTTAAGAACGAAAATCAAAATTTCC
Source organism: Elmis aenea (assembly GCA_947652605.1). Taxonomy (NCBI): domain Eukaryota; kingdom Metazoa; phylum Arthropoda; class Insecta; order Coleoptera; family Elmidae; genus Elmis; species Elmis aenea. The sequence continues at coordinate 60,388,037 of OX393578.1, read as the reverse complement.
TTGAGGAATATTTCCAAAGGGTAGCTTAAAAACTTAAATTTTCGAAATGTAGGTCAAGAAAATATTCAAAATCGATTTGAAACAACTGAAATTTTTGGAATCCAAGTCACAATAAGTAAGATTTCAAATCTTTAAGCAAAAAAAACAAAAAGTTCCTAAGTATAATTCAAACATAGTGCATTTTCAAAATTTTACTTTTAAAAGTAACATTTTTAAAATTTAATTTCTAAAATCTAACTCACTAAAATTAGTATTTAAGAAAATAGATAAGCAAAAAAATCATTCCCTAAATAAAATTTCGGAATTTTCGCTGAAAGTCAAAAATATATAAATTTTCGACATCCAAGTCATAGTATTAAAAATTTCCAAAGATTAATCACAAAGATCTAAATTTGTTTTAAGGAAAATTCCAAAATATAACTTTAAAAAGCTAAATTGCTAAAATTTAAGTCCCTAATTAAAATATTCAAAAGTAGTGTAAAAAAAACATTAATATTCTGAAGGATAATTACGATTTTTAAAATTTATGCAAGAAAAACTAAAATTTTTTGATTAAAATATCCAAATGATAGTTTCAAAAAGTTCCAATTTTGTAAATATCAGCAAGGAAAATTAAAATTTTCACAGCCAACAGAGAAATATTAAAATTTTCAAAATAAAAATCATAATAAATATATATAAAAGTCCAGCCTGACTCTGCCTCTCTGTGACTCTCTCTATCTGTGACTCTCTCTGTCTGTGACTCTATCTGTAACGCATGAATATAGTAACGCAGTAAACTACTACGGGTTCATTTGACCGACTGAGTTGTGTCTAATGAACCGTAAATTTTTACTCACGGGTAACATAACAGTGTCCAACTTGCAGCTCACGGTATTATAAAAAGTAATAGTTTAAATTTAAGATATACAATATTCCCGTCCTAGGACGGGCTAAGTGCTAGTAAGCAAGATTAACACACTGAACTCAAAATTGCCAAAGTTAAAGTTAAAAAAATGAATTCTCCAAACGATTTCCATAGTTGGAATTTGTGATGTAACAATTTTTCAAGTTAAGGACCTCTTTTTCCCCGATTTTAGTAAAACTCTCAATGTATTACAACACTAAAGCTAAACTGTGTCAATTTTTCAGCATCTCCGAGTTTTCTTCTTGTATTGGACAGCATAATAAAAGTAATCGTGTTATGTTTTTTTCAAGTCCGCTTCTTTCATTTTTTAATTAAACCGTTGAGTGTTTATGATTTCCCGTTTATCGCGTTCAAGTTCACAAATGCAATTTCATTTCGATCAAATCTACGTTCGATTATTTCTAAACTTATACAGGCGGCACTGGCTTACTGTACGTACGTATTGGTTTTTACCGGCTCCGCTCGCAGGATCCTTATGAGAAGTGTTGAAGAGGTACTCTCAAGTCCTGGGAATGACAGGTGAAAAATCACCTCTTGAACATGTGTTCGTGACGTCACATATCCAATGGAGGTAGACATGATGGTTGCGTTTCTGTCACTACTTTTGTACAATAAATTCTGAATATCTGAAGAGGACACTTTTAAAATTTTGGTCATATATCTCGATACAGATTTTCTTAACACACGAAAGCAATATACTACGGCCAAACGACTATTTGTTGAGCTGTACACTCAATTTCTTTGGGTTGCTACACAGAAAATTAACTAACAATTAATAAACTTTAGGCAAAGTGAATTTGGGCAGCTCAAAAGAAATTAAAACCATTATTTGATGAATTCTTGAATTATTAAGTAATTCATGTTTGAACGCTAAATAAATAAATAACTTTAAAATCACCCATATACAAAAATTTTCTTTTATTCAACAACTAGATCAGTTTCAAGACTCCCATCTTTTCATCGGTAGCTTTATCAATTATTTACTTATTCACATCCAACTGTGGTGGCTACGATCATCATGGACAAGTACAATAATGTAAAGCGCTTTTTGATTAAGTTAAATGATTTATTGTTCAAATAAAAAGTCTTCCATACTATGTTTGAAATGAAACCTTTATTTCCATTTATACAAGAACTTTTGTGCACAAAAATTTCTGTCGAAATTCTTTTAATACAATTCTTTTCTTTCTTTTTTTAAGCATAAACTTAATTTAGACATCCATCTACACGTCGCGTGTTACTTATCCGCTCCGGGAAGTCGGACACCCGGAGCGAGCACACAGCACTAGACATCCATCTACACGTCGCGTGTTACTTATCCGCTCCGGGAAGTCTGGCTCCCGGAGCGGGCACACAGCACGACATCCATCTGCACGTCGCGTTACTTATCCGCTCCGGGAAGTCGGACTCCCGGAGCGAGCACAGCACTAGACATCCATCTACACGTCACGTGTTACTTATCCGCTCCGGGAAGTCGGACTCCCGGAGCGAGCACACAGCACTAGACATCCATCTACACGTAGCGTTACTAATCCGCTCCGGGAAGTCTGGCTCCCGGAGCGAGCATACAGCACTAGACATCCATCTGCACGTCGCGTTACTTATCCGCTCCGGGAAGTCGGACTCCCGGAGCGAGCACAGCACTAGACATCCATCTACACGTCACGTGTTACTTATCCGCTCCGGGAAGTCTGGCTCCCGGAGCGGGCATACAGCACTAGACATCCATCTACACGTCACGTGTTACTTATCTGCTCTGGGAGGTCAGGTTCCCGGAGCGAGCATACAGCACTAGACATCCATCAACACGTCGCGTGTTACTTATCCGCTCCGGGAAGTCTGGCTCCCGGAGCGAGCATACAGCACTAGACCCATCTACACGTCGCGTGTTACTTATCCGCTCCGGGAAGTCTGGCTCCCGGAGCGAGCATACAGCACTAGACATCCATCTACACGTCGCGTTACTTATCCGCTCCTGGAAGTCTGGCTCCCGGAGCGAGCATACAGCACTAGACATCCATCTACGTCACGTGTTACTTATCCGCTCCGGGAAGTCTGCTCCCGGAGCGAGCATACAGCACTAGACATCCATCTACATGTCACATGTTACTTATCCGCTCCGGGAAGTCTGGCTCCCGGAGCGAGCATACACCACTAGACATCCATCTACACGTCACGTGTTACTTATCCGCTCCGGGAGATCAGGCTCCCGGAGCGAGCATACAGCACTAGACATCCATCTACACGTCGTGTGTTACTTATCCGCTCCGGGAAGTCTGGCTCCCGGAGCGAGCATGCAGCACTAGACATCCATCTACACGTCGCGTGTTACTTATACGCTCCGGTAAGTCGGACTCCCTAAGCGAGCATACTTAATTTAGCGATTTTATTTACTTAAGCTTTGCAAATTGTTACCTTTCTGACTTAGACGGTTAAAAATTCTGACTTTTTGACACAATTTTTAAAAATTAGCATTTTTTAAGGTAATCTTTCTAAACTTTTTCTCAAAAATTTTGCTTTTTTCAAATTTTTAAAGTGCAATCAGCTACAAGTGATCATTTTTTTACTGTACTTTAAATTTTATTCATTAGTTCTAGAGCCTCCACTTGTGTCTGTTTGCGTTTATTGTCTATCCAGAGAGGAAAAAAATTACGTAGTCAGTTGGTAAATTTACAATTTTCCATGCTCAAAGAAAAAAACATCAGTACAGCTCGGATCATTTTTTCCTTCAGAGAATATTATCTACCAATTATATTTGCCGAAAAATGTGCATTGTTTTTGTGTTTCACAGAATTATTTAACGGATGGCAAATATAAACGTATATAATTCCATCGAGAAATATTTATTTAACCACGAAAAATCGATGCTTTGATAAATTATGAGTCAATCAAGAACAGGCGATAAGTTTTGCAACGAAAAGTGTGATTATTTGCAGAATATTTAGCACCTTTCTCGCACAGGTACAGACAAATGATACCGAAAAGCTCACTCACTATATTTTTACACTACCAAAACCGTTCCACGAAAGGAATCATTTAGAATTTGATCTCCAACGATTTAATTTACTTTAGAAAAATTAGTGCAGAGAAATCAACAGATAAATTGCGCAATGGTTATTTATTACATTTTTGAAAATCACGCATGCGTCGGAAAACCTTCAAGCTTCAAACATAAAGCTCGTGGCCTTATTACATAACACCCTCGCGATAGTACGAAAGCTTCAACCGCGTGCAGTTGAAACTCTGCGTTCGCTAAGCGCGGTCACATTCCCGTGACAGCCAGACACACGCGCTTCGGAATACATTTCGAACAAAACGCAACACTTAAAAAAATCTAGTCAACAGTATTTAAAAAATTTAGGATAATTCTCGTTTAAATAGTTATGTAATATTGCAATTCTTGGAATCAATTTGTGATAGTTTGGTATATTTAAAAACTTAATTTATTTAATTAATAGTTAATATATTTATTGTTTACAAAAAGTATGTGATATCAGTATTTGTTGATAACTGAAATAGTATAGAATTTAAAAACTTTCGCCAATAATCGTCTGTAATAATTAGAACCAATGAAAAAGGTAAGGTTATGTGTTTGATGTATGTGTTTTCGTATTTTTCAAAAAATAATCATGCTTTTCATGCACATAGTGTCTTTACAAACAAATAATTGCAAGAGTTAGCATGTTTTGGCGACATTTTTCTTTTAAAACTGCTTGATTATATTTATTGATTGATGAAGCACTTTTAATTTTGTTTCTAATAAAGTTAAGATTATGATCAAAGAAAATTTGACCAATGCTGCATTAATAACACATTTTTTTAAAGTTGATTTCACATTGCTTCAGCCATAAACATGATGTTTAAGCTTTGTTTATGCCAAAAAAGACTGGAAAAATACATTGCTTTGTAAACAGATTCTGAATCCAAGAGACCTACTCCAAAATTTGCAAAATTTTAAAGTTATTAAACACAAAAAAATCGTGTGCAATAATTACCACTTCTTTGTAGGTTGATTTTTTAATTATTTTCAAAAATTTAGGTTACTTGTAGACTGTGTTCTTTATCTATTGCTTTCTGTACAGAATTACCTTTTTTTAATTGTAACAGGTTAAGATATACAGCGTACGTACATAGGTTTACCTGTAAAAAGTATTTCATTATTTGATAACCGCATGAATTACTAACAATATTTATTTATTACTGCACATAAGTTTAATAAAAAATTAATTATCTTAGCTTCGATGAATTTATTGTCGAAATAATAGATCGGTTTTTAAGACTGTGATATTTTTATCAACAGCAATCTTATTAAATAAAAAGATACCCTTCGGAAAAAAATTAAATGATCTTAATTAACGCTTAATTATGCTAACGACTTAAAAAATATTTAATTGACTTAAGAAATTATAAACCTATAAAAGTAAATGAAAAGAGTCCACAATAAAACTTTTACCCAATGCTAATAATATTTATATAAATAAAAACTTACAGACAAAAAACGAAAAGTTAATTTATCGGTTGTTATGAAAACTTTTGGAGATGTCTGAAATATGTTTTATTATTATTAATCAAAATAACATTTAGCTTAAACAGAGTGTCCCAAATTCGAGTAAATGCATGGGGATCTCGCTTATCTTAAGAGGTCGGTTGAATTCGGGAAAAGTTGCGAAAATAAATGTTTATCAAATATTTGCCAAAAAAATTTTCATAGCTGTCTTTGTTCAAAAGTTATTCAAGAAAAGCTGAAAAAATTGGTTTTCTTTTTTTGGCCCTATTTCCTACCTTTTTTAAGATGTCAACAATCTGGAAGCACTTCTCCATGGCAACTTCTTAAGCTTTATATTTTGAGATAACATAAAATTTCCAATAACGTTTCGTCTCCAATTTTTTGAATATTGCGAAAAATTTTTGATCTCAGTTGGATAGTATTTTGTCTTCTGATTTCAATGATATACGACACTTAATATCCAAAATGATATTGTTAAAATAATTATCGTCAATTATGGATAATAAAAGGTGTTACAAATATGATATTGTATTTGTTCTAATGAATGCATTTACTCGAATTTGGGACACCCTGTATAATTAATTTCTGATAAGCAAGGTCCCAATGGGTGCATCCTATTATAAATTAACTGTATGTATGCAAAAAATACCGCTTAAAACAATCAAAATATTGAAAAAATTTATAAATATTCCAAGCTGATAATTTCACTAAAAAATCAACACAACACTAGCAAAACAGTTTGTGTTAAAGCTACTATAAATAAAATAATTATACAGCAATAACAAATCATTAATATGCGCTTGTCCTGAATAAAAATTTACAGTTAAAATATAATTGCAGAAATTATTTACATTCAACAACAACCCTTTGGTATCTGAAAAGGAAAACTTCAACTACTTTCGTGGAGATAAGTTGTTTGATATTTTTGACGCATTTTGTGGTTCATGCGATCTTGCGTGTCATCAGGAGTATTGACGCAGTGAACTTTGTGAAATACATGTCACTTTTGGAAATGTAGGGTCAAACGTCGGTAAGGCAAGGGTTACTTCGGCATTCATTAGAGAATTTCGATAAAATTGCGTGCGAAATTATTATTACCCAAACGGTCACACATGAATACAAAAGTAAATTCAAAAATGAATGTTCATTAGTGATTACCTTCTACGTAAAATCATTTTTGACGAACCTTTAATCTGCTGTAATTGCGAAATTAAAATATGTAAAATTGCTGCTCATAAAACAATTGCATATAGCATTGATAAACGCCTGACTTCAGTTGTTTGTCTAAACGGTTAGTTTTTTTTGCGTTCTACTAGAACTTTTTAACATCAATAACAAGAAAAAACATTAAGAACACTTTGAAGCATATTTTAACAAAGGTAATTACCAAAAAAGTTCAGCTGCTAAGAAAATAGTTCAAGGGTAGAAAAATCTTTGGTTTACAATTAAAAAGATTGTTTTTCGTTTTGGTGGATGCGCTAGTGATATTTTTAAATGACCTCTCATGTTAAGACAAAATTTGATTTAATTACGTGTTTAAAGTTTTAATATTGATTAAATTTTCGATCAATAATCATTAAATAATAGCTCTGTAATAATAGATAAGTTTGTCCTTTTTTTTCAAAATAAAATCTGTAAATATTTTCAATCAAAAAATTGAGCAACACTTCCTTAAGAGGTTCTGTATCACTTAAACGGCCCAAAAGTTATTTTTCAACATTATTTGGTACAAAACTATTACTTTTTTTAAACAACAAAACAAAAATAACATTTTCTAAATATAGATAATCACAATCAAAAATTCCTTAACTTTTTTTTTTGAGGAATGTGTTGTAGAAATGCTACTTTAGTTTAACGACTCAAGTTTTTTTTTATATATTATGTATTTTGTTGTTAAGTTGTATAAAAAACTTGATTTAAAAATTATTTTAAGGCAAAAAACAACGTCAAAAAATATTGTGAAATAAATGTCTTTACAAATAAAATAAGTTAAGCACAAATGTAATTAACAAATTACACTTGTCTTAAAAGTTAACCAAACTTTTGAAATGTGAAAATATTGAATGACACAAAAACAACTTTTAAACCCATTTTTATGTTTACATTTTAATGCTAAAATGTTGCAATAATTAGCACAGCAAAAATATTTAAGACAACAGCTAAAAATAGACGTGTGGACATGTTCAACATCTGCCAACGGTTTTATATGGCAGATGTTCTTTGATAAGTTTATTTTATGTTCAAAAACACCATGACATAATGCAAAACTGCTTATATCTGATTAGGCAGATTTTAAGCAAATCTGTGATTATAGTTTTTAAATATGATTACGATATCAGCTTGCTAAAAGTGATAATTCTTGTGTACGATTAATTTTGACATACATATTTCCTGTTCATGTCAATTTTTATGTTTGCAAACGCTTAACATCAAATGAATTTGATAAATTAACATAAATTATTAATTCTCTTCGACAAAAATTTATATAGATTGCCAAATTTGGCTTAAATTTGTATAGTTCCTGGTAAAGTTAACATCTTACTTGCAGAATTTTTGCTAGAGTAATTCCACCTGTATAATTTTTTTTGGTCATTCGGCTTTCATATGCAATCGAAGTCGCTTTGAGTTGGCTTAAATTACTTCACAAATTACCTTTGATATAAAAAATCTAATCGAAATGTGACAAATCAAATATGTAAAGTAATGTTTACCAAAAGGTTTTACGTATTAAATTATTCTAACAAGTTTTTACAAACGATAAATCATCCTATACCAAACTAAACTTTAAAAAATTAACTGTGCCTTAACGTAGGGCTAATTATAAAAGACCTGTATAATTTTTTTACTTTTTAAATTATTTAAGAACGTGTGGCATTGCTTTTATTTCAGTGCTCTTAAAATAAATTAATTTTAGCTTATATTCCGTGATAGTTCTCAACGGTTAGTGAATTTTTTATGTGTTATCAACATGTGCTTCGTAAAAGGTTGACGTATCCTTACGTAATTTTGTAATATTGCCATTAAATATGCATGAAGTTCAAACAGACGATTCGGAAATTAACAATTGATTAATCAACCGATTTTTAAACGTTCTTTGAGCTAGTTATTATTAGTTATTTTTACCCTGCTATGCTTCGTCTCTGTGGTGTCCCAAATCAAGGCTTATCTTAAGAATTAAAAATTGGGTAGGAAAGTTTAGTGCTCAAATCAAATCTGGAAAGAAAAGTGCCACAGGTTTTGCAGTTTAGAAGTAATTTAAATAGTCAGCCCAACAGGTTTGATAGATCTAAGGCTTTAATAGTTTTCTCCCTTTAGGCATTTAAAAGTTGCTACCATTCTTAGACCTGGTTGCGTAAGATCATGTCATCCTGCATCTTCCATCTCCTCTTCGATTGGACCCTTTTTCTCTTTATGCCTACTTCGCCTTCAAGTGCTATATTTATCTTCCCCTTTTGTAATCTGGAGATATTTTACATAATTATGCAAAGGTTGTTATTTTTTATTGATCATTCCAATCCATGAATTCCTGATTCACTTCTCCATCGGTATCCTCATTCTGTGCCTCCATATATTCTTCTGATTAACTCCCTTTCCCACCTTTCCAGTTTCTTCTTTGGATCTTCATTAAGAACCGAAAACTCGCATGTATAAAGAACAGTTGGACAAAGGCCAGTACAATCAATTCTTATTTTTGAGTTTCTCTGCACTCTCTTTGACTTGAGGATCGTTGTTATAGTTTAAGCATTCTGCTTACTTTTGCTGGCTGTTTAATAATTTTTTCTTCTTCGTCATTGTGTTTGTTAAAGACACCTCTAGGTAAACAAAACTTTTAACTATTTCAAAATTTAATCATTTTTGCTCTAATTGGTAGTATATTCTCGAGATTTTTCTAGTTCTGCTTGGAATTTTCGTGTCTATTTTCCCGTCTTCGCCTATTTTGGTTCCTAGGTACACCATTGTTGTGACTTGCTCCAGTACGTCGTCTCCGCACTTTATGTGTTGCTGGTCTTCTGCATCATTTATTTTCGTTTTTTTTGTTTTCCCTGTATTTATTTCTTCCCAGTATTGTTTCATTCTACTGCGGTTCAATGACTTTTGTATGTCTTCTCTGTTATCCCCAACTATTAGGTACTATATCATCTGTGTATAATAGGCTCTGTATCTGAATGGGCCTTAGATCTTTGTATACGAATGTTACTTTCGGTGTGTTTATTTTACAAATGTTTAGTATTCTGTGCATATGTATATTGAATAGTAGGGGGCTTAGGCTATCACCCTGTTTAATTCCTCTTTGTAATGCAAATTCTCTGAAGCATTTACCTTTTAATCGTACTTCCCCTCTTACTTTTCTGTAGACACTTTTTATTGCCGGTAAGTTTTTTCCGTGACCTTCAGTTCTCCTAGGCAGTTCCACAATTTTTCTCTTGGTAGTGTATCGAATGTAGCTTTCACATCCACAAATGCTAGATATAATTTTTTCTTTTGTTCATTTGCTCTTTCTATTATTTTTCTAACTATACTTATATGATCTTGTGTTTGTTTTCCTTTCATGAAGGCTGCCTGTTCTGCTTCCATTTTTTTCTCACTTCATTCCTTAGTTTTCCCTTTAATATTTTTGTGTACATTTTATATAATGTTGATGCTAGACAAATAGCTCTATAGTATAGTGGTATAATTACATTTTTCTCCCAGTCTTCAGGTACCTATCTTATTTTCTGTCTATGCTTTACGAAATAGCCTTGTTATTGTTAGAAGTATCAGAGTAAATTAATAGAATGCTATTAACCTGCATTTATTCGTTGTAAATGAAAGTTCCACTATGTATTTAAAATAAATTGTACTTGTATTATCGTCCCGACAGTATATTAGGTATGGAAACCAACACCTGTTCCATTTATAAAAGCGCTCAGTATCAATTTCCATAATTTCCTTTAATTCGCCGATGTACTGCAGATAACAGCGGTGAAAATTGAATGCAGAAAAAAGAATAAAACATACCGGACGATATTTAGAAATAGTAAAACTGAAATATAATTCGATAGTGATCGTATAGAGGACGCGCAGGTGTATGTAATCCTGCCAGGTGTTCGTCAGTTACCCTGCTTTGCTAAACCCTCAATCTACGACCTCTGCGCCGTGCCACCTTGCTGGACTTGGAACACCTGAACCTAAACGAACCTTTGAACTGAAATTCTGTGTGCACGGATTAAATATGAGTGTCTTTGTCCTTGACGAACTATAAACATGTTTGTAAGCAGGACAAAGGGACACGAAACGAAAATATTTCGATTTACTTGTAAACAATTTTTACCTTAGTACGTTGTGAATAATTAATTACAACATCCAAGCACGACAAATATTAGATTTTTTTTTAATGTATTCGAAAACCTCTTTAAAATGTAAGAAGGATACGTGTTACATAGGATTCTTCATAGATCATTACCGCTTCGGTTTTCTTATTGTTTTACAAATACATCCCTTAAGAAGCCACGAATATTAGTAAATGACAAAATGAAATGCATTAAAATGTATCAAAACACATACAGGGATGCCCAGAAGTATGGAAACAAACAAATATCTAGAATACTATTGCAGATATCTGTCTGTTTCCATACTTTTGCGCAACCCTGTATATTCCAAACTTTGATAAATCTTCATAAGGCGATATCAACTTATTTTTAATTTGGTTTTGGTTGAACCTGTTTAGCCAGATAGACTTTATTTGTTTTTCTTAAGAGCCACAAGAAGTAAATAATGCATTGACACCTTAATTAGAGAACAAAAAAGCATCAGTACCTTTCATTAATTTAACACAAATTTAATAAAAGCTCAAATCTGTTGTATCGCAAAGTGTCCAGGTAAAAAAAATATGAATCTGCAAATCAATATTCGCAACGTAACACTCCTGTTAAATTTATTTAACTTTGAAATAACACGAATTCCCTGAATATCAAATACAAACTTCAAACTCAAGTTTCTCTTGTGTTCCATATATTACGAATCCAGACAGAAATTCCACCAGATATTACATTTATGCGACATTTTGTGAATTAACTAGACATTAACGATGCCATGTTGACACTAAAAAAAGTATCGAAACTTTATTTTTTTACGGTTATCGCTCAAAACACGTTATTTATACAGCAAATTTTCAATCCGATATTGTTTGGTGAGCATCAAAAATATTTGTTCGTTAATATGCATGGAATGTCGCCTGGCGAATGTGTAATTTTAATCATCAATAACATCTGCAATTATTTGCAATAACCGAAATATAGTCAGGGATTTGCCTCGTTAATAAATTATTTCATTATTGTAAATGAATTTCGTTGATGAATTGTGAATTTTGATTTTTGGAATTGGTTCAGCATATGAAATTAAGGTTTGTAGATAATTTTTTTAAATTTGGGCTTAATGTAGTTTAACATGGGAATCATGCTTATTACAACAATTAGAGAATAGCTTTTAATTATATTGCTTTACGAAAAAAGAGCTTAATATATTAATAAATTACAAATTTGATAATTGGTGCAACAAATTTATTACGTTTTTCTTCTTTTTGATTGTGTAAAAACAGTTTTTTTTTTGTAATATTCTCTTTACTGTTATTATTATAAAATCGGTGTTATCCGATTCCTTTCCTCAATTCCTCTCTACTGTTCCATTTTCCATCTCTAAGATCTCCAGCACATGCATTTGTAACTTCTTCTTTCTACGTATTCCTGAGTCTTCTTCTTGTCCTCCGGTGTTCTAGGATTCATTTCAAAATCTTCTTTGAAACCTTGTATTTTCCATCCGTTGTTCATGGCTGTACAATACCAATTGTTTTGTTTCTGTCTCTTCATTCAGTGTTTCCTATATCCTCATTATTTATTTAGTCATGGGTCCTTCTACTGTTAGGTGTAGGACTGTTGAGTTGTATTGTGCAATTTTTTTTCCATGATTTTCTGTCTTGTCCTAGCTTTTTTTGTCTTTCCATTTGATGTTTCTATCCGTTGCTGCTTTTTTAACTTCGTCGTACCAGGTATTTCTCGGTCTTCCTCTATTGTTTATCCCTGTGATCTTGCTTCATAGGCTTTTCCTGTTACCCTTTCTTCTTTCATCCTATAAATGTGACCCAACCATCCTAGCTGCCTTTCTTGTATTTTTGTTTCAACTGATTTTATGTTTAATTGTTTTCTATATGTTTCGTTTCTGATTCTCTTTTTTGGATTTTTCTTGGATTTTTCTTAGAAATCTCATATCTGCTGCATTCACTCGGCTACTATTTTAATTTGTGGGTGTCCACATTTCACTTCCGTATAAGAGTGCCGGAGTTACCATCTTTTTTACCACTTCCCCTTTTGTTCATTTTGGAACTTCTCTATTTCCAAAAAATGTTGTTCTTAAACTGTTAAATATTCTTACCACATTTCCTGTCCTTTCGCTTATTTCCTTGTCCATTCCTCCATTTTTCTCTATGATAACTCCTAAATATTTAAAGCTTTCTACCTGTTTTAAACCTAAGCCCATTGAAAGTGATGATATGTCTTTGTTCTCTGTTGTGACGATCATAGTTTTAGTTTTTTTGGTATTTATTTTCATATTAATTTTTTCCAATTCCAGATTTAGTTTTTAAATTGTGTTGCAGATTTTTTTGTTTCCGCGACTAAGACCATGTCGTCTGCGAACATTAGCTCCGTTATGTTTATATCCCCATACGATCACAAAGTTCTTCATTTCTTATTCCATCCAAGCGTGATATTTTTTAGCGATCTTCCGGGTACGTCCATCTTAACTGCATTTTTCTTCTATATACTTCAGTTATTTGGCATGTTTCTCATCTGCACAGAAGACTACTCTTTACCATTGTGTTTAAGATGTAAAAATCTGTTTTCCCAAGCTCTGAACCCCGTTATGTCTTCATCATCTAAGGAGATTTATTAATCGTCAGGTATTTCCGGAATAAGAAAAACAAGGACTAGCCAACTATCAAAAATTCGAATATGGCGCTCGTGAGGAGTATTAAAAGACAAAAGCGAAAAGCAAAATGGGACCATTAAATGCGAATAAAATCCAGTAATGACGTCTTGGGGGGAATTTTTGTAAGCGAAATAGTTATTGCGAAAGAACAAAAAGGCAATTTTTCAGATTTTTTCAGTTTTCAGAAATATGGTGACAGATCTGCTTAAATATTATTAATAAATAGCATTGGGTTGAGCAACTTTTCCAAGTAAAACCGTACTCATGCTGCGATACGAATATCATACGAAACAGGCAACTTGTTTTTTTAAAGACTTTGCATCTTCTATGGCATGATAAATATCCTAAAATCGTGCAAAAATAATTAATTTTGTGGCTGTAAAAAATCCCAATTGCTTTTCACATTTAAAAGTTTTGCTGTAATTCTGCATCTACTAAATTACTTTTAATAACAAACATTGCCGTACCAATGTTTAATCTAATTATGTGGTATTTATTGATGGCTACTTCCGCATTGTTCGGCTCGGAAAATGCATTTCCGATTCGGGTACAGATGGTGTCGTCTGTATTGTAACATTGCCATGAGCGCGTCGTGTACATCCCGCCAACTGCGATGGATAAAAGCACATATGCGCGTCCAGGCCGTCTGTTTGCACAAGTGTGGCCTGAGACGAGCCATATGCTCCGCACTTGTGGGGCACATGGCACTCAGTGGCGTCACGTGGAAATTAAGCAGTTTTTGCAAAGGAACGTCGTCATACATTATTAGTTACACGGTTTTATCCAACAGCTAGTTTCAACAATAACATAACATACACCAACAACAAAAAACATTCAGCTCCGTAGCTTTTGCAAGACACATTTACGAGTATTATAGGCCAAAAATATTTAACCCTAAAAGCAAAAAGTTATACAGGGTGTGCACAAATTGTTGTTGTATACATTACAGTAAAAACCAAAAATTGTAGGTTTTACCGGTAAATCCTAGCATTTACCATAGTAAATTGTTAAAAGTCCAATAAAACAAAACTGTTTATAGTTCCTTTAAATACCAAATTCGCAATACGTCATCATTTTACTCTAAAATAGATTCAGCAAATTAAATTTTTGTTGCAATTTTTGACATAAAATTTAAAGTAAGCTTCAAGTTACCTACATTCTACAAATCATATCACATATTATAAGACGATCATATAATAAAATGTTCATGAAAACCTATCACTAAACGTCCTCTTTTAACTAAATGTGTTTGAAAAAGTTGAATTTAAGAAACAATAGGATATAGTTTTAAAGTGGATTACATAACACATGTGTTGAAAAATACTTCATATTAAAGGCCACTGAAGTCCATAAAAAAATTCGGACTGTTTACAAATCCCAACAAAATTATCCAAGGTATGCTTAACAATAATTACAGTGTTTTTCTCAGAAAGCTATACAATTGATAAAATAACACACTGTAAAAAATCAGTATACATTTTACCTTAACAAAAATAGCAACGATTAAAATTTTTCTGCAGCAAACCTTTGTCTTCTTCATGTTTTTAATATTTCGTTTTCACGAAATAGCGAAAGCAAAAAAACTCTGCAACGATATTAGACTAAATTTGCATTCTCTTATCTTAGCTTTAAAATAGGATAGCTGTGAAACCTGCGACTGTCTAGTCCAGAGGTCCTCAAACTTTTTCAAAAGTTTTTTTGAAGCAATCGAAAATAATTTTAGCTGTGGCCATATCATTGTTAACGAGTTGTTTCAGAAATATTATTTGTTCTCAGAAAAATATAGTTAACGAATTCAGAACAAATAAAGAACTTTTTTAAGGAAATTTCAAGCATTATTTTGGTAATTTTTGACCACTTTTTGACTTTTTTGAAAAGTGTTTTTCAAGTTACAGTCATTTCAAGTGGTATTAAGGGGCTGCTTGCACCTGGAGAGGTCCTAAAGACCGTTTTTTCAAAAATATTTTTATACTTAGTCAATTTTAAAAAGAAAGTAAAAGAATTGACTAAGTATTATACCTAATTACGCAACTTTGCCCAAATTCGTAGCCCTTTAGATACATTAAGACAATGTTTTTATGTTCCACTGTACAATAGTTAAGACAAAATATAAAACGAAGTGTTCTGTAATTAAATTATACTTTGGCTATTATAATACAGAGGGCAGCAAACATTATTAATTTCTGGATTCCAGATTTGAGCTTTCCAGTGATGAACGATTCCCGTGTTGCGTGTTTCCATCGTTGCATGATTCCTGCGTTGAGTGATTCCAGCGTTGAACGATTCAAGATTTGAATGATTCTGTCGGTGCATTTTCCAGATTTGAACATTCCATATTTGTATGTTCCAGACATTAACGACTTACCCTTTCTATCAAGGTGTTATATATTGTTAATTTGGTCTTCTTGGGATCTTGGGCATTAGGCCACTCCAGTGTAGTAAGTTTAAACTTTATTTTAAAAATTTTGATAAAAAAATCCCAAAATTGGCGAAGTAACAGTTGGCCAAGCGGTCCCTTGCGCGCAGGTACTTTAGTTAAACCGTAAATATCACCCATAAAAAGCGCAAACACTTTTTCTTTATTAAAATGTTTTTATAAAAATTTAAAATTTTTGAGAAAAAAGCATTTTTTTTAAATGCACGAAATGATTTTTCCAAGAAAAAATTTTCACCCAAGTAATAATTATCAAAAATCACCCAACTTTACCCCTTTAGGACTGGCGTTTGTGCGCCAGAATAAATTACTATTTCCAATGTTTCTTCCAAATACGGCGAACTAGATGATAATTCTGCTTTTAAGAGGTATCGTCATTCGACCGACATAAGCCACCTGCGATGTATCCACGCTTTCATCGCGTCATGGCAAACTGTAAGTTCGCACGCCTCGCTTGAGTTTTTACTCAGCTGCCTCTGTTATCGCGTATTTATTGCCACTAACAAGACTTACGCACCACACACATGCCTACTTAAACCCAATTATAAACATCCACGGCTAATTCGCCGCATGTTACATAGAGAAAAATTGTTTTAAAAAAGCGTCCCAATTAAAGTATTTAAACCGGCGGCGCCTGATTGCAAATTTCCTCGTTGCCGTTTGTTTAATAATTCGCAATTAGAATGTGCGTCACGTTTTTCTAGTTAAATCGAGAGAGCTGTGATTTTTGTTTTATGACGTCACCGTGTTTAGAATACAGATTGCGCCATCTGGTGGTTTAAAATCTAATTATCGCGATTGGTTTGTTGCCTTATGATGCTAATTGCTAATTTCAATTCCGGAAGGATATTTTTTTTTCGGGTAACTCTTTTAAATTATTCAACAGGACGAGTCTAAACTGTTTCTGATTAGTGGCATTTGTTTTGCAGAACATGGAACCAAAGGCCATTAAAGAGGAAAGTATTGAAAAAGAGGCTAGCGCCGCTAATTACGTCGAGACGTCTTCCATGAGGACGCGATCTTCAAAAGGTAAAGAACATTTTTCACAGTACAGCCTGATTAATTCGAATTTCAAGATGTTGAAGGAAAAATTTCGAATTTTACAATCTTAAATTATTCTTGTACTTTGTATAGCATCGAGATGGTACCGTTAGTGATAGTTCCACTATGCACACACTAATGTAGAACTCGAAAAAATCTGCGAGAAATTTGCTCGAATTCATTGCGTTTTTCTTCTTTTTCTTACGCCTCTTTACCGTTGAAAGGCTTTTGTTTATTTATGTGACTCCTCTTCTTGTATGCTTCCCTCCATCTTTTTCTTCTTTTGTTAATTCTCTAACCTTACTTCACTTGATCCCGCTGTTTGTGGCAGTTTCTTTCACTTCCTCGTCCCGAATTTTGTTCTTCCTCTTTTTCTTCTTCTCCTCATCCTCCTCCTCCTCCTCCTCCTCCTCCTCCTCCTCCTCCTCCTCCTCCTCCTCCCCCTCCTCCTCCTCCTCCTCCTCCTCCTCCTGCTCCTCCTGCTCCTCCTGCTCCTCCTGCTCCTCCTGCTCCTCCTGCTCCTCCTCCTCCTCCTCCTCCTCCTCCTCCTCCTCCTCGTCCTCCTCCTCCTCCTCCTTCTCTTTCTTCTTCTCTTTCTTCTTCTCCTTCTCCTCCTCTTTCGCCTCCACCGCCTACCTTATGGTACAATTAAGTTTCAGTACATAAATAATATCTTGTCCAAAATTCATTGTATATTCATTTAATTGATTATTTTGATTTAGTTTTTTGCTAGTAATTCGTACTTGCTAAATTTATATTAATAACTATTTTGATTACCATAAAAAATACATTATATTCTAATACATTTAATATTATTCTTGTGGTTCTATTAAGTTTTAACGCAAATACAAATAAACAAAATCGTTGTTTAGCTTTGTGTAGGTCAAATTTTTGTTTAACACTCAAACTGTATTACACTATCACATTGTTACATCGAGTTTTTGTTGCATTTATTATTTCATATGCAATTCATTCTGCATTAAAAGTGCACAGCTGTTCAAAGTATGAGCCATGGCTTTAATAATAGGATCAACAATTTAAACACGTGCGCTTGTGTGTTTACATTCCATGAGCAAAGATTTCAGTTGTTTTATTTATAGACAATTGCATATTTCAGAATTAATGGATTACATTTATTAACTTTTTGTAACATTACATCTACAATTGAACGTTATTGTTTATTCATTGCGCATGTATTTTGTTAACACCTAATAGTTTGGTGGAGGCGCTAGGTTTTTTGAATTTTTTTTTAAATAAATGATAAGTAATGTGCAAAGTGCATTTTATAAAATTTAACAGTCCATTTTAAACCAGATAGACCAAAGAGACTCGGATATGTATCCAAAATACCCAAATTAAACTTAAAAAACACATTATCACAGCAATAAATTCGTTTATTATAATTTTCGCGACTCTAAGACGAGCTGATTAGGGCAATATTTCGAAACGATTTAAACAGAGAAGGACTCAGGTGTGTTCCTACCCAATTAACAGTCTTACGTAGGCAGGCTGTACTAATATCTATAAATTGCAGGATAATCCGCAATATAAACACGCAGTTAAAATGATCTATGCAGCACTGGACATTAATATTTACAAAGTAGGTTTGGTAATCTCGTTTTCTCTCTAGTTATGCAGAACGAATTTTAATGCAAAAATTACTTTGCGAAATAACGATTGTAATTGCCCGAATAGATTGTTTGCAATTAGAAAAATGTTATTTGTACCTTCTGAAGCTACTTTTTTGTGTTGTTTGTAACTTTTATTTTAATTTTTTTCAATTCTTTTTTTTTTTAAATGTTACCCCTAATTTCATGTTTTTTTATGGACCGTCAAGTTGGCTTTAAAATACTTAAATGTGCTTTTTTCCCCTTTTTAATAAGCAACCGCTTGCCATATCCAGTTTTATAAATAATTCAGAAATTCAAAGCCAAGGAATTTGGGATAATATTTCAAAAATGATGAGTGAAAAAAAAATACATATAAATACATACATTCTACATAAACTGTACCTTAAGAAAATACAAATAAAAATGATTTAATTGCTAAGACAAAAAAGTTATGACAGAAAAAAATATTTTCATAATTTTTGCTATAACTTCTTAAGTACAACAAACTTTGTACTTCTAAAAATAGATTGTAGCTCCTCCCATACTTGAGGATAATTTATCTCATCGAAGCAACTCTGTAACCCTCACAATAAACGAGATCCCAGTGCTGGAAATGTTATCTGGGGCACCCTGTATTTCCAAAGGTGTTTCACCTTTAAAAACTTAAGATTTAAGAATAGTAAACAATAATTTTATAAACTGTTGAATTTCAACACATCGTACGAATACGAATTAATTCTGATAGGAGTATGTTATTAATGGGACGAATTTCTATAAAATTAAGATCAATAGCAAACTAACCAGTGAATTATATCCAAAATACACACCAATTCATAATACGACAAACATTTGTGGACGCGAGCGGTAATAGCTCTTAATAATGGTGGAAATTGAGATCCGTTTGCCTTAAAATCATGTCCTGCGCGAGGATATGTATAAAGGAAGCAGATGCAAGGATTCCAGTAGGAAAATATCGACTCAAACAGGCTGTTTCCTGTACATAGGAAGCTAGAATTATTGAATATGCATAAAGTCCTGTTAAAATACGACAATGAAAAACATTACTGTGTTATTCGAACAAGAAGGTTTAGCAGTTCATGTGGTTTATTTTAGACACATCAGTTAACATGCAGAGAATCAAAATCGTTATAATTAATCACTTTTTTTGCTACATATTTAATTTAATTTTTGGGTATTGTATCACATAAATGTTGCGTTATTAATTGGTTGTACGAGGGTTCTTCAATAAAAACACATTTGATCTGCATAGCCATGACTTCGTCGCCACGGCAACGGAATTTTTGTGTAAATGTTACCGGCAATGTGTGAAATGCAAGTATTGTATAGAATGCCTAGGAATTATACAGAATGCCTGAAGTTTTTAGGAAAAGTATGAAATATCTGGTTTTCGTGATTATGTTACATACTTTTCCAAGGAACTTTATCAATTGCTTATGTATTATACATAATGACAAGTATACTCCAGGCAAAGTGTTCAAAGAGCGCAATGAAAACGTCTTTATGGGCCACACATATTTAAAAATGAAAGAACGGCGTTTTATAAATTGTCCAGGCATTTTGTAAAAAACCGGCAAAACGAGCATCTCGTGTTTCGACTAGGCTAATAATAAAATGCCTTCATAATTGTTTGCAATGAAAACAAACCTATTAACTTCATTTTAAAAATTGATTAAAAAAAAACAACTTTAACCTACCTTAACCTGACTCTCTATTACTGACCAAATAGATGAGGGTCAGTTAAAGGTTTGTTAAAGCTTTTCATTGCATGAAAACAAACGTATGAGGTTAAGAGAATGTCATAATTTACTCGTTTTGGCGACTTTTTACAAAATGCCTAGTTATTTTATAAAATTCTTGATTTCACATTATGCCTACGACATCGCTATCGCCACCGAGCAAAGAATTAAGCATGAATGGTGGGGCTTCTATACTTTGCCGGCTCGCTCTTCGGCATTGTATAGAATGCTTAGGAAATGTGTGAAATATAAACCAAACTTTGCCTACAAAATTTAGGCATTCTATACAATGCCGGATTTCACACATTGCCAGTAACATATATATTGTTTGTTTAAGTACTTGTGACGTGTGTCTAAAAGATTTGCAGTTGGTAGTATGATCCATTTTGAGTTAAAAAGTTCACATGAACATTTGTCCAATTCTCTCTCAATGGTTAGGTAGATACAGCTGTTTGAATGTTTACCTTAAAAAGCCTCACAAAAAGTTGATTATTGCATTTAAAGATTATTTAAATTATAAAACACACGAATAATTATTAGCAATAGTTTAAAGTTGAAGTGCACAAATTCCATCACTTACTTCAATGCACTCTTGATCTTACTTGCCAATACTACGTGTAGCTGCACATTCCAGTCATCAGGTAACACATTATCTAATTCTAGCATTACCAGAAAGATGGATCGGTCGATATGGCCACGTTAATTGGCCACCAAGGTCCCCAGACCTTACCCTATTAGATTTTTGTCTGTGGAGATGGATGAAAGGCAACGTCTACCAAGAAAAAGTAAACACCTGCATCTTCCTAACCATTGATAATTGGAAACCTGTTTATGTAAACTTTTTAACTCAAAATGGTCCATACCACCAGCTCCTAAAATATTTGCTATTCCTCTTGAAAGACCCTGTATATTTTATTTAAACAAATACCTGCATATGCAACGATTACTCTGTATGTATAAACAAACTCAAAAATTTTGACACCTACGTTTTTCTGATTTCGCAAGACAAATGTAGCAACATTTTTATTTATCTTACCACAAAGTGTATTTATAAAGTAAAAAAAAGGGTTAATAGATTATACAGGGCCCAGGCATAACTGTCAAACCAGATAAGAAATCATGGAGGAGCCATCACTATCAATCGTTTACAAGTTGATTTGAGAGATCACGATTAGATTATCTATTGAAACGTAACCACGCGGATGGTTTGAGAAACTTGTAGAATTTTTGTCCAAGAAAATCGTCAAGATTCTTTTTCCTCCACCTAATATTTTATTATGACCACCTGCCACACAAAATTCAAGGCATAATAACTTTAATTCATTTTGGTTGTTTATAAGCAACGCAAATATTTACTTAATTCATTGAATGGAAAACAATTAGATTGTGAACGGTGAGCGCTGGTAACAGTTTGCAAGTGAAAATTAAAATTATTTGCGTTATTTTTCGTAAATAAATGCAAATGCTGATAAAATAACCCCCAAAGCGCAATTTTAAATTACCCAACCCCTATATAAGAACAAACAAATTTTCGCTGGAACAACTTGAATCTTTTTAAATTGCGGAATAAATGATAATGACGTAATAATAAGGGGCCGAGATAAAGCTTTATTTGTGCGGGTCGCCCTGGACTCGAATTTGCAAAGTATATGAAGATTCCACAATCAGATTCACAATTTTCCAACGGCATACGGGCGTAGTTTTTATATTCGTCGTCTATTTTTGTTATAGACAGGCTCGTGCTGTAAGCGGGTGCCCTCATAAGGGTCGGCTGTTATGATTTTGGAACTTCGTCCGCTTTCTTCCCTCAAATTTAATCGATAATATAATGAATTACGATAAACAGCGTGCATTAAATGATAAGGGAAAGTAATTAGTACAAAAGAAATTGAGACAAACCACAAACTTAGCCCCAATTACATGGTCGTAATTAATCGAATGCTTTTAGAACATGTATGTACAGCGTATTATCTTGGCTATTTTTGGCAACAAATACATGAAACTAAATATTTTTGAACAGCTAAAAAAATGTTCTTTCATATAAAGTTGTGACCAGGTAGGGTTTCCAAAAAAAAAGTTACTTCGTATCAGGGCTGCGGAGTCGGGAAAAAAAAGTCGACTCCGACTCCGACTCCGACTCCTGACAATTTCAGTAGGTCGACTCCGACTCCGACTCCGACTCCGACTCCGACAAAATTAAATACTAAGACATTTTATGGTGTGTAATATAAGAAAAAAATAAATACCTAAGTATAAAAAAATATTTAAAATTTGAGTTTTAATTTTGCGGCAAAGGACCACCTCGCAATTTTTTGTTGTACTCGGAGTCGGAGTCGGAGTCGGTACATTTTTTCCGACTCCGACTCCGACTCCACTGACCAGAAATTCCTCATAAACTCCGACTCAGACTCCGACTCCGACTCCGACTCCACAGCCCTGCTTCGTATATTGAAAATCAAGTCGCTGAAAACATTTTAAGTTTTTCGTTTAAAAGTATGTTAAACCTAACCTATTCGGATTGTTTTAGTTGTTCAGATTTAATAGAATCGATTTTACAATGTATTTAACTGTCTAGAAGGGTTATCACTGCATCAAATAAATATAATTTTGCTCTCGTTATCAAAGTATTAGGTACAATGAAGAAACAATAATATTATTAAACGTACGACGAAGAGTTTTTCTGGGTGTAAACCTCTGAAATATTAAAAACCTTGCAAGTATCTTAACAATTGTACAGGGTGTTCCAAACTTAAGGTGTATTTGGCTTATCTTAATACGAAATTTCAGTTTTTGTTTTGAATGTGAAAACGTTTACTATAAAGGAAAACCATGAGCACCAAAGCAGCGTATGGGAAAAAACTGACACATGTCCGTTTTCCAATACACAAAGTATCCCACAAAAAAAAGTGTTGGTGTTTTGTTTTTGCGCCTGCAATGGAAATATTTTTACAATGAGAAGTTCTTATCCCTAGGCACGGTGTACGATGTATAAACAAATGTAAAACGTTGGAATGGGGTACCGGTTCAATGAGAACGAGCACACTTGTCGCTACAAGCGGCCGCCAGGGGCATGCAAGTCGCGAGAATCCCAGGATATACGCTTCGGCACGTTCCTATTAGCCGCTAATCCTCCACTACACTTTGTTTTCCCACCCGCCTTTATACATTTATTAAGAATGCTGCAGCATTTTTCGCGCTTATCATCGAGAAATTATACCGCAGACAAAATTATGTCTAAATATTGCGTTTCTTTTGCACTTTCAAGAACTATGAGCTATCTGGATACCCGTGTGAACCCATATAATATACCAAAGAAGTATAAATTTCACACCTACAAATAATCTCTATAAATTTTTTTGATATTTAAATTAATATCGGAGATATGACCAGGGTTGGCTGCCCACTGGGTAACCCAATAAAACCCGGGTGGGTTTTATTGGGTGGGTTTAATTGGGGAAAACCCGCCCGGGTTTTTTTAGATTATATGTTTATTATATTAAATTTAAATATTTTTTTTAAATAGGCATATAATGTAGATACCCATAATTTAATCATTTTATACTTTTATATATATGTAATTCATTATACATATAATTAGAAACAGTGAAAAATAAATATTTATGTAATTTTTAGTAAATTATTTATTTAAGACAGATCAATTTATATATAATAAAAAAAGAAGTTATATCTAACTTATTTATATAATATCTACTAATGTACAAATAATTTATTAAACATACCTATAGTTCAAATAGAATAATAAATTTGATATTTAAAGTAAAACATAATTATAATAATACCAACTACAACTATTAATTGTTACCAATCTGCTGGTTCTAACCTTAAGTATCTGTATATCTGGACTAATTTCAGGGCCTTTTCGAACCCTAGTTTATTTCTTAGTTTATTCCAGCTCAGGCCATATGTGGAAAATATGCGTTCAATTGATGCAGAACTCGCAGGACAATTGTGCAGCGAAATAAAAAAATCGCAAAAATCCATGGGCAATTTTGTGTTTTTTGCACTTTTAACTTTTAATATCTTCCACCATTTTGAAGCACTAAATTTATCGATCACATCGCGGTGAAACATCGATTTTGGGAAGTAATCAGTATCTTGAATTTTAAACGCTAAAAAATAAGTCAGGAAATTTGGATGTTTTTTCATCAGCCATTCTTCTGCAATGAGTTCATCTTCGCTGCTTAGTGATTTTCCCAAATAATTTGGGTCCATAATATTTGCTAAGTAATGTGCCGGTGTTAATGCACTCTGCATTCGTTTTTTAATTAATGGTTTGATTTTTGGCGTTGATAGTATTTCATTATTTATTAAATCGTACCAAATTTCAACGGCAATAGACAAAGAAACATTATCATTTTGTGATGCATCTAAAGCTTTTGATAAGATTGAAAACATCTGTAAAATATTGCAGGCATCCGAATACAATCCACCATTATTTAGTATTTTATGAATGCTATTATCGCATTCGGAATAATGTTCAGATCTAATTATAATTACTTTAAAACAAAACCTGTCATATAGGTTCACACATATTAGTATAATAGGCTTACCTAATTCAGGTAGAAGTCACCTTTTGTATATAATTTTAAATTACTTATTGCTAGAATCGTTTACAGTTAATACCAGGTAGAGCTTCACAGGCAACAATTTTTAAGGTTGTCACAATATGATTCGTACAAAACGACAAAATAATGTTTGGGATCAAAAATATTTACAACTTTTGTAATATAACTTTTCTGCTATATCTCATAGCCACGGAGAAAAATTCATCTAAAAAAAGTTGAAAGTTCTCAATAGCGAGCGTCGAATTCTGGACACCCTGTATATGAAGCTAGACATTTAAAAAAAGAGTGTCCTTAAAAACGTTTTATTTCGGTCGCAAACATTCAATTTATGCAAAAATTTGCGAAGGCATACGTTGTGGGACAGCCGTAAGTACATTGCGATGTATAGTGAATGCAAACAAATACATTTTTGTGTGATACATTTTTTTAAAATGTATTAAATACATCTATTTACCCGCTTTCTGGTGAAACAATCTAGTTACCCTACATACATAATAGTATATTTAGTTTGTACGATTATCACTTTAAAAAACCAATAAAACCCAATAAAACCCGGTTTAACGACCCAATAAAACCCAATAAAACCCAGCCCACTGGGTTTTATTGATTAAACCCGGGTTTTTGCCAACCCTGGATATGACACATTATTAATATGACAAAAAACACCTGTTTTTCTAATAACTCAACAACCGCAAATGATGGAATCTATTTGAAAACGGTTCTGAGTTTGTCTTAAAAAAATTCACATTTTTGGTAATTCAACCGTTTCTCTATCTTGAATATTAAGCGAGATACCAAAGTAATCCCCTCGAATTTGGAACACCTAGTACAGCTAAGATGTAAAAACTTTGCTTATTATGAAAAACTTTAAAATATTCGATGTTTTACGTTGGAAATTTGATTGAATGACTTTTTGGGCGAAATTAGTTCGTAAGAGAAGTTTAGAAAAAAGTAGTTCAAAAAATACACTGTCTTTGGCTTTGTTTAAGTAAACTCAAAATTTTGTTTGATGATTACCACACTGAGAAAAATTAAATTGTTGTTTCAATACATTTCCCGTTTTTGACATTTTTGTGGCTATTCAATACATAACATATTTCAGATAAAACTTATTTTTTTGAATTAAAATTTGTGTTAAGTTCATTTAAAACAAGAGAGGTTTTGAAAAGTAGATGTTTGTCGTTTTAAATTGTTTTGGGTTGAATCAAAACATTCAAGTTTTAAAAGATAAATTTAATACACCTCATATTTTGATTCAATACTTTACGTTTTAAATTTAAATGTTGACAGTTTTAATTGAAAACTGATGCGTTTAAAATTCACAAAACTTGTTGTGCGCATGCATCATCGGACGATGCGTTTGTTTAGCGCTTGATTAGACATTTTGCTGTTGGCGTAGATCTATCATTTTGGCGATATCAGTTGTTAGCTTATAAGATGTTTCCTGGGTTAATAAGTGTATAAGTGTGTGATAGTGTTACCTCCTTGCTTAATACAAGTCTTGACTAATAGTATTATATCAGGGGTGGCCAAGCTCCTTGATAGTCCGAGCCATTTTTAAAAATTTGAAATTTTTCGCGAGCCGCAATTAAATACGTATTTAAAAGGTATGCAAAAAAGGTATTAAAATTTTTTTTTTACAGAAATTATATTTATTGAAAACATATAAATAAAAGTACAAAATATGTGTATTGAATTTAAATATTAAAAGTTAAACACATTTATTTTACTTCTCTTGATAATTCTTTAAAATTTGGTGAATAATTGGTGACAGCACTTCTCAGTAATTCTTTGAGATGCTGGTTAGTTAATACTGATCGGTCAAAATCGGTCTGGAGTCGGTCGATTACGGACGATTACGCCACTGTTTATGTTCGTTCGCGCAGTTTTCGATGAGTCATATCATTCTTAACTTGGACGGAAATGAAATTTGTTACAACGTTGCACTTAGTCTTTCATATTTGTTGTCAGTAATTTAAAAGACATTTTGAAACACATACGGAACGATAATAATTTTTTAAAATATAATAGCACAAAAATGAAAAGGGAACTCGGGTACATTTATCGAGAGCCACAAATAATCCTTCAAAGAGCCGCATGTGGCTCGCGAGCCGCAGGTTGGCCACCCCTGGTATATATTAATGAATCTAGTATGGGTGTACCGTTATGTATTAATGACATGTGATAGTAAAATTATCCATCGTCGTATGTTTTTTATAATGTTTATTTTTTGGTGAAGTGGGTGGTGTGAATAAAAATGTATTAAACGATTTAATTTGCTGTTGTTTCTGTACCAATTAGTGTATAGAGAACCATTGCCATTATCTGTTTCCCTTAAATTGTTCAAAAATATATGTTTTGAAACAAAATATTGTTTTCTTAAATTTAAGAGTAAATAAATTTTGAAATAAAAAAAGGTACATTTTAATTCAATACTTATTCATTTTCTTTCAAAAACAAACGATATTTTAAATAGAAACAATATGGTATTGAAAACAAAAAAATTTGAATGAATACAAATTTGCATTAAATCAAGAGGAGTTTTCTCTGAGTGCATAGACTCACAGAGTATTTAACGAAATAAATTCTTACTGTAAATTTTTATATACTATATAGTAGACTATTACATTGAAATTAACAAATTTTGCAGAAAACCCGCGAATTAAATTTTCTTCACTGCTTTGTTAATTATTGTATAGTAGTAACAACAGTGGATACAAAAATAAATTAGGACGAAATAAATAATCATTATTTCGTTTATGATGGTAATTTTCATGGTATAATTGGTAGTGTAGGTTGATAATGCAAAAATGGTTGCAGAATGATTATACACCTTTGTGAAAATGACAGCGATTGTGCACAAAGGATCTATTGCCTACAGGGTTTATCCTGGTCACCTTTGTTGAATCAACTAGTTGTATGCTTAAACACGATTTTATAATTCGCCACAGGTCACTGGATGCGATAGTATCAACACAAACAAAGTTTTGTAGAAATACAAACACCGGAGTAACTAAGATGATGATCGAATATTTAGCTGATGTATAAAATTTGCATGCAACGGCAGTAATGTAACTTTATCGTACTGTTTTTGACCTTTCTTGTTTCGAACATCTATCTCGAAATTAAAATTTCGCATTTTTTCCAATTGATATGTTGCAACACATTTTATATAGTGCATATTTCTTGTATCTTCAGCCTATTTATGGTTTTGCGGTCAGCATTTTCCTTTGGTTTTGAATTTTATGTCCAAGTTTAGATATTTAAACTTGCCATTAAATTATCTGACCGGATAGTCATGGTTAACACAGATGGCTTAACAATACGTGTCATAAAGTACTGTGGTTGTTCGCCACAAAGGCAGGCAAAACAGGAAAATTTACCATAAAACACACCAAAAATCTGATATTTGTCATAAACAGGTGCTACAGTTCAAAGATTTATGTGAAATATATTTTATTGCAATTTTTGTGCCATACTTATCAATGAGAGTCATACGTTACAGCACATTTAGAACAACAATGAGTATTTTATTCGAGTTTACCAACACAAAAATATAATTTACATTTAAGTATAAATAAGTTGAATTAAAAAATTCTTCATGGTACTTTCATTCTTTAAAAAAATCCGTATTTGTTTCGAGTTTCGACCTTATCTTCTTTCCGTGAATAGATTTCGAACTTATTTGTGATAACATAAGTAAACTAAGATCATGCATAATAAAACGAAACACCACAATAACATTTATTAAAGAGTGTTCATTGTTTCCTGGGGTTGTTATTATTGGCAGTTTAAAAAATACAAAATTCAGGGAAGAGCTAAGAATAGGCTTAAAAAAATGTTTTTCATTTTATATCTTATAATACTATCATAAAAATTTTACCTGAACTTTCATTGACGTTTCGTCTAGCTTTGGGCAAAACATCTTCAAGGTACAAATCTATTTAGCCCAACGCCTTAAATTACTGTAGAAGTTCTGTTGAAAATTTCGTCCAGTTTTGTAATGGACATCCTCAGTGCACTAAGTATTATTAAATAAAAACTTGTAATGATACCTTAAAAAAAGTTTAGTTTCTACTTTCTAAGGGTTTTAGATCCCCCAATAATAAGCAAAGAATTACAAAAAACTTAACAAGTTACGATTATTTTGAATTTAATGAAAAAAAATCCATCAGCAAATATTTTCTTTATTCGCAGAAATAATTTATTTAATAATTACATGTCAATGGGATTGTCATCCCATAATTTATTGTCCGAGTTGTCAATATTGATTCATGTAGTTATTCAGCATTTATCTATTTGCGCGCAAATGAATTTTAAGTATTACATAATTTACTGTTTGGTGCATAATGCCGAGTGTACGTGAATTTGCTTTATTTCTGAAACGTTGGTTGTCGGCAGTCGGTTTGATAAAAATAAATATTTCTGTTGCCTTACATAAACATGGATGTTCAGTATCCACTATCTAATATATTTATTTTATTTAAACGGTCCGAACTGTGTTCTGCAAACGCGTATTGGTTTTTATCGTGCGCGGATGAATTTTTAAACTATCGGCACAAATTGAAGTAGGTACAGTTGGAAAAAGTAGCAAAATTAGATTGTATTAAAATATTTCAAGCTTAAATGTGTAAAATGATTTTAAAATAACTCTACGCTTTTGTGTAACAGTACAGCAGCAATTATAACAATATATTGGAGATAGCAAACGGACATCCTGATAAACAACGTTCCAGATCCAGAGGAAGGTCCTCCGGTAGATGGTTAGATTAAATGAAGACTATTATCTTAAAAAATTCTTAGTAGAACTTTTTTAAATATTCATAACTACAAAATAAAACACCAGTCTCTGCAAGCTTTGCTTTTTCTAGAAGAATATGCAAATAATCATCAAATTCCGCGTGTAACAACTTGTATTTTGTTTAAATCCAATATTAACGAATAAAAAAAACTTTTGCGAATAAAACCCATAATAGAACTGAATAACTTGAGATGGTCTTATTGCGAATATCTTGCATATGCCAGCAATATCTCTGTCCAGCTGACGGATCTGGATGTGCAGTGACACCATGTGTGTCCAATGGTAATGGAGACTGTCTCAACGTGTTCATTATTACATTTTTAATGTAATCAATATCATTCTTCCGCTTCGTTTACTGCGCTGCTTTTATGGCCTTACTTTATTTTTGAAAAACTGGAACAGGGTCAAAACTTAACGATATAGTTTTGAACGTAAGCGAATATTAACCAAAAACAGTTTAGATTCAATCGGTAATTGTTTAACAGTCCAAACATTGTACATGGTGATGTTTTTCAAAACTATAAAGGCCAAAAATTTTTTGTTTACAATTTTTTTTAAAGGAAAAAATGTCAAGAAAAAATTTCAAATTCGTCGGTAATATGGCGAGAATCGTGATACTGATGTTGCTTTTTACAAAAAAAAAAACTCACGTCAAACACTTCCTGAATGCGTAGTAAGTGAGTTATAACGCACGGAAAGCAAAACGCACACTTTTCTAGAATTGCCAAAGGAGGCTTACGTCAAAATTGACAAGACAACGTAATAACATGTGTTTACTAGACAAAAAACCGTTAAAATCGTAGGTATTATGTGATCGTAGAAAAAGTATTCTACATAACACGAGTTGTAAAGCAATTACGCACTCGCCTCTACGCGGCTCCGTGCGCAACTTTTTCACTCGTGCGTAATGCGCTTCTTACAACTTTTATGTAATATACTATAATGATTTAATAACAATTGTTATAGAATGTCATATACATTTTACATGTTAAAACAAGAAATATTTTTTTATCTTCAACTTCCATGTTAATTTTTAAAATTGTTTAGATTAAAAACCAGTTAGGTACATAAAAAAATATTTTAAAACGCATAGGTTGTTCTTTTGTAGTTCCATGAATTTTTTACAGTAAATATAAGCTGTAAATAAATTTTTGGAAACACTTGGCTCCAAAGAATTTGCGTTTCCAGATTTTTTTGACTATTGATAAAAGCCAAAAGTTGTAAAAAATAATGAGGTTGTTCGTTAATTATCATATGAATATATACACAAAAATATCACATGAAAAGGCAGACTGAAAATGCCTTTTTTACATTCTGGGGGTTACAAATTTGATTTCCAGAATTTTTTAAGTTTAAACGAAAGGAATAGTTTTGGAATGGTAATTGTTTTATAGCTACAAAAATTTCTAAATACGAAATGCATATTAAAGATTTGTTTTTCAAAATATTTATCGATTTTTGAACGTGAGCAAATGTAACCGAAAAATTTCGGCGTTCTTCGTTAATTTGGACAGATTAAACTTTTTGTTTTTAAATATTTGTATCCAAAATCATTCTTGTTCAATTATAGAATCTTGGACATTTTATAATGCACTTTAGTTGACTGTTTGCAACATTTTGACTTTGCCCCAATTAATCCACTTCGTAGTTTTTGAGATAAGCAATATTTCCCTCGTCTTTCACACAAATAGTAGTCAAAAAATGTTACTTAGTACTAATAGGAGTATTTTACAACCTAATAATTTAAAACAAAATGTAAAAGCACAGCCGCTTCTAAAACAGATCGAAAACGTATAATTTTGAATGTGGTGTGATTAAATCCACCAGAAAATCCAATCAATATAAAAATAAAAGATGATGAACCTGTGCTTCTGAAACTATCCAGTCATCCAAAGCTTCACTCTGATAGAAACCGTCAGTAGCACGTGTTATAATAATGGGGAGAGGGTAGAGCTCAAGTAAAGCGCCTATACTCAAACACTGAATGAACTAAATTTTCATATGTATTATCTACCACGTCTGTCTATTAAATCAATGCAACGCTGCAATACACGAAATGCATGCATTCCCAACTAAACTCTTATCACGTCGGTCTAAATAATTTGACGAGGTAAAATCGTATTGTTTTAAATAATATGATGTTCTGGTTTGTACAGAATAACCGGTGCGTTTGTGTTTTGTTTCAAAAAAGCTCCGATCTGCCGGCTATTGTTTGTGGCACTGCGATGTTTGTTTCATATGCTACTACGATTTTCATATTATGATGTTCCCGTGTGTGATTTTGACAGATTAATTATTATATTTTTGTCTGTGATCTAAATTACCTACGGCGTATTCAAGTGCCTGCCGCCCTGTTCGCTGTATTTATTCAATTTAATCTTAAAAGAAATACTTTTTCAAATAATTAATTTCTTTGAAACGTTGTTCAGTCATTTCCGAGCGTTTTTTACACAGAAAATCGCAGAATTCGATCGCCAAAGGAAGCCGAACCTTGGCTAAAGTCACACATTCGCAGGAATATCCGAGTCGTATGCATACAACACATCTCTTACATCTGTCAATAGCAGGGCCCGCCCATTCTTAAGAAGTGTCACTTACACCTCTGGTGGACGTAGTTAAAATAAAACTCCTTATCGCGCCTGTAATTGAAAAAAGTATTAATACTGTTGTTTTTTATTTTGCCCTTAATACCAAGCCTAATTTTAACCGATTCGATTGTCAAATTGACGCAGTTGCTGGTTTTCACGTTTGAAGGATTGTTTATTTTTAGTAAAATCTTATTTTGTCTCACTGTTTTTGACAATGTGTATGTTATTAATAGAAAATGAGGTAAGGTTTTTAAATTTTTGCTGCCAATTTAAGACTACAGAGTGTACCTGAAATAATTTATTTAGTGGGAGTAAATGAAAAGTAAATGCTGCTAAGAATAGTAAGTAAAGCATGGCAGGAAAAAGATATTCCAAAGGACTAGGAGGTATCTATTATATTACCTACATTCAAGACTGGCGTTAGTAAAAATGCGAAAACTATAGAGGCATATCTCTAGTTAGGGTAGTGGAAAACTTATATGAAAGAATTTTTGAGGAGAGACAAGGAAACATTTAGAAAGAAATTTGGAAGAGGCGCTATGTGGCTTTAGACCGGGTAGAAGCACGCAGGATCTAATTTTTACGTTAGGACAGTTAAGTGAAAAAACAATGGAACTTTCAAAGATGGGGTCCTTGTGCTTTACCGATCTGTCTAAAGTCTTCGATAGAGTGCCAAGGGAAAAGATCTGGAAGATATTGAAACAAAGTAGAGTGAGAGAAGGATTATTAAACGCCATCAAGAGTTTATGTAAGAGTAGTAGAAATTATGTGCGAACCCATAACAGCAGTTCCCAGGAATTTATAACAACAGTGGGAGCAAGACAAGAAGGCACATTAAGTCCACTGCTCTTTATAATTCTTATGGATAAAATAATTGAAAAATGTAAGCAAAACACAAAGAAAGCGTACTGGGGTTGGAATAAAATAAAACCAATGTCAGAATTAGCCTTTGCAGATGATGTGGTGCTATTGGCTAAAATCGAAAAGGACTTGCAGTTTAATCTAGTCGTATGGGTAGATACATTAAGTAGATACAATATGAATATTAATTTCGAAACAATCTAGGAGTAACAGATATCAAGAAAAAGATGGAGACGAATCAGTTAAGATGGCTTGGACATCTACTAGGCATGCCAGAAAGTACGCGAAAATAGAATGGAAAACGAAGATGAAGGGAAAAAGAAATAGAGGACCAAGCATAAAATGGGAAAGAGAAGTTGGGCAAAGACTAGAAGAAAAAGGAGTCAGCTGGAGAGATGTGCCTTAATTAGCTATAATAATAGGAAGCAGTGGAGGAACATAATACAGAAATAGAAAAGCATACCTCGACACCGAAAGTTACAAGAGGAACCGATTAAGAAGAAAAAAGTTTTTTGTCCTCCAATCAATCATTTTTGATTTACTCCAGATTTTATGGAAATATTGACACAAAGAGGACAGGAAAATATTGACAGCAACAGGCGTAAGAAACACCCTATGTATTATTTTATATATATTGTACATCTTTGATACAATTATTATTGAAAAAGCATTACCTAGGTGTTTCCAAAAGTTTTTCAAGTGTATTATACGGAAAAATACTTGTAGAAACTTTGAAAATTGCTCAAAATATTGATAAAAATAAGGAAAACTTCTTCAGCACTACCGCCCAGCTATCTAAAAAAATAATTTTGAACATGCAGTTCAGAATAAACTGCAGGCACAACCCGTCACACCACGGCAAACATTAATTTGGAACGAATTTCATAGAGTGTTTGAAATGAAATTTTAATCTAGGCGAATTAAACTTACAAAATAGTCCTAATCGTAATGCGAAAACTTAAATCCGCCAGCTAGATGTTAGAATGTAATGTCATCACCTAAAAACTGACGTTGAAAGCGGCAAGGTCCACACTGCAAAGAGCTGATATCACAGAGGCTGTGTGATTGCTAACATGAGGGGTACTGAACACATCGGCGTACTTGCAAAAAGGTTTTAGCTGCGCGATTTTCAAACAGAAATTTTGCGAGCATATTTCTACCACAAAAGTGTTAAATTTGAGTAGAAATCATTCGAAATGCTCTTAAAAGTAACAACAAAAATTGTTACATACAATTTTTTAGTCATAAAGTAATAATCTACTAATTTTTTTACCTTAATATGGCCCAAAACTATTGTTATTCGAAGAAATTTGCTTCAATTTTAGATAAATGTGCAAGAAAACTACAAAATTGATATCTGTACAGTCCAAAGTGGATTATAATTTTAGGTGTGGACTCGAAGAAAAGTATGCTCAAGCTTTTACCAAACAAATCTCATCCCAGAATCGATTAATAGGTCAGGATTGACCAATTAAAATGATCAGAAAAGACGGAATCATTTTTTAAATTGCAATTTAACAATTTAGGAACCTAATTCCTTAATGAAAATATGGAAAAAAGTCGCAAAACTAAAATAAGTATACCGTTTTCACCCCTAAAGATAACAATTTTGCCTTTATCCAAAATAAAATAGTCCCTAAGATAGAAAAAACATTACATTAACAGAAAATTTTTGGCATTTGTAATACAATTAGGTGTTGCATGATATAATTTAGGTTTGAAACATATGAAATGAAGTGAAATTTAGTCGATTTCTTGGCAAAAAGTGAGTCAGGTATCATCAGGATTAATCTTCTTCCTCCTTGCAAATTGTAAAATGAATCGAGGCATTACTGGATGAAGTTTTTGTGATTTTTATTTAAAGTGCAAAGTAAAAAAGGTACTTTTCTGGCTTTATTTTGGATGAAAGCGAATGCAGTAACAAGACGGCGGCTACTACTCATCCTCAATTCGAGTATTTCGATTTTCGCTTCAATTTTTTTATTCTGCTTCAGAAAATTACTGTTTTTTTGCAACAAAGCTCTTAAGGAACGACCAAATATTATTTTCCTTTAAATAATACGCAAATTTATTCCTTTACATGCTGAATCCATCATAATACACGAGTTTACGTACAAGTAGGAGAAAGCTTGCGATGTGCTTATCTTTCTGCTGGGATTTATCGTGTTTGTTGCATTAACTTGTTTGTTTTATTTTCTCGCAACCCACGCCAGCCCATATTTCAGTAGATACGCCACTGGTGAGTGCTGAAGCTGGCAGTCCGGTGGTCGGCAGACGCAGATAAGACACGTCCCAGGGGCAGGTTAGCTTGGCTTAACTTTACTCCGCATAGCACTGCGGGTTGCAGATAGCCTGTTACACAACAGAAGCCGTATAGATCACGATCCTAACAAACCAATTTGTTAAATACTTTAACACCTCTAATTTCCGCCACCAAAAATTCGCATGCAGCGTGTGCATACATCGTTTTAGATTCGGGTAGAAGGGAGCCCTAATCGCGACTTGTAGGATAATACAATGGCGCATGTATGTAATTCGGATGGAGAGGAATTTCTCTTAGAAACAGTAACAAAAAAGTTGTCTTGCTATTGTTGGTGAACGATTTTTGTTAAATTTTTTGGTTGACTTATAAAAATTGCCAAGTATTTACATTCTAATGTTATATGTTGGCTGAAACTTCGCACACACGGTATATTATACACCCCAAACAACACGTAGTGAGATAAATTTCATGAAAAATTGCACTTTTTTCGAGGAAAAATTGAAAAATTTTGATCTAGAACTTTTTTACTTTATATGGAACACCCTGTATATTTTGCGGTAATTCGATTTTAAACTAAATTCTCTTTCAAAAATGTATAAGATGTTTTGTACGTAAACTCAACCGTTTTCGAGTTATTACTAAAACAGTTGTCACAAATGTTACATTTTGAGTCCAGGTCTATACAAATTATTCCATAACTCTGTTACTGGTAGAGATACATAAATATACTGTCGACAAAAGTTGTTCACGATCACTGGCTGCATAACTTAAAATTAATTTTAACTATACTGAGTGTTTAGTTTTTACGCACCAACATGTAATATTGTTACCTACTTTAAACAGAGCAGCCGGTGAATTTTGCATTAATTCGGTTGCAAACTTAATTTTTCATGGAACACCCTGTATATTTTGCGTTAATTGGATTTCAAACCAAATTCTCTATCAAAAATGTACAAGGTATTGTGTACGTAAACTTGATCGTTTTTGAGGTATTACTAAAACAATCGCCACAAATGTTACATTTTGCAGTTCAGGTCTATACAAATTATTCCGTATCGCTCTTATTGGAAGAGATACAAAAATAAGCTTTGGAGAAAAGTTGTTCAGTTTTTACGCACCAACACGTAATGTTGTTATCTACTTTAAACAGAACAGCCGGTGAATTTTGCATTAATTCGGTTGCAAATTTAATTTTTTATGGAACACCCTGTATATTATTTTGCGGTAATTGGATTTCAAACCAAATTCTCTATCAAAAATGTAAAAGGTGTTGTGTACGTAAACTTGACCGTTTTCAAGTTATTACTAAAACAATTGTCACAAATGTTACATTTTGAGTCCGGTCTAAACAAGTTACTCCGTGGCTCTGTTATTGGTAGAGATACAAAAATATGCTTTGGACAAAAGTTGTTCGCGATCACCAGCTGCATAACTTAAAATTAATTTTAACTATACTGAGTGTTCAGTTTTTGCGCACCAACCTGTAACTTTTTTACTTTATGGCTCTCGAGAATCTCAATTTGTGCTAATTTCTTTTTGGAAGAGGGTGATGTAAGGTTCGGATGTGATCTACTTCCGCTAATACCTACATTATATCAGAGAGGTTTTAATATTGCCGGGGTTAGACGGGTATGTGGTAAAAGATTATAGTGTACACGGGTGCATTTGACTCGTTAATTCGAAGCGCGACCGCTGCACAATGGGGGTGTGGCGGTCAAACAATCACCTCTGCTTCGATAGCCGATATGTCGCCTGTTATTGACACCTATACCGCAAAATATACGTATGCAATCAGAACATTTAATTTGCAATTAAACGAAACCCGAACATAAAATACAATAGACTCGACACACATCCGGAAAACTAATTTAAAAATTTACTTCGAAATTCGACCCGAACTTCATGAAGGCACATCTCGAAACGTCAAATATATGCAGAAAACTTATGCAATCAAAGAAAAGATATATCTGCTGTTGTAACACACACTCCCGTTCAAAACTTGAGCTTCCTGAATCCTCTATAAGACCATCTGTCTTTTATATCAAGCTGGCTGCATTTCTTAAGGTCTTTGTTTCCGTAATTAAAACAAAAGTTGACAACAGATGGCGCTTGGAGCACAATTGTTTTTTGTGATAGATTGCTTTGTCTGTATTGTGCATAGTTTTGATTGTTTTTCGCTGTTGGTGAAAGGTAAATTTATTAGCGTCACCCGGTTCTGATTTCTATGACAAGCGTAAGGGTTACCGGATTCGATTACCGCGTTATTTAGAACTATCCTTTCTTATTAAACCAATTTGTTGTAGCCGTTTATTGACACGGCCCGATTTTATTGCCTGCTCATAACTTAAATATTAGCAACATATATTAACTCAGAGTTAATTAATGTCCTACTCATCTGCATAATATATGGAGCTCATAAATTTAAGAGAAGGTGGAAGAACTGGGTTCCCTTTCATTTAAAACACTGCACCGTAAGCCTTTATTTTTAAATAAAAACAATACAAAACAGAAAACAAAACCATTTACAAATTATCCTGATTACTACAAAAATTCAAATCGTTATTTAATGGTTACCAAATAAATTAACACGCTAAAAATTGCTAGAGAATTTAATAATGGCAAAGGTGATAAGAATTTATTATTAGAAATATGTTTAAGTTTGCACAACCTATAGGATTTATTTTTACTTCATTAGTCATTACCCTCTCTGCTAAAAACTTTTTAAGGATCATAGAATTGTTACTACGAAATTTTTCAATTTGAAAATCGCTAGGGCAATTACCATTGTTCAAATGTTTAAAATCCACTATTTGAAAAGGCGTTCGACTTGCAGGACATGGGATTAATTTTTACTAACTTATTTTATTACACACGAAACCACATCCTATAGACCGATTTCACTGTTACCTATCATGTCTAAACTTTTCGAGAAACTGCTCTGATCCCAAATCCCCAATTTGGATTCAGACATTCACACTCCACAGTTAACCAAGTCCATGGGATAACTAATATCATTGAAAGAGCATTAGAGGAGGAAAGAGTTTGTTCCGCAGTATTGCTGGATGTGGCGCAAGCATTTGATGGGGTTTGGCACGAAGGACTGAATTATAAATTTAAACATATCCTTCCCAAACAATACACATAAGTTCTAATGTCTTATTTATCAACGAGACCAAGCAAGAAGATGTCTACTCTAATCTCAAAGAAATTAAAGCCGGAGTGCCACAGGGTAGTGTCTTGGGTCCAGTCCTTTAGCTACTGTTTACTTGTGATCTTCCAGTACTAGAAAACAACACAGTAGCTACTTTTGCTGACGATACTGCCATCCTAGCTGTCGGCAAAAGCAACGAAGAAACAGCATAATAAGTGAAGATTATCAATATTCAAAAATGTGAAACAAAAAGATACAACAAATTGGCAAATTAATCTGACAAGTTCTCATCTACGAAGAAAACCACCAATTATGTGCTAAGAGTGAACATTTGCAGGTGAAAACATTGATTGGGGTTGGTTCGTTGGTTGTAACACTGTTACTTTAGACCCCAAGTGTACACAGAAAAAATTGCAGGGAATCTCCAATTAACCACGATTTCAACGTCAAATTGTATTGCATCCACCAATAGCCAACAAAATTTGGAACATAATAATCTAGGTACCTTTTTGTTCCTGTTTTAGAGATTTCCTAAAAGTCACTCGGCCGGTGATACAACGAATTAACTTTTAGACGGAAAATAGAGACCCTGACTGGCAAAAACTTAACCTCTGTCAGATGAAAACTAGCAAAGTAGGTAGGAAGGTGGATGTAAATGAACATTGCTTAAGCGCCAAGGACGACATATGACAAAAATTAAAGAAACTATAGGCACTGTTACAACCTACTCGTGTTACTTTCATCTCCGGTCTCCCCCTACCTCTTGAGCAATCAAAAGTAGATGCTTTGGTAGAAA
Source organism: Elmis aenea (assembly GCA_947652605.1). Taxonomy (NCBI): domain Eukaryota; kingdom Metazoa; phylum Arthropoda; class Insecta; order Coleoptera; family Elmidae; genus Elmis; species Elmis aenea. Next base: position 60,348,773 of record OX393578.1, on the reverse strand, counting down.
AGTCGTTTAATTTATCATTTTTTAACTACAAAATAACGGTTCCTTTCGACATGTAGCATGATATGAAACAACGTTATCAAATTGGTACCAGAAAAGTTAAAAATGAATGCGAAGCTTATTTGCAAGGTTATCCTGAAACAATTTAACCAAGAAACAACAAGTTTCTTGGAATTGCATCGGTTTAGAATTAATCAAACCATGCCATATTAATTTTTGCGTGTCAAAAATTAATTTTGTCAAAAGTCGGACTCCTAAAAAGTAGTAGCGACTTTTAAGGACACTTTTTTCATGTTTGTTAAGTCGATATTTTTTATTTACAGCAACAGTCAAAGAACGTTGTAAAACACCTGATTCGCCCGAAGGTTCCCGCTTAAACCAGGCGCCACCCGTATCACCCACACAGTCGTCACCAGCTCAACAACCAACTAACGGAAGCACATCCCCTATCAACAATTGTTCAACAGACAGCATTACTCCACCACTTCCTGCTGCAGCCGCACTCTCCGTAAGTCTGGAGTCGAATCCGGCGCAACAATATGCACACGGTGGTTTCGCATCTTGCATCACAAGACCCTTGGTGAAAGTTAAGAGGTTCCTGAGCACCTTGGTGCTGTTTGGGAACGATATAAGCACGGACGTAGGAGATAGAGTACGAAGTTTGGTGTTAAGTTTAGTGGTAAGTCTAAATCCCGCACCGAAAATTAATTCTTTAACGAAATTCTGTGCCTTATTCCAGAGTTCCAATTTAAGTATAGAAGAATTCCATCACTCTCTGCAAGAAGTAACCAATTTTCCTCTTCGACCCTTCGTCCTGCCGTTCTTAAGGGCGCATTTGCCCATACTACAGCGCGAGATCCATGCCCTATCAAGAGCGAACAAGCAGGTAATAAAAGCATCAACGCGCATGTCTAATTATTCATAAATTGTAAAATACACATGTTACAACAAAGAAATCGGAAACAATAATAAAACTCAAGAAGCCGTAAAATTTAAGAATCGAGAGAAACTTTTACAATTATTTTTTGATTTGTATTTCCACTGCACTGATTCTCTTATTGAGTTTCTGATTTATCTGTTTTCTTTGGAAATCTGCATAAATTTATTTTGTATCGGCACTGTTTTAGTATTATTTTAAGTGACAGTTTTAATGTATACGCTCGGCAATCAACCGTGTTTTAAAATAATACCGGAATTTGCATTTGAAAAATTTTAAACTAACAAATGCAAATCGACTGTTTTATGTATACGTACAATGAAATCTACCTCGTAAAAGGCGCATGCTATAAATATCTCAAATAACGCTTTGTTGAGGAGTTTTTCTGTTAATTTGAAATTCTTAATGCTAAATGAAAAAATCGCATCGTCTGTCTTTTGTTCCGTTGTTTAAATAGCGTCGTCTGTCTTTTGTTCGGTTCCGGTTTGAACTACTAGCAGAAGAATACGCATTATTATCTCTATTCCAAATAATTTACAGTTTAGGATTAATTTTCGACGCGTTATCGCTTATCGATACATTGTTGGCGCAAGATTTTTTGTCCAACACACGAATTTTCTATAGTTCAATTGTTCCTCATCAACCTGGTCTTCTTATATTATTTTGGTAGCTTGCGCTGTTATTTTTGGGCATCATTTTAAACTGCTACATCTGATGGAAAATTAATCCCCCAAGTTTTGCATGTTCTCATCTACGAAGAAAACTACCAATTATGTGCTAAGAGTGACCATTTGCAAGTGAAGACATTGATTGGGGTTGGTTGTAACACTGTTACTTTTGACACCAAGTGTACACAAAACAAACTGGAGGGAATCCACAATTAACCACGATTCCAACGTCAAATTGTATTGCATCCACCAATAGCCAACAAAATTTAGAACATAATAAGCTAAATACCTTTTTGTTCCTCTTTTTGAGATCGCCCAAAAGTCACTCGACCGGTGACACAACGCGTTAACTTTTAGGCGGAAAATAGGCTTGCAAAACAAAGCTCTATGACTGATGAAAACTAGTAATGTAGGTAGGAAGGTGGATGTTAATGAACATTGCACAAGCGCTTAGGGCGACATATAACAAAAATTAAAGAAACTATAGGCACTGTTACAACCTACCCGTGTTACTTTCATCCCCGCTCTTCCCTATGTAATTAATTAATCAACTAATTTAGTTTTGTGAAAAAAGACTACACTTTGTCTATTACTTTTTCTGATATTGCAATAATATAAAAAACTTGTTAGGGTTTGTAGTGGTTTAGAAGTGAAAAATAAGTTTTAAATTTGGTGACAATTTTTTACAGTCTCCTCTGCAGTACATACGAACGCATGAGCACATGATTCTGGACGCAGCACATTCACCGACCGAGGCGTCCGAAATTTTTCTGTCGAACGAGCCTCAGATGGTAACAGGAGTTAAACGACGCGCCTCAGACAGGTAATAAGCGATATTTAATTATTTGTCGAGATAATTTGGACGGAGTAACAACATTGCATGAGAATAAAATATTAGTATTTCTCAGTTTCTGAATTCTGGGGTCGATCTACTATATTCAATAGTCTGCATGCGACCGTTTTATTAAAATGAATAATGGTTTCTTTCTGGTCGCCGGGTGCACGCGGCGCCTCTGGTGCCATCTGGTGGGAACAGCGTGCTTTTTACTTACCCCACCCCCACACGTCACTTACACAGCATTCCTTGCCTTTTAATTACAACACTGACGTGAACTTTTGAAATTTTAGGACGAAAATGTTAATTTATGCTTGTTTATGTCATGTTAATCAATTTCTCCGTAACCTGTTTCCAAGCTTATTTTTAGTTAAGTCAGAAATTGGTTTTTCCTTCAATATGCAATCTACAGTCGCGCTTTTCAGATATAATAACGTTAATAACATTTCCATTTACGTGCGTTTTTAAGTAGCGCCTTGAATCCCAATCAAAGAGGGGCTCCATAATCAATGTTTCAAAAACTGGTTGCTGTTATTCGCATGTACGGACGAATAATTTTTTTTTATTTGAGAAAACTTACCCCTTGTCACGATATGTTGTCCCTAAAATCTCATCAAGGCTGTGTTTATTGCATCAAGAACATCAAAACTAAATGTTTTGCAGAGTTATACGTTCCACTGGCCATTTACCCCGGAAAAATAGGGAAAAAGCTACAAAGTTGAATAATAAAGGTAGTTTTTGCGATCGCGTTGGACATGAAACCGTCAGAGATAAAATCGAAATTCTTCTATTTACCAATCCGCGCATCCTTTGCAAGTAAAATGGTGCAAAGTTTTTGAAAAAATCTTAAACGGTTCCGAAGAAAAACGTCAAAAACGAAACCCCTGCAAAAGCGCCAAGATATGAGAAGTTTTATAACTAAATCTATGCGACTTGCATAGGCGTTTAACAAAGGGGAAACTGTTTTCACAAGGGCTCGTTTTTCGCGTTTTTCTCCGGAACTGTTTAAGATTTTTTCAAAAACTTTGCACCATTTTACTTGCAAGGGATGCATGAATTGGTAAATAGATCAATTTAGATTTTGTCCCTGAAGATTTCATGGCCAACGCGATCGCAAAAATTACCTTAATTATTCAACGTTTCATTTCCCCCCTATTTTTCCGAGGGAAATGGCCAGTGGCACGTATAACTCTGCAAAACATTTGGTTTTGATGCCCTTGATGCAATAAACATAGCCTTGATCAGATTCTAGCGACCACATATCGTGACCCTCCGTTAGTATTTGAGGATGGAATAAATAGTTTTCGACTTAGCCTGTAATGGACACAAATTTTCATGAATTGCCAATGGCTTTTTCATCGTCCATTAGTTTGACTTTAATGTTCCTCAAAGTTATGTCAAGTAAATCACATTTTACGGTTCATCAAAGTATTAATTTCCTTTAGCATATACGAAAATGGAGTCAACGGTCAATCCCAGCAAGAAACTCAAGATTACCTACCAGTAAAACGCCCGCTTACTTCGCAGAGCGCTTTTTTTCCCCACCAAAACCTGCTGCTTCCCAACATGACATCAGCGGTACCAAATCCACACGTTTTTGAATATTCCCAACACGGGCACTTGTACAACAATCAGCACAGATCCGACGAGGGCGTAACCCTCGAAAATAACCGATCGAGCAACAGAGGAGACGAGGAATGGCGGAACATCCACGTGATGCTTAATTGTATCCTCTCCATGGTGGAAAAGACAAAAAGAGCTCTAACCATATTGCAGCAACGTAACTGCCAGGAAATAACTAACGACTGGTTGAGAAAGCAGGACGTTGGCGTCGATTTGAAAAAAGCTGCGAACGATATTATGATGCAAGCCATACGACAAACCGAAGATCGAGTTGCAGAAGTACGACGCAGAGCAGAAGAGGCGGTGAATGACGTCAAAAGACAAGCGGTTATAGAGTTACAAAAAGCAGTCGCTGCGGCAGAAACTAAAGCTAATGAATTGGTAGCAGCAGAACGTGCTAAAATGGAAAAATTGTTGCTGGGTAAGACGTATCCTAGTATAATTTATAGCTCCAATAACAATTACGTTACAGAGGCCCGAAAACACTCCGACGACAATAATTCCAATCATGCAACAGAAGGAATAGAAAACAGTTTATCACCCCCCACGACTACACAACCATCCTCGTCCCAACAAAGTGTAAGTCGGATACACAACGCACAAAAGTTGCTTTATGTCTTCTTGCATAGCTAATTTTAATTTTTTCAATGGGGCATCTTTGATTGCCCAAAAAACAATTTGGAAGCTACAAAATATACGAATACCTTAGAAGTTTCAAAAAATTACCGAGTTCCCACATTTTACATAAATCACAATGTATCGCGTTTCTTTTGTTTTTTGGCGTACGCCATTTTTTCACGTCACTAAACTATTGAAAATAGACAACCCATACTATAAGCAAAAATCCCTGAAAATTTCAAAGCCCCAGCCTTATCAACTTAAAAGATATCGCTGTTCAAAAATCCTGAAAATTTTTTCAGGATTTTTCAGCGCTTGTATCTCTCAAAATATTTGCGCTAGCCAAGTCCAGTTTTCACTGAATTATTGACCGCTATTTAGCTTACGATTTTACATACAAAATGAAGGCAATGCAAGACTTATAAAACAACATTCGTATTTTTTCCTGTAACTAACATTTTTCCTCCTAGTCTTGTTGGAATTGTGGAAGGAAAGCTCACGAAACATGTTCCGGCTGCAACGTGGCTCGTTACTGTGGACCATTCTGCCAACACAAAGATTGGGAAAACCACCACCAGGTCTGCTCCTCGAAAGAAAAAGTGCGGCCATTACGTTCAACAACACCCAGCACAACAGGATCTTCGTTACAAACACACACAACTCAGGGAGAACCGACGGTTTTCAAAAAGTGACAAGCGAAGAAGAATCAGCGGCTCGAATAATGAATGAATAAAGATTCCGAGCTACGTGAAATTCTCCTGTTAATTTATTCCAAGCAAGCCGATTCTTCTATAGCATTAATTTTATCAATTACCGTTCCTGTAAGCCAAAGACTAATATTAAATGTACACACATAAACGTGAATGTACCCTAGTTTATCTACAACTATTAACTTCGTTCTAGTCTGTGTTATTCCACGTTTTTTGTATACCTAATAAAAACTAATTAGTGTAGTTGTTAATTAAGCGACCTGAATACAGAACGAGGGGGAATTGGTGCGGAACAACCAACTTGGAGAAATAAATATAAAAATCGCGCAAAGAAATTTAGAAAAAAAAACCTCCCATAAAAAAAGTTTTAGTTCTCAAAAAAATGCTGTCTAGCGTACAAAATTTGCATGATTTAAGGAGTTTGTGGCCAATTAATGGAAAAACAATTGATGTAGAAGCCGAATTATCGAAAATTTTGGATTCCCCACCAATTTCCCTCAACAAATAAATTAAGGTACGTGTGTTACAATCTGTTGAATCTTTTTGTTTAAATAATTTGTGTAGATTGATCATACTGTACCATATTCATCAATATACACGGCAAAACTTGATGCTTTTATTAATTTTCTCGCTCCAGTGGCAGATCATCATGGCGCAGGACCGTCGACAGACTAGATCGCGCCCTGAGACAAACAACTGAATATCGCCTCTCAGTGGCGCAGGCAGAGGTGTTAGGGGGATCAGAACTCATGCGGTTTACTTACCTGCTTCCAAGAAAAAAGGGACAAAGACAATTATTTACCATGCCGATTAGGAATTTTTCAAAATAAAATATTTGTTCTTGCCATTTTAACAATTTTTTCAAAAAAGTGTTATACATTGTCGAATTCAGATAAAATGCTCAACAAATTGGCGTTCAATCAGATACAACATCCATAAGGAAAAATTGACCTGATGAAGGTTTAAAAAAAGCGAAACGTCGAATGGAAAACATAATAGGGGAATTTGATTTCTTGCAAAAAGTGGCCCAATTTTTTTTTTACAGAAATAAAATTCGACATCGAATGAAAAAGTCCAATTTTTTACTTTTTTCCCTATATCTCAAAAACTAAAAAAACTAGATAAGTTCTGTTTGCGTCAAATTATTAAGCACCTGAATATACAACTTTGCCCTAATTTAACCGAAGTCGTAACTCTTACCGTTTACGAGATCCCTATAGTGGCCCTCGAAAAACGAGAACCCTGTATATTATAATATTAGTTAACAAACCCATCAAATCTGCTTCGAAACTCCTAAAAATGTTCAAGTATTTAAATTGTGACTCAAAAAAATCCTGCTTGACAATTTTGCACTTGACATGTGCTTACCATGGTTACTGACTGTCATTTTACTTGCAAAAACAACCCTTAAAATCTAACCTAACATTTAAAACGGAAATGGTTTAGTAAATTGTCTGTTTAAAAGTTAAAAACTTTAAAAAAAATTCAAAATATGTAACCCAAATTTATATTAGTTAGATCGAATATTGTGACAAAGACAAGTGCCTTTAAAATGGACGGTATACTTGGTAAGTTTACAAATACATTATTTTGACATTTGTCATTTCGTTATGCTTTGCGTTTTTTAATAGCTCACAGAATTTTTTTATGACCATAAAATATTTATATGTACTTAAATATATGTCGAAAAGTCAGTTTTACTTGCATTTACAAGTAGAATACTTTAATATATTAGGATAGTTTTAAAAAATAAGAAAATTGGACCCCTTCAGAAAAATTTTGCCTACGGCACTGCGACAGTATTTTTATTACGGTATCGAGTTGGGCAAAGGTCTTAAAAAAAATAAACAATTTTAAAACTTGTAAGAGCAAAGTTCAAAGGATAACACAAATGATTAAAATATTAAGAATATTACTTTTTTATTGGATCATTTTTTATGAATACATAGTTGAAAAATTATTTTATAACAAGCTTTATTTATTTTAAAATATCTTCAAACATGGTTTTAGTTTTAGACACTTTATTAAACGAATTGTTCCAATCTTCCTTGTTCCTTTTGTACAACGATAAATTCGTTTTTGATGCTATTATCCTACCAAATTCCGTATTTGACCATGTAGCATCTTTGTAGCACAGTTCGTCCATGATAGCTCCGCGTAATTTCAAACTAGCGGCGTTCCAAATGGCTTCAAAACTCCGCGAGCCAAATTTTGTCGCAGCTAGCTCCTGGTAAGTGCCCTATAATACATAATTACACAATAATACGCGAGGGGGCGAAATATTTATTTTGCACTAACCTGCATTTTTCGCACGAGTTTTTCCCTACTTTTTTCGCCAACATACTGACTTCTAACGTACGAATCTACTATGTGGCTGCCCATGGTGTTGGAGAACAAATTTTTTAACGTATTCGCATCTAAATTCAGTATACTGTTCACTATTTTTATGGGTTTATTAAATTCTAGCATGAGTTGCAAAATTAATGTTCCATGCAAATTTAATTTCTCCTTTTGTAAATTATCAACGTTAAAGTTCTCTAGAGATTCGTGTGGAATCAGTTTGCAGACGCAAAATATTAGATTCTTTTGGCTCTGTTCAGATTCCTGACAGTTAAGTGCGTTGACTAAACTCTGCAAAACAAAGAAAAAACATTCACAGCCCCGTACATTTTGCATTACTCCTGTATTGTTACCTGAATAAAACTGCCCTGCTTTGCCGACAGCCTTTTGCAGGTCTGGGCCAAGGCTAGAATCACACCAGAATGCCCTGCGTCTAAAATGTCCTTAAAATGATCCGCAACTTCGTCAAACATTGCTTCATACTAAAAGAAGTTTTTTTACAGTATTGCTGCGGATTCGACGCACATTTCTTTTACCTGAGTTTTGTCAGTGCAGAGACTACACAGTTTTTGTACAGCAAAATTTGTATTACGCGTCGCAGATAGCAACGCAAGCTTGGAAACGAAACACTTTTCGTATATTTTAGTAAAAAGTTTAGGTGTGGCTACTTGCAAACTTGTTTCTAGCAACATCGTTACGGGTTTGGAAAGAAAGGCTTTTGGTAGTGTGCCATCTTCCGCCGATTCCTCGTTGCCTTGATCGTCTTTCGAGAACGTTTCACTAGTCAGTTTTTTGAGATACATCTTTAGTCGCTTGTGGTCCAGTTTTGCAGTTGTTTTGAGTATGGTCTGCAAGAGCCCTGATGTAATTTCTTTGTGTGGCAAATCGTTGAATTGGGGCCACGCGATTAATCTTAGCGCGTAACTTTTCACGATCTCTTTGTAATCGTCAGGTACATCGTCTTCTTGTTTAACAACCGCGTTTTCTGTTTTGACGGTATGAATGGTCTTGTTGTCTTCTTTGGGGAGGTGAGCCATACTTTCTATGGCCGTTCTTATGATGTGGTTCCCATAGGTATCCCAGACATAATCCTCTAAGTTATTCAGAAGGAATTTGCTGATTTTGATCGTGAAATCCTTGTACATCTGAACGTTTTCGTTTCCGGTTTGGTAAGTTTTATCACAGGCAACTCTTAGCAGCGTTTCTATGACGTGGCTGGCGAATCTGTCGCTGCATATGGGTCGTAGGTCCGAAGACATGGCGTTCATGAATTTTTCTAACACCGTGTCGTTTGCAAATGGTAGAAGCATTTCAATGACGCGGCATCCTAATTGGTTGCAAGAGCAGTCCACTTCGGTGTTTTCGATTTGTTCGAATACGTTATTAACGAAAAGTACTGGAAGAATTACTTATTACGGATAGATAATGTACAGGGTGGCATATTTTCAATGCCCATACAGGGTATCTCGGTTATTATCAGAGATGGAAAAAACCAAGTACGTAGTCTCCATTTTTTTTTCGAGAGGAATTCGTTGCCGTTAACAAATTTTTGATATCCTTTTAAATTTTCGAAATACGTATACTTACCCAAAAACCGATTTTTGGCAATTTTCAAAAGTGTTAAATATCTGGCTTAAACGAAAAGAAAAAACATCGCTATCTTATAAAGGACCAAACACCATGCAAAAAATGTCCCTAACGTTTTTCTCTATCTTTTCGTTTAAGCGAGATATTTAACATTTTTGAAAATTGCCAAAAATCGATTTTTGACTATATTTCAAAAATTAAAAAAGATATCAAAAATCAGTTTACGGCAATGAATTCCTCTCGAAAAAAGAAATGGAGATTAAGTACTTAGTTTTTTTCTATCTCTGATAATAACCGAGATACTTTCCCTGCATGGGCATCGAAAATAGACCACCCTGTACATATACAGTGCACGATAAGCAATTGTTGAGTTTTTAAAAGATTCATTTACCAATATAAATGGGCTAAATTAATACTTAGGTATTGATTTTTTATCAGGAGATCTCCTGTCTGAATCCAATAATAGTTTCAAGACTGTCCTCTTTCCATTTGATAACTACATTTTAGATCAAAATTCGATGAATATTTATGTAACTAAATCAATATAGGTTCTTGCTAAGAGAGCTGTAAGTGAATAAATAAATAGGAAATCCTCTGTAGAAGAGACGATAGTCTTGAAATTAGTATTTCTACAAGCAGGGCCGTGTTTAGGGGGGGGCGAAGGGGGCGCTCGCCCCGGGCGCCGAAATCAGGGGGCGCCAAAATCGCCATTGACGTCTTATTTTTTTTTGGAGTTATCTACGTTACGCAGTACCAGCGCGAAATTATTTTGTGTCCTAGGCAAAGTTTATTGGCGCGTCCCTTCTTCCTTAAGTCCTTTTATCTAAATTGTAGAGTGTTATTAACAAGTAAATAAGGTACGGCGTATGAGGTATAGACAGCTGACGTAGCGTGATAATGAACCCAAGAGCGCGTCAAGTAATAGTGATAGTGTAAGTAAGCACATTAAACTAATAACTGTGTAGTGAATTAAATTTTAAAATATAATCGTATAAATAAAGTTAAATAAAATAAAATATTATCCATGAAGAAATTTTTTAAAGCGAGTGGTAGTAGTTATAAAAGAAAAAGAGACAAGGAAGAGAAAAACAAAGAAGTAGGCGGAATATCCAGAACGTACAAACTAGTAATCAGATCACCAGATCAAGCAAAAACCAAAGGTTCAACGGAAGAAAAACAAATGGAGGCATTAGTAAAAGTAATTAACCAATTGGTGGAAGAAGTTAAAAAGATAAGGGAAGAACAAAAAGCATTTAGGGAGGAATTTAGTGCAACAAAAAAAGAAAACGAAGAGCTTAGAAAAAAGATGCTTAGCTTAGAAAACAGAATAGAAGAACCAGAAAAAAAAAAGAAAAGAAATATAAAATTGTGATAAAGGGGGCAAAATTTGATGAAAGTAACGGTACAGCAGGTATCGAAAAATTTCTAGATCAAAATTTAGGAGTCAAAGTAAATATCAAACAGATGTATGTGGTGGGTCGAAAATATGGCAAAAGTATGACAATAGCAATGACAAGTAAATAGGAGTAAAATAAAATAAAGATGATGCAGTATAAGAGCAAATTAAAAGGTCAAAACGTTTACATAGACAATGACCTAACAGTAAAAGAAAGATAAATACAAAGAAAAATCAGAGAAGAGGCAGAAAAAGAAAAAAAAAAGGGCAAAAAAGTCAGAGTAGCTTATCAAAAACTCATTGTAGATAATAACATCTGGCTATGGAATAAAGAGAAAGAGGAGCTACAGCAAAAAGCAGACCCAAAAAACTAAGGACGGAAAACAAGTTACGGAAAAAATGGCACGATCACTACACGAAAACGGACATGAATAAGGAAAAACAGATAGCAATCAAAGCATGAGATACTAAAAATGAAAAAAATAGAGATAAGAAAGACAAAATGAGAATAGGTACTTGGAATACCAGAAGCATAAAAAGAAAAGAAGAAGAAGCGATCATGGAAAAAAGTCAGCACAACACAATTCAACAGTCCTACAAACAGTAGAAAGACTCACTACTAAAAAAAATAATGTTCCTTAAGTTAAATGTTTAACTATTGAAGTATTTATTTATTTATTATTAAAAATATTACATGTGCATATTATGTTATTTTTTACCAAATTGTATGTTCCTTAAGTTAAATGTTACCTAATTATTTATTTATTATTAAAAATATTATATGTGCATACATATGTGTGTTTTATACTTTTATAAAGTGTTTTTTAAAACGAGCCCCATTTTCCAAGCCCGAACAAAGTAGGGCCGGAGAAACTTTTTTTTTTTTAGAAATGGGGCGCAATTTTTCGTTCTTGCCCCGGGCGCCAAAACACCTAGACACGGCCCTGTCTACAAGAGATGCTTTGAAAAAAGATAAGGGATATTGATTTAAACTTATTTTAAACCAAAATTTGTTAATTACGGAAATAATTAAAAGTATTTACAATAAAATTTTCCTGGTTTAAAAATCGTGTCTACAAAATTAAGAATAAAACGATTTTTCTTAACTATTAAGAAAATTATTTCATTGCAGATGCGATTATTTTTTTGTGTTTAAACGTAGTTACTTATGGATAAATCTTTAACATAAATTTTCAAAGTTTTAGACTGAACTATGTTATGTTCAGTTTATGATTTTTGGACAATTATCTTGTACCCTAATAGGTACAACGCTATGAACAATTTTATCAGAAGCGAGCCGGCCAAAATCGGCTAGTTTTGTCAAAAGCGCATAATTTCAGAAGTCGATCAAATTTAATACTCGCGAATAACCAATAACATTAAAATATTTTTTACAATTTCTCGAGTAAACTTGGGGAAAATGTATCGATGTAAAACCAATTTTGTATAAATTTGATTCTAATCAACATTCAAACTATTTAATCGTTGACATTTCCAAAATTCAGTTTTTCATTTGTTTCCGCGAATAGTCAAATCCGCGGTTGGCGAAACTTTGCCAAAAAAATACGTACATCCAAAGAATTGAGTTCTTTTCGATTTTTCACTACCAAAGCATCGCTTCTTTAGATGAAAAGGCACAAAACAAAAGTAAATCGATCATCACACGTGATTTTGAAGGGAAATTTCGAGGTTATGTTATGACGCACGTGTCAAAGCGAAAATATCATTAAACCGTACAGCGCGAAAAATTAGTTCACTTACATTTTTCCTCGTCTGAAGGAAAGCCCTCTTTGTACACTTCCATGATCCGGACAAAATATTGGTATGTGTCTTCATCCAGCTGGCTACCACGTCCGTAAAAGCCCTTTTTTCCGTATTTCCTCGCGTTCTGGAGGACCGTTTTCTTTCTCTTGCGCTTGTAGCGGTTCTGGGGGTTCTCGTTGCCGTCTGCCATTATTTTTTCAATCGGTGGAAGATGATTTTTACTTCAAACGCGTTTTGTGTTTATTTTTCTTTTGAGGTTAACACCCACGCATGTGATTTTTGACGTAAGAAAATGTCAAACGGCTTGGCGGCGAGATAAAAGAGAGCGTTGTTGCACAGCGACATTTACTGAAAATAGCTGCGCTAGTCACAACAAGATGGCGGTAGCGGGCGCGTGGTGCTCTATTCGAAGTGGGTATTGATTTTTTTGAATCTGTTGCGAGCTTTATAGGACTTTTTTGACAAGGCTAGTACAACCGGTCGATGCAAAAAAGCTTTTCAATGTCATGGCTTTAGGATGATCTCCAACGCTGTCTATCTTGGGATAGGTTGTTGTTTGCGTGTGCCCGCCTTACAACTCGTAATATTATTAATTTGGAGGAATTTTTGGAATTCATGGATTTATCTGTGGTGTTTTTTTTGATAATAAAATGAATTTTTCTTAATCCCTGTGGGTAAAGCACAGTTTAATGTTCGCTCCTAAAAAGCTCTCAAAGTAATTGCTTCACATAATTAGCCATGATTGGATGACCATTATAACAAATGTTTAAAAAATTTTGAACACCAAAGTGTGAATTTTATCGATTTTAAAGGGTCTAACGCGTTGATTAGATTTTAATTTTAAGGCAAAGAAAATAGATGTTTCCCCCGAAAAAAATATCTAGGTAATGCACTCAATTTTAGTCCTTGAAAATTATATTTTGTTGAATAAAACGAACTTTTTGATACTAAAAACGTTCTTTTAATAAATGTTTTTTGAAAAAAGTGAGTTTAAAGGATCGCTTTTACAAAAGGGCACTCAAAGGCCAAGTTATAGAGGATGGAGTATAAAAACCCTTCTTCAGAAGAGTGCACTCTGTTCTGTAATGTATGTGACCACAAGCCACTAACATTACCGTGATATATGGACTAATTTTTTTTGCTTACCCTTCTCGCACCCAACATTAAGCTTATTTTATTTAAGCTCATATAGAGTTAACTACGCACAAAGATTTACGTAAACATCGTTTTCGTAAAGTTTAAAACATATAACTTTGGTAAATATATTGGCTTTAATATTTTCAGGTAAATCAAAAAGCTTCTTAAACGTTTTAAGCTGGGCTGGGTTGCGATTCTTTTTAAATCGTAATGGACCAACCCGAAAAAATATGAGAACCATATATGGCACTTCATAATTAAAATATATTGTCTAATATACTTCCATTGAAATGAGAGCATTTTAATCGTTTTGAATTAGGATAATCGCAAAGTTTAAAAAATATATATATACATATATATAGATAAACCACCCTAAGAAAAGTTGGGAACCACTGATATTGCACTGATAAATAAAAATTTCATTGCAAAAACTTTAATTGATATAATATTGGCAGGAATATGATTATGTTTAATTGGTTAACGAAACTCTTACGAAAAAATCGAAACGGGTGCCTCTAAAAAAAGTTAGGAACCACTGAGGCGGATATGAATAATTTTTGCTATGTTAACTAAGTTATTGACATAGAACAATTTAAGAAGGCTGTTAAACATTTAGAGTTAGGTTAGGTCGAAAAATTGTCCTGATATTATGAAAACGTTTCCCTAAAAAAAGTTGGGAACCACTGATATTGCATTGATTAATTAAAATTACATTGGAAAAATTTTAATTGATGTTATATTGCCATGGAAATGATCATGTTTTATTAAGCTAGCGCAACTCTTCCGAAAAAATCGAAACGGGTGTCTCTAAAAAAAAGTTGGGAACCACTGAGGCTCTGAATTATTTTTGCAAATATGTTAACCAAAATATTGACAGAATAAATAAGAAGACTCTTAGACATTTAAAGTTAAGTTAGGTCGGAAAATTGTCCTGATTTTATGAAAAAGGTTACCCTAAAAAAAGTTTGCAAACCACTGATATGGCTTTACTAAAAGAATCAATTTTTGCAAACATGTTGAATATTACTGGGTCTACAAAAAAAGTTCTAATTATTATGAATTGGGTTGGCTTGCGAAATTTTCCTGAACCATCCAAATGAGTTTCTTTACAAAAAAAGTTGGTTACCGCTGATTTAGCTTTACTATTGTGTTAATATGAACTGTTATCACATTCGTCACGTCCATTATTCACGACTATGCAATTAAGTATGGTCATTAGACCAGTTACACTTGCACTTTGAGAAAATGTTTATTAGAGATAAAGGAATTTAATCACTTACCGCTATTTTAAACTTCATTCATGAATCAACCCACACAGTTCGTATTTTTCGCTGCTAGCATTCGAAAACCTGAGTTTTTTGCGCCTGCTTTGGAAGTTTTCGTCTAGACTTCGTCGCACTTATTCTAATTGGATGGATGTGTTGGCAGGGCGCTAAAAATAATCCACCAAAAGTTCAGATTACGTTCTGGAAGTGAAGCAACATGTCTTAAAATATGTTGTTTGGTTAAGACTTGTACACAGCGACATTGCGTTTATTTTTCGCAAGTGTGTCACTTGTGTTTTTTTAGGTTTAGTTTCATGTTGGGTGTTGTTGAGGCGCGTTAAGACGTAAACGAATTGCTTAACCTGGTTTGTTTACTGCTCTAGATAACTTTGATAAATATTAATAAAGGCTGTTGGGAATCTCGTCAACAGATTCGAAGGAAACTGTTGAAGAGCATTGAAATTTTTGGAGAATAGCGTCATTTTTATATGCGGTTAGAAGTTTGCATGGTGCTATGAATAGTATTTCTTAAAATTTGTTTAATTTATTGTATTTTTTATCGCACATGCGGTTTAAATGGTTCTTGTTAAGAGATAAAGCACGAACTTATTGTTTCTAAAAAAAACAATAGTTGACTGTAATAGTTTTCTGCCTGACAATCATTTTAGAAGCCCGTTTAAATTTGTAGCAACTGTTTCTTTTTACAATTTTATCACAAAGCAGTTCAATTTTAAAACGAAAAAATTTCATTCCACGTCTGAGTAGGTAACGTTCCAACAGGGGCTGCTTTTTGATTAACGAGGTGGCTAAGTAACGTAAAGCCCTTTTTGTTCTCGAAAACTGTACTAGCATTCTGTAGTTTAAATTTTTAATTATCAAGAAAAGCTAATTAAAAATATGAGGCGTTTTGTATTTAGGGAATAAAATAGTGCATTATAATATTTCTCTTTCATTTTTGGTTCACAAGTGCTGGAAATTAAAAAGGGGTTGAGAAAAAAACGATAAAAAACAATTGCCAAGAACACTTTAATTTCGAAGTTTTTGCTGTTATTTCATTTGGATTGCTTAAAAATAATAAAAAGTTTGCGAATTGTACAAAATATGACACTGTTCAAAACTGCTAACGATGTTAAAAGATCTGTGATAAATTACAGTCGGTTTATCAAAATCTGGCCAGAGAGAATGTTATATTTATCTTGTTATACTCTAAGAAATATTAGAAGTGTTTGTAATTAAAGTGCTTCAAATTATACAAAACTAAACTGTAAAAAACTGTGAGAAACAATTTTGAAATGTGGACGGGCGAGCTAATATTATTTTAACTTTTTAACTAGTAGAAGTTCAATTATAAAACACTAATATTATTTTTGAAGGTAGTTTCTTCTTTTATACTAATTTTATACTAGTGCCTTCATCATTG
This sequence comes from Elmis aenea, assembly GCA_947652605.1. NCBI lineage: Eukaryota > Metazoa > Arthropoda > Insecta > Coleoptera > Elmidae > Elmis > Elmis aenea. The sequence continues at coordinate 60,332,476 of OX393578.1, read as the reverse complement.
GACTTCATTATTTAACTAAAAATCTATTGGTTAAGAAACAGGAATTCATAGACTTTTACCAAGAAGATATCTTTTTCCAAATAAAATGAGTGACATACTAATGAAACATATTTTAAAAATGCTTTTAAAGTATTCTTGGTTCATTACAAAACTCGAAATGAGAAGCTTCATCATTTTCGTAAATCACTCAAAGGCATCAAATAAACTAGCTAATTTTGCCAATTGTTTCGTTTATTTACGGATACAGATTTTTTTGCTTGTTCCACTTTGGCTATAGGTTGCTGCACCGTATTCCGAAAGTTGTTTGTAAACAAAGTGTAAAAAAGTATTTATAAGCTGCAGAAGACTAAATAAATAACAACAGTAGTTTTCAAATTGTCACAGGAAATAATTTATCTGTTACTATAATCGGAATAAACATGTTTTCTGCTATTTTTATAATGTTGTTTTAGTTGAGACTTATCAGGTAATTAAATGCTAATTTTTAAAGTTGCTAATAGGGATATTATAATATATTTCTTTAAGAGATCTCTTGCAGAAATGCTTAACTAGTTCCAAGACTGTCTTCTCTTCATCGGTGACAATCTAATTTGCAAGAAAATAAGTAAGATTGCTACTGAATAAGAGGCAAGAGTCGCGAAACTTTTCTAGCATTTTTATTCGATGTTTTCTTAAAATTTCTTAATTAAACTTATTTATATCAATACATGAATTACCCTTATAAATCAAGCACATACCGACAATTAATGATTTTTTATTGATAGATATCACCACGCATTTTTTGCAACAATTTTTAATTTTTTCATCAAGTTAATATTTACGTTACAAATCCTCTGTTATTGGCAACAAAATTTTTATTCAATAAAAATTACATTGTAAATAAACCGATAATTATTTTGATTTATTAAATCAACTGTGGGTGGATTGTTTACCAATTAACATGCAGAAGAATTATCTATAGCCATGTTCAATAATAAACCCATTAATTACAACATAACAGAAGTTGTCGTCATTTATAAATAACAATTACATGCGGTTTCTCGTATATGGTTTTATCTTTAATTGTCGCGATTGTTTCAGGGGCTGACTTAAAAATAATAAATTTCCATTGATTCGTTTAAAAATCGTAGATAAACTCCTTGAAATTCACAGAAATGAACGGCTTGGCTCGTTTTTGCGTTATGGGCCATGTCCTTGTTTGTAAGTTGTGAAAAGTTTGTAAATAAGCTAACGATCGGTTTTGTTAAAAGATATGAGGAAGTCGGAACTCCAACGACGATCCTGTTGAGTTAAGGCTAGACAAAAACAAACGATCATCGACAACAACGAACTAGAAATGTCGTTCAACGTAATGATAGATTACATTTTGTTTATGACACATGATTTGGCAGAAAATTGCTTGCGAAGTACCGAATAAAAATTAACCTGGCCTAGCAAAGTGTTGTAAAAAGGAAGGATATAAAACCAAGGCAAATAGCTTTTACAGTTTTTTCAAAACTATTCAAGGCAACAATATAAATATTGCAATGAAAAATTTAGTTGTTACCGTTAATTTAGTTTAAACTTGAATAGTAAACATTTTCGCTAACAGTTATGAGTTTTCTGTATTTTATACCTAAGTAATTAATAAGTTACTTTTTAATTATTGTTTTTTTTTCTTGTTAATGTTCCTGACATTTTTCTATTATTCAAAATGCTTTTAAACACAAATCGATAAAACATTATGGGCATTATGGGTTTTATTTATTTAAAAATTTTATCGCTCTTAATCTATCAATGAGATGAAACCAAATTATGTGCTTCTATTAAATATAGCTACTAATGACAAAGTTCTAATTGTATAGATAAAAGTATTGATTTGATGGATCGAATAGATTACGCTGGGTACCGAAACACAAAACGCTAAATCATTGTAGTTTAGGAAATACAACGATACCAATTGCCTATAACAATCGTACGATTTTTCAGTGAATATTTTCGTTTTACGCAAAAATGTCTTGAAATTCCTTGTAGATTACTGAATAATTCAGATTTCGCTTATTGTTATCGTCCGTTATTAGAATCAAACGACTATTGTCATTCTTCTTCTTTCTCTTCCTCTTCCTCTTCTTCCTCTTCTTCCTCTTATTCCTCTTCTTCCTCTTCTTCCTTTTTTTCTTCCTCTTTTTCTTCCACTTCTTCTTCCTCTTCTTCCTCTTCTTCTTCCTCTTCTTCTTCCTTTTCTTCTTCCTCTTCTTCTTCCTCCTCCTCTTGTTCCTGTTCTTCTTCTTGTTGTTCTTTTTCTTCTTCTCGATTCCTTTTGCCTTTTCAGGCGTCGGAGGGTGGTTTCGTATTCTGAGTCCATTTCCACCATGCCCTTCTATCTTTTGCTAGTGTTTTCATTTCTTCTACTGTTTTTCCTTTCTAACCCTATTTCCCTTATTTGATCCATCCATTTTCTTCTTGGTCTCGCTCTTTGATTTTCGGCTGGTTTTCCAATTTCCATTATTTTCCTCTTGATTCTGTCAGGTTTCACTCTTAGTGTATGGCCATATCAGTTTATATGCTCCTTTTTTATTTTTTATATTATTGGTTCTTGTTCTGTTATTTCTCTAATGTTTTCCTTTTTTATTCTGTCCCGTTTAGTTTTCCCCACAATATTTCTGAGGACGAATGTAATTAAATATCGAATATTTTACTAATGTGATCCAGAGCCAAGTTGTAACACTGCAAATTTGTAATAAATTTTATAGAGCTTAGGCTAAATGTTTCATATAATTTTGTTATGAATTACATAAATAAAGCTAGACTTTGCAGACCATGTTTGGATGTAGCCTTCAATGGAAATTATTGTTTTGTCTAATTAATGATTTCATTTTCCTAAGCTATCTATTTTTAAAGCATGGAAATTATTAACTTATTGATTTGTGTGTGGACAGGAGATAATTTCACAAGCAATTTTGTTGTTAAAGTTAGTAATTGTTAACCCTTAACTATTTCTCTGAGTGTTAGCTTACAAGTTTTTTTAACTGTGGATAATAGCAAATATTAGATTTCAGTTACACTGTGAAAAATATGTGAGCAAGATGTTATTAAAAAAAAGCGTTATACAAATTATTGTTGCGAAAGGTTGTGGAACTTTACCGACGAGTGGGAACGAACACATAATGACGGTTTGTTTGATAATATAAGATAACACTTGCTAAAAGATAACGTTTAGACTTGTGCGTACATGTCCTGTTGACGTATTTCTGTATTCATTCACACATTACGAATTATCACAGCAAACAAGATTAATGTACTCGTAGGAAATAAACAACTTTGATGGAAATAATAAGTTGACAGTCTACAATTTTTTTGACACGGCGATAGTTAATCGAACATGTTTTATTAAATAAAGAAAACTGCATCGTAATTCTTATGCAATTAACAGATATGAAGTGTAAGCACAATTTTTGTACTTAAGTAATTTAATTGTACTAGTGATTAAAAAAGGATAAAAATTTTAAACATAATTTTCTTGTGTCGAAAATTATCAAAAAATTTCAAAAATCTCACATACCTAACTGACAAGGGAGGGTCACGGTATGTTGACGCTAGAATCTGATCAAGGCCGTGTTTATTGCATCAAGAACATCAAAAATAAATGTTTTGAAGACATACATGCCATTGATGATTTACACAGGAAAAGTAGAGAAAAAATTGAAAAATTGAAAAATACAAGTCATTTTTGCGATCGCGTTGGCCGTGTGGCCGTCAGAGATAAAATCAAAATTCTTCTATTTACCAATGCGCGCATCCTTTGCAAGCAGAATGGTGCAAGGATTTTTAAAATATCTTTAACGGTTCCGGAGAAAAACTCGAAAAGCGAAACTCCTGCAAAAGCGCTACGATTTAAGAAATTGTGGTATATCTGTTATGAGTAAATCTTTGTCACTTGCATGGGCGTTTAACATAGGAAAAACCCTGGTAAGGCGAAGTAAAATAACGTAAAAATGAAACTGTGTCGATAAAAACGATGTGTCTTTGCTGTTAGATGCTCTCAAGAAGATCCCACTCAGATCAATAGAGCCTTAACGAGGATTTTATGCAGCAGGACTCTGTTAATTAATTAAAAATAAGACCGAAGCATGGATCAACTTGGTTTTCTTAAATCATACAACAAAAGTCTATTGTAAAAACATGTTATTGTCTTCATTGATATGAAATTGCTATGGAAAGGTTATGTTTCTTGAATGTACTTTTCTCTCACCAATATTATTTTATTGTTTATAATAAGCATGGAGCAAAATGTATTGCTTATATAACTTGGAGTTGTTTTTAAGAAATAAACCGCTCCTTTTCTTTTTCGGGTTGTTAATTTCAAAATATTGACATATTTTATTACATCCCCGTTTCCCGTGAAAAAGTCCGATTTCTTCCCGAAATCCCGTGAAAAATGTTAAATATGAGAAACCCTTAGCAGATACTAATTTTAACTGGGAGTCACTCGCTTAATCCATAAAGTTTATTAGACATAGCGTAGAAGCAAATTCTGGATTTACGTCATGCTGGCGTTAACACAGTTCAAAAAAACGCGCAGTAATCATGAGTGACTAAGTTTCAAGCTGAATCAGCTCTGAATATGTAAAATTTGATAAGAACTGATAATGCCAGTTCTTAAAATAGCTTGTGCTTTATAGTACAATAAGATTATGTAGATCAAACTGTAATTTTTATGATCTTTTTTTTCCACGAATTTATAATCTGTCAAATTTTTCAGTTTAAAGATCAAAAATATATATTTGACATTTAAAACAGATTTTCGCGATACTTTCAAAGCCCAATAGTTAAATTCTAAATGTTGTGCGCATGGGGGCATTGTCGTGCAGTAAAACGCACGACTCTGGTCAGTTTCCCACGTCTTTTTTCCCGAATGTTTCATCGTAATTTGTACAGGAGTGCTGCATGATAGGTATTCCCCGTTGACTGTGGTGTGCGTTCTTTAAAATCTATGAGAAGAATGCCCTCACAATACCAAAAGATCGTAGCCATCACCTTTTTTGTCGACTGACAGTCCCTGAACATTCTAGGAGGTGCTTCTCATTTTCGCCTCCATTTCATCGATTCTCTTTTGGACAAAGCATCATAGTAGAGAACCATGGTTTCATCTCCTGTAACAATTGTCTTCAACGCGCCCACAGGATTTTCTCCACAGAGCTCCAAAAAGGATCGAGCACATTCAACACGACGCTGGCGCTGAAATGCTAAGAGACGTTTGAGGACCCACCTAGCACTAACTTTATTCATGCCTAACCGATCGTGGAGGATTCAGCGAATGCTTGTATCTGAAAGCCCCGACATTTTTGATAGATCTTTCACTTTCAAGCGTCGATCGCCTAATACGAGTTCCTCAACAAGGGCAATCTTGTCGTCCGTCACCACTTCCACAGTCCTTCCTGTTCTTGCATCATCTTCCAAGGATTCTTGCCCCATTCGAAACCGTTTTGACCAATCTGTTACCACAGAATAAGACGGGGAAGTACACCCCATTCAGTCGAACTTTGATGCTTTGAGGAGAAAGAACTTCGCGAGTGAGAAATTTTATAACAGCTCGATACTCAATTTCCGTTACTTCTGGCATCGTGATGAACGAATGACAGTTATAAGAAAACTAATTGATGTAAAATCAATTTTTGTTTTTTGCAAGGCTAATATGACTGCCTGCGATACCTAGAACTATGTCAGGCCAGGAAATTTTGGCGCTTACCTCGTAGTTTCTTTAAAACGTTTTATTAGCTTATAAAACACTTCAGTTTTATATACCTTTAGCAGTTCCACATAGAATAAGAATTTTTCTGTGGTGAATATTATACAGGGTGAGTCACGACGGACGCGTCGGAGTTTTATGGCGAAACAGTTTATATTTTTTAATTTCTGTCGCTGTTAGATTATGTAAGTCAATAAGGGCTACCTTTTTAAAATATTTTTAAATATACAGGGTGCTCCAAAAAAGAGTGGCATATCAAAGTTATACTTTTTCTAATGGAACACCCTGTATATTTTTACATTTTTGGATTCCTCTTTGAATTTAATTCAAAAAATGTAAAAGGTTATATGGGTCTAAAGTCAACCGTTCTCGTGAAAATTGCATTTTCATGAAAATACAGTATTTTCAAAAATTTTCAACATTTGAAAACTTTGAGAAGTCTGAAGAAATTCGCTTGGAAATAAGATTGACAATAGGTTATGTAACACTTTGCACCACCTACATTTTTAAAATATTATACAGCGCGTTTTTTACGCTTGGTCAAACTTGTGAAAATTTAAACATCGATAACTCATTTTTTTTAAATACAACACCCTATATTTTCTTACACCGTCTTATAGAAAATTTAATTCTCTTTCGAAAACATTCAGGCTGTTTTTCACCTAAAATTGATATTTTCCGAGATATCGCGATTTTATTGTTAATTATTAGGGCAAAGTAATATTTTCAAGTAAGCCATGAAGGTAGGCAGCGGTAATTTGAAACAATTGAAAGAAAAAACAAGAAACTTACAATTTTTTCGTTTGCCTACACATTTTTGACATTTTTTTATGAGAAAGTTGTAGATTTACCATTTTTACGTATAAATATAGGTTTCTCATCAGGGCCACAATATTTTTCATATAATTGAGTTTGATCTTTTGCCAAGTCCTAAAAACCCATTGATAATGTATTAGGTACGAGAACGGAACGCTGATTTAAAAAAAAAGTAATACTGACTTGTCTAATTTTACATTTAAAAAAAAATACATGGTTGGTACTGTTTTCGGTAGAGTGTCGTAGTGTCGTATCGTAAACAGACAAAAAATGGTTTATAGGATTTAGTAATTATCTTATAACACTGGTCCAATAAATAAATGCATAAATAATTTTAAAAAATCTCTATTTAAACGTAAGTATGGTAAAACTATAACTTTCCTATAAAAATTTGTCAAAAGTGTGTAGTCAAACGATAAAATTGTTTTTTCTTTCAATTGTTTCAAATTACCGCTGTCTACCTTCATAGCTTACTTGAAAATATTACTTTGCCCTAATAATTAACAATAAAATCGCGATATCTCGGAAAATATCAATTTTAGGTGAAAAACAGCCTGAATGTTTTCGAAAGAGAAATAAATTTTCTATAAGACGGTGTAAAAAAATATAGGGTGTTGTATTTAAAAAAAATGAGTTATCGATGTTTAAAGTTTCACAAGTTTGACCAAGCGTAAAAAACGCCCTGTATAATATTTTAAAAATGTAGGTGGTGCAAAGTGTTACAAAATCTATTGTCAATCTTATCTCCAAGCGAATTTCTTCAGACTTGTCAAAGTTAACAAATGTTGAAAATTTTTGAAAGTACTGTATTTTCATGAAAATGCAATTTTCACGAGAACGGTTGACTTTAGACCCATATAACCTTTTACATTTTTTGAATTAAATTTAAAGCGGAATCCAAAAATGTAAAAATATACGGTGTGTTCCATTAGAAAAAGTATAACTTTGATATGGCACTCTTTTTTGGAGCACCCTGTATGTTTGAAAATATTTTTAAAATGTAGCCCTTATTGACTTACATAATCTAACAGCGACAGAAATTGGAAAATATAAACCGTTTCGCCATAAAACTCCGACGCGTCCGTCGTGACTCACCCTGTATGTTCTCAGACCATCAGCGTAATTTTTTCGTCATTAGCATACATGCGGCTCAATCTTGGGTAATTGGGCCGCGCGCCCGCTGCAACGGGGACGCTTTGAGACGCTTATTAGTGGCACAGGGACGTTGCTCCGTTACCTTTCCAATGCCGCCCCTGTTTCTCATGCCGACATAGCTCTTTGCCAATTGAAACTGCGGTTTAAATATAAACTATTGAAAAACGTGCATGATGCAACAAATTATCCGGTTTCACATCAGCGGTAAAATAAATTAGGGGAAAAAATGCGTCGATATTTTACGACGGACGCGTTTTCGAATGTTGCCCGTTGCCAATTAGCGGCAGTTTATTGGGTTTTTAAGTGGTTTTGGCGATGTGACGCGATTCACTCGAAAACTATTTACATAATAATGACTTTAATAACAAGTTAGTAATAGCGAACGCGCGTTCGAGAAATATTAAGCACGTTGTCGCTTTGCGCGCGCACTCGAGCCATTCTATCGACGCCGGCTTGGATTTCACAATTTTCAGCAGTAGTTCATGAAAAGCGGTGGAACATAGACGCCGTCGCAGACTCTCCGGTGAACTTTTTTTGAAACCGCAACCGATTGCCCGTCCGCAAGGTTTGCAAAACTCCGGGAGTTAACTGATAGTTTTTCTTATCTACACGTAGAAATATTTATTATTAACGGCCCATCTTTAACACTCGGGTCGTCCTGAAACACCAAGTAGACATTTTTTATATACGCAATACAATTTTCCACTTGTACATACTAATTAGGTGAGTGTTTTAATATTTTTTCGTAATTAATCATGGATTTTTATATTGGCATTATTAACATATCGATTAAGGGCGTGGTGATGGGTTATTTCAAGAAAACTTAATAAAAAATCCATCGAATAATGATTTAAAAAAATTAAAATAATTACTTTGTCGGTCTGTATGATTGTGTGTGATGATTTTTTTTTGAATCCGCTCGTGCGAATCTCGCCCAATGTGCTGAAACGGCTTAGTAGCGCGACCTTCACCTTGCCGTCGAGTTTAATCGGGATCGGGTTCAAGGACCAAGAGCCCCCCCACCCCCCAATATTTTAAAACCGCCACCAAATCTCGAAAAAATGCGTCCTTAATATTTTGTTACCGCGTCATTCTTCGACCAGATTTTAATTAGTTTTACCTCATGCAAAAGATCCTTTAATATAGCTGAAATATAATGTAAGGGCAGGTTTTTCGTATAATTACGTTTGCAAGCATAAAAACCCTTTTTTTATTTCATCAAAATCAAGTGAGAATCAGTTGGTGTGGTTTATTTCGCTCTAAAATATTTAATCTTGCTTTATACAGTATTTATTTACCAATGAAATGTATCTCACACCATTGTTTCCAGTGATTTTTTAAGTGAAAATTAAAGCTGTTTAATTTTATATAATAAAATTGAATGGTGCTGCAATTTTTGCGAATGAGTAGGGCAAGTTTTTGATTCTCCCAATCACTAATTTTTGATTATTTATTTATTGTAAGCATTGATTACTTTGGAATATAATCAAGCCTGGTACCACTCGAAGTGTAGAAACTTTTATATATAATCGTAGCACAATAAGTCTTGGTAGTGCCAGAAGCAAGATAACAATACATGAAGCACCTTTTTCAAAAGGTAATAACACTTAGTAAGATGCAGGTAGAAAAGGCTTGGCAAATCTTGAATTTAGTCAGATTTAATACGTGCGTTTGCAAGATTAATATTTTTGGATTACTTAATGGTCTGAGGTTAATATACACTTAGAATTTGTAATGGGTCGTATTTAAATAGTTTTTTTTGGGCTGGATTCATAAAGTTTGATGTTTTTGACGTAGGTACCATGTATATCATAATATGATGTAAAATGTTACGCTATAATATAATACGTCATCGAAATTGTTATAATATTGGGAATTGCTTTGTCCCTGTCAAGTTAGAGAATTTCTAATCCTATTATTACAATGTTAATTAATATAGTAGAATAATAATTATTGATATTACTTAATAAGAAATAAAAAATAACAGTTCCAAACTGTTTTATAATACAATAATGTGTGATGATCCAATATAATATTCTTTGGGATACTTATTATTATAATAATTATTGTAACATTGGGGGCCAATTTTTCTTATTCAATGACAATTTAACTATTTTTTCCTATTTTTACAATATTCGCCAAGTAATAATTCAAAAATAAACTTATCAACTAAAATTAAAAAATGCACAAAAAATCGGGAGGTGATTCCTTAGCGAAAATTATGGGGGTCTTTTAGATACAATTTTTTCCTTAGACGTCTCCTTTCGGAGTTACAACCCCCTAAAGGGGAGCGGTAAAATTAGGATTTTATTTTATTTCATAAATTTGGTTATATATTAGGAGAGTGATATTCGGTAGATGTTTTATACTTATTAAAAGGTTCTTATAGTAATATTTTCAATCATCTCCCACCTTCACAGGGGGCTGACCCCTGTTGGTTTTTTAATCAGAACTTTTTGGGTTTGAGAAATTTGAGAAATAAAATAAAAACCTAATTTTACCGCTCCCCTTTAAGGGGGGTGTGACGTCTAAGGAAAAAATTGTATCTAAAAGACCCCCCTTAATTTTCGTTAAGAAATCACCACCCAATTTTTTCGCGTTTTTTACGAAACACCCTGTACTAAAAGTATCACTAAATTTGACTTACTCATTGCTTTAATGTGATTGCTATCAAGAAATTAAGTTACTAACATAATACTGCAGATTTGTTAACAAGTGGATGAGTGAAATACATTTCGTTATTTATATTGAGCTAATTTTTACGATAATTTTAATGTACTTAAATGTGTAGTTTATGTTCTTAGTAACTTGACAATAATTATTACTGTTGTTACATTGTTGTTTTTATTTGTTTTAAGTAAGTTTAATGAATGGAATCTCACATGAATGGTGTGAATTTTTTCCATGTTGCCATTGAGGGAACGATAAGGCGTTGTTTTGTTATTAACTGTAGCAATTTTCGTTGAAAATGGAATAAGTTTTGGGAATCTTCCAGCAATGAGTTGGTTAAATTTTTATCTATTTATTGTTATTGTTGGTATGTGTGTCGGTTTTGATAAGTGATAATTTGTTTTTGGTGTTTTTACGTTCTAGAAATTTCAGTTATTTAATCTTAATGATTTGTATCGACATGACTTTTAATTTGAGCCTTTTAAAAACTATTTTACGCAGTCAACATAAGGAACAATTATTTAAGACTTTTTAATTGATTGATACATGTACACATGTATACAGAGTGGCTTATTTTCGATACACATATAGGGTATCTCGGTAATAACCATAAGCCAAAGTTGGCTTTGACATAAATCGAAAGCTTGCTTTTTCAAAAATACATAATTTGGTTATGGTTGCCATTTAAAATACGAAAGTTAGGTGTAATATATCGTTATTTAGACGAGTAAAAAAAAATTAATATCGCCATCTTTTTAAGGACAAAAAACCATGCCAAAAACGCCGTTAAAGTTTTTCTCTATCTTTTTGTTTAAGCGAGATATTTAACATTTTTGAAAATTGCCAAAAATCGGTTATTAGCTATATTTCGAAAATTAAAAAAGATATCAAAAATCTGTTAACGACAATAAATTTCTCTCGAAAAATTAAATCGAGACTACGTACTTGGTTTTTTTCTATCTCTGATAATAACCGAGATACCCTTTGTGGGCATTGAAAATAGACCACCCTGTACTTATCCATGAATTGGTTTAAAATCGCTGATTGGAACAAACCTAGTAAGGGTAGCTAAAACAGCATCTGATTACTTCATGCAGCATTCGTTTATTTCATACTGTAGCATTTAAATTTACTGTACTGCATTTTTATTGAGTATGTAAATATTATAAATATTATATTATAAATTAAATGCTTTTTATTTCAAGGCAAGAAGGATAATAAATTGTTTTTGCTTCAAAGGAAGTCGACCATAACATTATTTGTCCTCGTTGTTATGTGATTTTAAGAGAGGGCTTTTTTGTCATCATTTTCTGATTGATTACTTGTTTTAAAAATAAAATTCGCATTCCCTTTTGTTGCGTATTCCTTAAGGGTTCCCAGAAAACATCAAAAAGTCTTAATTTTTTTAAACATCGTCTCTTTAAAATATATTTTTGCATGCTTGTGTTATTTTCGCCAAAAATGTGTTGATTTTGGTATATTTTTATGTTGCCAATTAAGAAAGTAATTAATATCGAGCCTGCTATCCTAACTTGAAAAGGAAATTAAATAAAACGTCAGCAAAAAAACATATTTAGGCTGCCCTTAAAGTTTTTATTTACAAATTAAAGTTTATGTAGGAATTTAAACTAAATTTTTGCAGTATTATTATCAGTCAAGTACTAAATCGAATTTTTATACGCAAAGGCAATAAAACACTAAGTAAATACGTTTGTTTGTTTTTTATATATCTACTTAAAAAAATAAGATGATTAATTTGTTTCCAATCAATTAGTTTTGCAGCACAATGGTTTAAAACTGAAATTATGTCATCAGATATGTCTGTAAAAGATACCGATAGATTTTTTATAGACTAGATGCCATTTGACGATAAACATCTGTACACCTATAAAAAACGTGTTTGCTCGTAGAAATTTTCAAGTGACTTGCGAAATTTCCTGTGCAATTCAATGGAACACCGGCGATTTTATTCGAAATGTACTATCGAAATTTTGTATGCATTCAGGCGCTAAGGTCGTGTTCATTTAAATTTTAAATTAGCTGATTAGTCATTCGGCAAAAGTTAAGTCCGTATCCTTACAGTCGGTAAGTTTCTCAATGAATTGCGAAGCAAGTGGAATGTTTACCATTTTATTTCGAAATAGGACGAGAGAGAATTTTGGAAATTATTATCGTTTAAATTTAGCGGTCGTGTGTAATTTAGATTGTGCATGGTCCAGCTGGATGATGCAAGATTAAAAGCTGTAATTGTTTTAATGTAGTTTGGCTTTAAATATTTTTTTCTCAGAGCTGTCAAAATTCACAGTTGTGTTAGTTAATAAATTTTTCAACTTCTGATTCATTGCTAAATTCTGAAAGTTTTCTAAGCAATGTTTTATTTGTCTAAATCTATATTAAAGCATGTGTGTTAAGTTTTTATCCATGTATTTAGCTGATAAAAATTGTATGCATAATTATTACGAAGACCACATTTCCCGTATGTAAACTGAAACGTTACCCAAAGCCAGCGCGTTTTATTTCATTTGTGCTGGCGCTTACCGCGTACAAATAGCGTTAACCACAAGTTCAGCTTTTATTTATTAATTTCTCGTAAAAAAATGACGAAATGGAAACTTTAGAAATGATCGGTGTTGTCTCTGACACTTTTATACGGAAGTTAAATGTGGGCACTCACAAATAATAATAGTAGCAGAGTGAATGCAGCAGAAACGAGATTTCTAAGAAAAATCCAAGGAAAAACCAAAAAAGATAGAATCAGAAATGAAACATATAGGGAACTATTAAAGATAAAATCAGTTGAAACAAAAATACAAGAAAGGCAGCTGGGATGGTTGGGTCACATTTATAGGATGAAAGAAGAAAGGTTTACCAGAAAAGCCTATGAAGCAAGATCACAGGGAAAAAAGCAAAAGAGGTAGACCGAGAAAAACCTGGCAAGACGAAGTTGAAAACGCAGCAACGGGTAGAAACATCAAATGGAAAGACATAAGAAGACTAGCACAACACAGAAAAACACGATAAAATGTCAGGCTAACACAACTCAACAGTCCTACACCTAACGAAGGACTCATGACTAGATTTAAAAAAAGTTAAAGATACACCATGGGTTTAAAATTAATTGCTTTGCTAAACACAATTAATTTTATAGCAATAAAGTCGGAAAAATTGCAAAGAGAACATTTTTTCACAGAAGTACCTACATAATTTTCCTTTATTTCCAAGAGTGTGGTTTTCGTGTTTAAACTTTTTTTTGTACAATATTTTCTTCAGTTACATGCATATACAGTGTGTTCAAAAGGTATGGAATATGCTATATCTCTCAGTAAATATCCACTTTAGGGAAAAAGGTTGTGAATAAAAGTTGTTTGGTACTTGATTTTCCACCATAAGACAAAATTTAAATTCTATTTTTTCAAATAACAAAAGCGCAAAGAAAAACAATTGAATTTTTTTAAATGATGGTGGTAAACTAAGTACCAAACAACTTTTATTCACAATATTTTTTTCTGAAGTGGATATTTACTAAGATGTATAACGTATTCCATACCTTTTGAACACGCTGTGTATAATAGAATCGAGTGATATTTTTTTAAAAATATGTGAAAATGAAATATGGTGCTTAAAAAATTAAAAGTTTACGTCGTATACAAAGACCGAATCGACTAAGGAAAATTTTCTCAGGCAATAAAGTCAGAATAAAGTTGTTGCGAAGAAAAAGTTTTGTAATTAAAAAAGGTACAGCAGAAAACAGGAAGTGTTTTTTTCATTTTTTCTGGTTTCTTGGCGACGGCTTAGATATTACCAATTAGCATACAGTTTTGCAACTTTGCCAAATTTAAACCTACGTTCTATCTCTAATAATAAGTGAGCTCCCAGTGATTGCCTTCATATTTAAATCGCAAATGAAATAAAAGAAGTAATGAAGTCAAAGATTGGTTATTCTTTAAAAAAGAACGTTTTTCGAAAAGATTCAAAACAAAATTCTCCTCACAATATTTGAATTATGACTGACTATGCACGCCTATGAATTAGGCGATACCATTGTTGTTTAAGGGAATTATCGCTTAGCAACAAATTATATATTCAAGAATTATTGCTGGCATACATTTTGTCAGACTAATGTATTACAATAAAAAAATATTGCAGTGTATTTATTTAGATGTGATCGCGTGAATTGTTCTCATTACTAAGCAATTGTATCGAATTGTTGTAATTGTATGCCTTAATTAACTGTTCTGTTTGTCAACAGCATTTTGAGTCGTACAAAAGTCTGTGATATGAAAGTTTTCAATGAACTCAACACCAAAAACAATCGAAAAACGCGTTTTTATAACTTGCTAACAAATGATTCATCATTCTAATTATGTCATACGCTTATCGCGTTATGGAATAAATGTTTACGGAAAAATTCGAATTGTTTACTTGAAACATTTCAAGCGACAAATCTAATTTGTTCGGAATTGAATGAATCCGAGAAAGTTGGCTTATTAGATTATTTTTCAACACCTAGAGCTCATAGTTCTGCAAATATTTGTTATTTGTAAGTTGTAACTTGTGTTGTACTTGCCACGTATTCTGGCGCTGATTTCGAATGCTCCAGACGAAAAAGTGCACGGTATATTTTTTCAGGTTCATTCTTGATTGCAGTAAAACGAAGGTTATCTTTAAAACGATAGCAAAAGTCAAGTTCACTGGGCTCCAGACTTTATTAATAGACCATCATACGGGTATTTATGGTACTTTAATAGTACATTACATAACAAGAGTTGTAAGAAGCGTATTACGCACTTGTAGAAAAGTTGCGAGTGCGCGATTGCTTTACAACTCGTGTTATGTAGCTAACTTTTTCTACGATCACATAATACTTACGATTTTAATGGCATTTTGCTTGACATACACATAGTCGCGTCATTTTTTTTAAATGAGATGTAATCTTCTCTGTAGGCTAACATTTTGGGCCGAGTTCTTTTCAACTACCACAGAGTTTTCTTCAAATTACGATTAATATTGAGTGTGCCACACTAGAAATGTACGAGTTAGCAATTTTTATTGATTCCCTTTAACTCCTCCAGATTACAGGGGAGTCGTCGATCTACTCTATCGTTGCCAATATTTATTCCGCGTTTCATCATATCGTAGTAAACTCACTAGGTCTATTGAAGTGTTGTAACAGCAAGTGTTTAGTCATAATTATCTTTATTATTCAAATGCAAGTAACCTAGTGACTGGCGATTATTCAAGGCCGCAATGAAAACTGCCGCTCAGTAGCTTTAAACAACTTAAGATTAATTGTTTCGATATGATTGTACGATGCTTCAAGTACGAGTGTAGTGCGGGTCAGGAATTATGCATTGAACATTATGTGTAAAGATATTGAAGGATGAAAATTAAACGCTTCATGAAAATAACCCAAATATTTTTTGTGAATACCAAAATGCTATACGCGAAAATATAAATAACGGATGCACGTTATACGGGATTTAAAAAAACGCTGTACATGGAGATATAAAACAACTAACATGCGATCTGGTAGCTTTGCATCTCCTTCCCAATCCCTAGTACTGGATTCTTAAGGTGTTTAGCCTTGCAATGCGCACATTTCTATGAACTCAATAGACACGAATGTCATTTACAGTTAGGTCAATCGTAAAAGCGTTCCAACAACGATTAATACTGGGCAATACATTTATTAGTACATAGTTTACGCATGCGAATAAACCAGTTCATGTACTTATTCATGAATTGGTTTTAAATCGCTGGTTGGAACAAGCCTAATAAGGGACGCTAAAACAGCATCTGATTACTTCATTTGGCATTCGTTTATTTTATAATGTAGCATTTAAATTTACTGTACTGCATTTTTATTTAGTATAGAGCGTTTGTTAACCTACATAGCAATCGGATTTTTCTGCAGAGGACGTAACTCGTTTTCTTTAATTATTGTCACTTCAATGATAGTACGCTTATATTTGTTTATGTTGATTACATACGCTTAATCATGAATTAAACAATTTTTATCACAGTTTCGTAATTAACTTCGCATTAGAGTAATTACACAGACTTAAAAAATTACATTTACTATGAGACATTATGCAAAACATGATTAATACAGAAATGGCCATTATAAATAATTATGCGCAAGTTACAGTGATGCCTAATTATCATGTCAAAGCATGTCAAAGTATTTTTACGTTAAATAATTGTTGTTTATTATTCATTAATAATTGCAAGCTGCGTCTGTGAATACGTGCATAATGTTGCGAATATTTTTACAGTCATTATCTATTCCAAAGTTTCGAACGCGTTCTATTTTATTTCAACTTTCCCTATAATTTAATGTTGTATTTTTTTAAACACGTTATCTTCAATGGAAAATTCCGTTCTTGCTTGTATATTCCGCACCTTATACTTACAGATTATTTCTAATGTATGGGTATTGATTTTTAATGTAGTGGCTCGTCGTATATTTAAAATAATTTCCCAGAATTTGTGTGTCTTTGGTTTGACGTCCATGAAGTAAAAGTTTTTAGTCTTTAATGGAACCACCAAGGCCATTTTTTTTTGTGAAACTGCGTTGTATTGCGTTGTTTATACAAGCTTAAAATTTGTTTAAACATTTTATGTTAGTCATGCACCGATAACGTGTAAAATTATCTTTACTTTCGCGATTTGAGTCTCTAATTAGCCATTATTTTTGGAGTTAAAAAGTGTTGATACACGAATAATCTGCAAATGTTCTTAAGCACATAATTAGTTGTAATTTAATGTTAACAGTCCTACACGTGATGATACAGGGACCGGGGCCTATCAGAGAAAACTAGTGATGCCGCGAGACGAGACGAGACGAGAAATAGCCAAGTCTCGTCTCGTCTCGAATTTTTGAGACGAGAAATTTGCCTTGTCTCGTCTCGAGGATTTCTCGACTACAAAAATCTCGTCTCGAGGCCGAGAATCTCGTCTCGTCTCGAATATTTTTTGTTTATTTAGGTAATTTTAATAGGTACCTACTGCATTTAACCCTTAACCGCCCAGTAAGCTTTTGCATCGTAACTGCCCAGTAGTGTCCAATGGACACGCATCTCAAAATCTTCAATATTTTATTAAAATAAAGTAGAAAAACGTTTTTTTTTAATACACGTAATAAACATTATTATTTATTAAAACAATTGACACAAATTATGCTTGTTTTGGAATGTTCTAAACAGACAAAGTGATTTCGCAATAAAATAAACTCTTTTGATTCTGTATGCAAATCAATTTGAAAATGTGTCCGTTTGACACTACTGGGCGGTTAAAACAAAATTGTGTAAATTATCTTCCAATAGAATAATCTATACAAATTAAGAATTGGTAGACGTAAAATTACAAACAAAAGTCGGGGATTCCCACAAACACGATTGCATCAGCCTCCTCTGTATAGCGCAAAAGGTGTTACTATCTAGTTCGTCTTCGGTCGATAAGGGTATATTATTTACTAAAAAGCTAGTTAGTGAGTTTTGTGTAATTTTATTATTTAAATAACCGGCAAAATGAAACGTAGCGGTGATTCAGTTTCAAATATAACTAAATATTTTCGGAAACCAAATAATGATACACATATTAGCGGTACTGAAGAAACAGATGACGACGACAGTGTAAAAGATAAATCTTATGAACCTTTAGATTTAGAAAGCGATGATAGTCCTGCACCCCCAGAAATGTTAACAAAAACATCAGAAAAACGAAAAAAAGGAAAAAAAGGAAAGACTAAAAAAAATTTAAAAGTTGGTGAAACATCAAAACAAGATAGTAAGAACTCCAATGTAATAATAAAAGAAAATCTTCATGAAAAATATTCTACATATTTCGATTTTAAAATAAATAATGAAAGAGGTGGTGAAAAAACTGCAACATGCCAGTTGTGTAAAAAAAGTAATGCCATCGCAAAAGTGATTAAAATGAAACAATCCAACACAAGTGGTCTTAAAAGACATTTAGAAAGATGCCATGCAAAACAATATTCTTTAATTTTTCACAAAAAAGAGTTAAAAACGAATACGATAGATCAAATGATGGCTCTCCTGAGTAGAAATCCCGATAAAGACAGGGAAACGGTAAGTGTTTTTCCTAAGTTATATTTTTAATAAAAATTATTCATGGCCTTATTAATGGTTAAAATTGTTGTTTTTTAATAACACCCTTAACCCAACCGTAATGTAATTGATGAAAATACATTACTGGCATTCCAAGCTGGGCGAGATAAACTTCTAAAACATTATAAGAAAACAAATTGGGTAAATGGTGCAGTCTTGATATTAGACCCAAGACATAAACTGAAAACGTTTGCTGTGACACCTTGGGGAAAACAATTAGAAAAAGAATCTTTACGAAAATTCGAAGAAATTTACAAAAATAAGTACGTTTACGCAGAAGCATCCAGTGACGACAAGGGAGAAACAAATAAATTTAAGATCCCAGAACAACAGGTCCAGGAGGAAGACTGCATTGACATATGTTCATTATTTGAACGGAATAGTCCACAACATGAAAGCGGTAATTGGCGATTAGAAATAGACGCGTATTTATCTGAAAATAGAGCAGACAGAAATCAAGATATTTTAAAATGGTGGCAAGACCACGAAAAAATCTACCCAAATTTATCAAAAATGGCTCGCGATTTTTTAAGCATCCCAGCGACTAGTGTACCTGCAGAAAGACTGTTTTCCAAGGCAGGTTTAATTATAAGGAAACATAGAAATCGATTGACAAATGAGTCGGCAAAATCACTACTGTGTCTAAATTCATGGCTTTCTTGCTCACTTGCTAATGTAATTAAAGAACATATTAATAATGAATTGTAATTACTTATATATTATAATATTTGTCGCTTTATTTTTCAGTTTTTATTTTAAAAATGTGAAGATATCTTAATTTTGTGTTTTTTTTACTAAGTACATAAAATAAAAACAAACTGTTCGTTGAACTGCGTGTGTTTAATTTAAGGTATAGGTACTAAAAGAATCGGTTTTTGTAAGTACGTGATAAACTTTTGTGTGCAACCGCATGCGAAGTGAGTATTTCGCCGCGAAACTAACTGGGACTTTTACATTTCAATTTATTATTGAGAACCGTCAAATTGTACAAATGCAAAAATTGTCGTTTCCATATTAGACACTCCTGGCCACCAGGCTACTGGTCGATTTAAAATTTTTGAAAGTTAGTAATATTTTTTAATTATCATTAGATAATTTTCACGGTTGCACAAAAAATATTTCATGGCCGCAAATCTTTCTGACGACCTCTATATTATCTTGTCTCTCAGTACGTTAAAAAGCTAATTTGCAGACTTAATATACAAAATAATTAATTTACATCAGTTCCTATGGTGACATTTTCCTGTTAATCATCAAACATCAGTCGTATTGCAACACGTAAGTATATAATAATACTCGTATAGCCAATGCATGAATTGTTTCTTATTGCATAACATAAAAATAAAATATGATTGGGCGAGTTTAGATTATGCAAAATTGTAAAATATAAACGAGAAAACAGGTTGACTGGTCGTCACTACACGAATACTTAAAATAAGTCATAATGATTATTACCTATCAACACTGCGTATATATTTTCAGTATTGCGATAATAAAAGTAATTTATAACTTCTTAATTATTATTAATACATTTTTACAATAATATCTTTTTGCAATAAAATTAATAAAATAATTACAAAAATGTAATTAATATCATGTTTTTATAAATTATAAATATTATTACAATTAAGAAAATATAAATGCAAGGTTGATCGGCAATAACTATCAACTATTTTAGTATATAAACATTTGATTACCAACAATAATGAAATAATATGATTATTTACTCTAATAAAACATAAAATACAACGTTAAATATTTAAATAACAAATTTTAAAAGTCGAGATTCTCGAGTCTCGTCTCGTCTCGTCGAGATCTCGGGTCTTGAAATCTCGTCTCGCCGCGAATTGTCGAGACGAGAAAAAGTCTAGTCTCGTCTCGACTTTTCGAGACGAGACGAGACGAGATCGAGAAATTTCTCGTCTCGGCGGCATCACTAGAGAAAACACGAGGCCACTTGCATGAGTGAAGATTTGTCAAAAATTATAGATTATTTTAAATGCACGAGTTATATTTTGTCAGAGTGGTGCATCCGGGGTGTGGTTTAATCTATATTATAGTAACGCTACTGGTCGCCGAAATTCGTCAAAAAATTATCAAAACCAAAATATCTAATTCCCTCTCCAAGTTTACATTTTCGAACAATCACAAACTGAGATTTCTTAGAAACGGCCAATAAACGCATGGAAATCTGTTAATTTCGAAAAGGATATTATCAGTGATTATGTTTATTGGTCGTTTCTAGGAAATCTGAGTTTGTTATTGGTCGAAAACGCAAATTTGACAGGAGGATCAACATCTGACAGGGCAATGTAAATTTATTACCGTGTAATAATGCGGTGGTTTCTGGAAGATTTAAGATCAGTGATTTGTTGGAAACGCAAATTTGACAGGCGAAGGAAATTTTCTTGTAAATTCATTGATCAGGGCACAGTTTGCTTTTAGGTGTTCCTAGCAAATAGGAAAAATAATACTTCAAAATATTATTATTTTAAATTCTTGCTGCGATTATACAGTAAACTATCGAAACGATAATAAAATTTGCAGTGTAAACATTGACACTAATTTTACCGGTCTCGGGTATTCGCGAGCTAGACAAGCTTGCTTAATCGTGTCAACAAATTCAACATTATTGACGTGTCGAAGCCATACGCAATGCAGTTTCAATTGTTTGACTTAAGCTAACTTAAATGTTTGTATACAAAGCGTTTTTGTTTATGTTCGTGGGCCTTGAAGTATGTGTCTTAAAAGAATTTCCTTTTTAAGTCGTCAGCCGGTAGACCTTTAAACCGATCGTGCATTTTATTTCGAGGTAATTTCCGATTAATCACAACATTTTTTCCGGTGTGTGGTTATTTATCATGCTAAGGAAATAAGCGTCTTTTATTTCCTATAGATACTTTTTTTTCACGAATGCAAAAAGGTGCATACTAAGACCTAACCCAATTGAGGAAGGAGATTCGAAAAACATAAATTTTTACGATTTTGTTAAAACGTGTTTTAAGGCAGTTTATGTCAATGTGATTGAACATTTTGGGGTTAATATTTTTCTGTGCAATTGGCCTTCGTATTAAGTGGACAGAAAAATTGTCTCACTTCTTAAAATGAACAAGCTTGAAGGCCGAATCAGGAACCAGACAAAAAATTGTCCAGGTTATGAAAGAGTGTTTTAAAAACGTGATGTAATATTTGCACTTTAAACAATGATCTTTACAACGCTTTTTGTTTATGACAAATAAATGTATGTAAAACGTTTGCTTTGTACTTAACTCAATAAAGAAAAGGTGATGTTTCGAGAAAAGAATCTTTCCTGTTACGTGACAAAATAAATAACGAACGAGTGTGTGAAGTAAAACTAAATGTATGAGATAATTTGTGGGATTATTTGATTGATTAAATTATTGATTTAAATAGGCTTCAATTAAAATCGGCAAATTTTTCGAAAAATACAATACCGGCCGGTCTTTATCTTACTGCATTTCAGTAAGAAATCGTTCGAAAAACGTAATATTTAATAAAGCTTATTTGCATTAAATTTAACACTTTTGGCTAATGGCGTGTATAAAATTTATCAAGCAAATGAGGAGTAGTATTTCACGACTAGTCGAAATTATGATTGTTTTTTTTTTCACGAAAAAAAAGTTTAAAATATCCATCGCTTATTTTTAACTTTATTTGTTGCCTAAACTAAAAATGGTTTTATTTAAACGTTTTCAAGATTGTGTGTGTAATTTTCGCATTGTTTTCCATGGAAAATAATACATAACCCTTAGACAACCTCGATTTACGACGAATTCGGACGTAAGTGCGGAGTATTTCTGTCTTTTTCGAACAACTTTAATAATTTTACTGTAAGATTAAGATTGAAAAACTATTTGCACGTATTTTACAATCCTCTTTTACTAATTTTCTAGTCAAACAAACATGTTTTTTTTGCTTCACTTGCTTAAATGCGTGCAAAAACAACTGAGAAAACACATTATGACACCCATGTGAAAATCCATCAAATAATAATCACATTAGTATACGTTAATAATATTTGTTTAGGCTCATATATTATTTACCCACACCTAAACGTTATTTATGTCTCTGTGTGCCGTTGCAATGAAATAACATTAACATTAAAGCCATGGTACAAGATATAAAAAAATGAAATCGAATTGTTTGATTGTTAAGTGGAATATAGCGTGATATGAAGGTAATTTTGGTGTGTATTGCTTATCCCCTGAATCATATCGCTTGGGACATCTGTGAAATTTTGTTTTATTGGTTTATATAAATGCCAAACAGAACTTGGCTTGCACTTGGAGTTAAGTTGAGTTATGGATATTTTCCAAGGCTGTGTTTTGATGCGCTGTCATAGGTAATAATTACAAGAAAGAGGCTTTTTGTGATAGAAATATATATCCTACGTTTATAAACACCCTTATCAATATTTTGTCACTGAAATATGGTTTTAAATAACTTTTATCACTCATGTTTTCTAGAAGCAACAGAATAAGTTTATTTTTCGTTGGGCGAACGCTTTTTATAGCGAATTTTTTATGGAATTTTATTATTCCAATTTTGTCCAATTTGATTTTATTTTTTATTTTTCTCAGAAATCGCATCTCGGTTGCTTCCAAAGTCTTTTTGCGTTTTTCTGTTGTGGTCCATGTCTCAGAGGCATATGTCAGCATAGGGGTGACTACTTTTTTATGTATTTCAATTGTTACTTCTTTTGGGATATATTTTTTCCCTAGGAATGTGTTTTTAATACTATCGAATGATCTTCCTCCTTTGGTTCTTCTTTTTTTGATTTCTTCATCGACTTTTTCCGTCCTCTGTTATCATCGATCCTAAATAATTAAATTTTTGTGCTTGTTTTAGATTTTCTCCATTCATCTCCATATAGTGTTTTGAATTTTTTTCTGTAATCATTATTTCCGTCTTCTTATTTTTATTCCAAACTTCTCTATTGTTGTTCCGTATATATCCAGATTTTCTCTTAGCGTTTTTCCATCCTTTGCAAATATTACCATGTCATCTGTTCCATCCATGTTCCAATATCCCACTTCGTATTTTCTTACTTTCTTCTTGGCTTTTTATAGCTTCATCTAGGACTAGTGAAATTAGTAGAGGGTTTAAAATGCAACCTTGCCTCACTTCTCTTATAGTTTCAAATATTTCCGATTCGTTATGCTTCGTTCTTACATAGTTTATTGCTTTTTTGTATAAGCTTTTTATTCCTTTGATCGGGTTTTTTGATGTATCTCTTTTTTCTAAAATTGTCCATATAACTTCTCTTCTAACCTGATCAAAAGCTTTCTCTAGATCTACAAAACATGTTTGTTCCTTCCCTCAATCATTGCTTTCTCCGATACCTGCCGAACAATAAATAAACGATGATTTACTCCACGGTTTGGTCTAAAACCCATATGACTTTCTTCTAGTGTCATAACCTCATAACTATCTGTTTTCTTAGTCTCTTCTCCATTACTCTTGCATATAATTTTGCTACTGTACTAGTTAGCGTGATACATCTATAGTTTTTGCAATCTGTCCCCATTTTTATATACCTAAGGGTGTTATTATGTGTGTTGTAATTGTTGTTAAACATATCTCGGGAAACATATCTCGCAGTTTACTGTTCTATTGTTTTTATTTATCTTTTTTAACCTGCTTAAGATTGCACAACTTTTGATAAATTGCAAGGCGTAAGACGTTTCAAATTTATGTAGATGTGGTCTTATAAGGTGCTTATAACCAGTTTGTTTGATGCAGTTTGGTTTGGCGAAGGAACATAAAGTAAATACGCAATAATAGGTGAAATAAAATTTGCAATTAGTCGTATTTTAAGTTATGCTGTTTAAGTTTTGTGTTTTTTACTAAATAAATGCAAATAGACTTTTTCAATGAGCTCAAAATAGAATAGTACACCTAGTTAAAGTAAGGCTTTTTTGTTATTTCCAGCGGTTATACTATTAAAAAAAAATCCAATTTTCCATTTATTTGGGCTTTAATAAAAAAACACTCCATTATTCTCACAAAAGAGCTTAATGTTTAATTATTTATGTAACAAAAGCTGTGTAACTTAGTATTTAATATTAAAATCCCCATTGCTTTACCACACATCGATCGTGTTTTTATTACGAGTTATATTTAATCGACAAAATATTTATCATGGGCTTCTGTGATGTTCCCTTAAGTATCACGTAACAAAACGCTATCAATATTTCGTTCCACTAAGCAGCATCGTTTCACATTGAACTTGACAAACTTGAACTCTGAAGGCCAATTTTAATGACAGTTAACAGGGACATGGCTCTCCTTTTGAACGACCCGAAGGGCGTTCGGAAACTGATGTAAAAAATGTTTAATAAGCACTTGACTTAAGTCATCTCTAAATTTGGACGCGAGAAGAAAGATCCACTTCGTCAGCTGTGGAGATTTAAATCATTGCCTTGACGAATTGGACGAAAGTGCGTTGTTGTGTTTCTGAATCAAAAAATGTGTCATAATTTGTCCCATTTAATTGTAAATTTGGACCTTTGTTTTAACGACATCTTTCATTGGTACAACATCTAAATTAGCAAATATACAAGAACGGAGTTTCAAACTTGCTTTTCAGTACTTACTGCTGAATAAATCATAATATAAACACTGTACAACTTTCCGGAAGTAACAATTATTTATGTAAAATAGGAAATTGGTGATTGTACAACCACATTTAAATTAAAAATTTCTTTAACATAAATTTTAAGGTCATTGGCACATAATTATTATAAATTAACTAAATATTCACCCTCGTTTATTGATTTTTGTTTTAATGTAGCTTTTAATAGCTGGTTTAAACACGAATAAAAATCCATGCAAAGCCGATTAGCGAAAATTTTAATAATGTACACACGTCGAAAAACAATCGACAAAACTTGGGTTAACGTTCTTTAGTTGTTCTTATCTGTGAAATTCAAATCAAGCAAGCTTATTCCGAGTCTCACCATGGAAACAAAACGGCAGCGCCTTATTTATAATTTCCTGTATATCGCAAAAAACGTTGAAGAAGTTAAATTGTTGACTTTGACCGAGTGGTTCAGTGGAAATTTTTAATATTGTACAACGTAAGGAACTGATGGAGATTACATATGTAAATGATTGTACCGGCGTGGGTTGAACAAATGAACAGCCTTGACCCTAACCATGACAACCCACTAACGCATATACAAACGATTAATTTAATTAGTCGTTTGTTTTATGAGGATTAAGATTAACGTGAGGATCGGCGCGTGTCCGCCGGAAAAAAAAACCGGTCTGTTTTATTTCGCTTGTAACTTTTTTATTCACGCTACGATTTTAGCCATTTTTGGTTTAAACCAACCAAGACATTGGCCTTTCATCCAAAATTAAAAAAACATGTTCTAAGCGAAACGCCAAAATTTTAATAGTAGGCACTTGAAAATTCGCGTTTTAAAAAAGTGGCGATACGCGAATTTCTCTTTGCAATGTTATTCTTGGCCATTAATATTATTTTTAATGTAAAAAATTTACAAACTAGCTATTCTGTCTATAATTTAAGCCAAAAATCGTGAAAGTCGATGAGTAGATAAACTAAATTTAGGCATTAGTTATACAGAATTTAAAACTAGTTTATTTTTAAGGGTTTTGAGCACAACAGTTCCATCGCACGTTACGTAAAATCATTGAGTTCTAGATATATGTTGAGTTCAAAATGTATACTCTGTTTACTTTTATTATACATTAAAGTAGGCTATGTTAGGGCGACAGATTCCACTCTGTATATTTTTGTCGTCACTTTAAGAATTTTAGGTTATAATTTTATCAATTACAAAACAACTTTACATTTTTTGAAATACGGTTACAAATATAACCTTTGTCGCGTTACCATAACAGCATGTTTTATTAATTCCTGCTTTATGTATTCAACATGGTTTCCTTTTGGAGCGAGCGACGTACAATGAAACTCGCAACAAATATTCTTTGAAAGGGGAATGTCAATTAAATTTAATTAGTGTAGTTTTCTGTTCATTTCCAATAGCAATGTAGTTGAATTAAGTTAGCAAAGTACATGAAAAATAGGCTTTTACGTAAAGGTCAAAGCAATTAATTAGATTTCGAAGTTGAGTTTAAATTTAGCTAAGAAATAATTAATGTGATGCGCGGGTTTAAATATTTAATCACTTATTTTTACAACAGTATTATGTCAATTACTCGTCTCGAGTATTTATTTACATTGAAAAAAATGTAAGTTTGTGTCATAACTTTTTAACGGCGAGCGCAAAAAATTTATTTTTAGTATAATCAAACTCTACATAAAAATATCTAAAAATAATCTCCATAATTTTTTTCGATATTTACCACAATAACGGAGAGATGACTCATTATTAATATGGCCAAAAACACTTTTTTTCCAATAACTCAAAAACTGAAAATGATAAAATATTTTTGAAAACGGTTTTAAGTTTGTCTCAAAAGACTGCACATTTTTTGGTAATTCAATCATTTCTCTATCTTGAATATTAAGCGAGATACCCATGTAATCCCATCGAATTGGACTACCCTGAACATACCAGTGAAACGGAGTGAATTAGTTAATTTAATATGTTTTGTAATTAAGATTGTTGAGTTAATTTGCCAATGGATTTCAATGTGTCGATTAAATAACTACGTAGCTTTAAAAAAACGTCAATTTCCTGCAACGAAACGAAGTGAACATTGTGTTTCATTTCATATTTAATTCGTCAGGCAAACTTTAAAAAACTTGAATTATACTCGCATGAAAACCGGCAACAAAACTGGTGTTGTACATTTACTTATCATAATTTATTATTTCGGCCACAATGAATAATTGCCTTGAAGCGATGACGTATTTTACTACTGAGCATTATCCAGAATTCCAACACACCAATGAACGCGTAACCCATAAAAACTTGCAAATCAAGTTGCCGGTTCTCAATTAACAACTGCCAAGTAATCATGTAGAAAAATCAGTTAAGCCGACCATGCGGCGGCTATTTTTAAGATCGCAAGAAGGCGTCTGAACTTGGGTGCGAAAATTTACCCACAGTGTGTGCGTTATGTCGAAATTTGCGATTCGGGTCCCTTAATCGTGGCAGCTGTCCAAAATTCATTGAGTGTGTGTGTCTGTTCCTCTTTTAACCGCGTGTCATGGTGCGAGTCGAGACGATTTTCTAACTGATTTTGGTTTTTCCAGTTTGGCGAGGAACTCAATATGAAGAGCGGTAATTCCAGTGACGTGACACACAAGGAAGTGATAGTGATAGGTAAGGTTGTTAAACTTTTAATTGTGTCGTTTGTTTTGCGTCCTGTATACGGGGTGTTAACGAACTACTCGACGATTTTAATTTCGTTTTGAAAGTTTGGTCGGGTTTTAGCCCTCGGAGATCTTTTTAATTGGCAACACATAATCCCATGTCTAAAATGATTGAAGCAAGTGCCTTTTTTGTTGTTAATTGAATTGAAGTAGATTCCATAGTATATCACAGGATATATTATATACACAGATAGTCTTTTACAGGCCGTTTAAGACCACAGCTCCGGGGTTTTCTTCCACTCTTTTCTATTTTTGGCTTTGGTCTTCCGGTCTCTTAAACTCTTTTTTAAAGTCTGTTGGAACTGCTTCTCTCCACCGTCTTATCGGTCGATCTTTCTTCTTCTTGTAATTTGGTGTTTTCCAGGCTATAATTTTTGGTGTTCGTTCATCTGTTATTCTTTCGATATGATCCAACCACTGTTATCTTTTCGCTTTTATTACTAAGTCAATTGCTGGTCGCTTGTATATCTCATACCCTGTTTGTTCTTCTCTCATATCCTTGTTCTGTTTTGCTTCCTTCCAAAACTCTTTTAAGTATTTTCCTCTCCCATCTCTGCAATATTTCCCGTGTTTTCTTATTCAGTATCCAAGTTCCGCAGGGATATAGTGCTGTTGGTGGCAATACTGTTTTGTAAAGGCGGAATTTAGCATCTCTAGATAGCTTTCGCCCTCAGTAGTTGGTCCAAGGCTCCGGCACATTGACTTGCTTGTGTTAATCTCGCCTGTATTTCTTTTTCTTCCTCAAAGTTTTTCGTTATTCTGGCACCCAGATAGACAGACTGATCCACTTCTTCCAGACTCGTTTTTCCCAATGTCGTAGTTATTTCTAGCATTACGTTCTGCTGACTTCCTCCAATGGACATAACTTTACATTTCTTCTGGTTTAATTGCAACCTCATCTTAAAAGCCTCCCCCACCAATCTCTTTGTCGCGTGTTCTAATTCCTCTATATTTTTGGCTATAATGACGATGGCAATATTATTATCCTACGTAAAACTGGTTACAGCAAATGCAGTTTTTAATGAATTGAATTACCTGGAGCTAATCAGTGTTTTGCATTATGTCACAATCTCGGCTTGTATTAAGGATAGTTTCTTGCTTCTCTGTCGGACGCAGTTTGAATGGAGCTTTCTTTCGTTCCAAATAATTGCGTTGTCGTTCTAAATTTTTTTTGGAATTTTCCTTTATGTTCTAAAGTGACGATTATTCGTTGATTAAATTCTGCACGCGTATTCAAGTGGTTTTGCTGTGATAAGACTTTGGGCACACGAATGCCTATTAATGGCACTTTAATTGATGTAGTGCGTTGCTCTTTAATTTTAATATACAGAGTGTTCAGAAACAAAACGATTTTTTTATTTTGTAACAACGTTGCTCTAAAGTTTAGAGCAACGTTTAGAGTCTAAACCTTTATTGATTTAGTAAAAAGAAAGTTTTGTTATCAATATCACGTCTTCTAATTTGTGTCTTAAATACAACGTCTCTTCATCATTAGCTGGTCGTCGTTTACCGCATCCTAAAAGTATTTTTTTGCTTATCCATCCAATAATCTGTTAAGATTCTTATGTCCATTGCTATTTCCACCCCATGAAACCATCTCCTACTGCTTTCATCTTCTTTTGGATGGAATCCACGTCCAAGTCTTATGTGGAATGCTATGTGCAGGCATTTTCTTTGAACTACCATACCAAATAAATTATTGTTCTGGGAATGAATCAGTCATGCTCTTCTCTGTATGTCCTCGTTTCTTATTTTAATCTCGTGTATTGATTACACCTTCTCCAAAACTTTATTTATTTAGTCATGAGTCCTTCTACTGTTAGGTATAGGACTGTTGAGTTGTGTTTTGCTGACTTTTTTCCACGTTTTTCTGTCTTGTGCTAGCTTTTTATTTTTCATTTGATGTTTCTGTCCGTTGCTACTCTTTTTACTTCGTCTTGTCAGGTTATTCTCGGTCTACCTCTTGTTGTTTCCCTGTGATCTTGCTTCATAGGTTTTTCTGGTTAACCTTTCTTATTTCATACTATAAATGTGACCCAACCATCTCAGCTGCCTTTTTTGTATTTTTGTTTCAATTGATTTTATCTTTAATTGTTCTCTACATGTTTCACGTCTGATTCTATATTTTTTGGTTTTTCCTTGGATTTCGAAAAAATAGAATTAAAATTTTGTCTTGTGGTGGAAAACTAAGTACCAAACAACTCTTATTCAAAACATTTTTCCCCAAGTGAATATTTTCTGAGATATATAGCATATTCCATACCTTATGGACATTGTATAAATTACTTACATTAGGCCCTTTCGTTTTAACAACTGACTGAAGTGATTCTATCACATCACTTTGATTTGACGCGTTCGATTTACTGTTGAACTGATATTAAAGTGAAACATATCAGTTGAACTGATCTAGCTCTCGACCTAAATCACTTTAACTGAATCGTTCATTTCAGTTGTGACGTCATCACATAACCTCAAAATTACTTGGTCGTACTATTATTATTTAGTTTAATCTACGGACAATTAATGCAAAAATGAATACTTTTGAGTGTATAATAGTGGTAATATCAAAACTAAAATTAAGTATTAGTAATCTTGCATTCTACCTCTGATTTTATAAACTATGAAACTAACCTAAAAACTTTGACAGATAGTAAATTGTCAGACACCGGTTACAAGCGTTCGTTTTACTTCAATAATTTCATTTAGTCACGTGACCGTTTTATGACGTTTTCTGAAGTGATAGAATCACTTGCTGTGTAAAACGAAAGGCCCTATTATACTATAATTTACTTATCAATTTTTTTAAATTACTGTCTTATTAAACATCATTTCAGTAAAAGATATCGGACAAACTCAACATAAGGTCGTAGTTTTTATAAACTTACTACAATTTTGAAAGTGGCCTAAGTCACTTTACAGTTATGAAAAATGCCGATTCGTTAACTTCTGTGCGAAATTATTTGTACTAAGAAAAATAAAGTCACCCAGGTAACAAATATAAGTTATTTTTCTTTAGTTAGCTAACATATTTGTATGCACATTAAAATGCAAAACATTTAACACCTTAAAATAGCATACGAGTAAAAGTGACTTTTACCACTTTCAAAATAATCATGTATAAAAGAATTATTATGTACAATTGAATTAGTTGTCACGGCGATAGCATTGAAGTAATACCGGAACAATGGTGTTTACATTTTTATGTACCATGCTAGCTAGTTTTATTGTTTGCGAAAAAATATCTTTCTTATCAAGCTTTATTTATGTTTTGGAATTTTCAGGGAATGGTCCCAGTGGTATAGCCATGTCGTACATGCTGTCCGGTAATATTCCATATTTGGTATCGGACGAACACCCTGACGAACTGTTATCAGCGCGTCTGAGTTTGGTCAAAAATCCGAATTTGGCTTATCAAGAGCTGGAACACCTCGCGATAGGTTTGGAAGGCCGCTCGACGAATCCCATCTCGCTACTTATGGACGCGTTGATACACCCGTGCGCCGACATCGGATTGGAGATGGAGCCACTCGTCGAATGGCACAAAAGCGGTGTTGAGGTGTGTAAAAACTTGTCTTACCTTTTGTTGTTGGTTTCGCTACTCGTTCAGTAGTGGAGCTACTGTGGCATATCGATTCGTAAATATTAGTAACAATTTGTTTTTTTTTTCAAATATTTGCTTTCAATTTTTTCACGTCCCTTTTCGATTTTTTTTTTAACCTTCAATGCTGATGGATTACTATAATTTTTATATCCTAAAGGAACAGTTAAGGAAGCATTGATTTATATCACACGATGCATTTTTTCCGATTGGTAAATGTACGCATTGCTAACAGTATTTATTATTTTTCTCGTTCTGTCTTAAACTGTCCTTGTTTGGCATTATTAGTCACAATAATTTTTTTAACATTTCGTAACAAGAAAACGTAAATTTTTCTTCTTTTTTCTTTTTATTTTTGCTCCTCTACCGTTAGGTGTAAGGTTTTTCTTTTTATGCCTCTTTAGGCTTTCCTTCATCTTTTTCTATCGCTTGTTAGTTCCCTAATCTTACTCTACTCGATCTCTCTGTTTATGGCAGCATCTTTTATGTTCTCAATCCTTGGTCTTCCTTTTCGATTTTTGTCCTTCCATACGTGCCCCTTATGCTTTCCTGGGCATCGTATATTGTATATTCTCCCAATCTATCTGCATGACCCAACCAACATTATTATTATTACTATTTCCGTGGAGGTGGTCCCCTTTTGGGTTCCTGTACTGCGACCTATTGGTCTATTGTACCCTCTGGTGAAGGGCCCTTAGAGGAGTCCTGTGTTTATAAAAAAACTCCAGGAATTTCTTTAAGGGTGTTTTCCTAAACTCTTCTTGGTTGGCTTTTTCCATCCCTAGAAATGTACGCCGATAGGGTGTGAATCCTTCACACTGGCATATTACGTGAAGAGGAGTTTCTTCTTCACCACATCCTCTGCTTATGTCGGTCTCTGAGTGCCCTATTATGTAGAAGTGTTTGTTTAGCCCACAGTGTCCTGTGACGAGTCCTGTGGCTGCTCTGACGTCTGCTCTGCTCAGCATTTCTTCTGTCTTTTTTTTTTGTTGAGACCATTGACAGGATAGCACCATACCAGTTTAAGATTATTCCTGCTTCCCAGCACGTTTAGTGCCCGTATGCAATTTAGAACAAGTCCTGAGTTTACTTCCGACGATCAAAAGCTTTTAATGCTGCTTGGCTGTCGGACATGATGAAGATTCTTTTATTATTAAAACCTCTTTCCAATAGTGTATCTGCGCATGTGCATAGCGTACACCTCGGCTTGAAATATGGTTGCACACTGTCCAAGACTTACAGATGTGCCTTGTTTTAGTTGTGCTGCTCGCCATATTCTACAGCCTGTGCCATTTTGCGTTTTTGACCCGTCTGTATACACCAGACTAGGCCATTTAGCTCTATTTCTTGACGCTCCCATTATGATACTTATTTATTTTTCAGATTGATCATCTGGTTCTTGGGAAGGGTCCACCAGGAGGGTCCTGGCACACCATGGACCCGCAGATCTTAACTCTATCACTCGGAACATGGATGGCATTGCCCGGTTTTCCTTATCAAGCGAGAGACGGTGTGGAAAAACGCGCATCCGCCGGTAATGTTGCACGATACTACCTGGAGTACGTAACAAAATTGCAGTTAGCGCAGTATTTCAAAAATAATGTGTGCGTTACCAAAATCGAAAGGTTGAACAGTGCCCAGGAACACGTTTTCAAGTGCAAGACTCCGAAATCCGAAGAAGTGGACAATATTTTCGGGGAGTGTTGCCTGCAGTTGAACGGTCTCAACGCCCAAAGTGAACTTTGTGATACGCGAGTGGAAAACAAATTTATCAAGCCACCGGATGTTGAGGAGAGCATGGAGACTGAACTTATATCCAAACCGAAGTCCTGTCCGCTATCGACCGCGCTTAATTTCATACGGCTCAAGTCGATGAGGAAAAGCAAGACCGATCGTTGTAACAAGAGACGTCGAGATAACATCCTGAAACACGATTCGAGCCCGGAACACAAGATCCGCGAAATGATAGAGAGGTCGATTTCTCTTAACGATACCGACATTTGGAATCTTAAGAACGGCAAGGAAATAGTTTCCAGTGTCATCCTGGAAGACGCTGTTATAAGCGTCGATCATATTTCGCCGAGATCGAACGATTTCGGCGCGCACCACAAAAACAGATCCTTAAGTTTCTCTTGTGATTTCGATCATTTCAAATCTTCATGTGATAACATTTATAGTAAATCTTTTAACGAACAGGGTAGTTTTATTGGTTCACTAAAGAGTTCTTGTAGTTTAGATTTTAGTGCTAAAGTGCCTCTTTTGAACGAAAAGTGTGATAAACAATCTGATCTACTTATGTATAATCGCAACTGTGATCCTTCTAGCAGCAAAAGTGTACTGAACGGACGTAAAAAAAGTTTGAGCAGTGAACCGCAGTGGTCAATCGAAACGTACGACTTTTCATCAGGAACCTACAAAACCTACACCAGTAACTATTTGGTTTTGGCCAACGGCGCCAGCGATTTACCGAATCGATTGGAAACCTGTGACCAAAAAAAGGACCCAGCTTGGTTGCTGCACGATCTGAGAACCTTAGAAACGGAACTAGATCGGTACACAGAAAGTAACAACACAAACTATCCCGATCCTGTGGTTATTATTGGTGCAGGACTGAGCGCAGCTGACGCTATCATCGCCACGAGATGTCGAAATATTCCCGTTTTACATGTTTTTAGAAGTAAGGCTACTGATCTTCATAAACAGTTGCCTGAAAATATGTATCCTGAATACCATAAGGTAAAAAGGATTCATTTGTTTAATAAATATATCGTATTGTTTCATTATTTTTAATTTACACCTTTAATTTTGTACCTTTTTTAATAATTTCCTAAATCGGGGCCTCCTGGAGGAGGCCTTATACGCTAGGGGCACTATATCTGAGGATTGGATGTCGTAAAGAACAGTGCAGCAGACTCTATATTTATCGCTTTCGATGGCAAAAGTAACTCCGGTTAACTGGTTACCAAATTAATCCAAACGCATAAATAAATCAACAAAATTGAAACAACAAAACAAAAATATACGTATTACTTACTATGAGGACAAATTTTGGCAATTTTTTTTAGGAATTTTAAATAACCACGGATAATTCGCTTTCCGGTTAAAGCAACGGCGGTAAATCAAGAGTCTGCTGCATTACAATCAACGTTTTTCTCTTGTTTGCTTGACCTCCTGTCATTGCAGTGACGCTTTTTGTTTTTTGGGGATTTTCGGGTCAGTTATGACTATTTTTCCTTTTCCTTTCATTTTACGTCAATGAGGATTTTGGAACGCCTCAAAATTGAAGAAAAGCTAAAGATATCAGCTGTACTGACCAAAAAATAACCAAAAAACCAGTGCGCGTTGTCAGCAATAATTGTTTTTCTAAATTTGACATTGTTTTATTTGTTTTGTTTTGTGATATTAAAGTAAAATAGGATTAGCCCAACAAGGGAGGGTCACGATACGTTGTCGCTAAAATTTAATTAAGGCCGTGTTTATTGCATCAAGTATATCAAAACTAAATTCGGAAAAATAGGGGAAAAACTAAAAAATTGGTATAAAAAGGTCATTTTTGCGATCGCGTTGGCCATGAAACCATCGGGGACAAAATCAAAATTTTTCAATTGACCAATACGCGCATCCTTTGCAAGTAAAATGGTGCAAAGTTTTTGAAAAAATCTTGAACAGTTCCGTAGAAAAACGTCAAAAACTATAACTGTATCTATGCGACTTGCATAGGCGTTTATCATAGGGAAAACCGTATTTACAAGGGCCTCGTTTTTCGCGTTTTTCTCCGGAACCGTTTAAGATTTTTCAAAAACTTTGCACTATTTTATTTGCAAAGGATGCGCGCATTTGTGAATAGAAAAATTTAGATTTTGTCTTTGACGGTTTCATGGCCGACGCGATTGCAAAAATTACTTTTAGTAATCAACTTTTCAGTTTTTTCCTATTTTTGAGTTTGAGAAAAACTACCCTAAATGTTTATAAATGTTGGATTTGCACGATTCAGTTTGCTTTATTTATGATTTCGTATACCTTCCTGTTCATTAGTGTACAATTTCACAGCATTCGTCTCATTTCATCAGCAAGAAATATTACTTTTCTTTCTGATGAACAGGCACGAATTTTGTGCAGTTTTTCAGGAATATATTGAAAGGAAAGGAACTAAAAAATATTCCCTAATGCCCTAAACTGTTTAATTCACAAACTTCTTTTAGGAGGGGAAATTTTATTTATTTTGTCTAGCAGAAATTTTCTTTAGGCAATATTTTTTAAGGCAGTTTTTTTTTCTTATTTTCAGGTTCACCAAATGATGCAAGATGGCGGCTCCTCATATCCTCTATACACGGCATTACCTGAATATTCCTTGACAAACTTCAACGAATCCGAAAGATCAGTTACTCTAACATCAAAAACTGGCGAAGAAATGAAATACCACGTGTCGTACGCGGTGGTACTGATTGGTTCAAGACCTGATCTAAGTTTCCTGCCTCGCCAGGCGAAGTTTAATCTAGGGGTGAAGAAAAACGCCCCAGTTGACTGCAAAACTAACACTGTACATATTGATAAGCTAACCTATTCGGTTAATGGGTTTGATGATCTGTACGCGATGGGTCCTTTGGCCGGTGATAACTTTGTAAGATTCATACCAGGTGGTGCTTTAGCTATCGTTTCAGACTTGTATAAGAAGTATGGGTATTAGAATTATTTATTGTTATTGATAAATAATAGGCTAGGTGTAATTTCGAAAAATATAAAGTTAATAGAGTTTCTTGATTTCCTTGGAGGTGCTCCTAGAGTTTACTATTGAATTGTCCTTTAAATGGTGTTTAGAAACTTGATAGATTATTTAATATTGAAACTTAAAAGTGAGAGAATCGAGGGTAAAATACTTACACGGTTGACTTGTGATTAGATTTTTCAGAAATTGCTACTAACGCGAAATGATTTTATCTGAAGTATTAGACAACAGAAGAGCATTAAAATTTTTAGCTAAAATGTAATTTCTGTTGTAAATTTTACAAAACCAGTGCTAGATTAAGGAAAAAGTAATATATTTGAAATAAATTTAAGCAACTTATAAAATTAATTGAATATCTTGGTAATGTTCTGTTTTTTTTTTGTTGAAAGAAATCAAAGTTTTATTTAGACAAAAGTTTGTATTAGCATTTTTAAATAATTGTAAAGTAATTGGTCACTAACTGACAACCAAATTTTTTAAAATACTTTTACAATCTTATTACAAAAATTATGGTTGACTTCTTCGTTACAAAAATGCCTAAATTGTTTTTTTTTAGTAATCGTTTAGGATCTAATATTAAAAATTGTGATTCATTTATCTATCTTAAACGTAAAGTCTTAATTTTTGCTTATTTTTAAATGATAAAACGTATTATTAATGGTTTGCTTATACCATTTCTGCTTCTTAAGACTGTTAGATTATTCCAATTTCTATTTATTTTACTAAACATTCATTTGTTGCAACATTTTTGATCAAATCGTCTAGTTTTTAAGTGTTTAGTGCGAATTGTTATAAACAAATATAGTACATGGTAACAGTGACTTTGAAATAAATTAAAACTAAATGTTATTGACACTGAACCCCAGATCTTTTTTCAGAAACCCACAAAAACTAATCATTGCCAAATTTTCATCCTACTTAAACAGATAACCAATACATTGCCCAGTCATTTACAAAGCAGCATATCACGAATAAATTATTATTAAAAATTTGTGATTTTTTTGTTACATCGATTTTGAAGTGGAACATGCGATAATTTTGTTGTATTTTTTAATGCTTTAAAACATTTTGTAATTCTAGTTTTATCGTATAAAACTGTACAGTACAAGTGTTATTAGAAGTTATAGTATGTTTACAAATTATTGCATTCGTATATTTGTAATACTTTTATTGTTTTTGAACATATTTGTAATTGTAGAAAGACAATATATTTTCATATAAAAAAAAAACAAGTGTATTATTGGGTGTAGAGGTCGCTAACTGTAGCCTTAGGGCTGCATTGCTTATTTAATCTACAGTTTATTTGCCTTGTGAATAAAAAAAACCAACCCACTTGCTTTAAGTAATGAATGATACTAAAATACCAACAAATATGTTATTTTCTTTATTAAAAACCCATCAAAACGATGTTTAAAGAATAGCAAAAAGCTGGGAAACCGATTTCGCGTTGGCTATGGACACGTTTTGCAAAAAATTCAAATTTTGTCATTTTTCGATGGACATATGCCTTGTGAGTAGGCCTGTGCAAAGTTTTTGAAATTATCTTTAACGGTTCCAAAGAAAAACGCCAAAAACTAGACCCTTGCAAAAGCCGGAGTTCGTTCGGAAACGAAAACACCTCGGGTCGCGAAAAAAATCATATTTTTGTTGTTTTTTGTAGCAGATTTTTCATCTTGGCATCAAAATGTAGTTAAAAAATAGGCGCATCTAATGTCGTATAGAAAGTACGTTTTTTAAATTTTATTGTGCCCTACAGAGCCATCCGACAACGGTGTTTAAAAATGGTCATTTTGGCAATCGCGTTGGTTATGAAATTGTCTTAAAAAATTCGAAATTTTTTATTTTCCGATGCACGCATACTTGCGAGTAAAACTGTGCAAAGTTTTTGAAATGATCGTTAACGGTTCCAAAGAAAAACGCGAAATACTAGACCCTTGCAAAAGCCGGAGTTCGTTCGGAAAAGAAAACATCTCGGGTCACAAAAAAATTCACATCTTTGTTGTTTTTCGTCACAGATTTTTCATCTTGGTATCAAAATGTAGTTAAATGATGGGCGCATCTAATGATGTATAGAAAGTACGTTTTTTAAATTTTATTGTGCCCTTCGGGGCCATCCGACAACGGTGTTTAAAAATGGTCATTTTGGCAATCGCGTTGGCTATGAAATTGTTTTTCAAAAAAGTCAAAATTTCTTATTTTCTGATGCACGCATTCTTTGCGAGTAAAACTGTGCAAAGTTTTTAAAATTATCTTTAACGGTTTCGAAAAAAAACGTAAAAAACGGAACCCCTGCAAAAGCCAAATTTAGTTCGTAAAAGAAAACTACTCGGGTCACAAGAAAATTCATAACTTTGTTGTTTTTCGTTCTAGATTTTTCAATTTTGTATCAAAAGTTAGTCAAAAGATGGGTTTATTTAATGAAGTGAAAAAAGTGCGTTTTTAAACTTTATAGTGCCCTCCACGGACGTCCGAAATGGTACCTAAAAATGGTCATTTTTGCGATCGTGTTGGCTATGGAATTATCTTAGAAAAAATTCAAAATCTCTTATTTTTCGATGCACGTTTCTTTTACGAGTAAAACTGTGCAAAGTTTTTGGAAAAATCTTAAACGGCTCCGAAGAAAAACGCTAAAAACGAGATCCCTGCGAAAGCCGAAGTGGTCCGGAAAAAACAACAACTCCGGTTACGAAAAAATTCATAACTTTGTTGTTTTTCGTCCCAGATTTTTTATTTTGGAATCAAAATATAGCCAAAAGGTAGACGCATCTGATTATCTGTAGAAAGTGCATTTTTTAATTAATTACATATATAGCGCGTTTTCCACGAGTGCGTAATTAATTGCTTTACAACTCGTGTTATGTAGCTTACTTTTTCTACGATCACATAATACAGGCTGTACGGTAGGAGTCATTTATGTGAGTGGTCGTAGAAAAAATTAAATTACTTTGCAGATAGATATGCATTTAGGCCAAAAATTTATTTATGCCTTCTCGTAAAATTTAAAATTCCAATGCCTCATGTTTATAAACAATAATTGATGTTTATATAAATCTCCACACCTGTAACAAAACTTAAGCTGATAAAAACGCCTTGGCATACATAGCTACCGAATTTTTTGCCCTTGTTAGTTTTATAAACGGCACACAAAACAAAAGTGACAAGTACATATAATTATTTTGCTATTAAAATATCATTCTCTTGTGTTAAACTCTATTGTTCGGCGTGTGAATGATTCCATTTTAAACAAACGAGTAAAAATTATTGTTCAAAAGACAAAGATGGGCACATTTGGCGAATTTTAGCATCACGAAGTGTTGTCTGTTGAATTATTATGCAATACGTTGTTCATTATTCTCAGAAGAGAAATTTGTATTTACTGCCAAATCCCTATTTGGATGACATGTCTGTGAATGGTATAAGTTGTTTAAAGGTAAAACCGTGTTGGAAATTCACGTATAAGGCCACACGATATTAAGCCATTAATTTTTTTAAAGGTTCTGTGTATTTATAGGACTTGTAAAATACATTATTTACTAACAATAATTAATAACAATATTACTAACATTATTTACTAACAGATCTGAGGTTTCACTATATCATTCTTTGCTTACTAATATCACTTGAAAAAACAAATCATGCCAGAAAACTAGAGATATTAAGAATTTGTAATCTTTCATTTGAGTAGCCAAAGATTCTGCTTCACTTTTTGTGTTTCCGTAAAGGTTTCAACTGGAATTATTTCACGAAAGCTTTTGTTAATTGATTTGATGATAATATTTGATAAATAATTTATTATATTACTGTTGTACCTATAGTTTATTTATTAAGTTTAGTATTTCACTATTGAACAATAACTTTTTTAAATGATCTGATAGAGAACTGCTTTTTGTTTTTACGCTATTAATAAGCATTGTATTTTTATGTTTTATTTTTTGAGCGCGGGGCCCTAGGCGAGGGAATCGGTGGAATGTGCTTAAGGCCGGCCCTGAAAGCAAGCATCAAACATTTGGATTTTTTAAAGGTAAATTCGTGGTTGCGAAGATATACATTAATGCTTTTAGGATGACTTTAAGGTCAATCGTTATAAATTGCCTGGAAATAAAATCGTTGTTCTAAGAAATCAGTGGTTTTTGAATTAATCAAATTTGGTCACGATCTCAAACGAACAGACAGACTTACAGACTAATCAAGCTATAGACAGGCTTTGTTAAAAAAAATACTTCTTGTAGGATTTCAAAGAACTAGTTACAGAATTTTGATTAAAAATTGCGGTTTTTTCAAAAATCTAAGCCCATCTTCCAAGACGGTTACAATTCCAATTTAATCTACATATTTAATTAATTTTGTGGTTATTCATGATTGATTTTCAACTTCAATTCTATAAATAACCGGACGTAGTGGCATACAGTGACTAGACTTATTTGTTTTTAACAAACCATAATGATAATGATTGCCATAAAACGAACCGTCTGTATCAAAGTAATGGTACAAACTTCTGAAACGTCATTGAATGGGTTACGGAGGCGTCAGCCGTGTTGTTACCATACTTGGTATAAGAAAAGTGTTTTCAAGTTTTGAATGTAGGTTGAACAACATGTGGCCGAGCTGGTGATATATATGGAATTATATTATGGTCCCACAACTTTTTATTATGCAAAACGTAACTTCTAGTATTGCTACAAGCATTTAAAACAATTCTCGATCAAATAATTTTAAGCCCATAAACAATAAAATGTTTTTAACACCGACAATTTTGTTTTGTCACTTCAATGACGTTCGCTCATTTATTTAATTAAACGTCAGTTTTTTGTAACTTAATTTAATGTTAACTCATAATCATTTTAGTAGCAG
Organism: Elmis aenea; assembly: GCA_947652605.1. Classification (NCBI taxonomy): domain Eukaryota; kingdom Metazoa; phylum Arthropoda; class Insecta; order Coleoptera; family Elmidae; genus Elmis; species Elmis aenea. The sequence continues at coordinate 60,291,469 of OX393578.1, read as the reverse complement.
ATGATTAAAACATGATTAAATTTAGCTAGACATTAAAGAAATTATCACATTTAAAATATTAGCATTAATTCGCAATTAAAATACTATTGAACTCATTTTTCCCTATTTAACATCGGTGTGAGTGTATTTATCTCATTAATTAAAAAGTTTTTTTTATACCACATAGAATTGAATGAATTCTGGCTTCGAGAATCAATTCATTTATTTAATAACTGCCTTAGAAATATAATCTATTTTGAACTAAGAACAAAATCAAACCAAAATTATTTGATATAATGAACCACTTTGCATGCTAGCGGTTTGCAAATAATTTACAAAGTTTTTGAATAAATTTTGATAAGACAAACATCTGCTCCATTAAGATACAGAGAAACAAAGTAGTTGTGTTAAATGATATGTATTAATTAAGATAGGGAGGTATAATTTTCAATGTTATTTTTTGTTGAAGACTATTGTCTGTAATTAATTAAATAGAGCAGATTATTTATGTTATTTGTGCTAAGAAAATATTTTAGAAATCAAGTAATCAAAGCTGGTAACATATTTTTTTAAATCCACAGTAAATTTGTTTTTTAAACCAAATTTTTTAGTTTGAAAATTAATAAGATTCGTAATTGGGTAAAAAAAATATAGTAGTACATATTTTATAAATACTGGAAACCCAAAATACATTTCCTTTTAAATAATCTATATAAAATGGCTCCTGATGAAGACACTTTCTAGAATAAAATTGTTTAAGACATTAAAACTTTTAATGTGTTAAACCTATATCGAATTTAAATTCTTACTGTGCCTAACTATGGTCATAAGGTTATTCATTTCTTAGAATTTGCTCTGTGGCTTAAACTTTATTTTCCTAGAACTTCGCACTAACAACATAACGTAATACGAATATGACACAATGTTTCTATTGCTGTTTAAGGTAATTAAAAGTCTGAAACATATTGACTTAAAATCAAGGACTTTTAGGTAATTGGACGTGAAGAGAAATTTTTAGATATTTAAACAAGTACAACAAATAACATCAAATAAAAATCTCTGCAACGATTCCTTTAAGAAGTTACTAATTTTATTAAATAATAACATCAAATCAGTCTAAAGGATGAAATAAAATGCGTCTCCATGAAGTTAAAAAAAAGACGACTATCGCCCAAAACAAAAGGAAACAGACAACTAAAAACGGAAGCTACTATTCGATTTCTTGCACTTTGTAACACAGTTTCGCGAAAATGTCCCTAGAAACAAAAAAAGTACAGAAAGTTTAAAATCAAAATTTTGGGTTTTCCCTGTTTATTTCCGAAACGGTTCGGGTATTCTAAAATTTGAAAACGGATTTGGAACCAGCTCAAAATTCTGCACATTTTTGGTCATTTAACCAAATATGTAGCTCGCATACTTTTCGAGATACTCTGTATATTTACTAGCGCCTGTGTCAATATTAGTATGTTTTAATAATTAATATTGGATATGCCTAGAAAGGAACCTCCCCGGTGACGTCATGGTGACTCATTGTTTGAATTCAGTAAGCAGAACACGTACTTTAATGAATACCGAACCACGCTAAAAGATTCTCCAGATTAAACCACGACTTTTCACAGCCGTAGGCTGACCGAAAATAACAACAATAAGCACTGGATCTAATTCGTTCAATTAATCTACCTGTAACCAAAATTTATACAGTTGCGTATCTTCTACTTATATTTACTTAGCAGTCGTCATTTATTTTTATTTTGGTTAAATTATTGATGGATCAATACAAAAAGCACGCATTCAGGTACCAGACGGTGTCATTTCACTTTTCATTTAGGTTCATCAATGTAGTTTGTCGTAAATATGGAGCAGATGTAGGCTAAAGAATGAATAAACTGTTGATATAGACAATTTAGGTGATGCTCGATGCCTTGCAATGTTGAATTGGCGCAATAAAGATCGATAACGTAATTATTTATCAAAGTTACAGCAATTGTTTGTAGTTTATTCGATATTGAAGACACTTTTGTTGTTATGTAAACTGCAAGTAGAGCAAATTTTATTGGTCTTGAAGAAAGTTTGCAATAACATGTGTTTTCATTTCCTGATGAAGATTTAAAAAAAATATGCAGTAGTACAAGTTAATACCCTTTACTATAATATCTTGAAAATCAATACTAATACTTAAAACTAAGATAATACATTTAGAAAGAAGCCTAAAAACATGGTGGTTGACTGCTCGCCATATTTTCACATTTGAAATGCCAATATGTTAAGAAAAAATCGAGACTTAGCTATAACAAATCTTGAAAGACAAAACACGATATTTTCGTAAAAAGACTTTTGACACAATCATGCAATGAACAATGTTCTTCAAAAATTCTCCACCAACACGAAGGATTTATTGAAAAACGTGTTGAAAATGAAAAATGGTGAAGAATATGTAATGAAATGTTTTTGTTTTGTATCTGGCTTCTAATTTATTGTGTAAAAATACCACATTATTAGTGGAATCACTCTAGAGAGGTATTTTCAGAAAAGAAACGACCTTGAAAACACTTTATTTTTATATTTGTTTCAAAAATTATTGCATGAAAATGTAAATGGGAACGAAATTGGGCATAATTAAGTAACAAAAATAATTTTATTGGTTTGTAAAATGCTATAACTTCGAATTAAACCAAAAACTATTATCACACTATAAAACGTAGCGGTATATGATATCAAACATATAAATCTTAAACGTAAGTTGTTCATTAAACACACTGACATAGGCCTCAAAACTGTCTTTGTAGTGTGTTATAATTAATCCGCAGTTGTATTAAAAAAAAATGATAAAATACTTTTCGCCTATCATAAATCAATTGCCTAAATCTGATGAAGTAATATAAGAACGCAGTCTGTTATTAAATGTACATGCAAATTTAATAAAAACGCATCAATGAACAAAAAGTACAAAATTTATATTGTTGTGTTAAAGAAATATTAGAATTATTGAGTGGATTTACTAAAGATATACCTAAATAAATGTGGGTTTAATTAATTTAATGTCACTTATCTTACTCCTATGTCAAATCGCTTTTTGATAAAATTTTAAAAAAATTCAAGACTTTCATCATTTCATCACTAGACATTTTTTTTCTAATAACTACTAATGGAGCAATGGGACTCTTGTAATTGGTATAGATTTTCTTTAAGAAGTGGTTCTTGGTAGAAAGAAGATAAGTAATTTTTAAACCCACTAACTGACTAGCATAATTATGCCAACAAAGTTGATGATTTGTTTTAACCAATATCCTCTTGCAATACAGGTAAAATCAACACTACAAAATGTTAGCAAATAAATTAAGTGAACAAGTGGCTAAAATATGGTAATAAATTTACCGTTAGGCTTAACAAAAGCAAATTTCATACATCCTGCATTGTTGTAGTTAATTGTTAGTTTACAGCAATAAAACTTAGTTATTACAAAATTGTCTATGGCTTGGAATATTGTACATGAATATAACTGTTAAATTAATAAACGTTTAACGAGTTTAAGTACTTAAGTGTTCTTGTCCCTGTTATTTTAGCTAAAGAACTTTGAATAAATGAACACTATCGCTAAATGCGTTCCTAATTTGATGCAAATCTGGGATATAATTTATTTATTATCGTATGGTCTCTTAGCTTCGATATCTAAAACAATGGAATTTCTATAGTATTATTATCATTTTGATTAAAGACACAATCTATTTTTATTTCAATGTCAGATTTTAATTTCATGATAATAAAAATGTTGTCGATGTTGGTAGTTATTTATTATATAATCTATACATTTGATAAGTTTTTTTGTTTAATATACCAAAGATATCGGTACTATTAGGAATTTAAATATAAAATATTTATGTAAAATTAAAACTAGCTGAGTTTCATTACAGTATTTAAAATAGTGAATATGCATTCGATTTCACCAAATTATAAGCTGTAAGAATTTTTTTAATGATAAATTTTGATTTTTCCTTTATTGTCAAGATTTGAAATATTTAATTTTACACAGTTTTGGATTTTACTTAACCTGTTTAATCTTTAAATATAAAGCTATTAAATTTGTAAAAAAAATCTCTTCTATAGGTAAAATATCTCCTTAAAAAAAAAATCATCAGTTTCTTGACTTGCGTCTCTTTATGTGGCTTAAAGTGACACCAAAAAACATTTGTAGTTAAATAAAAATTGAATTTAAAAAAAAAACATCCAAGAAAAATGTAAATTAAATTTTTGGAATCATTTGCTTTTACCAATTAATCTAAGTTTATTTACCCTCTAATTTATGAATATTTTACAATCTAATGCCAACCTACGCATACATTTTAAAATTTTTGGAAGGCTGGTTGTTGATCTTTAAAACCACTTTTTGCTCTGTGCACTTAAAAGTGTACAAAAAGTCAATCTCTTAATTAAATTTTATGATTTAAAACGCCCCCCTATATTGATTTCATTGTAAATAAGAATAATTTATAGCTATTGCCAATGAAAAATGCAGTAGCATAAATCGAGCTTAAATAAACTTCATTGCAAATCTATTATTAATAAATTCAGTGTAACAAATTAATATTTCATAAATAAAAGTGTCCCACGACATAATATGCTACCCAAATCTTATAACCTTTGAAACCCAACATTTTTCTAGTAATTATAACTAGTTTTAGTACTTATACCATAATCTGTTTGTGTAGGTTTCATGTATATTAGTATTGAACACCCACTGCATCTAACTTTTAATTGACTGCAAGGCTAGAAATTGAAAATGGCATTGAATAATAACCTATAGCTGGTATTTATTAACTCTTTTGTACTATATTTTAGCAATTACAATTATAAGCAATGTTAAGGTTTTAGTTACAGTAGTTTAATTGCCTTTGAAACTCACCGAAGTCTAGAAAATTTAAGGCTTTAAACGCGTGGGAATATTTTTATCACATAAATTTTTCTTAGACGCCAACATTAGTTTTGTGACAGAATAATATATTAGATTATTGCCCTCGTACGAAAACCCGGTAAGTTATCACAAAAATTGATATTGGAGCTTATTTTTGCAAGACAAATGAAACACAAGCTTCTAATGTACCGTGCAATGATTTATTAGATCAAGGAATGGTAAAACAAGCTGTGAAATTTATGAAAATATTAAGAAACTTAAGTTTACGGAATATATTAGTTACAAAAATAGATCTGAGGTTTGATTTATTGAGCACTTTTTGTTGTTGGGTGTTGTTTGATTTATGCACCATCGATTCATCGCTCACATTTATTTTTTGTCTAGCTTTAAATATTCATTCATCAATTTTTTTGGCTTTTTTTCAAAAACTCATTAAACATGTTAAATATTTTGATTTCTCTTTCTCTAGTCTAGAGTTTTGATTCATACAGGGAAGGCAATATATGCGTTGATGTGAAAATGTTACAACAGTTTTTGGATAGTGGCAAGTCACAAGTAAAAAAAAAATACAAAACTACAGGTATTTAAACGAGATATTGCTTCTCATGCCTTCAAATATTTTATGGGCAAAAATTCGGAAGATTGCGTAGGAATTAATCGTTTCTGAGAATGTTAAACACATCCTAAGCAATGCAATTCTATCTTAAGTTTGTTCAAAAACGTCCTTAAACAATTTCTTACTGTTCTTCAAAATTAAAAAAATATATATCGATTGTTACCTTCATTTAATTTGCAGGCCAAGTTAGTTTTGGAATATTTTTGGCAAGAAATTCCACGACTCCAGGGACCAAACATTCTTAAATTAATAAGACTAAAAGCTTCTATTACTGTGGGTGGGTTTTATGACCCTTAAGCACACTCTTGTCTCAATTTGCTGGTCGTATTCCCTCAAGAATGAAGCAAGAACGTGATGGATAACTCCTTCTTAATAATATAATTAGCTCACGCGGTTAGCAGAACAAACAAAATTGTTGCTGCTACAAGAAACCCGAAATTAAAGCCTAGAAACATACAATACAAGTCTTAAATTAAATTGTAATGGTATGGACACTTAAACAAAAAAGTTTGCAGTTAGACTCCTAAATTTCACGTAGAGGGATAAATTCGTTTACTTCAGCAAAAGAAACGTTATGTTGCGTCCCTTGCTGTGTACAATTCCGTTATTTTGTGCGAATTGTAATTGGGGAGGGTAGCGTGTTAGCAAGTTGATTGTCCAGGTAACTTACACATGGCCCATGAGACCCTGTTTAGACCCAAGTTGGCGATCAATTATTCAGGCGAATCGCATACGTATGTAGCTAAAAATAAAGTTTTAAAAATGAATCAAGACTGTATTAATAAAACGCAAAAAAAATCTTTGTTGCAATTCGAAATTTAACAACAAACCATGATAGATAGTCGTCCAAATTATAATTCCAAATACTATTACGACATACCATTGAGCTGGCCAGTTTTGAACTTTAATGTAAATATATTTCCATACAAAAGTAATCTTATTTTGAGGCTTCGTTTTGGGTGCTCATCTTTACTTTAATTGTAGCATTTAATGTTATTTGTCTACGAACAATATTGTAAATGACTTTTACCGTACAGCCTGAATGCATAGTAAGTGGGTTCTTACGCACGGTAAGCAAAAAGAACAGTTGTTTTAAAGAAACGATCGAAGTAGACTCACATAAAACACTTCCTGCATGCATGTAAGTGAGTTATAACGCACAGTAAGCAAAACGCACACTTGTCTAGAAATGTTAAAGTAGGTTTACGTCAAAATTAACAAGACAACTAAATTACATGTGTATATTAGCCAAAAAGCCGTTAAAATCGTAGGCATTATGTGTTCGTAGAAAAAGTAAGCCACATAACACGAGTTGAAAAGCAATTATGCCCTCCGTGCGCAATTTTTCCACTCGTGCGTAATATGCTTCTTACAACTCTTCTTATGTGATACCTATTCTCTAACATTGCAGCTCATTTAGTTATCAATAAATAAATGTTTGATCAACATTCCCCTTTTTGCAGTACTTTTGAGAACAGATTTTGTTTGACCCTCACTACCTTTTAATCTAAGCTACTGTAGAGCTATGTATTAGTGAAAAAAAATGTTGAAACATTACTGTAAGCCTTCATAGATAATCAAGATCTCAATTTTGATCGAAATTCACATTTAAACAACAAAAAAACTGTGATAATAATTGATGAAAATTTATTTCTTTGGTGCTTTTGCAGTTTTTTAGCAATCAAATTTCAGTGTAAGCTATTTTTTTCATGCAAATTACATTTAGTGATGTTGAATGGACTCTTACTATGAGCTGAAAACACGAAGCGAAGATCTCTGAAGTAAAATGTTAAAAATGCAAATGTGTACAATTAGTCATGACTTTAATTTAATTCAAAGTGTGAATGAATACACAAATATGTTTTTATAATGTTATGAGTTCAATCAACGTTAATTTGCAGTGTTAATCCGTATGATGACTTCAAGCATATGCACCAATTAGATAGTAATTTTATTCTCGTTTCACCAAAACAAATCGGGCTAAATTATTCTGATACCGTTAGATAGTTGTATTAAAACTGGAATTATCGTGTGTATGGTTTAGGTGCACGTTGTGTACAATTGTGTTTACCAAAGTTATTTATGCAGGTGTTGGAGGCTAAAACAGGAACAGCGCTTAGTAATCATAGTAGGCGATTTGAAAATTTTATAATTAGTACGTGGTGCAAATCGAATTTGGTTGTAAACAATGAGTTTTAGACGTCGGATGTCCTTGCAGCTTGGTTATAATTTTTTAGAAGGCTTTGTCGTTGTGACTCAATCTCCATAACAATAATAAAATGTGTATTTTACGTATTACTGTTCTTGAAATATATGAATAATTTTTAAACATTGATTTATTGTTATGGTAGATAAAATTGATTTAATATTGTTGATTTGTAATTTCAAGTGTTTCTTTACATTAATGCAGGTTAATAGATACTTTTTGTACTCCAGCTAGAGGAAGGCGTTTTTAATGTTATTTTGTTAAATTCGTTTAATATTGGGCTAAAGTTATTAGAAGTTTATAGCCAACATTTTGAATTTATTCTATCGTATTCCTAAGCTAAAAACGTTTAAGACACATAATTTTTTTCGCTTAGTGTGATCATTGTCTGTATTCATTATAATCAAATTTCTGAAAACCTAGAAGTATTTTTCCTTGTTATCAAATAATCACAAGTTTCCCACAACATCTAAGAATTGGAGTGGAAATTATCCTCTCTAAAGCGAAATTCGTATAAGACTTACATTTTCCTTTGCTCTACTATTCATGATTATCAGAATTTTTAAAGCAGCAAAAATTTTTTATTGGTACCAAAAAATCAAGAGTTTTCAGGGATACACAGGGTGTTTCGTAAAAAATGCGAAAACATTTGGAAGTTAAGCAGGGTCTTTTATATAAATTTCTTTCCTTAGACGTCTGCTTTCGGAGTTACACCCCCCTAAAGGGGAGCGGTAAAATTGGGTTCTTATTTTATTCCACAAATTTGTATTATTGCAGGAAAATTATATTACTATGGGAAACCTTTTAATAAGTATAAAACATCTACTAAATATCCTTTTTATATATTTATTCAAATTTGAGATATAAAATAAAAACTTAATTTTACCGCTCCCCTTTGGGGAGATGTAACTCCGAAAAGAGACGTCTATAGAAAAAAATTTATAGGGAAGACCCCCCTTAATTTTTAATAAGGTATCACCTCCCTTTTTTTTCGCATTTTTTACAAACCACCCTGTATAAGATTAAAAATTTGGAGTTAAACTCATCCTGTTAAAAGCATAATACGACTCGCAGTTTGTTTGCTAAATTTGAATGTACTGTATATGCTTCAAAGGTTTTTGTTTGTACCAAATTGTCACAAATTTCAAGTTATCTAAGATCAAACCTCTTGATTGGTGATCAATCTCAAATAATAAAATAATTATGCCTAATCTTTTGACATTATACGTTTAACAATTGAATTGAAATAAGATCTGCGCTACATTAGGCTAAATATGTTGGCGGAATTGTTCCTGCTACTAAATCGTATTTTTCTAAAACACTTGACATCGTATATGTCACCTCCAATAAGTCAGTGGGTTTTGTTGCTCCAAACAATGAAAAAAGGCAGCAGAAATAATACTTCTAGAAGGATATACGCCTGGCGTGACACAGACATACAATTTGCACTTAAAATAATCTTCTTTGCACTTTAAAAATCTCGAATTTTATAAGTTTAAAGCAGTTTTTGATGATGTCGCTGGAAAAAGTGATTTTAGTTCATGAATGTTCGACTAGTCCACTTTTTGTTTTTGTAGAATAAAAATACACAATTACTATACAAGTATTCGTGAATACTTTTTTTTCTGCTAATTGGCTAGTTTAAAAAAAAAAAAACGAACAGTACTTTGCATCCCAAATCTCATTAAATTGTTTTTAAGGTGCAAATATTTGTGATATCAATTATTTTATACAGTTACTATACTTTTGTAAGAGTTTTATCTTGTCTTATTATTTTAAAATAAAAAATTACGCATATTAAATGTACCGTTGGACAATAATTACCGACATGCGAGTCAAATAAAGTTTTTAACTTTTAGTAACTATAATAACAGTTTGTACATGAAGACGCCAGTTTTTCTACCGTAAAGAAATATCTTTCTTATCAAGAGACAACAATTATTAAAAAATAAACGTCTTAACTGGCACATTCAAAACATTTTTTTTTTTAAATCGTATGTGGGACAGTAAATAATTAAAACACATTTACATAAATGGCACAGTATTTTGTCTGAATATGAACAACTGTTCCAGTTTGGAGTTTGTTTTTGATCGATAACTATCATGGCCTGCTGAATCACATCGGGGCTCAGTGCGTCACTAACTGGAAATGCTGCAGTGTGTTTTTGCAGTGCATTTCACAAATTCGTTTTACAATTATCTTATTATCTAATCGACAAAATAAACAGTTATGTTTATTTATTACGTTAAAATTTGCTGGAATACTGTAATTAAAGATAAGAATTATTAATTTGTGGGTTTTTCTTAAAACGGGAAGACTTTTGTATTACATGGCGTATTTAATTGTAAAATTGTACAGTTGTACTCTTTAGGTTACTCAAACCATTTTTATTTAAAAAAAAAATTGGTTCCAGGACGTGATAAATACAGGATGATTGATTGGGACCGGTTATTAAAAATATATGAAGAATGAAAAAGGGTATTGATCTGAAATTTTGGTTATAACCACAATGGCACATGATCTGTTTAATGAAAATATTTTTTATTGCATTTTTGGATTTGGCACGTTATTTTAGAGGGACTTTTAATAGCATTCCCTTTTCCTAAGTGCAGTCGTTTTCTAGATTTTTTTGAAAATCTGTCGATTTTCAACGTGATGCTTAATATTATCTATCGCCGCCATTTTTGAAGAGAAAACGCTTAAATTGGGACTATGCATGGAAGAAACCTTGGAGTTGATCCTGGAATTTTTGGAATCGATGCATTACTTACAGGGTGTCCAAAATTTAATTTTCTTTTAATACAACTTTAAACCAGTAAAACTCGTGTTTTTCAAAGACAATGCCCATTTTTTTTTTGCTAATGCAAAATTAAATTCTACATCAATCTGTATTAGCGTTTCCTATACCTATCTGCAATAATTTTCGAGTTATTAAGAATTTTTGATAAAGTTAAGAGAAATTGTAACATTATTAGTGTTGCTAATGCCAACAAATGCCAATATTAATAACTGTCAACCACTTTTATCGTTTTTGTGTAAAGTATCCATGAAAATAGAAAATCAAAAATATTCAAACACGGATATTTTGATCATTTGTTGATGGTTTTTGAAGAAAAATCACTAATTTTTAAAACAGTATTTTGAAAATTGTTTACTAGTGATTTATAACTTCTCTGTTTTATTTTTGCCATAATTTTTTTAATATCCTCTTCACTATATTGCAAATTGTATATCAACCTGAGCTTTACATCAACCTTGGTTTTGCCAAGAGGCAGCACAAAAAAAAACTAGTCATTGTTATTTTTTACGCCCAGCATACAGCCCACAAGATTCGCCACAAATACGGCCATGCTTATGTAGACGTAAAGTAAATCTTATTAGCAACTTGCTTTAGAAAGGGTTGCTGCTGAAGAAGATTGTAGCCGAGACGTGGAGGGGAGCGTATAAATGCCACCAGCAGACCGTGCCCAACATATTTTACATTAGAAGCTACGCGTGTAGTGCTAGTGTTTTTTTACGACAGACAAATATTTTTATATCACAATGAGGGAAATTGTTCATATTCAAGCCGGCCAATGCGGTAACCAGATTGGAGCTAAGGTATATTTTTTTAATTGATGACGACTTCTTTTTAACAAGTTTAACCCACGCGTTAGGCAACAACAAAACACCCAGTCGTTACAATTTTAATTATTATGCTTACTGGTAACTTTACGCTAACCCAAAGAAAAAATGAGCCGCGAAGTATGTAGTATGTAGGGTAGTTGCGAATTAACATTTCAAAGAGACCGACTTGAATTTTTGTTACTGTTACTAACCAACGTGAAAACGTCCAGGACACTTAACGATATCGAGAGATTACAAAAAATATGTAATTGATTAAATATTTGCTAGGTACACGATGTTTTATTGATTGCCACGTGGTTTACAGCGCTTTAGAACTGTCTGGCTGATTAGGTGTGGTCAGCTATCGATTTTGAGTCATCTGCCTTTTTAGAAATTGTTGTTTCGATGAATTTCGAAAATAAAATTGACTAATTTTTCGATTTATTTAGCAAATATTCCGATCGAAATTGTTCACGATTGATTCTCAACAGCAAAGCCGGTTTCTAAACTTTTTTGCAGCATCATACAGTGCTCTTTCAATTAACCAAGACAAGGACGATTATACAACGAAATTTTTCAAAATTACTCGCTAGTTTTATGCAATTATGATAAATTAATTTAACACAGGCGATAATTTAGTACCATCTTCACGTTTTACCGTTATCAAATATTATTTATGACAATGACATCATTGTTGTTTAACATCCGGTGCTCAGCTATTTTAATTGTTGCTATAAAACTTTTTTCAAATCGTTAAAAGCTTCATAAACGGTTTTTTAGGGCCTATGCAAGCTTCGCAAGGGTGCAGTACACCCACAGCGAATGACCTCTTGAGAAGGTCAGTGCTAATGCAGTTATTTCGGTAGTTTTTTTAATTACTCGGTAACTGTTCTTGCTGTTCGTCGATTTTGAACATAATACTGCACTTCTATCGCTAAATGGTTTATTCGTGGCTTTCCGTTCTTTCAATTTTGGATTTTTCGCGAACCTGCACAGTTATTTTCATGTTAGAGCAACTTTTCTACCGGTAATAGCACTGCAACTAGCGCAGTTCCATCTTCGTATTGATTTATCCGCGATGATTCATCTTTATTCCACATTTGTCAACGCCTCGCGTGTTTTATACAATTTTCTCGGCTTTATCAACGAAACGCTTCGTCGGGAATAATAATGTCAGCTCTTACGCAACGCGAAGTACTTTGATATGACTAAATATGGTAGTAACTTGATTGGTTGATATGACATTAAGCATAATTCGGGTGTTTTGCGGTCATAGCCTCGTGCATCGGTCTGATTACCTGATCCGTTTAATGGAACTAATAAAAGTATTTCCACTCCGTTGGTGACGGTTATTTTTTTTATTGTATGAATAAAACAGTTGGGTTAGAAAAAATCGCTCCGTTTTGCAATTACGTCCCAAGGAAAACTAAACTTGCGGTTCAAAAACATTACTACAGTCGGAAGCTAATTTAATCGAAGTTATACCACCCCGCAAACATTAATCTTTGCATTAAATAAAAATAAACACCGAGTTAATTATAAAAAGCGTTTAAAAATAATTTACATACAATAAAGCTAACGAGAGGTAGTTTTTATCAGCGTGTTGTTGCTTATAAGTTTGCTTGTAATGTCTTTTTAATTGTCTTAGTTCTGGGAAATCATCTCCGACGAACATGGCATTGACCCCACTGGAGCGTACGAAGGAGATTCAGACCTCCAACTCGAAAGAATCAGCGTCTACTACAACGAAGCGGCTGGCGCGAAGTATGTACCGCGTGCCATCCTCGTCGACTTGGAGCCCGGTACCATGGATTCGGTCCGTTCTGGTCCATTTGGTCAACTGTTCCGTCCGGATAACTTCGTATTTGGACAGTCTGGTGCTGGAAATAACTGGGCCAAAGGTCATTACACGGAAGGCGCAGAGCTCGTTGATTCCGTACTAGACGTTGTAAGAAAAGAAGCCGAATCATGCGATTGCTTGCAAGGATTCCAGCTCACACATTCCTTGGGAGGTGGTACCGGCTCAGGAATGGGCACCCTCCTCATCTCCAAAATTCGTGAAGAATACCCAGACAGAATTATGAACACATATTCCGTAGTCCCCTCGCCAAAAGTATCAGACACAGTTGTAGAGCCATACAATGCCACTCTCTCCGTACATCAGCTCGTAGAAAACACAGATGAAACTTACTGTATCGACAATGAAGCACTCTATGACATCTGCTTTAGAACCTTAAAACTCTCAACACCTACCTATGGTGATTTGAACCATTTAGTATCGCTAACCATGTCTGGAGTTACCACCTGCCTTAGATTCCCCGGTCAGTTGAACGCTGATCTCCGTAAATTGGCTGTTAACATGGTTCCTTTCCCTCGTCTCCACTTCTTCATGCCCGGTTTTGCTCCTTTAACTTCCCGTGGAAGCCAACAATACAGAGCCCTCACAGTCCCAGAACTTACCCAACAAATGTTCGACGCCAAGAACATGATGGCCGCTTGTGACCCAAGACACGGACGTTACCTCACCGTAGCTGCCATCTTCAGAGGAAGAATGTCCATGAAAGAAGTCGATGAACAAATGCTCAACATTCAAAACAAGAACAGCAGCTACTTCGTTGAATGGATTCCCAATAACGTCAAAACAGCCGTGTGTGACATCCCACCTAGGGGTCTCAAAATGTCTGCAACCTTCACTGGTAACTCCACTGCCATCCAAGAACTCTTTAAACGTATCTCCGAACAATTCACAGCCATGTTCCGTCGTAAGGCTTTCTTACATTGGTACACAGGCGAGGGCATGGATGAAATGGAATTCACCGAAGCCGAATCTAACATGAACGACTTGGTATCCGAGTATCAACAATACCAAGAAGCGACCGCTGACGAAGATGCCGAATTCGACGAAGAACACGAAGGAGAAGTCGATGAAAACTAAATTCTTGTATCATACCCCAGTTTTTCTGATAAAATTGCTTTTTTTGCGTGATTTTAAAGAAACTTCACATTCCGTTGTGTTTATCTGGCAATATTAACTTATTAAGACTGACTTGTTCTTGCTTTTTGTGTTTATCACACGACTTAATATTTGTCATTAAAATGTGATTACTTTTTACAGCTTTCTCTCGTTTTTTATTTCTATATACATAAACCCTTACAGATCCTGCAAGTTTTGCTGGAAATCCAATTAAATACCAAAATAATTAAGCTTTATAAGTGTGTTCTATTGATATAAATGGCCTTTGAGAAGATGATTGAAGTTGGAAATGTTTACCAATGCAATGGCGCTCTATTCAACGCGAAAATTAATATTTCTGATTCAATTTTTAAACTCTGATTAGCTAAATCTAAACTCATTAATATTGAGTGTTTTGGTTTCTCCTGTTTCTTGATATATAAGGTTAAAATTAAAGGATGGTTTGCTGGTTTTTAACAGGTTTATTATTATTTTTATATTAAAACATGCTACATGTTTCGCTGGCATAGTTTGGTCAGCATCATCAGGGCTAAAAATCTCATTAATATTAGTACACAGAAAAAGCAAATCTATTTAATATAATAGTTTGTTTGTGCACCCAACTTTAGTACATGTGCTTATAGAGCAATAACATTGCTATAGCAGCAAATAGTAACTATATCTCATAACCACCAAGGTCGAGCCATCTATTCTAATTATTAATTATATGTTCGTGATTCATTGCAAATCAATTTTTTAAACAGATCCAAGAGGAAACAATTACTACTGGAATAATTGTAATATAACTGGATTCAACTATCTATTATCAAAGGAGAGGGAAATAAACAATTATGTGTTGAATATTTCTAGAAATACGCGTTCCGCATAAACAAGGTTTAAATTATGTCATAGAATGTGTTTTGAACGTTTTTAAACATTTACGATAGCTACTGAATTCAAGTGCGATTATATAGTAATGCAATAAAGGAAAATAGATAGATTGTATGCAAGTTGAATTAAGTTGTATTAATTGCTAAAAGGTTTTGGTTTTAAATAAGTTGATAAAACTTTTTGGGTAAATTTTAATAACAAATTATTTTAATTTCCTGTAACCAACGACAATCATTTACTGCAACTATGCAGGGCCGGCCCTAGTAAGCGCGGGGCCCGACGCAAGGACAAGCTGCGGAACCCCCTTCTTCGCAAAAAAGTTATTTATACATTATCATAAAAATAATTTATTTTTTTAAATAAAATTTTGAACAAAAATAAGCTAAAATAATATTATAGCAAACATAACAAAACAAAAAATTTGACAAATTAACTATGAACGAAAGAAAGCAAAAGAACTCATATTTTTAGAAACGAAATAGAAACTCAATTAAAATTAATCTTTCAGGATTTTGCTTACGCAAAATTTTTTAATAGGTTGTCGAAGTCCATCTGCCTTATGACTTCACTTAAATTGACATAATTGCGAGTGAATTTAAACGTTCTTCAGAAATAGTGGATCGTAAATACGTTTTAATTAATTTTAATTTTGAAAAACTTCTTTCGCCTGCAGAGACTGTTAACGATATTGTAAGGAAGATCCTTAGTGCAATAAATAAATTTGGAAACGAGGGTGGACGATTATTACAAGCCAAATATTTAAAGGATTGCAACAACTTTGTGGAATAGTTACTTTTAAAGCTTCTATTTCTTCCGCCAACATGAATCCTTTTCAGTCCACCGATTCGTAAATCAGTAGCACATTTTAACGTAGTCTCTTTGGACTGATTGTGAAATGTCCATAAAAAACTAAATGCATCTATGGTCTCTTTTGATTGTTTAAATCGAGGTTGAAGAGACTGCAGTGTTTTATCTAACACTTGATTAAAACAATTTATTTTGTATGCTTCCTTTGCATCAACAACAGGGTCGTCTGAGGACTTGTATGCAAATTGCCTTTTGAGTTTCCATAAACGTTTCAAGTGCAATTATGGAACAACGTTTAAATATTTTGCAAGATCATTTGCACCGATTAATACATCTTTAAAACCTTTTTCTTTGTACACTTCTAGAAATTTGCACAATTTTTCAAAAGTAAGTATTCCCGAAGACAGATCTGAGGTTTCACTTTGTAATTCTTTGCTTACTAAGTTCACTTGGAAAAGCAAATCATGCAGAAAACTAAAGATAACAAGAATTTGCAATCTTTCATTTGAGGAGCCAAAGATTCTGCTTCACTTATTGCGTTTCCGTAAACGTTTCAACTGGATTTATTTCACGAAAGCTTTTGTTAATTGATTTGATGATAATATTTGATAAATAATCTATTATATTACTATGGTATAGTTTATTTATTGTATAGTATTTCACTATTGAACAATAACTTTTTTAAGTGATATGATAGAGAATTGCTTTTATTTCTACGCTATTAATAAGCATTGTATTTTTATTTTTCATTTTTTGAGCGCGGGACCCTAGGCGAGGTAATCGGTGGAATGTGCTTAAGGCCGGCCCTGAACTTATGTGTGATTAAACTCCAAAATAACTGAACAAAAAAGTAATACAGTTTACACCTAGTGTATAACATTAAACATTACAAAAATGTAGCGTGTTTTGTTGGAATAATATACCAGATTAAGATAAGATTAATATTTCGAAAGAGCTAAGCTCGCTATAGTGTTTGACATAAATAAAACTTATTAATATTAACTTTGCTGTAAGTTCCTTTTATCTTTTCCGCATGCTAAATGTAGGTATTTCGGGAAGCTATAGGAATTATACATTTTATGATCAATATAGATTTTTAGTTGATACATTTGTACCATAACGTACCATCTCCATTAGTTTTAAGGCCTGATGTCATTTGGTTTGTGTATAAACAAATGAATTTAATAATTGTAAAACTATTGAAGTCATTATTTCATACAGTTTCCAATGAGTTTTTATCTTTTCAAAGTAATTATTTAGTTGTTTTATTGACAGGGGATTGGTATTCGCGTAGGAACATACCTTGGTTATAATTGTTTAATAATTTATTTTGTTATTGCCAATGACATAGCAAGTAGAGCATATTACAATTGCAAAAATTTTATTTTTGGACCAATTTCAGAACCATATGAAGCTCAAAGCTCATGATTTCAAAAAGTATTTGCCAATTTAACACCGTAAACATGAATTTTTCAATAAAAACTGTGTTAAACTTATTTAAATAGCAAATTTCTTGTTAATAAACAATAGTTAAAGAAGTTATATTGAAGAAGCTTTTGAATTTTGTTTGCTATCCACTAAAATAATCTTGTAGATAATATTTTGTACAACTGGCATCAATTTATTGGTTCAGAGACTGTGTTGTATACAGGGTGGCTCATAAAATAGATTAGCACAGCATTTTTGTGAAGTATTATAAATCAATCAACAATGTAAAAATTGTAGTACGATTCGAGACAGGATTGCTCCACGATTTTCTGCATGTGCTCCAAAAACGTCTAGCAGCATGCCTTTTGGCTTATATATTAATAAAACGATTAGAAAAGCACAGTTTTTGGGCAAGCATTTGAAAAATTTACTTCAAAATACTATCAAGTGAGTAGATTCCAAATAAATAACAGAAATTGTGCCATATATGTTCATTTTTTAACCGCAAAACGTAGTAGATCGAGTAGGTTGTGCCTAGTACAGTTAGCATCATAAGCAAAACAAATGAATATCGTTGAATTTAAAAAGCGCCTTATTAGACTTCAAAACGAGGCGAAATATGTCTTAGTTGTTTTATTATACATTCAAATGGGTGTCGTTACATAATATTCAAAATTTAACAATGTTTTGCGCCATCTACGAGAATCTTACGTGTGCGCAGCGTAACAGTTGGAGCGAGATGTTAAAACGACGCGTTGGAAGGGGAACTATATCTCGATGCTAGGTCAGCGCCATTTCATTACGACTGGTAGAACGTGAGTGTTGGTGATTACACGTTAGCAGTAATAATTTATATTATATAAATCAAAATGAGGGAAATTGTACACATTCAAGCTGGTCAGTGCGGTAACCAGATTGGAGCTAAGGTATGAACAATTTTACTGTTTTAAATGCGTTTTTTTCGTAATATCTGAGTCGGCGTTGGTTTTCTGTTTGAGCCGACACAGCCATCTTGTTGGTCCATGTAAATGTGAAACAATTGAATTCAAATTTAATGTTGCTGAGCGTCGTTTGTTACGAAATAACACGCCCAACCCCATACTATGGTTTTTTGTCGATATTTTTATTATTTTTCGGTAAAATTGCATTAAAATCGTGAAATACTAACCATTGCAAAAATGTATGAGCATGAATCATGTTTGAATTATAAATTATCTCGCACTTTCTGCTGTTTTACATTGTTAAAATCGCAAATTTTTCATCATTTGGTGTATGATTGCTGATAATTTAATAAGGGTGGTGTGTTAAAAGTATTTTAATTTGTCGCTTGCATGGAATTTGAATTCAAAGCGACCGTTACGGGCAGCAGATGTTTGTTGTATGGTTAGTATGATACGAAAAGCCGGCTGTTTAACGGAAAACCGTTAAAAAGGCGGTCTGGAGGAAGCGTTGCCACTCATTACAGGCCGAATTTGAAGTTAATTGTACCTGCGGTTTATTAAAATCGAATAAAAAATTTGACGCGATTATTTGCGATGAATTTGAAGCGTTTTAGCCCGATTTAATCGATACGACGTTCGGTTGTTTCAGTTGCACACGCGAACAGTTGAATTCAAATTTAAATTTTTATAGATACATTCCCGGAAGATTTGTGTGGTAGTTTGTCGAGATTTATGCTTAGCTTGGCCTTTAGAAATGACAGTTTGGCGTGGTTTTGTAGCGAGGATATCAGATTCGACTCCCTAAAAAATTCCAGGCCATGTAATTGCAATAAGTCATGTCGGGATGGCAGATTTGAAAGTAAATACGTGGAGTTCTAACGGTTTTTCTGTTATAAACTTTGGTGCATTGAACCGACCAGTAAACTTAGAACACCAGTTACTCGTTAAGTGTTCTTCAAATATTCAAATGTGTAGATTTTCATTAGATTCTTAACCGTGTCTGTTTTGTAAATTAGGAATTATCGCTATGAGCACTTGATGGGGTCTTGAGATACGTGGAAAAAATGTATCGCGTGGTTAAATTCTATGTTTGGGCGTGTTAGGGCTTTCAACTTGTGTTTATTAACGCACCACTGCTTAATCAATAAATAACATGCGTAAATACTGGGTAGCATACGTGTTCAGACCTCGTGGCGTCTTTTTCTTGTTCCACCCTTCTGTGGAAGTTATCTCCAGAAAAAAATCGTTCCGCTTACAAAACTGTTGCGTTTGTTCCCTTTTTTTTTGTGAAAGATTAACAAAATTCGTTTCGAAATTAACTGCAGACAGTGGAATTTAATGTACAGTTGCTGACAGCCCATTCATTTCAAGATTAAACGCATCAGTTACAATCTATTTAGCTTACACTGACGGAAATGTTATTAATTCAAGCTACAACATGCTTTTTGTCTTGGCTAAAAATAACGGTGTGGCTGTCGTTCACTTCCTGCAAGAATGCATAGCATCCTTTGATGTTATTTATCATCCAGACGAGTTCGTGAAAGTCTTGCGTTATTTAAGGGTTGTAAGCTATATTTAGTCGGAGTTATCTAATGTTCCCGTTCTTTATATAGAAGCCAAATCGATAAGACAGTATTGCAAATGGGAAAATTATCTTTCAGTATCGCAAAACAATCCTGCAGCGGTTCCAAACTTGCTAGTTTCGACCCCCTTTTACCATTTTGAGGCTTTTTTAACGAAAATTTGTATGATTTGTCGTCAGTTTATAATTAAACGCGTGTTTCTTGAACATGTGATTGTTGTGATTGCTTTCGTAGTGAATTAATTGCCTTTTTAGTTGTGTGTTCTCGTGGGATACTCATAAAATATGATAAAATATCGTGGCATACTTTTGATAGAAGGCGCGTTTGCTTGGCGCGGCATTAAATGAAGTACGTGGGCCCGGATAATAAGAAAATGGGTGTGCCGCTGATACGTTTTTGGTAATTACTTGCCGGTAGTTCGTTTTTCGTAGTTTTTAATCCTTTTGTCGCTGGTAGACGTGGCGCGTTTCCAGATTTGATATTAATCTGGAGCAGATAACAGATTTGAAATTCAGAGCAGCTTAAAGTATTACATTTGATGCATAAATTTGCTTTGATAATGCGACTTTCCAGCGTGTACCTATGGTTATCTAAGACTATTTATGTATCAATTTTCCTCGCGCGAATGCCCTGCGTTCGTAGCGTGAAAGAATGAAAGATTCAAGTTCACTGCCCTCCAAAGAGTACGATGTACATAGCCAACTAAGCTGGTAAAGTTTAGAGGTGTAGCATTTCTTATACTTCATACAGCCTTAACATTTGCATATTACATGTTTTAGTTGGAAAACTGTAGAAATCGATTCATTTGTACCCGGTTTTGTAAGTCGCGTTGCCATCTGGTCGCGAATTTCGATTTGTTCAACTCTGGAAATTAATTAAAGACTTTTATCTTTTGAATGTGCGTGTTTTGTTACGTACGTGTTGATATTCTTCAAAAACATTCACGGTATTATCATTCAGTCATGTGGTTTTTAAAGAGATGTCAACCGTGTGGGCCTTTTAATATACGCGGTTACGTCATGGCATTGCAGTTTCTGTTACTAAATATAGAAATGACTGGGTAGGTTTGAAAATTAACTTAAGTAGGTACACTCTCCTGTCATACAACCTTGTATTTTTATTTAATATTACACTTCTAAATATATGTAAATGGGCATGTTTTTTTATAGCCTGTCGCCTCCACATCTCATCTTGTCATTTCGTTAGTCATTTGTACTATAATTAATTTAGTTTAAAAACAATTTCAATGTCGTTTTAAAGATCAATGAAGTTATTTATTGAAGATTTGTATCGTTGTAAAGTTTGATTGATGTGTTATCACGTATTTTGGAGTATTGTGCTATCAGAAATGGTCTAGAAACTAGATAAATAAGTACAGCGTGTTACAAGAATTGTCATTAATAATTTTGATGGAAAATGAACTTTAAATGATAATTCAATTAAGATGATGAACTGCTTCGTTTAATTTTTTTCCGTATCAAGTTTTGTTATCAATTTTGTAAATAATGCTAAGGATTTACTTTAAATAGAAGAAGCAATTTGCAATGGCAAAATTAATTTCACAATTATTGATTAGATTGCAATTAAATGAGTTTATAGGGTGCTGTGCGATTTAATTGTTTTCCAAGAGCTTGGAATTCGGTAAAAACGTATTTTGTTCTAGTTATTTTGAGTTTTTAATTAAACCTTTTTTTTTTGTTATAGTTTATTGGAATTGGATTTGGATGTACCTAGATTCTTTTTTACTCCTTTGTTTAATGGTTGTTCTCTTTTGTTATAGTTCTGGGAAATCATCTCTGATGAACATGGTATCGATCCAACTGGTGCCTACCATGGGGATTCCGACCTCCAATTGGAGAGAATCAACGTTTACTACAATGAAGCATCTGGTGGCAAGTATGTACCCCGTGCCATTTTGGTCGACTTGGAACCAGGAACCATGGACTCAGTGAGATCTGGTCCATTTGGCCAGATTTTCCGCCCAGATAACTTCGTTTTTGGACAGTCTGGTGCTGGTAACAATTGGGCCAAGGGGCACTATACAGAGGGTGCTGAATTAGTCGATTCAGTGCTAGATGTTGTACGGAAAGAGGCAGAATCTTGTGATTGTCTTCAGGGCTTCCAACTAACTCATAGTCTTGGTGGCGGTACTGGCTCAGGAATGGGAACGTTATTAATATCGAAAATCCGTGAAGAATACCCTGACAGAATAATGAACACCTATTCAGTAGTCCCCTCACCAAAAGTATCAGACACAGTTGTAGAGCCATACAATGCCACTCTCTCCGTACATCAGCTCGTAGAAAACACAGATGAAACTTACTGTATCGACAATGAAGCACTCTATGACATCTGCTTTAGAACCTTAAAACTCTCAACACCTACCTATGGTGATTTGAATCATTTAGTATCGCTAACCATGTCTGGAGTTACAACCTGTCTTAGATTCCCCGGTCAGTTAAACGCTGATCTTAGGAAATTAGCTGTTAACATGGTCCCATTCCCACGTCTCCACTTTTTCATGCCAGGATTTGCCCCATTAACATCTCGCGGAAGCCAGCAATACAGAGCCCTCACAGTACCTGAACTCACCCAACAAATGTTTGATGCTAAGAACATGATGGCCGCTTGTGATCCAAGACATGGACGTTATCTTACAGTAGCCGCCATCTTCAGAGGAAGGATGTCCATGAAAGAAGTTGATGAACAAATGCTCAACATCCAAAACAAAAATAGTAGCTACTTCGTCGAATGGATACCTAACAACGTCAAAACAGCCGTGTGCGACATCCCACCAAGAGGTCTCAAGATGTCGGCCACCTTCATAGGAAATTCCACTGCCATCCAAGAATTATTCAAACGCATTTCCGAACAATTCACAGCTATGTTCCGTCGTAAGGCTTTCTTGCATTGGTACACCGGCGAGGGTATGGATGAAATGGAATTCACTGAAGCCGAATCCAACATGAACGACTTGGTGTCCGAATACCAGCAATACCAGGAAGCCACCGCCGATGAAGATGCCGAATTTGATGAAGAACAGGAAGCCGAAGTCGATGAGAACTAAATTTTGAGATCTGTTTTAGCAGTGAAAATTGCTTTTATATATTTTGTATTATTTTTGCATGTTTTTTTTTTTGTACAGTCTACATTCCTATATAAAATGGAAATAATTCATTAATTCTCAAGACTGAAAAACTTACGTTTTGTTTTACTTTTTATATGTCGAGTCTTACGTTTGTGCGTCTTTTAGTTTAAAAGATTATTGCAATAAAGCAGCGGTCATTTTTTTGAATTGTATTAATTTGGCTTGAAAATACACCATTCCCTATTTATGAATGTTTTATTTATTTACTGCTTACATGTCTTTTGTTTAATTATTTTTATTTCAGAGTTTACTCTCAAGACCTTCATGAAAATGCAGTAAAAACGAAATTAAGCTTTGCAGCAATTCATAACTCTTCGGCAATTGTTTTTAGTCGTGGGTTACCGTCAAAATTTAAAATTTTCATTGGTTGCAACAACTTTAACAATCATTTGTTTTAACTGAAACATGAAAAAAAGATTCATTTAAGGCTCATTTTGAACTCCTGGATCGAATTATTTGTTAGTGTCAATGTTTGGAAAATTTTGGGTTCAGTTTTACATCAGTTCTTTGCTTCTAATCTACAATTAGTTTCTGATTAAATGAAATTTAAACCTGCCAGCTATTTTCTACTAACTCAACTGTTTCTTTTTTCAAAATTACTTAATTTGGTAAATATTCGCGGTATAGTGGCGCCTTTATTATTTCATTTTGCTTTATTTACATTAATTTGCAAGCATATGGTGTGTATGTGCTGTTGAGTGTTCAAAATTAAACAAAATACGTTGTATTTTAAAAACAAGAAATCTGCAATGCCTAGATAAAAATTGACCAATTCGAATAACGTTCATATTAGCAATAAATTAATATTTAACGTTGTTAATAGCTGAACT
The DNA here is from genome assembly GCA_947652605.1 of Elmis aenea. Taxonomy (NCBI): domain Eukaryota; kingdom Metazoa; phylum Arthropoda; class Insecta; order Coleoptera; family Elmidae; genus Elmis; species Elmis aenea. The sequence goes on along the minus strand of OX393578.1, from coordinate 60,267,571 downwards.
TTGTATAATTAGCGTTTTTATTGAGACGATTTATCCACCAGTGGACAGTTATCTTTGCTCTAACATCAATAGACGACAATCCACACAACATTCAAAATAATGTTTGTACTAAGAGCTTGTTATTGTAACATTTGTATGTTTTGTCTGCTTTTAATAAAAAAATATTTTTTAACAAAAGAGTTTTGTTGTACGTTGATAAGGACGCGAAGTATGATAAACTGGTACTTTTTGCAGGCTTTTGAAAGCGATTAAATGAGGCAGTAGAAAATTAGGCCAGTTATCCACGTTCTTTTTATACTGCAACGATAATTTTTTATATTTCGGACACAAGAAGTTATATTTTAGTAGTTACGTGTGTCGAAACAGTTCAGCAAATAATTTAGCCTCATATAAATTTAGTACCTACATGGCGTTATAATTTCGTTTTAAACACAGGACAATGGGTTGTTGCATACGTCTTTAAGGCGCAAACAAGTACTGATTTTTAAGATGTTTAAAAGGTACAAAAAAAGATGAAATGGGGCTTCAAAACTCTTCAAAAATAGTGTACGTTTGGTTATTGCAATGTAATTGTTCAGTATTTATTCAATGACCCCATGGAACGTAAAGAGTGGCTACATGATGTTAAAATTGTACATAAATGTTTATTTTGCATTTGGGTATGACCAATTATGTTTTAAAATTTATTTACCTTACAATATTCGCAATGAAAAACTGCGTTTATTTTTGCATCCGTCTTTTCGTCTTAAACAATGAATATTTTTAAAGATAATTGTTTGAATTATTTAAGCAATTCATTTAAAATGCAATACAAATAAGTTAAGTTAAAATTTGCTAATTGTCTTATCGGAAAAGAATCTTTTTCGTAGAAAAATTGGACCAGATTCGAGACTCCCGTCTTTCGTTCGTAGCGTTCGCAATTTGATCGTATTTATGATCATGAATTGGCAAGGGTTGAGCTAAAATTACTTTGATTTAGGTAACAGCAGAATCAATGTCATGGAATTGAATTTCTCAAAAAAATAGATGGGTGAACGTTTAAGATAAAATAGAGAATGAAGTATTTAATAAAAATGCGAACATGGAACATGTTCGATCAATATTACAAAAAAAAATGAGGATGTTGGGACATATACAGAGAATGTAATACGAAAGATTTAACAAAAAGGGTATAAGAACCTAGGCCATAAGGTAAAAATAGAAAAGTCTGGCCAAGAAGAATATGGTAGGAGGGCATAGAGGAAGCAGCAGACGAAAGATAATATAAGAAATTCAGAACAAAATATCTTAGTGATAAAAGGATAATAAGTAACAAATTTTTAAACACAAAACTAGGCTGCTTATTAGGCACAATTTGGAAAACTCATTTTAATGATAATATTTCATTACTTAACACTACTTAATTTAAAAAAAAACTTCGTTGCCAACAGTGATCATAGCTAAATGTAAATGAATGATTAACAAATCTACTGATGAGACGACCGTCTCGAAATTGTTCTAGTTTTTTTTAGCAAAGAGATTCTTTTTAAATAATGGGATTAGTAATTTAGAACTACTCTTATTGCAGTTATATTATTGAAGATGTTAAAGCAAGAAGGGTTAAATTTAACGTAAACATTTAGTTGAAATCCCCATATTGTTCCTAGAGCAAAAATTATTTAATACAAATAACAAACTTGGTTTTTGAAATAGCTGGTCATTGATCATCTCATTGTATACGAGCTGTCAATCTCATTAAATTTAGAAACATACGCACGTTTGGGTAGCTTTTAGCTATATTTAATTTTGGCAAACATTAAAGACATCAAATGTATACATTACAATAAACCTGACGTTCTTGTAAGGAAACTATTTCATGGTTCAATGAATTATGCCATCATTTCCTTCCCCATGATTGACGTCATATCCTGTGCTGGTAAGGTAATGCATTGCCGAAGTTATTTCGTAAATTGAAAGTATTCCCTAAAGAATTTGCAAGTAGAGTGCCAAATTTTAATGAGGTACAATTTTTAGACGGAATTTAAATTTGAAAAAGTTGTGTTTTATTTGTGTTTAATTGTTGGTCTGTAAGTGTTAGACGGCCTTGAAGAATTAATTTATTTTTAAATGGTTCACCGAACTCAATAGAGCGTAGATTGAAATCCAAAATTTGCGTGTGTTGTTTCTAAAGTTGTAAAAAAAATTCAAAATTACATTTTAAATAATTGTTGTCGATTGTTTTGCTAGCGTCACCTACAACATAGTAGCTATACTATAAAGGAAATGTTTGTAGAATTCTCTTAACTTAAATTTCTGTCTTTTTCTTTGTGTTGATTCCTTATTTAATAGAAGTATATTTTAATCAAACCACTTCTAACGACGTGTTGTCTATCTTTTATCGTTATAAAAAGGCTTAAAATAAGTAAAACAAAATTAAATATATATTAAAAAGAAATAGTACGATTACCTTTGAATTTTTCAGAATTATAATCACTTCAGTAATATCTGCTTGTTTTAATAAGGGAATTTATTTAAAGTCCTTTTTTTTGTCACGTTACTGGTGAAGTAAAGTCGGACGAACTCCAAATTAATGTACGTTTTGGGGGGCATGGATGATAAAAAATGTTTTTGTAACACTAAATAGCCTACCATTTGTTACTATTACGAACACAAATATAAGAATTCTGTTAATGCAGTATTTTCAGTCTATATAAAATTTTTAAAAGTTAACATAAAACTTGTCGAATTTAATGTAAATGCAAGAGAAATATGTTAAACAACGTTTAACTTCATAGTTGATTTATTGAGCAATAAACTGACTTCAATATAAGAATAAAAAGTAAAATTTGGCCAAAAATCGCCAGGTAGGGGGTGTATGGTGTACACCAAATTGAAAAATAATCCTTATAAATCGAGAAATTTACTCTATTTGAAAAAAGTACTTTATGGGAGTGCAGTGAAGAACCAGAAGGTAGATTTAAACAGTATTATAAATACTGCTATTAATGGCAAATTTAAAATCAACTAATGTTGACTTTGATCCTTAACTACAAATTCATGACAATTTATTAGTTTGTTTATTATTTTAAGAGTCTGAAACTTCTGTCTATTGTAGCGTGGATGAATGTATATATTATTATCATATACTTAACAAAACAAAGTATAAACTCTATTGAAGTTTTTACTAGACTGTTTGCACACTATAAGAATAATTGCCTTTCGAGAAGTCAGGTTTTTGAATGGGCCAAAACCTTTAGGGAAGTAAGAATTTCTGTTTAATTGAGCCTCATGTGTGAAGAGCTGTTAATTTAGTAAACCAGGAGATTTTTATTTGTTTGGAATCCCTGAAACAATTTTTGGAAGGAAACAAATTTCAGTCAAATGGTGAAGTTATTCAAGTTTTTTGAAGCTATCCAAGCTTTTCTGAAGTTATTAAAGCTTTTCTGAAGTTACCCAAGCTTTTCTGGAGTTATCAAAGCTTTTCTGAAGTTATCCAAGTTTTTCTGAAGTTATCCAAGCCTTTTTTGAAGTTATTTAAGCTTTTCTGAAGTTATCCAAGCTTTTCTAAAGTTATTCAGGCTTTTCTGAAGTTATCCAAGCTTTTCTGAAGTTACCCAAGCTTTTCTGGAGTTATCAAAGCTTTTCTGAAGTTATCCGTTTTTCTGAAGTTATCCAAGCCTTTTTTGAAGTTATTTAAGCTTTTCTGAAGTTATCCAAGCTTTTCTAAAGTTATTCACGCTTTTCTGAAGTTATCCAAGCTTTTCTGAAGTAACCCAAGCTTTTCTGAAGTTATCCAAGCTTTTCTGAAGTTACTTAAGCTTTTGTGAAGTTATCCAAGCTTTTCTGAAATAATCCAAGCTTTTCTGATGTTATCCAAGCTTTTCTGAAGCAATCCAAGCTTTTCTGATGTTATCCAAGCTTTTCTGAAGTTATCCAAGCTTTTCTGAAATAATCCAAACTTTTCTGATGTTATCCAAGCTTTTCTGAAGTTATCCAAGCTTTTCTGAAATTATCGAAGCTTCTTTAGATAAAATGCAGACCAAAAGTATGGGCTACACCCTTGTCCTAATCCTTTATTAACTATAAAATTGTCTGAATATCTCTGCCCCTTTTTCATCATACTTGTACGACCGTTACACCAATTCTTGGTTACATTTGTAATTTGTGTTTTTTTGATTGCTACCCATAGTTTATTTATTGGTACATTATCGTACGCTTTTCTTGAGTCTATGAAGATGACGTGCAATTCTCTTCCACAGAAGATTATTTTTTCTGCTTATTGTTTCACACAGAAAAAGTTGCCAATACATGATCTACCCGGTCTGAAGTCACTTTGTTGTTCGGCTTATAAATATTATCTTGATTAAATATGAACGCTCCTTGCAATTAATTTATGTGAAGAAATATTTTTTTTTTACAATTATTCGAATTCTTCTAGTCGCTATTCAGTGCAAGTTTTTAGTTCTAATTTTTTTTGTAGTGCCACAGTTCATGACAAAACTTTTTTTAACAATAAAATTGTTTGAAATTACATGTTATAGCTCTTGAAGAATTCCGTGAAATTTTATTAGTTACGCATACTGCGGGCCGATGACTGTTCATCGTCACAAAAATAATCGTCGCAAGCAACAGAATGCGAGCAAGTCACGATTAAGAGGAACGTCTGGTTCGTTATGCACTAAATACTGGCCACAATATTATTGCTCGTGTAATTTTGTAATTTTGTAATTGCTAATTGTTTCTTGTTCCGTAAAAATCAGTGCTCGCGGAATGTAGACTTGATGTTTAGTGATTTCGAATCACACGAACGTATGAAGGCTTAATTTGGCCAATAAAAGTTTTAATTTGTCAAAAATTGGGACGAGTAAAAAGTTTATAGCATCGCGCTTTTGTTTTTTTTTTTAACTTACGACAGTTGGGCAAGAAAAACTGCAATAGTTTTAAATTATCCGGTATCAAAAAGACTGCGGAACGCTAGCTTTAGTCAAAGTTATCTGCTCTAAAGCCAATATGTTTGGTAAAGTTTACTTCAAAATATATTATACCTTTTTAAATGTACCTACTTTGTATTTATCTCTTGACTTTTTGGACAAAACAGAACATATCCTACCTAAAAATAAGATCACAACTTATTCATTTGTTGATATAAACATTTTGCAATAAAAATATTGACTACTTAAAGCGTTATTTAGTTAATTTAAAAATAGAAAAAGAGGCAATCAATTTTACTTGTTGATTTTATATTATATAAAGTTTTGTTACGAAAGCTTGCAATAATTCATGGATGTTTAAAAGAATATTAAAGTATTAAGCAATTGAAACAATGTAAAAATTATAAATATATAGTCCAGCACTACAGGCTTCAAATGTTTTTAATTTTTTTTTCCACTTGTTCCGGTCTTCTGCAGTGGCGTGCGGTGGGTTTTAATGTAAGGGATGCTGTCGAATATATATTTTTTTAAAAATCCTTAAAAATCTATTTAAATCTTCATCACCCACATATATATATATACACATGCTTAAATCCCGTAAAATAGCATGACAACGTATTATTATTAACTAGCACTACTAATAACTTGTAATAATCCAAAAAAGTTTTAATTTAAAAAAAATCAACTTCTTACTAGTCTGTTATAATTCGTGATGTACATACCTGCGAGAGAAACTCTCGTATTTTTAACGAAGCTAAAGAAAATTGTAACTGATAATTTGAGAAATAAAAAAATTAAATTAAGATATTCGAGCTCTGCAACTTATTAACATAAAAAAACTTTTATTTTACAGACTGACTAAAAATTTTTAGAGCTATGACCATTGGCGTAGTTAGCCCCGAGGTCCAGGGGGGGCCGCAGCCCCAGGTGACTGAGGCTGTGAGCTAAAAAAAAAAAGAAAAAGGTCCTCGCTTTTGAACTTTTGTTGAATCCGGGCCCAATTCTGCTTAATATTAAGACAATTTAAAAAATAATGCTAGATTGGTGCTAATCTATAGGTCGAAATTCATCTTTCTGTTTATTTAACAGAATACGGTTTCAATTACGTTTGGTGTTTTGTTTAAATGTTTTGTGTTTTTTGGCCAGGGGGGGCTAATGAGAGCTCAGGGGGGGGCTTAGCACCCCCTGGTCCCCCCCTAACTACGCCAATGGCTATGACGGTTTTAACAAACTCTCCACTATGCAGTTGCATATTGCATTCATGTTTAATGAAATCGTATCCAACAATAAACGCTAAGCGCGAACACAATACTACCGCATTACTGGTGATCGGTGAATGCGTTTTTAGCTGTAGATGCTGTTTTCAAACCAGCATCTACAGCTAGTATATAGCTCCATCAACTGATACTTAATACGCATGCGTTAACTTCTATATCTCTATGCTTTGAGTCCAGCCCTAGATGCTGAGCGCTACACCGCATTCACGGCCTTAAATGAGGCAGTCAGACAAATGGGATATATTATAAGATCTTTTTCCCCTTAACTTTAAAATGTAACTTTTAATGGACATAATAGTTCAATACATACTCTCTACAAATTAATTTTAGAAAAACAAATTATATATTAAATTAATGTTTGAAATATTTCAAAATTTTAAGGGATGCGCCGCATCCAACGCATTCATGGACTGCACGCCACTGCCTCCTAGTATTTTCCTTTCCCATATATCTAATTTAGCCTTACTTTGTTTGTTAAGTACCCACACTTCACATCCATAAGTTACTGTTGGTCGAATGACCGATCGGTAAATTCTATTTTTTGTACTTTTAGAGACGACTCTTGATTTTAGTAACCCTATCAACGCTTCCACCGACCTGCTACCTTTTGCTATTCTCTTATTAATCTCTATTCTCTCCTGACAATTGTTTGTTAACGTTACTCCCAGGTACTCGAATTGGCTTACACTAGCAAACGCGTACTGCTTATTATTCTCTGCTTTAATGTCCAAAATCTTTGCTCCTTTTTTGTCTCCTGTTCTCACTTCCATGTATTTAGTTTTTTCTTCATTGATCCTTAGTCCATATTCCCTTGCTGTCGTCTCCAAATTTTTTACCAAGCTTGGTGGCTGGTTGGTAAAACAACTTAACTTGTAATCGTGAGGTCCTGGGTTCGATTCCCAGGGCCGACTGTCAATGTAGAGGTTTCAGGTGGTTTTCTCTATGGTTAAGGCAAATGCTGTGGCAGTACTTCCACCTATCCTTACCCATCCTTGACTATCCACATCCCTACCCATTATCCTTGTACCTCTAACGACTGAAAAGCGGGTCAACCCCCCTATAGCAGTCTCCGCGCAAGCGAAAAAAAAAACGTGACCTTTTTTCCAAATTTTTAAACATCTTCACCAACTCTTTACGCGAGCTTGTCATTAGCAGTATATCATACGCATATGCCATACACTGTTGCCTATAACAGGAGATTAAACCACTTCTTTGAATACCACTTTTTCTTATCACTACCTCCAACACTATGTTGAACAATATCGTAGACATAAAGCCTCTCGATATGTGCCCTTCCACCACTACCTTATTATATGCTCTTTGTGTTCAATTTTTTAAATTTCTTTTCATGTTAAATAAATAATCGAAAGGGTAAATTAAATTTTGCGTTGTTTAGTGAAAGTTGCCTTATGACACTGTGTTGCTGTTTTTTGTTATTAAAAAGAAACTAACGTAGTTTTTTTTATACAAAACGTTTAAGGTAGAAATGCAGCAAGAACAGTTTTTAAACTAAACATATATTGATTAGCAATAAATAGTGACATTTAAATGCATTTTGTATATTTTATTTTATGTGCAAAAATGAAATGGGATTAGTTAAAGATTAAAATGTTATTGCACAGGAAACATAAATATTTAGTAAAAAGATTAATTATAATTTTTTTTTATAAGTAAATATTAGCAGTGCATTAGATTGGTTTTTAATTATGATCTGTATTTGTTGCATGAACATAAAATGATACTAACGCGTTTTTAATAGCTTTAAGATATTAACTTAGGTAGCATTAAATTAATATTTAGGGCAGAGAGAGGCTGACCAATACAATTTCATAATTTTGCAAATATTTCAACCAAAGTATATCGTTTATAATATTACATTAAAATAAAAGGCTTCATTGGTTATTTATTTGACTCTCATTTATTTGAATTGTATGAAAACTGCTTTTTTTTTACTAAAACGTTTTTCAGTATTTTTTTTATCGTTTGATACTCATGTACTAATAATAATTGTCGTATGGGCCTAAGACAATTAATAACTTACTTTCTTATACCTGTTTTACGCGATACACAATTATTATGTGTAGACACTGAAGCAATATTTGTACATAATTTTGTTCTTTGTTCATAACCTGCTTTTAATGGCACTAAGTCAGCTATCATTGTCAAAATTATGTTTATTAGCTCGCCTAAGGTAAGCTTTTGGCTTTGCTCGTGGTACGTTATTTAAGGCAAAAGTCTGACTTAATAGTTGAAGGGAAACACATCTTTGCACAAAATAATGTTAACCATGTTTATGTAAAAAAAATGAGTACAGAATTATGTTTAGTGTATTTGAAGGTTTACATATTATTGCACAGAATATGTTAATCATCTTTATGTACATAATTCTGCACATAAATATGTGTCGCACAACTTTTAAGCCAATAAAGATGAAAGGTAAACAGGGTTTTGTTGCTGTTTTAAGTTTTAATAATAAACACATTCAGGAATTTTGTTAAGTTTCTTAAGCATTTGGTTTGAAATGCAGTGCCTATAAATAGATAGTTAAATGCACCTTTCTTGTTTCAAACTTCAAGAATTTGGAGAGCTTTGAAAATAATCTCTCCACTGTTTCAAATATCCAAGCTAAATATTTATTTTACTGGTGGCTGCATTTTTCGATATAATACCAAATGGAGTTATGAAACAAATTAGGATGGTAAACATCCTGTAAATTTACCATCTGGTAGATAATTTAATTGTTTCTTTCTTGGGGTGACGATTTGGGTGTAGCTATGATTGCTTTTACGCACAGAGCTTTTTTGTATGGACGATAAGTTGAGCAAGTAGATACATTTATTGTAATTGTTACAGTGAAATGTGTAATTGTCTCTTGCAAGTATTTACTGTATCTCCAGCAAGTGGAAGGTACTTTAATATAGACACCTAAAAATAAAACCGCTTATTCTGAGCATCCGGCGACTGTATTTTTTTTTACTTCACATGTTTATTTTTAAACTATAATGCCAGTGTATAAAACATGCCCCGATAATTATCACGGAATATTTGCTGGCAACTTTGAGCATGTGTATGCAGTTCTGTCAGGAGTTGATTGTTTTTATTTAAAAAAAAAAACAGCGAAGCAAGCCATCAAGCAATGTTGTTGAAATAAAACAATTAACAAGAAATAAGGAGAGATAAATGTTTTAACGGTATTAATATAGACACATTTTTTTTACTGTACCCTCAAGACATGACTTAAAGATGAGAAGTATAGATATATGTAAAATGAATACGAAGATACAACAGATACAAAACAAATCAGATTTTACAGTATTTTATATTAATTAAATAAAATAAAAACAGTACCTACTTAAAAACATATAGAAACATATTATACAAAACTTAAACTTTATGTTATTTTAAAGCAGTGTTAAAAATAATAAAATTCCTAACGATTGTAAAGGACTTTACAAAGTTAAGTGTACTTGTAGTTTGTGTTATATAGGATTAACCAAATACATATCACTGCTCATGTATGGGAATATATTTTATAAACCATAAGCATTTATCATTTACTGTACGACTTTGAATAATTTTTGCAGTGCTAAATAATTTGTAGCTATTTTACAAAAAGCGCAAAAATTTTAATACTTTCTGCCTGTAATTTCAACAGATTTTAACAGTGTTGAATAGAATTTTTTTAAATAATAAATTGTTTAACTGTTGGGTGTGTCATATTATAAATTCCATTTAATTTATAACCAATTTCGAGTTGTCTTTCTTATACATTGTGTTTTATTTTGTAAAATTATTGATAAGCTTAATATTTTTCAAGTGGTTTTTAGAATAAATAATGCACACAAATTGGTTTTCAATTACTGATAATAGTTTAACAAAAAAAGATGATTTTGTGTATAAATATTTTAACATAACAGTTAAAAAAAAACTGTATGTGAATTCGAATTGCAGATTATTTTAATTTTAGCTTCTTTCTTCTTCTTCTTTGTTTTTTTTTTGTTGAACAAAACGCAATCAATAATAACACTGGTAATTTAAAACATTTAAAAAATATTACTGGTTTTTGTAAGACATATTAAGTAAGACGAATAAAAATGACGAGGTTTATTTTCTAAATCCAATTTCTCACTTAATTCTTCAGATGTGACCGGTTCAATTGTTTTCTTGAACAAAACACTATCGCTTTTCATTCGTGGCCTTGATCTTCATGTATTGTATTACGTTCATATACATAATTACTTATACAACTATTACAACTTGTCAGAATGTTGTATGCGTCTAACCTTAATTGAGTTTTCATGCTAGAATAATCTAACACCATGATCGTGTATTTGTTAAGATCATTTTCCGGTTTTAATAAATTTATGGATGTAAATTGCATACATCTGTGAACAAAAAAATCCTGATATTAATTTATCTGTGAAGATTATGAGCTAAAACTAAAGATAATTGTACTGATCTAAAAATTTATTATAAGTATTACGAAAATCTTATGCATATATTTATTTGCACATATAACTGTAAAAGATTTGAGAAAATATCATAAATCTAATCATAATGATATTAATATAGTTGTTGAAGATGTCCTAAATTATTACAAAGAATCTTCAAACATTTTTGGCATCTTCAAGATTAATTTAGTAACTGACAATGAGTTATTTTAAATAACAAATAAAACGGATTATGTTCATTTTAAAATTATATTCAAATATGAAAGTAAGGGAAATCTATAATTATTAATTTTTTAAATAAATTTTAATTAAAAATCTATAAAGCTAAAAATATTTACATTTTTCTAGAACGCGAGAAAAAATTAACATAAAATCGAATCAGAAATGCACATACTTTCTATTTTTAATCTTGAAGATTGTATCTCAAACCATGTTTATTAAGTTATTATAATGTATATGACATAAAAAATTTGACAACACTTAAAAAGCGGCCAATTAAAAATTTTATAGTGACAACTCACTACAGTATAAGCGTGTACTCTTTACTTAGTCATTGGTTTTTTTCTGGTAATAAAAAAGTTATGTGCCGTAAATTATTGTGCATTGAACAACTGCTAGTGGTTTTTAAAACATTGGATATGTTTAGAAAAGCAAGGCAGGAAGTAGGCAGGAATACAGATATTTTGTGCCAAGCTATCACAAGACTTTTACATGTAAAAAATGTGTTTTTTTAATGAAACACTCGATTACAAATAATTTGTAAAGAATATTTAATTAATTTTTAAATGATGTCCTATTTAATTTGTGTAATTCATTTAAGGATTACATATCTATTGATTTTCTTTAATTTCAGTTTGTATAGGGTGTCCCAAGTTACATTTCCAGCATGGGTATGCTGAAAATGTAATCTGGGACACCCTGTATACAGTCTCACAATTTCACTTAGTTCTTTTTTCATGGCTAGGCAAATTACTTCATAATTAGACCTTGCATTTGTGTATATTGGATGTATTTCTTAAACAATTCACATTTATCAAACATAGAACATATTTCGAAGCAGTAGGAAGCTGTGGAATTGAAGTAAAATTGAACAATAAGCCCTCGTAAATAAGATAAGAATTTTTATTTAAACACCCAAGAGTAGACAGTTCGAAATAGTGAAGACATTGGACTGTTAGAAATTAACAATGCAAAAATTTTAAGCATGTGGCACCGTCGGCAAAAAGCCACAACACTTGGCACATTAATTCCGAAATTGATAACGGTTTGGATTATTGTTTAAACTGTCTTAATTAAATTTAAAATAAAGAGTTAGTTTTAAAAGCATTTTATGATTATATAACGGTATACGAATACTGCATTTTTTATAGTCTGGTACACATTACTGATTACTGCACGTAAAATTGTTCTACAAAATTAATTAAAATAAAAGTATTTCATACTTTGGTTCTTTAACAACTTTGTGTACATTGAAAGTTTTCTGGTCAAATACGTTGTGTTAAATACACAAGTATTGGACGATCTTAAATTATGTTATTAATACAGGAAGTACTAACCGTTTTTAAAAGATAATATTCATAATTATTTGAGTTTATGGTTATGATTGCTTGTAATGTTGTAAACGATACTAAACAACAGTTAGGTTTATCTTAAGTTAATTCTGTTAAGATGCTGTTTCTGTTTGGTATGTGTATTTCAAAAACATGTATAGTAAAAATGTATTATTTATTTCTTGTTATCTGTGAGTAATGTACATGAGTTTGTTGTTTTTATCTGGTGTTTATTTTAAGTTCTAATATTAGTTTGACTGCGAAATTGCGTTAAATGTGTGTCTAAAAATAGAAAATGCATTAATTAATTAATATTCGATCAATGTTAGAACTGGACACACAAAGGATCGTACTAAAAGAAATGTCATTGCCAATGAAACTTATTTATGGTTATCAATAAATGACTTAAATAATTCAAGCCTTTAATTTAGGATTATCTTTTAAAATTTCTGCAGTTTATTAAATTTTTCGATTTTTATTCGTTTGTTTGGTAAGTTTGGACAGTATTCATAACCAAGGTGTTTTTTGTGCAGTTCAGAAACTTAAAAAAAGTGTGTTTTTGGCACGAAAATCATAATTTTGTTGCATCAAAAAATTTACAACATTTTTAAACTTTGGGAGTTTTAATTATTTAATTTATTAATAGATATAATTCTATGCTTTTTATATTTCCTTTATCTATTTTAATCGTTGTTTCGTAAATGCTGTTGTTTAGTAATTTTTTACGAAATTCAAAAGCAGCAATTTTTTTGGGATCAATTTAAGAATCCATTCAAAATTTAACACCTTACTCAATTCTTTATTTTTGTTGTTGTTACATTGCATTTAAAATAAGTTTATTGATAGAAGTATTACTTAAAACCATTATAATTTTATTTAAAATTTTAGAGTCCCTTGTTAGTTGTCATACAGGGCACTCTAAAGATCAGTACCACTAATTTTTTTTCCAGATATCATATAACAAATCTTATGAACAATGCTGCAAAAAGCTACCCAAAAAAGCTTATGATGTATTTGAAAACAAATCATTTAATTAAGTTTTATTTAAATGGCACTAGTAGTTGGTTTTTTTGTCAAAATTATCTCAGTCAGTTATAAATTTTAATATTTTTCAGAAAATTAGCACGTCAAATTGAAATAAATCAAACTCAATTGACTGAAGATTTAACCACAGCTGTGGAATCATATTAATAGATGAACTTTCTTCGTGATTTTCTCAATTCAAAAATTTCGAAGAAATTTTAAAATTCACCCAGACATAATCAAAGCTCATAAACTTGACTTGGAAATTTTTGAATGGTTAAAATTAGAAAATTTTGAAATGCAATTAACTGATTTTCAATCAAGTGCAATTTGGAGAAAAAGTTTATTGACAAGGGAAAAGTTAGAGATTATTGAAAGGGAACGTTTGGAGGAAACAATAAATAATAATGCTGAAAGCAAAATTATTAATGCCTGGCAAACGATTCCAGAAGAATTCAAATATTTAAAGAAATTAGCGTCGGCTATTTTAATTATATTTTATTCCACACATGCATGTGAGTCACTGTTTTTTCAAACAACTTTAATAAAAAATAAATTCAGAAATACATTAACGGATGAGTCTAGTCCAGCAAGCATTTTTTAAAAAGTAGGTACCTAACGAAATACCAACCTGATATAAAAAACTTAACAAAAAGCGTTCAACAACAAAAATCGCATTAAAAACTGATATTACATTAATGTTTCTTTTAAAATTTAGTCACGTATCTTTAGTTGTTGTTTAAATTCAAAATTCTATTAGTAAGTAGTCAATAAAATATATTCGTTTAATACAAATATTGTAATATTTACTCTTCAACTCCTCACAATCAGTAATGTTTTTTCATTCATTGCAAAAGTTACCTGGCACGCCAGCATATCAAAATCTGCAAATTTTAAACAATTGGCACGCGGACATAAAAAGGTTTGCAATCCCTGGATCAGGGTGATATCCCACAAATATAGTTCCTTATTTTCACTTATGCAAAGCTTGTTTTTGTGTTCTCCGTGAAATTTTCGAAAAAAAAGTTAACAATTTTGCATGACTAAAAAGATTTCTGATAAACCCTTTTAGTTATCTATTTCATTTGGAGATCAACTATAAATGCTTGGATTTTTTTGTGAAAAAATTTGTGTGGCATCCCTAAGCCACATGTTTTGAGTCTCAAATTTCAGCACTTTCATTACTTAGTACACAATTTGATATTCCATACTAGTGCATCCATTGAAATGCTTGGTTGCCAAACTGGTTAAAAGTATACTTAGACTAAATAAGTGTAACGAGATATGGGGGGCCATGCTCGCCTGAGGCATGGCACACCATGCTACTCGCAGTTAGCTTCGAGGCTCGTTGGTTGACACTAGCTAGCCTGGTCCTCTGCAGTACAATCCAGTTCCAACTATAGACAACCGACATGAGGGAAATTGTACATCTTCAGGCTGGACAATGTGGAAATCAAGTTGGCGCTAAGGTCAGTGATTTGCTCATTACAACAAAATATCTTTGGGAAATTTCGTGGTTAAAAGAAAATTACAGGCAACCCAGAACTTTTTTTTAGTACCTTCTTATTGGTCATTCAAAGAAATTAAAAGTTTTTGAAATATAGTAAGCGATAACTTAGTTGCAAGAAGAAATATAGTTTTTAATAAAACAGTATTTTTGGGAAATTTTGGGTAACGCAAAAATATAAAATAATTTAATGGGAAAAAGGTTTTATTTAGTCACTCATGTTATTCACCAAAACAATGAAAATATCCTGATTTGAAATTTTTAAATACAACAGAATTTTCTTTAGATTTTGCTAAATGTTTTATTTTTAACAGTAAGGAGTTGTTATAAAATTGAAAAATTGTTGGGACATATTTGCTCATACTTCACTCTTTTTCATTATTTTTTGAACACCAACAATTTTTTTTTTTATTGCTACGCACAAAAGCGTAAAGCCAACGTTTTGTACAGATCCCGTCATAAAAGCAATTAATTTTCACTGTTTTTCATTATAATTGTTGTTTTTAATCAATCCTTGAGTAACTCGAATGTATTAAGAATGTGTTTGATAAAGAAATAATGCGAGAATTTAATTCGAGCATATCTGGTAACTCGGTAATACCTACCATAAATTTTTGATAAGGCCTTCTCCGCTGTAAGTTATTTATATCGACCGATAAATTAATTGTTCGTTTAAATGGTTGGTACTTTTAACTCTCAGAAAGCTTCAAGGTAATTAACGAATGAAATTGGGTGCTCTGTGGCTATTCAAAATGATTTATTTGCACCATTTTTATGTTTATAGTTTGTTAACGATATTTCAAAAAGTAATAAACCAACTAGGTACATGCAATTGTAAGTGGGATTAAAAAAAAAACAGTTAAACTGCATAGTCAATACAACATCTTTATAATTATATACTTTTTAAGTTACAATAACTCAATTATAGCATAAAAAATATTGTCTCACTCGGGGTGAACTTTTAGTTTTTTTTTTTATTTAATGACAGCAGATTTATCTGCCTTATTGCTACTGTTAGTTTATTTTCGTCTCTGGCTTACAAGCCATTTGATTATGTACATCTGCGTCTGTATATTTTCATACAAATGCCATACTCGAGCACAAATAATTAACCAACAATCCTAGATCCGTTTAAGTTAGTAGCAACTTTTATTGTTCAAGTGCGCACATGTGCACGAGAAACAAATAAAATAAACATCCAAGTATTTAGATTATTCCCCATATAAGCCGTAAGATAATATCTAACTTATCCAGTTGATGTCAACAACTCTATTTAAAACTGTAACAGTGAGTCAAACGATTGTAGTATAAAAGAGAAGCTATTAGTTTCTTGGTATTAGATGAATCACGTTTTTTTTTGTTCACAATTGCAGACTTGTTAAACAAATTATTGTTTAATTATGCGAGTAATAGTTGAAAAGTAAGTCAGGGTGAAATGATTACCTGGTAATGAAAGAAATTTAATCATGCTGTTTGTGCGATGATTAAAATGATTGCTGGGGCATCTTGTGTTGGTTTGGTAGCAAAGTATATTAATATTAATTGTTAAAACGAATATTATATTAAACAATATTTAAGGCCCAACTTTTTATATATTAAAACCAAAATGCGGTTTAGTAAAATTGGTTGAATTATATGTACAGTGTGTCCAAAAGGTATGGAATATTGCTATATATCTCAGTAAATATCCACTTTAGGGAAAAATGTTTTGAATAAAAGTTGTTTGGTATTTAGTTTTTCACCATAGGAGAAAATTAAAAATCTTTTTTTTCCAATAACAAAAGCACAATGAACAACAATTGAATTTTTTAAATGACAAGGTACCCTTATATTATACTCATTGATAAAGAATTTTTTTCTTTTTTCAATGATACAAAATTTTAGTACCATTACTTAAGCAAAGTATTGAGAAAAACGCAAAAATATAGGTACTCTCAAATTATTTATTTTTATTTTTTATTTTTTCCCGCTCGCCGTATATCCAGAATTATCGAGAAATGCACTATAATTTGTTGTTTCTCGAGAGAAGTAAAAGGTCTAGAAATCGTTAAATGTGACCACATGGACGTCCGCAGGGGGGGCATACGGGGCACTTGCCCCCCCCCCCTGGGATCGAGTAAAAAGTAGTACTTTTAAAAACAAATCATAAAAATTCAAAAATTAAATTTAAATTTGTATATATTATTATTTGTCTCTATGCATTGCCCCCCCCGGGAAAACTTTCTGCCGACGCCAATGTGTGGTTACCTCTGTTGCAAATAAATGTTGTACCAACAAAAGTTTAAAAACCTAGTCTTGAAGTATATTGGATCGTAAAATGAGATTCCCTTTTTAATGAACTGTATAAAACACGATTTTTTTAATGCATCCTTTGTAAATTTAACAACGCTTTCATCCCGTGCCTATGTTCCAACAGATCAACTCCTACATTTAGAGCCGTCTTGCATTTTAAAGTCCACAGCTAACACTAACCATTCGTGCTATAAACGATTGAAATAAAACGAATTATATTAACATCAACTAAAGCACAAAGGAGACCACACCACCATAAATCCATTCACTAGTACACGATTCGAACGATCTAATAACCTTATCACAGCTCCAACGTTAATGACCTCCACGCTAGCAAACTTTTATAATTATACTTGTTTGTATTGAAAAAGCTAACATTAAGGAAAACGGAAAATTATAATCTTTTTCGTTCACGATATTACAATTGTAACCATAGAATTACTGACGTGACTGGACATTTTGTGTTCAACTAGGAATCATAGTACTTTGAACCGAATCATAAAAACACGAAGAGGATTATTTATGAACAATATGTTTCTTGTATCATATCCTTCAATAATTTCTATTAAAACAGGAATTTAGTCTCTACAAGATTTACTTTCTTAAACACGGAATTTCACAAAAGGTGATACAGTTTATTGAGTAAAATATAGAATTTGATATTTCCCAAAAAGTTATATTATACAACTTATGAATAAATACTGAGCTAATGTTCGCAGACAACTCAACAGTCCTACACCTAACAGTGACTTATGACTAAATAATAAATATATACAGGGTGGCCCAGAAATATCTACAGGAACTATAACGTTGTTTATATTTAAAGAAATAAAACGTCTGAACCTATAAAGAAAACATGAAAGTTTTAAACTAATCTAGATTATTTTCTTTGGGAGATTGTTGTTACAAACGAAAAAGTTATTTAAAACTTATATTCATGCTCAAAATTATATCAGTATACCCACTTTCATTTTTCATAATTTACCATTTCAGTGTGAAAATCATACTAATCATCCAATAGCACATAATTTTTATAAGATGGGTTTATTTATTCACATTTTTTTGCATGCGAAAATAATAAAGATTAATAGGAAATGTTGAAAAATGTGTAGGACAAACTCATATCATTTGGTGCTCGATACAATTTAATTCATCTTTTAATTTCACACCAACTTACAAATGTGAAAAAAAATTATTTACGTTGTAAATACTTCGCAGAAACATTGGACTACAAAACAAAACTATCCGTCCATCAAAAATCTGTGGGAATTATTGTTAACACTGACGTTTAAATTATTTTCATACACGCTAAAAAAACTAATTTGCAATGAATAACATAAAAAACATATTATACTTGGAATAACGCTATTTCATCTCGTAATAAACAAACTACTTTTAATAAAGTTATGAAAATTAAGAAAATGCTAAATTGCTTGTTTACCATAAAAAAGTAAGTAATTTACGTATGTTATACGGAATTGTACAGATATTTACAGTTACATTGTTCTCGTGATTTCCCTGCATCTTGGAATGTAATAATTTACAACATTATTACTTTAAAGTAAAAAATTTGATTTTTTTTTGTCAGTGTTCGAAATTTCTCTTCATTTAGCTTTCTTCAGTCGCTAATTATTCCAGTTGTTTTTAGAGACAGTTCTTTAATGTGAAGATCTAAATGCTTAACAATTTCTTCCAGCAATTAATTATTATTAAACTCTTCAGAGTCTACTTAGAAAGTTTTTGTGTATGTTTTTTATGAAACCAAGTATGTTTGAATATAAGTACTGCAGCACCTAGTTCTACCATTAATTATGAACAACGCTGAATTGAAAAACG
This sequence comes from Elmis aenea, assembly GCA_947652605.1. Taxonomy (NCBI): domain Eukaryota; kingdom Metazoa; phylum Arthropoda; class Insecta; order Coleoptera; family Elmidae; genus Elmis; species Elmis aenea. The sequence continues at coordinate 60,248,725 of OX393578.1, read as the reverse complement.
TTCTTGTAACGCCAAAAGTTATGCGTGATTATCGTTTTGCTAATACATGCAAACTGTGCTGCCCTGGTTGGCATGGAATAATGACTCATAATTGATATTAATTCTAGTGCGTGTATCATAAAAATTAAGCCACTTGAATTTTGAAATTGCTATGGATTAAGTTTATTAGATATCACACCCAAATCATCCAAACAAGAAATTATTTATAGGTAGCATCCTTCACCTCTCTATTATTCCATCGGCCTTCTTCTAGTTCTCTCTTTTAGTTCTTCATCTGTCCCTTCTCTTCAACTTTCTCTCGGCTCCTTTTTCGTCCTTTTGGTCCCTGTAATAAAACCTGTATAGGAATTCTTTCAGGGACATGGTCATACCAAATCAATTGTTTGCTTTTTATGTCGTTTATAATTGTACCGGCAACCCAGATAATTCCTCAATTTGCTATTTTGATAGTCTAAACATTCCAGCAGCCCCTAAAAAAAAACCATTTCTGTAGCTTTTAACACAGTTTCCTTTAATTTTTGGACATATTTCACAGATTTTGGCAACTATGCTTTTTGATATACCTCTAAATACGCTTTTTTTTCTTGATAGTTGAGTCCCTTTTTATTCTTTTTCTTCTTTTTTTCTTTTTCTTCTTCTTCTTCTTCTTCTTCTTCTTATTCTTCTTCTTCTTCTTCTTCTTCTTCTTCTTCTTCTTCTTCTTCTTCTTCTTCTTCTTCTTCTTCTTCTTCTTCTTCTTCTTCTACTTCTTCTTCTTAATCGGTTCCTCTTGTACCTCTTGGTGTAGAGGATAGTTGAGTCCCATAATATAATATTTAGTAAGGTGATAGAGTTTCTTCCTCATGTCTTTTATTGCTTCATTCAGTGTCCAATCTTGTTATTCTTAACCCCAAATACTTACAATCTTCCCGATTTTAAATGTATTTACCATATTCTAGTACTAACAAGAAAGGGTCACGATATGTTGTCGCTAGAATCTGATCAAGGCTGTATTTATTGCCTCAAGAACATCAAAACTAAATGTTTTGCAGAGTTGTACGTGCTACTGGCCATTTCCTTCGGAAAAATAGGGGAAAAACTGAAAATTCGAATAATAAAGGTAACTTTTGCGATCGCGTTGGCCATAAAACCGTCAGATATAAAATCGAAATTCTTCTATTTACTATTTCGCGCATGCTTTGCTAGTAAAATGGTACAACATATTATTGACTACCGGTTCGTCCATAGCCCTACATTTCTTTTTTGATTTTTTTATAACATCCTCAAAGTCCGTTTATGGATCATATCTACAATAAACAAACGACATTGTTCTAAATTTAGAAGATAGTTTTAAATCCACCAATAAACTTAAATATTCACAACTCTTTGATAGCGTGGACGAAAAATTCGCTCGCTTTTATTACTTATTATTAAATCTACTGTTATAAAAATAGCTTTTTAAACGATAGCACGTTGGCTTGTAATTTCTATGCCCGACACTGATTTTTTTTAGCCCAATTAGTGACGCGTATTAGTCATCCGTGAAAGGTATACGAAAGGACGTATTTTATTTCACTTTGTAAGAAACGTTATCAGACAATATATTTACAAAAAAGTAGGTTATGGTTTTAACATAACCTTTACAGTTACATTTTTTTATTAATTTTATCTGCGATACTGCTTTTAATAAACCTGTTGTCGAGCGTTGTATTAATTAAACATTTAGTTAAATGCATATGTCAGAGTAGGTACGTCATAGTTTTCGAACGGTAGTCCAAAGTTTAAAATAAACAATAAATTCTTTAGATTGTTGTTTGCTTTCTTGTGAATAAAGCAAATAATTGCAGTGTATTTTTAGCTGTAAAATGCCTTCATGGATTTTATTTATAACGCATAGATACCTGCAAAGCAATATATTTAAATGGATTTATTATGTAGGTATATTTTGTTGATGGAGAGGAAAAACTTTAGAAACCAGTATTTTCTAAAACTTATGCCCACAATTAAGTGATTTTATCACTAAACTTGTATAGATTAACTTTTAAAATAAAACACCTAAATAATTCAAATATCTGTTGGTTAATTACTTTCGTTTGCTTCCTGAAATTAATATTTTAAAAAATTTTAAGAGTTATTGGCTTGTATTAAATGTTTAAAGCTTATTAAAACAGGGGTACATATTTACATCTTAATCTTAGCACACGTAGTAGTTATGTACTTATATAGGTACTATAGCTAATTATCTTGTACTACTGTATTCTACAAAACGAGAAATATGTCAGTTCCTTGACGAGAGATAACGTTTTCGGCTGACTAATATGTGCACAAAGATAGTTTTGATAAAAAAACCGCTTGAACAGTCAGAAGAAAAAACGAGTAAATATAACTGCTTGATGTTCTGTGATGCATAAACCACTCGACGATGCACGTTAAATGCAGACTCGTATAAAATCGTTCTGCAGTGCTAATTTGCATGAAACTGAAAGACGTGATGCTTTGGCCAGTCAAATGTTACGATGCTATAAAAAAACGACAAAAACTGTAGGATGATTCGTGCTATTTACAGAAAAGTTTGAATTAAAAAATTGTGAACTACGAAGTTTTCTGGGCATATTTCGTGATATTCTTAAAGTTATTTTTCTAAAGGACATGGTCAATAATGCACTTTTGGAAAAAAAAAACAGCATTTATAAGGTAAAAAGCCATTACGAATTATGCTTATTTTTGTTAATAAAGCCGAATGAAGTACTTAGTTTATAACGATCAATTTGCAAGTTAGAAAAATATTGTAACTAATTTTCGCTGTTACCAAGAGGTCGTTCTTATGTGTTTTTAATGCTCAAGGTATTTTTATCCAAAAAAAATATCGAAAATAGTATTAAGAAGAAATGGAGATATAGGATTATTCACTTTCTGATTTAAACTTTAAACCATACTAGTGTTAATTAAAAATAAAATTTTAATAACGATTTATAACGTGCCAAAATTTTCCATATAGTTTTGCCACTGATCGCAGCTTTTTTCATCATGTAATGATATACAGGGTGATTCTTAAATATTAAAAGTTTGGGAGGTAATTCCTTATCGGAAATTAAGGAAGGGGTTCTATATAATTTTTTTCTTGGACATCTCCTTTCGAAGTTACACCCTCTTAAAGAGAAGCTGTAAAATTAGATTCTTATTTAGTTACTCAAATTTGGATAAATGTAGGAGAATGATACTTGGTAGATGTTTTTTGCTTATTAAAATGTTCTCCATAGTTATATTTTTAATCATTTTCCACGTTCACAAAGGGTTGAAGAGTGCAACCCCTGTTGGTTTTTTTATCAGACGTTTTTGGTGGGTATAAATTTTGCAATTAAATTTTTTCTTTTTAATTTAGAAACTTTTTTATTTTTAACTTCTCCAGCAAAACCTACAGTTTTTGAGTTAAAAGTGAACATGAACCATTAAACTGTGATTAACATTCCAAAATAAAACGATTCATTTTGGTGGTTACCATGGTTTGTTAATGTTAATATTGAGTAGAATTGACGGATGTTTTTGTATTGTACCAGGTATGTACTATGGTTGTCTTCAAAACTTCAAAACTGGATGAAATTGCAGGGATTATTACTAAAAACAAATTATGTCTTTATGACACGCTACATACTCGTTACTGCAAAGAGATTGTTAAAGCATAGAAACGTTCCATGTAGAAACAAAATCCTTCTAGAGAGAATGGATTAAAAAAAATAATACGAAAGCTTCCCTACGTCATTAATTAAAAAGTCTACGCGCCACAACTTCACGTCAGCATAAACACAACATCTAACTCAAAAATACTTAATGATGCATGAAAAGTTACTCTTAGTATAGTGCCATTAAGTCATCTTATTTTAGAGCGTTCACACACCTTCGACACGCATTTCCACATCTCAACAAACTTTTTATTTGGCCCAATTCCAGAAAAAAGCACAGTCAAGATACATTTCTTGTCGTGGCAGTTAGTTCAGATAAATTTAGACGTCCACAAATGCACTTCGTCTGCCTAAAATATTTCGAATAACGCAGCGTTTAAAATAGTCTGGTAACTTGTATTTCCGCCCAGATAAAGAACATAAGAATCAGACATTTTTAAGATAACAACTTCTGTGTCTGAGCGATGCTTAAACTACCACGTTACGCCGATAAGACAATCACGCTCAATACTTTTGAAGTTGTTTTGTTAGATGTTACAGCTGCGCGGAAAAATACAGTTTAAATGAAAAAATAGATGAAACAAGTAAACTTTGATTATAAATTGTATCGGATCAGTAGAGCCTGACGCTCTACAGAGACCACAGAATAACCTCAAAGAGTTAATGCACTTCTTCCTTTTTCCATATTTTTTTTATTACTAAACCATAATTACCTACGAATATAAACCATCATTTCTTACGTTAAATATTCTTCGGGTTGGCTTTATCAGAAGTCATAAATTTACACATTAAATTTGGCGTATCTTTCTTGAAGTCTAAATGGTCATAATTTAGGCTTTGATTATGGAAACATCTGCAAACAGACCTTCAATTACCGGGAGCTTTCGGTGCGGTGGCCTTTTAATCATGGACATTTGCTTTTTTGTAGCCACAAATAATATAAGAAGCTACATTTGTATATAGTTGTTGCTTTAAGTAGAGTTTCAACAAAAATCTATCATTATAAAATTGTAAGATAGGTGTTTTAAATACCATACAATTAAATGTGTTCTGATTTTTGTGTATGTCAACGTTATGGTTTTAAAGTGCAACCAACTGGATCTGTTTTAAGATTGTTACACTCGTATACAATAAAAAATTATAGAGGGATCAACCTAAATTATTTGCAAACAATTTAAACTTTAAAGAATTAGCAGTTTTGTCCGTCGAAGTCTTTGCATTTTTTTTGCCTTTGTGCAGTAGTATATCCTTATATTTTTTTTTACTATAAAGTATTAGATGTTTTAGCTTTTGTAGCGCTTAAAATAATTCTATAGGCATTTCGAATTATTTGAAACCTTATTGGTTGCAATGTAATAAGAAATGTTAATTAGAAGCGGCTGAAAAAATAAGATCTCGTTTTTAATTGAAGTCACATCTGTCTTATGATAAATTACTCCTTTGTCCTTAAAAGCGTGCAACTATTCTCGCATTATATTATTGTTTATATATAATTTAGTGCAAAAAATAACCTTGAAGTTCCTGCCCGTAGAATAATCACATCATTCCGGTAAAACAGACCTAAAAAATCCAGTAATTATGTCATGTTTAGCTAGAACCTGTCGGTTGTTACATTAATTGTAAAAATAACATACAATTTACAATGTTTATAAACATTTAAGAAGACAAACTGTCTAAAACGGCACGACTCAATCTGGTTTTAAGTGTGTTTATTTCATATTTAAATTAAAACTTATCTGACACATTTATTGTGATAGTTCCAACATTTAATTTAAAATCAATAAAATATGCATAAGCAGGCCGTTATTAATTTTATGCATTTATTTTAGTAGCGTTTTGTTTTTTATAATAAATTGAATCTATGTCGGCTATTGACCCGTTGTGACGAATGCGCCTGTAAATTAGAATGGTGTGCGTTTTTTTTTTAATGGTTAAACAAAGTAATATTTAAATCGCTGTTTTATAAGTAGTATGACCGTGAAATTATTTTATAGTTTAATGTTACCATAACCTTAATGTGTTAAACACTTTATCGGTTTCCTCTTCCTTTATGGTATCAGTTGAATGTGTCTTTTCCTGAAAATTATGACAATAAAGTTATTATAACTGCGAATGGTCATATTAACGAAATGGTTTTATTTATTTCACAAATTTTGCTATTTAAGAGTCGCATATGTTACTATAATTTGCTATAATAAGCTATCGAGTACTAAAAGCATGCTATAAAACTTGTTCTGTAGAGATACAAAAAAGGTTTGAAGCAATCATTATTGTTATAAATTTAACTTATGTCATTCGCATCTGATATAAAAAATCGCCTTGTTTTTGGACCAATTGACAAACGTAAATACGTTTAACAATATCCGGAATTTATCTTTGGGCAATATTGGAAGTAAATATTTTATATCCGCTTTTACTGTTAGATTCCTTTACAAATTTGAATCGACAATATGCCATATTTTTTGTAACTTTGGTTATAACAAAAATTACACCTGATAAAGAGAAAAACCTTGTTATCCAAACCGTGTTGCCATGTTTTTGTTTTTAAATTCGATAATTATCGTATTTATTATCGGATTTGTCAACTGATTGCTTAAGTAAAACGATATGACGCCCATAAGGATTAAAAAAAATTACTATCGTTATTTACAACTAAGTAGGCTGAGCCAATTTTAACAAAGCCATGCGATTAAGGATTTTATCTTGATTATCAACACCAAATTTCCAATTTCTGCTATTGATAATAAGAATTTTAGAGTAAAAATGGAAAGTATTTGAGTTTTTTCAGGATTTTTCAGGAACTGAGCATAAAGTGTCAAAATTCAGAATTTATTCTATTTGATCATGTAAAAGAACTTCCCTGCTAAATTAAGTATACTGTCTCCTCCAAACGTTTTTTTAAGTGTATTGCCTTTATTGGGCAAAAATTTGAAAGTTTTACAATGCCCTGCATAGTTTTCAAAAATGTTAAACACGCTATGCCATAATTATAGACCTTTATTGTGTTCAAAAACCGTTTAAAAAGTTCTTACAGTGCCTCAAATTATTTAAATTATTGTGAAGTGTACAACCTTGAATATTTTTTTGTGCAAAATAGGAAAGTGATGAAATAATTGGCACGGTAGCTTCTTCGAGATGAATCAAACACGTCTTGTATCTTGGCAAATTTACTGTTATAATGTTTAATAAATTCTGCCGAGTTGATAAAACTGATGTAAAAGAGGTTAATGCTTTGTTAACGTAAAATTTATGTCACAATTAATTATAATTATTTAAATGTATGCATACGCCTAGTTAAATTAACTAAAAAATAAAAAAGCAGTAAAAAAATGCATAAATATTTTGTTTAAAACCGCTATTATAGTTATTATAATTATGTAACTGTATTAAAAATTGCTTTTTTGTTGCAGTTTTGGGAGGTTATTTCAGAAGAACATGGCATTGATCCCAGTGGAATTTATATGGGACAAAGCGACCTTCAACTAGAAAGAATAAATGTCTATTATAACGAAGCCTCAGGTACTTTCTTTATCTTTTATGTAGGGTTTAGCAGCTTACTGCTATTGGAAAGTTATCATGTACATTTCAGAAAGATTAGATACATGTTGTGTTTTGGTTCGTCAAATACAAAGATTGCTACGATTTTAAGAAAAAATCTTAAATTAATTTTAAAAGTTCTTCGCGTGAAATGTTCTTGTTATCTATCTTTGGGTTCTTTTATAAACCTATTTAGAGTATAATTCTTTTCAAAATCAATGAAAAAGTAAAGTACCCATGTATAATAATTTATCCAAAAATAGTTGACGCTTTTTTTGCAAAATTATCCTTGAATTTATATTAGTTTATCTGTGATTGGCAATCCTACAATATTTTTGCTTCAGACGCCAAACAAAACTAAGTTAGCTCAACAAACGCTTTGGCTTCTCTTTGTATAAATTTAATGAATCCAAACTTATGGCGGTGTCTAGTTACTTACAGTTAACAAAAGCCAACATTTATTTCAATTGTAGTTAATTTTCCAGACATTTTAAACTAAATTTCACGTTTCATGTCGGCTCATTTTTTGCCAAGAATGTAATGAATCATCTAAATTACGATTAAAAAAATGTCTCGAGATGTCTTTCAAATTAATCATATCCGTCTTACGTGACAGAAGACTGTCTCAGGATAATTTTGGCAGTGCATCCTGCATTTAAATGTTTTGTTTATGTTGTCGTGAATGCAATGTCTTGTAATGAAATTGCATCAAGACTGTTATGATGTTGGTTCATCACCAAAAACGACAGGAAGAAGTGACATGCGTCAGTGATTTCAGTATTTGGAGTTGATTTGAATAGTTTGCGGTTTGAATTATCATTTTAAGTCGAGACATATTGAATATTTGTAGAGCTTTTTACAATCACATCCTGTACACGCACAGAATTATTCGTAGTCATGGAAACTAGAGCTAGATTCAGCGCGTGAAACACAGTTTTATTGATATTTTATTAATGCAATTTTTTGTGACTTTACTGTCACCGGTAGTTGAATACTTCGAATTAATATTGCAGCAAGTTTTAGCGATTATAACAGGATTAAAAACCGATTAGTTCCCATCGAAACTCATTTAGAATTCTTGCACTTTATTAAATTGGCCATGAATAAGTTTTTTTTACGTAATTAATTCTTTCATTAACATGCGTTAACGAACTGGAAGATATCGCCCATTTTAACAAACGAAAAAACCTGCTACATCTCCCGTATGGGCTTTTAAAACAAAAAAGATATATAGATAGGTACATGTGGGGTATTATGTTAAAAAAGTTATTCTTATATCCTTGTTCTGTTTTCCTTTCTCCCAAAACTTTTCCTCTCCCATCTCTGCAATTTTTCCTGTGTTTTCTTATTCAGTATCCAAGTTTCACAGGCATTAAATGCTGTTGGTCGCAACACTGTGTTATAAAGGCGGAATTTGGCATCTCTAGATAGCTGTTGCGCTCTTAGTAATTGGTTCAAGGCTCCGGCACATTTATTTGCTTTTGTTAATCTCGCCTCTATTTCATTTTCTTCCTCAGTTTTTCGTAATTCTGGCACCCAGATAGACAAACTCATCCATTTCTTCTAGCCTCATTTTCCCAATCTCGTAGCTATTTCTAGGATTTCATTTTGCTGACTTCCTCCAATAGACATAACTTTACATTTCTTCTTTTTAATTGCAACCCCATCTTAAAAACCTCCTCCACTAATATGTTGGTCGCGTGTTCTAATTCCTTTATATTTCTGGCTATAATGGCGATGTCGTCTGCATATCCCACTATTTGATGGCTCTTGTACATTATATCTCCTCCCCGGTTCAGACGGCTGCTTCTTATTATCTTTTTTTAGTGCTATGTTGAATAGTAAAGTTGAAAGGGGACCCTCTTGGCGTAATCCAGTTCTCACTATGGTCTTCTGATGTTTGGCCTTTCACCCTTATATTGCTCCTCCTACTTTGGAGGTACCTGAAACTCTTTCATACTTTCCATCAATCTTTCCTTTTTATTGCATCGCAAGCCTTTTTGAAGTCGATAAAGAGTACCACTGCAGTGATGTTGTATTCATGGCAAGTCATTAGCGTTTCCTTCATAGTAAAAATCTGATCTATCGTTCCTCTCCCTTTTCTAAACCCTGCCTGATATTCTCTTAATTGTGGCTTAACTACAGCTTCTAGTCTTTTTTTAATCAGAGTCAATACTATTTTACCTGTTACATCTAATAGAGACATGTTTCTATAGTTATCTCTTATATTTTCAAATATAAATCAAAAACTGTTAACCAATTTTTGACCCATTCTCTAAAAAATACATGTTCGTCTTTAAATTCAAGTCAAGAGACTTCTAATAAGAATTAAAATATTTGTAATTCTAGTTGCAACGCGTGATAATGGAGGAAAATATGTGCCCAGGGCAATCCTTCTGGACCTGGAACCGGGTACGATGGACGCTGTTAGATCTGGAGCGTACGGTAGGCTATTCAGGCCAGACAATTTCGTTTTCGGGCAATCAGGAGCAGGCAATAACTGGGCTAAAGGCCATTACACAGAAGGCGCCGAGCTGGTAGACGCTGTCTTGGACGTCGTCAGGAAAGAAGCAGAGAACTGCGACTGCCTGCAAGGATTCCAGCTCACCCACTCGCTTGGAGGTGGTACCGGTTCCGGAATGGGAACCTTACTCATCTCTAAAATACGCGAGGAATACCCTGATAGGATTATGAACACGTATTCCGTGATGCCAAGCCCTAAGGTGTCTGATACAGTAGTAGAACCGTACAACGCAACCCTTTCCGTTCATCAACTCGTAGAAAACACAGATGAAACTTACTGTATCGATAACGAAGCTCTGTATGATATCTGCTTTAGGACTTTGAAAGTTCCCAACCCTAGCTACGGCGATTTAAACCATTTGGTGTCACTTACAATGTCTGGAGTTACCACATGCCTCAGGTTTCCGGGCCAGTTAAACGCCGATCTCCGTAAATTAGCTGTAAATATGGTTCCTTTCCCTCGACTTCACTTCTTCATGCCCGGTTTCGCTCCATTGACGTCTCGCGGAAGCCAGCAATACAGAGCCCTCTCGGTTCCAGAACTTACCCAACAGATGTTCGACGCTAAGAACATGATGGCCGCTTGCGACCCAAGACACGGGCGTTATCTAACCGTGGCTGCCGTGTTTAGGGGAAGAATGTCTATGAAAGAAGTTGATGAGCAAATGTTGGCCGTTCAAAACAAAAACAGCAGCTACTTCGTCGAATGGATACCTAACAACGTGAAGACAGCGGTTTGTGATATACCACCAACTGGTCTGAAGATGTCTTCAACGTTCATCGGCAATACAACAGCCATTCAAGAACTTTTCAAGAGAATATCGGAACAGTTCGCTGCCATGTTCCGTCGTAAGGCTTTTTTGCACTGGTACACAGGCGAAGGGATGGACGAAATGGAATTTACAGAGGCTGAATCTAACATGAACGACTTGGTGTCCGAATACCAGCAATACCAGGAAGCCACTGCCGATGAGGAATACGAAGTTGAAGAAGAACCAGCAGCCGACGACTTCAACTGCTAAAAAATAAATTTTAAAAAAGTCACGTTAATTCTAATAAATTTTTTATTTATTAGATACGAAAAGTTGGGCAATCTTGCAAAATTATTTTTATTTGTTACTTTTAGTTTAATTATGTATAAACTTTAGTTATTACCCTTTTAATTTTTTATAAAAATGGTAGTCTATATTCGTTTTATTTTATATCGAAACATTAATTAGGTCCTGTAAGCTTTTATATATAATTTTATTTATTTCTTTTTGTCTTGTGGAGTAAAGACTGAATTTTATACTTTTTCACCGCAGGATATAATAAATATACATGCAGTATCTGTGTTTTTATTGCTTAAATTATTTCTAAAGTTATTTCGTTGGCGTTGCCACAAAAAGTACTCTGATATCACCAATAATCTTGGTCAAAAGTGACACCTTTTTAACGAATCGTTCGGCATTTTCTATGAGAAAGTCCGATTTCTTGAGAGAGGCGTTTCAAAAGTTTTGTAAGCTCTTGTTCCATATGTTGTCAAACGTCATTAACAACTTCTTCTGTACGAACGGTTGGCCTACCAGCACCTTTTTTATGAGTCAAGAGCCAGTTTCGCGAAACACACAAACACAATTTTGTAAGACAGGCATACATTTTTTTTGGCATCATTGCTAAGTCTGGGAAGTCCTCCCGAAAACGGTCCAAACATAAACGCTGATTGTATTCTCAAATTCCATGTTCGAAAATAGGCTTCGACTATGCAAACTTTATGCTCTATGGTGAAACCCATAATTAAAAGATTACACAAGGAAGAAAACTTCACCAGAACTTCTTTACAAATTTTGACAATCAAAAAACCATTGACATGAATGAACGACAATAATTATTTTAAAATCCATTAGCACCCTTGACCAAGATAATTTCTGATATCATGGTACAAACAGCACTTTCAAAACTGACAAATTCGATCAATTTGTTTAAAAGGCAAAGCTTTCAACCTAACAACTAAAAAGTCTCTGCTCGCATGACCCGGCAATGGATTACAGAATTTTGAGTTTTATTTGTCATTTTGACGTTAACAAATTTTGATCTTGTGCAACACAAGGTTATGGTTGTTGCATATAAGAAATTTGGCAATCCATTTATTTATTTAAATTGTGCTAATATGGTAAGATGTAATCTAAAACTAATAAGCTATTTAGTTTGTTGTATCACGGTGGTAAGTTATTAAGGTATAGTTAATGTAACCGATTTTTAGTTTAGTCTTTATTTAAAATTTGCATTAAAGTTTATCTTATTTTTCAATGAACATAGTTTTGTACCAATCGTTGCATTTAATATGAGTGCGTAATACTAGCGGGGTATTTAAAGTTGCTTGCAATAAAAAAATAACTTAATTAAGTCTAAACGGTAATTTTAATTTGAGTACTGTCTCGACCATTTTGTTAATTTTTCAACGCTTTTGGAATAATTGGTGTTTTTTTTAAACCAAAATCAATTTTTTATCATCGAAAATTGCCACTCTAGCATCTACAGTGTAACATTATGTATCTATATTTATCATAAACTATGTTTTTATTACATGCTGTATATTTTTTTGCAGATTAAACACATTGTTGTTATAGTATTAGAGGCTACTCTGAACTGCACACTGCCCCGTTATTTTCAAGTTGAAAAGGAAAATTGCGTTTTTATGGATAAAATTGTGTATATTTGGTCATCTACAATTTTGTTAGCCTGCTTTTTATTGATTATTGGTATTGTAAAGGTACATATAGTGGTTAATAAGAACAGATGTGAGTGAAATATTAACAATAAATTGTATTCGTTTTGAGAATCATTTTTACCAGACCTGCTGTTGCAGGATGTACAGCAATTAGTATTAATTTGGATCGTAGCTAAATTATTGGCATGGCATATTTTCTTGATGATTTGTTTCATCTATTTGGCAAACTATGCATTTGTGAAAACCGAATGGCAATATAAGGTGCTTTTGTCCGTTGCAATGGTTTTATTTTTTGGTAAGTTAGAAAATACAGATTGTATTAAATTTAAGATGGATATGTTTTATAATTGGATAAATGAATTGTTTCACTAAGAAGGAAGGGTTAAGATATGTTGTCGCTAAAATCTTATCAAGGCTGTGTTTATTGCATCAAGAACATCAAAAATTAATGTTGTGCAGAGTTATACTTGCCATTGATAATTTACAGAAGAAAAATAGAATAATAAAGTTGATTTTTGCGATCACGTTGGCCATGAAACCGTCAGAGATAAAACCTAAATTTTTCTATTTACCAAGTAAAATGGTGCAAAGTTTTCGAAAAGAACTTTAGCGGTTCCGGAAAAAAACGTGCAGAAATTGGGCATATCTGTGATAACTAAATCTTTGCGACTTTCATAGGCCTTTAACAAAGGAAAACCTTTTTTTTTTACAAGGGTCTCGTTTTTCACGTTTTTCTCCGAAACCATTTACAGTTTTTTCAAAAACCTTGCACCATTTTACATTCAAAGGATGCGCGCATTGACATAGGACAAATTTTGATTTTATCTCAGACGGTTTTAAGGCCAACGCGATTCCAAAAATGATGTTTATTTTTCATGTTTATAGTTTTTTTAATCTATGTTGCAATATTGCAATCATCAATGGCACGTGTAACTCTGCAAAACATTATTTTTGATGTTATTGATGCAAAACACAGCCTTAACTAGGCTCGTGCGACAATATATCGTGACCCTCTCTTTCAAGTTTTCAAACTTTTTTTTTGCCTTACAAAATTATTTTACAAACAAAATGCAACTTGTTTGTTTTACTTTTAACCCACAACTGGTGTAAATATAGTGACTAGACAATTTAAGAAGAAAAAGAGAACGTTTTAACAAAAAGGGTTATTAATGTTAAAAAAAAAATATTAAGGTGGAGTTTATAACACTTCATGAAACTTTTTAAAACCGTAATGTTAGCAAACTAAGGATGCTTGATTTAAAAAAAAAATGTTAGCAGGTCTAAGAAGTTTAAATACGATTGCTCTAGTTTAAAAGTTGTACGATTTTTGTTCGTATAAAGTGCAAATAGTATAGTATCTTATGAATTCCAGCGGTAGAGCTCGCCATGATCGTACCTGTATGGAAATATTGGAGAAAAATGGTTCAGATCTGTGATTTCCCATCGTACCTGGAGTACAGATTCCGACAGTCCGCCAATCAAGTAGCTTCAATAGAAGAAGACGAACCACTTTAACATCTACGCTACCGGACGCCAGGCTGTACTAGCAACCAAAATACTTTTTAAAGTTTAAGGCGCCAGAAAAAGTATTGTATATTTACATTCTTATTAAATACTGACTAATGTTTATTACATAATATAATAAAGCAATATTTTGAAATTGTAAAGTAGTAATGAGTTTTTTTTTATTGGATCGCCTACCGTTTCACACTCGATAAATAATTTTTTGGGAATTTTTAATAAATCACACGCATATACAGGGAACATTGGAATAATACTAACATTATACAAAAAAGGGGACAAAAGGAATTGTAGAGGAATAACATTAATAAGTGTACCAGGTAAAATACTGACAAGAGTAAGGGAAGGCAGATTAAAAGAAAAATATAAAAAGCACACTAGAAGAATCCCAATACGGTTTCAGAAGAGGAAGGAATACACAAGACCCAGTCTTTATACTAAGACCAACAATCGAAAAGTGCTTAACAAAAAACAAAGAAATACATTTATGTTTTATTGGCTGACCTGACAAAAGTGGAAGTGGTCTAAAAAGGTAGTAACCCGGCACTTTTATACGGAAGTAAAACGCGGACACTCAAAAATAAAAATAGTAGCCGTGTGAATGCAGTAGAAATGGGATTATCTAAAAAAAACTCCAAGGAAAAACAAAAAATGATAAAATCGTAAGTGAAACATGTAGAGAACAATTAAAGATAAAATCAGTTGAAACAAAAATACAAGAAAGACAGTTGAGATGGTTGGGTCACATTTATCGGATGGAAGAAGAAAGGTTATTCAGAAAAGTCTATGAAGCAAGATCACAGGGAAAAAACAAAGGAGGTAGTCCGTGAAAAACCTGCCAGACGAAGTTAGTAACGCAGCAACGGATAGAAACATCAAATGGGAAGACATAAAAAATCTAGCACAAGACAAAAAAACATGGAAAAAAGTCACCACAACACAGCTCAACAGTCCTACACCTGACAGTAGAAAGACTTATGACCAAATAAAAATTAATACAAAGCGAGTCAAAAATTCAGCAACAGTCAAATATGTCCGACTCTAATGTAGGAAGAAAATAATGTCTCTTTTACGAAGTATCTCTTGTTCAAATTGAAGATAAGTTTGAAGACAAAGCTAACGAAATTTTAAAAATTGCGTACAAGAAAAATGCAAAGTTATACTAAACAAACAAATCTGGACTTGTGGAACATTCATACAACACAAAACACTTGATAGACTCCTCTTAACAAATATATTAATAAATAAAATAGCTACTAATGAGGAGACGATAGTCTTGGGAACTGCTACAGCAATTCTACAAGAAGAGTTCTTTCACAAAAAACAGTTGTACATATTAATGGAATTTATTTAGATCAATAAATGATCACTTAAATAACTAAACCATTTATATTACAGACAACTGCCTTAAAATAATTAGTAGATTCTAAAAATGCAACCATACACGAGGTAATTACTTAAATATCCAAATGTTGTGTCATTTTTGAATGGGCCATAATTTTTTTTAAGTAGTTCTGACAAAACGTTTTGAAAAGAAGCCTCGATCATGCATTTATCTCTTTTAGAACTGGAGGTATTTGACTTTGTATTTAACCTGTATATATTTTCTTCGTTTATGAAAGTTGAGTTGTAAAAAAATATATGAATTAAGTGTGCATAAGGGTTAGATATGATTTGAAATAACGCGTAGAACCTGTCGCCACTTACTGATAGCGCTAAATTATCCACGGTTATTAGTTATCACTAAATAAATAAAGGCGGAGTGTAAGTGAGCGTAGCAAAAATATTTCCTAGTAAGATCTTGCCGCGACGTATCGCCGTATCGTTCCCTATATCACCTGTTGATTGAAGATAAAATGTTTACTTACTTAGATTATGACTGGAAGTATCGGGTATTGTATCTTTGATTACGGTATTTTTTAACGATAAGGTAATGGCACGCAGTACAGGTTATTGTGGACGAATGGGGATGAACCGTTTTCAAGAAAATGCCAACAGGTGGGCGTGGGGTTGATTAATGGGGTCTGATGCGTAAAGAAGGCTTGGAAATTTCTTTTTGCGCTAAGAAAATTTTCGTATGAAAATGTGAACAAGGGACAAACTCATTCTATTGGGAATAAAAAACGCGTAAAATATATTTTCTACACAATTCTGATTTTCCACTTCTTAAAAGCTTCCAAACAAGCTTCTTTCCAATAGTCATAGGTCGCTGTGGATCCAGTTTAAGTTGGTATATCTTCTTCTTAATCGGTTTCTCTAGTACCTACCTATCGGTGTCGAGGTATGCATTTCTATTTCTGTATTAAGTTCCTCCATTCCTGCCTATCGTTAGCTAATTGTGGCACATCTCTCCAGCTAACTCCTTTTACTTCTAGTCTCTACCTCACTTCTTTTTCGCATTTTATTCTTGGTCTCCTTCTATTTCTTTTTCCCTCTATCTGCATTTTCCATCCTGTTTTCGCGTATCTACTTTCTGGCGTGCATAGTAGATGTACAAACCATCTTAATTGATTCGTCACCATCTTTTGCTTAATATCTGTTACTCCTAGGTTTTTTCGAATTTTTCGTCCTTGATTTTATCGATCAGTCTACATTTTTCTATTCTTCTCAGAAATATAGGTATGTAGGTGACTTTATTGCCATCTTCAGTTATCTTTTCAACACCAAAGTTTTTTCGTTAATAGCTATAGCCCTCGTTCAATGCCAAATTAAACTCTCCGCGTTGAAATACCTTACACCTTACACCAAAGCCAAATTGTAGCCAAAGAAGGCAGCCCAAATTATACATCGCCAAAAAAATTGCACCTATTTTACCATTCGTTTTTTATATTAATTTAAATTTCAAATTCTTCATTTTACAATCGAAAATTGTACTAAAAGTAAGGTATCTTATTCAATATTTTCTTTGTGTCGATTCCTATGCGATTTTACAGTCTCACACTGCTTCGTCAGTGAGAAAAGTTTCTTCCTTCATCTATGAGCTGTGTCTTTGGAATTAAAATTGAGGAAGTATAGAAAAAGATGAGTAATTTTATATTAAATATATTAATTCACTCACAGCATGGATCAATTTTATCAAACAAACTTTATAAATTATGAAATTGTCAACTGCAACTCCAATTTGTCGAAGAAGTTATAGTTTCTGTTTTAATGTAAGTGCAACTATGAACTTATACCGAAGTTCATTTACCACAGGGACGGAAAACGTAACGTAACGATACACGATAACGTTATAATAATGATTCAGCTATAATTTTTTATACAATAACGTAACGATATTTTAATAACGTTATATAACGTTATATTAATCAATAACGTTTCAATAAAAGTTATTTTGTATCGTTATTCTCCATAGATAAAATTTTTACCTATGTCGCTTTCTTTTTATTTTCAGAAGATATATTTTGTTACTATTTTAGAAATCAAAATGAAAATAAAATATCTCAACTCAACGTAATTTTGTACTAGGAGTATTTTTTAAATTTACATTTTACAGATCCCAAAAATAATTCCAGAGTTACAAATAAAAATTATTTTTATAACGTTATATATCATAATTTATGTAACGTTATATGACGTTATGAAACATAACGATTCATTTTTTTATTGTTATTTATAACGTTATGTTACGAAAACAAATAATAAATAAAGTTATACAATAACGTAGCGATTTAAAACGTTATTCCATCCCTGTTTTACCATGGGTTGTGTTATGAAAATCCTAAACATTAATTTTTTAAACACTATTTGATTTTCTAACTATAGATTATTATAATATTATGCATTTCATGTTGGAATAATAGCAGCTCTTTGGAGCCCTACTGATTATTATTTTTCGGATCGTCACTCGGCTGTTTCTGTTCTTTCAGTTCCTATAGGTTGTGGTTTGCCTTTGCATCTTGTACGACTTGCTTCCATGTTTTCCTATCAAGCTTTTTATTTCTCCATCATTTCATTCATATTGTTGCTATATCAGCTATCACTTAATCTTTCCAGCGTATTCTTGGTCTTCCTCTCGATATTGTCCCTTGTGGTTTACATTTTGAGATCCTTTTTATTATAGACTGTCCTTCTCTTCTACTTATATGTCCATACCTTACGATAGTTTTGTAATATATTTATTCGTTCTAACTCAAAGTTGTTTTTTACGATTTAATAAAGTGTTTAGGTGAAAAAATTTGTGTGCAACATATTTACGATATAGTAAATGGTGTATGAAATTACCGTTGTTTTACGTACGTACATAACAATAAAGATATAATAATCTACGTCACAACACAACCGTCATTAATATGACGTTAAATTTATTGCTTGATTTTAACTGCGTTACGATCTTAAACACTTCCAAAAATATTCAGTTTTTTTTGCTGTAAAATGTAATTAGAATTTTTATTTTTAAAAGAGTTGTAAGGGCACTTATAATTAGTTTTGTTTTAATTTTAGCGAAAATTGTGCATTTCTTTGCTTCACAAATGTTGTGTACATGAAAAAAATTGGTTTCGCATTGAAGATTTGTTAATTGCAGTTACGTAACTTCGGTTCCTAAATATGGAAATCCAAATTTATTGTTTGCAATTTAATGAGATGAGCTTGAGAAATGCATTGAAGAGCTAAAAAGGGCAATATATCGTTAAAACTTTCTAATATGTCCTTTGAGATGCACCCGCACAACATAATTTTGTTCAGAAAATGGTTGGTGCATTTGGCCTTGCGTGGGATAGGTACGTGATTAATTTGTAATCTGTTGAATTTATCTGTTGTACGGTACATTACGTGTCTGTGTGAGACTACACAGTAACTCACTCAGCGTATTGTGAAAATCTAAACTTAAAAAAAATCCTCACTAGATAGGACCATGAAAGCAGAAATTTATAAAATAGTACAGGTTGTAGCCCAAATGTACCTACATTTAGTGTAACAAAGCGCAACAAGCATTTATTAACTGAACAAAAGAGGTTTGTTCCAGAAAGGCTATGGTTGTAAGATCCAATGTACTATCAGGATTCTGCGCAGTATCAATATCGCGTTTCAGCACAGTCTGAAAGTTCACCGCACGCTTAGTCGGCTGTTGCAACTGTTTTAAATTAATACACGAACTAGTCAGTTTTCGGTCAAAACAGTACGTGAATGAAGGCATGCACTAGCGCTTGGATTTTTACACGCATGCGCTGTTCACAACTGACGTGAGCTCTGGTAAGCTATGCATCGTCGTCCCAATCCCATTTAGTACTGGATTCTTAAGGTGTTTACCCTTGCGATGCGCACATTTCCATGAACCCGATAGACACGAATGTCATTGACAGTTAGGCCAGTCGTGAAAGCGTTCCAACAATGGCCAATACATTTATTACTAGATAGTTCAGGCATGCGAATAAACCAGTTAATGTACGAATTGTTTTTAAATCGCTTGTTGGAACAAAGCTATGAATAAATACTTACAATGCCCATTGTTAATGTAGCTAACTTCGCACCTCTTAGATTTTTTTAAACCTCTTTTTTTATGCAAAATTTATATAAAGTGTAAAGCGGGGTATTCGTACAGCTGGCCGCTGTCTACAGCATTCTAAACGCCATTCCTTCCTATCCTTCCAGCCATTATTCGTTGAGTTCTTTTGTCTACTGCTGCTCTTACACCATCTATCCATCTCTTTTTCCTCGTCCCCTTTTTCTTCTTCTAGATGGAATCCATGTCAGTGTTTGCAGTAGTATGTGCAAGCATTCTCTTAAGATGACCTACCAAATCAGTTGTTTTTCTTCAATTTTATCGGTCAGGCTATTTGCTACATTTCTTCCATGATCGTTAGTTGGCGAGACCTTCTCCAGAAATTCATTTCCATTGCTCTTACTCTCTTTTATAAATATTTAGACATGGCCACACTCCAGCTCTGAGGTTATCCCTAGACATTTGTAACCATCGACAATTTTTATCCTTCTTCTCGAGCCTATAATGTCTTTACCATTACATCCAATAGCCATATATTTGGTTTTTTTAACATTGATAACTAAACCCCACTTGTCAAATTCTTCTATAAATTTTTCTATCATGTATTCACCATCCTGTGCGTCTTCTGTGGTCTAAAATTATTTGATCGTCGACGAACAGTGAGTGTTTGTGTTCTTTGACAAAAGTAATTCCCATAGTGTTGTATTTTTAAACTTTGATGTTGGATTAAATTCAGTTTTATTCACAGTGAATGTTATAAAAGGCAAAAATATGTAAAATTTTGCGTAATTTATTGATATTTTTGTATTCCTAAACAAGTTTCCCCAACTTTGATTGAATACGTAGTCATATATTTATATGTTCAGTATCTAACAATAGATAAAAAAGCATTCTCATTTTCATTTGGTGGCAAGAATAGTAAAATTTGTGGCTGTATCAGCCTTTAGTGTTGATAACGTAAATTATAATTTTTCTGTAGCTTCTAAGATATACCTAGTGATAATCAGTAGATTTATCAATCTTTCAACGAAATGTAAACAAACTTGAATTCATGAACTTATTTTGCAAGTTAATATTTCACTTCGTTTGGCAAACGAATTATTTACACTTTAGTTGGTAAAATTTGTTAATAAACGTTATTGTTTACAAACCTCAATAAATTTATTGGTTTATAATACGTTTGCCGTGTATGTGCAGCTCGACTCTAAACATATCTTGCCGGAATTAATACATACGTGATAAAAAACACGCGCTTTTCTTTAAAAAGCTGTTGGTGGAAAAAAAAAGCAGAATTTGCTACAAATTATGCCTTTATTAAAGCCATATATTTTTTTGAAACGCAAGTTTTCATAACACATAGGGTAGTGTAATAAATTAAAAATATAGTTTACATTAAAAGTAAATAACGTTTGTAGTAGTTCTTTGAACTAACAGGAATGCATATTTTTAGCATCAGTGTTTACAAAAACTTTTCAGAAACTTGTAAGCAAGTAAAGTATAGATGGAAAAGTTTAATTAAATGGAAAATTTTATCCTCATAAATTATTGCACTTAACGATATAAGGGAGATTAAGTTATAAAAATGTTTAATACATGTTAAAGTAAATATTGGATGCAGTCTTAACGTAAACTAAATAATGAACTTTGTACCATGAATTATGTAGCCTAACTTAGTCCTAAAAAAATAATATTTGTACCATTTTTTTTTGCAAAACTAGAGCAAAATCAACGGTTTCAAATTTGCCGTAAAATGTTGCTTTTTAAAATTTTATTTGTCTTAAAACAAAGCCATTAATTTGAATTATTTCAAGTCCCAAGTAGGTACATTATAGACTTAATTTTTTTTTTCTGGGAGCCTTTTTTATTCTCCTTATAATTTTTGATGTTATGATGGACTTTTGACGGAAAAAACGGGTTTTAAATCATGGTTATTGAATGAATGGTACCTATGTCGTCTATGCACTTTTCATTCTAAATTGTTTGTTTGTGGTGGTCGTTGGATATTGTAACATTTCCGATAGCACACATCATACAAGAAGGATGCTGCCACAGTTGTTGGTCGAAGCCGTCAAGGTCTTTTGTTTCAAGGCTACCACTATAAAAATGATTGTCATTGCTTTCAGAGAATTTAAATGTTGCTCGTGAACCCTTATCATAACGTCGTATTAAACAAGCCACTCTTTTAAAGCTAAAGACGATAGTAAATTTGGAAGGGATGATTTTCAAAAACTCATTTTCTCCCAAATGCTAACGTTTAAGATACTACCAATCAAATTAGCTTCGAACAGCTATAAATTCGCTTTAAATTCTAGTTTAATTAACAGCTACGTTATTATAAATAAAAAAAATAAAAAAATAAAAAAAATAAATGGAGAAAGCGTTCGACAGAATACAAAGGAAGGATGTGTGGAAAAGCCTAAAAACCAAAGGTATAGACGGGGGAACTATAGACACACTAAAAATAATGTATGAAAAAACGCTAAACGTGGTAAGAACACATAACGAGGAATCATTAGAGTTTGAAACGAAAGAAGGACTAAAACAAGGTTGCGTGCTTAGTCCATTGCTATTTGCAATCGTAGTAGATGAGGCAATAAAGAAAGCAAAAAAGAAGTTCAGACCACTACAGTTGGGGTATTGGAGGATGGAAAAGGTTGAGCTGACGGAGTTATTATTCGCAGATGATATGGCGATGGTAGCAGACTCGGAGGCAAACCTACAGTATAATATGGAAAGACTTAACGAAGAACTAAAGAAAATTAATATGAGGATAAATGTACAGAAAACAAAAAGCATGATAGTAACAGAGAAAGAAAACTCACACAACATTTCAATAGAAGGGCAATATATAGAACAAGTAACACATTACAAATACTTGGGAACAATCATAGAAGGAAACGGAAGACAAGACAAAGAGATAAACGACAGACTAGGAAAAGTAGGAAGAATATATAATACCCTAAAAACGACCATCTTTAGTAAAAGAGAAATATCCAAAGAAACAAAAGTAGACGTAGTTAAAAAAGTAGTCACACCAACTTTATTATACGGAAGCGAATCATGGACACTTACAAAAAGAAACTTAGGTAGAATAAATGCAGCCGAGATGAGGTTTTTAAGAACAATCGAGGGAAAGACAAAACTAGACAAAATAAAAAACGAGACATATAGAGAAAAACTTAAAATAAAATCAACAGAAGTTAAGATATGGGAAAGACAGTTAGGATGGTTAGGCCACATTAATAGAATGACAGATGAAAAATTAACAAGGAAAACGTACGAAGCAAGGACGCAGGGAAAAAATGAAAGGGGCCGACCAAGAAAAACTTGGAAAGAAGAAGTAAAGAAGGCAGCGCAAGAAAAAGGTATTAAATGGGAGGACGTAAAGGAGCTGTCTCAAAACAGAGTGGGGTGGAAAAGAATAGTTAGCAAGAAATAAAGTTAACATAATAGTGAAGCTCACATTAAATATTATGTTAAATGTACTTTTATCGGACTTGTGTTTAGTTTTTATCTTAAATTGGTTTAGTAAATCAATGTAGTCCTACACCCAACGGTAGAAAGACAAATGACTAAATAAAATAAAAATATTATAAATAAGTGTTATTATAAATCACGTATCCTTTTCATAATCAATTTCTTGCAGAACTGTTAGACCTGTTTCAAGACTATGATCTCTTCGTCAGCGGCAATTAAATAAAGTAATAAGACAAAAGAAGATTGCTACTGACTTTTGACTGCCAGTCTTAAATCTTACGACAAAAAATCTTTGCAAGAAAAATAAACTCTTCAAGAAATTAATCGTTTTCACAATATTGTTTAATTCCTGAAATAATCTGTTTTCCTAGATTATAATATATGGGTGGTCCACATAGAAGGGTCACTATTTGGATCTCGGGGCGCCATCGTTATACTACAATATTTTTAAAAACCTTTGAAATTGTTGGCAAGAGACTTATTGGTCTATATGAGTTGGTTTCCTCTGCTGTTTTCCTGGCTTTAACAATATTATTATCTGGGCGAATTTCCATGTTCCAGGGAAATATTCAATGCGACCCTAAGGATCGGGTAATTCCCTAAACCATGGAAAATCGCCCGCTGTTGCAAGATTATAGAAAACAGAAAATACCACCAAAAAAATAATTTCCTGATTTCAGGATACTTTTTTATAGAATTAAATGAAAGAAGGAATATCGCAATAAAATTGTGCCCTATGAATTGAAATTCTCTTACCACTATTCGAAACTTTTGTACATCTTCATTTACTAATAATTAGACGAATGTTATCGCTATGCGACGATTGGTTAATATAAAAGGGGATCTATAACTTAAATCAAATGTTTGAAATAGAACAGAAGCGAAAAACTGCATGGAATTTAATGCCTAAAATAAATGAAACGTTTCATAATTTAATTGAATGGTTGGTGTCCTATGATAAAGCTTGTTACTTGGAATTTCTGTCGTTTTAAGGGGGCGGGTTTTCAGTGTAGCCAGGTCGACTAGCCGGTTTTAACCCCTAACTTCGATAAAAATTCTTTTTTTTATGTGAGTCTTTAATTGGGACTAGCGCAAATGCCGGTACTGATTGTAACTACTGATTTTCCATTACCCCCGTGGTTTTCATTTTTACCCCATTTCGGTGCCACCCAAAAAAAGTACCGCGCCCCTCGACCCCTAGCTACGCCGCTGTCTCGATTATAAGTGCACGATTGTTTCATTCAAAGAACAAAAAAAATACTTGAAAGTGGGACATACACCAAATATGAAAAACGCCTTCATGTCATTAATTCGAAATAAATTCATTCGTTTTTAATGTCCCATAAAAATCTTGCTACTCCCAAAATGCTCATTGGAATATGAACATAAAAATAAACCGTATAATTAGAAAGGCTGATCGAGTGTTTGTTTTGCACGCCTCCTGCGATACCATAGCTCCGAGCTATGTATATTTATGTAAATCAAAGCAATTATTAAAGTTAGACCGCGATTTAGTTTTTTTTTAACAGTATTGTGCATTACGATGACTAGTTAGTGTAATCGCGGGAGGCGATGAAGAATTGACCTTGGCCTTGTGTTCGCCTGCACTCGCTAACGGTACCGTACGCATGCGTTGTAGCATTGTTGTAGTTCCGCATTCACTTAAGTAATATAAATACACGTTTTGATTTGAAGCGAATCTATTTGTCGTGTATTATTAATTGACATGATTTAATTGTGAATGTATATTTAGCGTATAATGGTAGCGAAATAATTACTCGTTTGTACTGATTCATGGCGTTAAACTGACATTATTGCATGTAAGGTATTTTTTTTTTAATGCGGCAAGGTAACTTTACTTGTTAATATAAAATTAAAATAATAAGGAAAGGAACTGGACAGAAATGTATAGTTAACTGCCAAGAGTAAGTAATTTTTTTTCAGGGAAATGGATCTGCAATGTTAAAAAAACCCTACGTAATGCATTTATTCTTTTGATTTGTTAAGAAATGCCATAAAACCATTTTTTGCAGCTATTTAAAATTTTTAAAAAAGTTCCCATTTGCACTTTGCTTTGGCA
The DNA here is from genome assembly GCA_947652605.1 of Elmis aenea. Taxonomy (NCBI): domain Eukaryota; kingdom Metazoa; phylum Arthropoda; class Insecta; order Coleoptera; family Elmidae; genus Elmis; species Elmis aenea. The sequence continues at coordinate 60,223,775 of OX393578.1, read as the reverse complement.
AATATTCAAAAGTGTTGCAGTGGTCCCAGTTTTTTCTAAAATTGTTAAACACATTCCAGGCAGTCCAGTTTTACCTTTAGTTTGTTCAAAAAAGGCCCAAAAAACAAATTTTAACAGCTATTTACAATTTTAAAAAAGGTTCCAATTTGCACTTGGCTTTGGAATATATTCAAAAGGTTTGCGTTAATATAATTTAAAAAAAAAATCGTTATACACACTTCAGGCAGTCCAGTTTTACCTATGGTTTGTTTAAAAAGGCCCAAAAAACAGCTTTTTTCGGTTATTATTTTTTTTTAAGTTTTAATTTGCACTTTGCTTTGGCGAATATTCAAAAGTTTTGCAATGGTCTCAATTTTTTTTAAGTTTGATAAGCACACTCCAGGCAATCCATTTTACCTGTGGTTTGTAAAAAAGAGGCCCAAAAAACAAATTTTTACAGCTATTTAAAATTTGTAAAAAGTTCCAATTTGCATTTTGTCTTGGCAAATATTCAAAAGTTTTGCAGTGGTCCTGTTTTTTTTCTTAATATATTAAACACTTCCTAAACAATGCATTTCCAACCTTAGTTTATTCAAAAACGGTCTAAAATAATATTTGACAACTATTCAACATTTTTAAAAAAGTTTCATTTTGCACTTTGCTTTGGCAATTATTCAAAAGTTTTGCAATTGTCTTAATTTTTCCTAAATTTGTTAAACACACTCCAGACAATCCATTTTAACCTTTGGTTTGTTCAAAAAAAGCCCAAACAACAATTTTTTATAGCTATCCAATTTTTTTTTTAAGTTCCAATTTGTATTTTGCTTTGGCAAATATTTAACAGGTTTGCATTAATTTGATTTTTTTTTTAAATTCGTAAAACACACTGCAGGTAATCCAGTTTAACCTTTGGTTTGTTTAAAAAGGCCCCAAATAAAATGTTTTTTCAGCTATCAAAATTTTCAAAAAGTTCCAATTTGCACTTTGCTTTGGCAAATATTCAAGAACTTTTCAATGGTCTTGATTTTTTCTAAAATTATTTAGCACACCCCAGCAATCCATTTGTACATTAAGTTAGTTCAATAAAGGCCCAAAAAACATTTTTTTGCAGGTATTCAAAATTTTTAAAAAGTTTTGCACTTTGCCTTGGCAAATATTCTAAAATTGTGCAATGGTCTAATTTTTTTCTAAATTTGTTAAACACACCCCACGCAATAAAGTTTAACCTTGGGTTTGTTCAAATTCAGCCTAAAAAACTATTTTTAACAGTTATTCATAATTTTTTAAAGTTTTTAGTGCTTTTTTGCTCTTTTCTTTGGAAGATAATCAAAAAATTTGCAATGGTCTTAATTTTTTCAAAATCTGTTAAACACACCCCAGGAAATCCATTTTTACCTTTGGGTTGTTCAAAAAAGGCTCAAAATTCATTTTTTACAGCTATTAAAATTTATTAAAAAAGTTCCAATTTGCACTTTCCTTTGGCAAAAATTCAAAAGTTTTGTAACGGGCTTAATTATTTTTAGATATGATAAACACACAATTTTTGAAAATTGGCCTAGGTGTTGAAGTTCGCCCTCGTGCTTTGTATTATCCTACTCGCCATGGGCGTCCGCAGAAAAATTTTCAGGGGGCAAAGCATAGAGACAAATAATAATATACATACATTTTAATTTAATTTTTTAATTCTTATGATTTGTTTTCACAACTACTTTCACATATTTAATTTTTACTGGATCCCGGGGGGGGGGGGGGGCAAGCGCCCCGTTTGCCCCTTCCCCCGTCTGCGGACGCTCATGCTACTAGCTATTTGTACAAAGAGACCAATTTTTAAAGATTTCTTGTTTAATAGTTGTCTCTACTTTTTATTACATTAATATTACATGGACTTTGTATGAATTCTAAGTAAAGATACGAATATAAAAATAGAACATTTGTAGCTAATTTGGGAACTCATAGTAGCTTAAAAACCATACTCCGAGCCTAAATTGTAACTATCTAATCATTATAAAAACGATAGTTGTGATAACTTATCACTAAACCTTGAAGATCAAGGTATTTACGAAATTTTATGTTTTTGATGGAAACTATTGTAAACAACGACCTCATTTTTATTTTTTATCGTACTGTTAAACTGTCACAGCTTTTACGCATTTATAAATCAAATACTACAATTAAAGTAATAATTTAATCGTTCTGCGTAGCAGGCTATGATTACGGCTGTCATGTGTTCTTTTATAATGCGATTGGCTTATGTTACACGTACATGTACTTACGTCCATTTCGGCAAATTTCAGTAAACTAGTAGCTGTTTACTTGTAAAAATAATGTTGTATATAAATTGTTTGATATGCACTCTAGAAATTGTTGGTTTAAGCAGGTGAAAATTGGAGCATTTTGATGTAATATAAACAAACTGGGTTAAAAATCAGAGTTGGGAAAAATTTGATTTTTATTAAGGATGTGACTATTTATACATACAGTATGTATAAATAATTGACTATTTATACAATATTTTTTTTTAAATAATTGAGGTAAAGCAATGAAACTAAGAAATCGTTTTTCTTAAAAAAAAACTCCTACGTAACCTTTAACCTAATGTAAAAAATATATATAAATGGAAAGTTGGGCCTTAGAAATAAGTTTATTGTATGTATAAATAGCCAGTTATTCATACATACTGTATGTATAAATAGTCACATTCTTTTATTAAAAAATCAAAAATCATTGATTAAAATTTAAAAAATCAAAAGTAATTTTAACATCCAAAAGTGCCCTTGTTTTAAGAATTTAAAAAAAGTTTAAAAAATGTTTAGAATACCTATACAAATTTTGCTCAATGTAAAATGTCGTTTTCTCTAGTTTAGTTTTTTAAACTCTTAAAATAAGGGCACTTTAATCATGCGTAATATTTCCCAAACAACTCTAAAAATGATTTATTGAATAATTAAAATTTTGAAGAAAAGCAACCAAAAAAACATTTGCATGAGTATTCAATGTAAATTTTAATTTAATGTGACATAAATTTTGAGGGACTGAATATTCACCTTACTAAAAAATTGATCAATGTTTTTTGAATATTCCACGTCATTTTTATTCTGAAAAAGTCTGCATTCAGGTTAACGTCATTTTTCCGTTTATTAATGATGCCTATTTTCTAATTGCACAAGAAATGCTAGTTACTCAAATAATATCTAGTAATTTATGTTGCTTTTTATTTATGAAACGCGTGCTGACGCGTAAAGAAAAATTATGCATTTAGATTAATGGGAATACGCTATATCAGTATGCATTTTTTTAAGTTGGACATAAGAATTATGTGTTTTGTAAAGGTAATCGATTGGCAAAGTTAACACGTTGTCATTTTTATCAGTCCGCTTTGTTAGTTTATAGGTAAACATCGTGACAATTTTTTTTACTAAGAAATTTTATTGGGCCTTAAATTTTGATAATTTTTTTTTATGTACTTAATTTTTATACAAATGAGGCAATTTTTCATACAGCTAGCTCCGTCTACCGCGTCGTAAACGACATTTCTTCCTATCCTTCCAGTCATTATCCTTTAAGTTCCTTTTATCCATTGCTATTTTTACCTCATCTATCCATCCCCATTTCGGTCTTGCCCATTTTCTTCTTCTAGATAAAATCCATGTTAGTGTTTGATGTGGAATTAGATGTGCAGGTATTCTGGAAGACCGTACCAAATCAGTCGTTGTTATTAAGTTACTTAGGACAGGCTCTTTACTGCATTTACTTTTTCCAAGATGGCTTCGTTTCTTACTTTATCCATAATCGTCAGTGGGTAAGACCTTCTCCAGAAGTTTATCACCATTGCACTTACTTTCTCTTTTAAATATTTAGACATGGTCTACACCTCAGCTTTGTATACAGGGTGTTTCTTAAGTATTGCAAAAAAATTCAGGAGGTGATTCCTTATCGAAAATCAAGGGGGGTCTTTCATAAAAAAAAAAATCCTCAAACGTCTCGTTTGTATAGTAAGTCCTTTGTACTCTAGAATTTATTTTGATAGCCTCCTTCCATTTTGTCTTAGGTTTTCCTCTTCCTCTCTTCGGTATCGTCCTTGCCTCCCAAACCTCCTTTACCTGTCTATTTTCCGACATCCTACCTTCGTGACCGAACCATTTTCATTAGCGTTGCTCAATTACTATTAACACTGGTTCAACTTCTAATTCCTCTCTCATGTCTTAGTTTCTGATTCTGTCTCTTCTGATTTCACCCTTCACTCGCCTCAGGTATCCCATTACTGTAGCCAGTATTCTGCTGTTCTGTTTCTTTGTTGGTACCCATGTTTAGGAACCAAAGGTAAGTACAGGCCTGTGTACCGCTTTGAAAACTTTGATTTTTGCCCCTTTTGATATATCTTTTCCCAATAAAACTGTTGTTTGTACTTCCGTATATTTTTGTTGCCACTTGGATCCTTTCGTTGATTTCTATATCCTGCCTCACTTTTGCTTCAAATACACTTCCCAGCTACTTAAAATCTTCCACTTATTCTATCATTTGGTCGTTTATCGTTATGTTATTTTTTTTTCTCTTGATATTACCCTTAGTCTTCTCTTCATATATTTTCATGTATTTCTTTTCCAGAGCCCTGTTTCATCCTTCCAAGTTTGCTTGTAAATCTTGTTTAGATTTTGCGAAAATTGCCAGATGCTTACGCATATTCAGTATTTCGATAAATTTCTATATCCAAATTCCAACTCTATTTTTTTACCTAGCTTCATTGATAACGTGTCCATCATTAGATTGAATAAAGTAGGGCTTATAATATTGCCTTGTCTGAGCTCTTGTTCTGTTATAAACTCATCCTTAAATTTCAGGATTTAAATTCATACAGTTTTTCAATAGTTTTTTGCATCATTAGCGGTTTTACTGAAAAAACAAATCATCAAACGCGTGATCAAAACTATTTTACCACCAGTCCAACCTGCACTCTCTGCTCAACGGTACTTTGAATAATTACAGTTCACAGTGATTTTAAAATTCTGGTCTTATAAAATTAAAAGGCCCATTACCAGTGCGCACTTCCTCAACAATCGAGTACTCCTGAATCGGCTCCAGTATACGCCGCCATAGAGTCGAAGTTTCTTTGTTCCCACACTCTCACTATCCCATTGTAATAAACTTTTCGTACATTTTCATGCGAACTTAACGCATGACTTTCATTTTTTTGGTTTCACTTTCGCTTTTGCCTGTGCGTACGCCTACGTTATTTTAACACGTGCGCGTAAAAGTTACTTTTTCAAGCCGAGATCGGTTTGAGTTGATCGAATTTAACTGTAAATGCACTGGGCTTTTTGCTGTTTGTTTACCGTTTCGTCATTACATGGAATTAATTGTTAATTAAATTGTTTTGTACAATTTAATATAAAGTAATTATTGTTTTTAACTGAAAGGTTTTTTTTCTTCTGGAAAAGATTATTTATTATTGTTGTTTAAGTCTAACAAAACAGCATCAATTTTATTAAAAAGGAAATTAGACTAATAGCTGATGGATAATTGATTATTTATTCGATTTATTTATCAGTTTATATACATATACATTCCTTTTATTTCCATTCGGAGCATAGTGTGTCCACATAGCTCTTCCATTTTTGCTTATTCTTGTACAGTTGATTTACTTCCTTTCACATTTTTCCTGCTGTTCTTAGTTCTTCGTCAGTTATTCTTGTCCACGTATTGGCGGACCTTTCTCTACGTATTTTCTCTGTTGCTTACCATCTCAGAGCTTCTTTGGTAATGCTCGTTCCCTAACGTATGTCCTATCCATTCTCCTCTTCCTTATACTTCTTTCATTTTTCATGAGAATATGAGGGCACTTCTTCCTTTTTCTTCTTGTGCTGGCCACCTGGTTTCTCTTAATTTTAGTATTTTTACATTTAGTGTGTCCATTTCATTTCCTCATTCTTATTTTTTATCTCTGTTTTTAATTCATATTTAAAAAGCAGTTTAATTAAAAAATTTCGTCGCTGCAGCTATCCCCGTATTTAGATCTTCTTCAAATTTGCTATTGTATTTAATTTTTGCAAGCCAAAGTATTTAAAACCCGCTTCTAAACTTAAGGTAAAAATAAACTGACGAGGCTGCGTAAATCAACATGTTCAAATACTCTCCAAAACTTTACAAATTTTCCATTTTGTATGCACTATATTTATATATACTAATGCTATATTTAATGCAAGCTAATGTATCGCATTCTAATTCTATGAGTTTGTAACGACGTATTAAGCTAACCTTGTAATGTTTATTGTCAAAATTAAATTAAATGAACTGCCCATTTTATCGCAAGGAGTTTATCTTTTCATGGATTTTGATCGAGCATGTGTCTAGACTTATAATAATTAAAAATACAGCATCTTTTTAACCGAAGGTTGACATCTAAGCAGAGCTCATTTAAAATGGGATTTGTCTTAGTATAATCTAATCATTAATTGCTAATTAATATAAACAATAATTTAAGTTAAATATCACTGAAAATTACCACCAGTCTTAAGACTTTTGTTGCTTCATTAATTGTAGTCTTATTTATTTGATTAATGATTATACATTTTTAAATAAATATAAAAATAACAATAAACATAACTGCAACTGACAAAGATACGTGAGTCTTGACAATAGATCCATCGAAAAAAGATAATTAATTTTTAATTGTGTTAATAACCAAATTACCAAATAAAATAGTAAGAGACGGGAGACTGAACAGAGAGGAAACAATTCTAAACAAAAGTCACCAACTCATAAGTAACGCCGATGATGTAGCTATACTGGCAAGAAAGAACTAGGAGAGATCACAATCAGAATGGCAGAAGCAGCACAAAAAATGGAAACTTCTTATACACGTTATTTATGGCCAAATTAAGGATTATTATACTTAAAAAATGACTTTTAATTTTTCGTGAAAAATCGAAAAAGTACAAAGGCTATAGTCTTTGCACTTTTTTCTACAAAAAAATCGATTTTCTTTAAACTAAAGCAAATGACTTACAACTTCTTATACACGTTATTTATGGCCAAATTAAGGATTATTATACTTAAAAAATGATTTTTAATTTTTCGTGAAAAATCGAAAAAGTACAAAGGCTATATAGTCTTTGCACTTTTTTCTACAAAAAAATCGATTTTCTTTAAACTAAAGCAAATGGCTTAAAACTTCTTATGCACGTTATTTATGGCCAAATTAAGGATTATTATACTTAAAAAATGATTTTTAATTTTTCGTGAAAAATCGAAAAAGTACAAAAGTAGTCTGCACTTTTTTCGACAAAAAAATCGATTTTCTTTAAAAAGTATTTTTTTTAGATAAATAAATGTTAATAAAACCTTTTTTAAAGAATCTATAATAGGAATGCTAGACCTGTTTTGAGATCCTTGTCTATTCGTCCGTGGCAATCTTATCTATCTCTTCACTGAGGATTTCTATTGACGAAGAGGCAAGTCTGAAAAATAATCCAGCATTTCTTCCAAAAAAAAATTACGCCAAATGATAGGCGAATTTTAATTAAATAATAACATTACATAAATTTTTCTCTAAATTAATTCAAGCATATGTTTATTTGGTCAAAATATCACTAAATTCTTATTTGACACAGTTATGCAATGATCCATACACAAAAAATTGTATAAGTACTAATATGTAAAAGCAAACAAAATATTATTTACAATTCCAGAAAATGTAAATTATGTAAGACTCGTTACTTTCCAATTTTATGTAGAAGATGATTATATTTAATTGCTGCAGAAATTAAATGACTGTAACATATTTTGCAATCAAACATTTCTCGGATTATTCGATCGACATATTAAATAATCACTCTGTGAACCGTTGCTTGGATATTTTAAATGAATAACTCCCCTTTTTCCATCGTCTTTCATATTTCTTCTCTTTGTAATGTACAATCGAAGGCTTACTCTTAGTCTATTGCACATACCAAGAGCTTGTTACTAGTGTTAAGTATTTTATCGGGTATTTGTCTCATCACAAGGACCCGATTTTGGGTTCATCTTGCTGTTTTGAATCCTGCTAGGGTTTCTCCCATAGTTGTTTCTACTTTCGCCTGAGTCTTTCTTCAATTACACAGGGAAAAAACAAAAGAGGTAGACCAAGAAAAACCTGGCAAGACGAAGTTAAAAAAAACAGCAACGGATAGAAACATTAAATGGAATGACAAAAAAAAAGCTAGCACAAGACAACTCAACAGTAATACTCATGACTAAATAAATAAATAATATTTGGTTTTAAGGCACAATTTTTAAGTCACTTGTATTACTCCAGTAAGCAGAAACGTTGGTTAGCTTGGATGATACACATTTCATTCATTCATTATGATAAGATATTTCACATCGACAGGAGCAGTATTTGAACGATTGCAACCTTGTGTTTTAATAGCACTTGTCATAAAATACTTAAAAAAAATTGTCAATGAAAATTCTTACATGAGCATCTTGATAATGGATTGATTGTATTTACGTTGTGGATCATTTGCACTTTTATCGCCTAGTATTATGCTCCGTATCTGTTTGTTAACTCGTTTCAGGGACTTTAGTAACAGTTTCTAACCAAACTACTCCATAACACAAAGTTTAGAAAAAACTGAACGACGTTTCTAAAATAACACTCGTGATGATACGATGGCAAATTCTTAGTGGATCCAGTTAGCCACGAAAATCAAAATTTTCCGTCGACGGCCCAAACTTATTTCAGAGTATTTCCAATAATTTACATTTAATTCATTTTGTTTTTCTATAAGATTTTTTCAAATGTTTGGGATGAAATAAAAGTTGCAGTGTGATAATTTTGTTCCTATTTGGCGAATACACTTGGCAAATTAAATGTTACAATGAAACTGAACATATTTCGCTTTTATATTTAATTAAAGTGCTATGATTTTTTATTTATTGCTTATCTCGTTGAAATTAAATTGTAATGAAATTGTTCTGCATCATCTAGCATAAACTTTAATAAAAATTGACTGTCGTAGCTCATCAGGAACTAAATGTGGCAGCTTCAATATTTGGCACAGTCTTCGGCGTAATCATGAGAGATGCAGTGCCAGCTATATTCAGCCCAAATTATTTATATTTATCATCTCTAATAATCTGATATAGGTAGGTTTCACGCCAATGGAAAAATGTAGTAGAGTGTAAAAATATTCGTATTTATATTCCTATAAAATAACTTTTTTCCCCCGCAAGTTGGCAAGTCGGTTGGGCGCGCGCGAGGTCCCTGATCAAACCCCAGGAATAACGCGATGGAATTTGCAGGGTAAAAGTAAATTATTTTTGTTCCTGGAATGCAACACATTGCTATCAGCTGTTGTTTAAGTAAGAGTGGCAAAAAATTATGTACATTTTAATTGTTTTTGTTTGATAATATCCCTCAGTGCGAAGGAAAAAGAGGACGAAATTTAACGAATTTAAATAGTTTTTGTGCGCTATTGTTCAGAGCGTCCAAAAATAAGGGCGAACGCGGTCTGGAAAAATCTCAAAACGGCCCCGCGTAGACGCGATTAGGTTTCCATATCAAATAAATTCCACCAAGGTTACGCGACATCAAATGTATAACAAAAATATATAAATCACGTTTTTTTTCAAATATTATGCGGGATTTAGATAAATTTTTGTATGTTAAACGCGATAAAACCAAAAAATGCTAGAAAGCCAAGGGCGTACGATGATACCACGTTATATTTAGTTTAATTCCAGATTTATGGTGCGATTGTGGGGTTATCGCCAGAAAGAAGTTTAAAAAGGAACGAATGTGACATACATTTTAATTTAAGCTTAGTTACGTAATTAAAATTGAACATAAAAAGAATAAATTGGTGTATTTCTGATACGGTGAGATGGTTCGGTGACAGGTCAAGTGGTCTAAATGTTATAATTTTAATTAACGTAGAAACGACCACAATATTTTTTTACGCCTTTTTTTAAATGATTGTAGCGCCAATTATGATTTTTTTTATCATAAAAAAACATTTGCAGAACGTTAATTATGCTCTTGTTTTAACAACTATATTTTTTACTGCACCTACTACTTTAGCCAACCAGCAATATGTCTTGATGATACTTACATACTTAAATTCTTCTTCACATCACACTTATTTCCATTTCTTCATAGGACATCCCATTTCTCTATTTCCTTTCGTCTTATACTCTCTTGTCATCTTTGAAGTTCTTTGTTGTTTCATTCTGTAAATTTGTTCTTTATGCTCCTCTATAATCTCTTCCAGATCGTAAATTTCTAGCTCATCTATTTTAATTTCTGCATTGGGCTATTCTAAATCATCCTTCGATCTTTTTTAAAAATGTCATTTCTGCATACTACTCTAAAATTGGGCTGGAAATTCGCTGGTAATTCCCAATGTCTTACAGCATAGCGCATTCAAATCGTAATGTTTTGGTTTTAGGTTAATATCACAATTTAAATATCTACAAGTCATTGGAAATGCGCTTCCTAACAAAGTTGACTCAATTTGGTTTCAATTGTAATCATTTTGAATAATTTGACTACCGCAAATCGTCCTTGAGATGTGAAGCAGATTATTATGCTGACTTTTATAAGTTCTTAAATCTTTACTTTAGAAGATATTTATAATGACAGAGTATGTGCACCAACTTTAAGCACATTAGATTAATAATGATATCAAAATGGTTTTGTTTAAACGTTTTGTGTTATGGATGGGCAACATCAGATACCTATCTACTTGTTCCATATAATCAGGGGATTTGCCTTGTTTAAGGTATTCAAGCGCAAGGGTATCGGCCACCCCTGGGCAAAGACAATAGCCCCCCTCTTTACTTTGTCGTGTAATTTTTTTTTGGGAATTTACCTAAACGTCGCGTCGATCAGCAAATGAACAAATTATAACGCGGGTATATCCCCAAAAACATAATTATATTTATAAAAATAGTACCTATCCTTGTGACACCGAAATGTACAAGAGGTACGTACCGATTAATCAGAACAAGATGATTACTCCTAATCTTATTCAAAATCAGGCATTGCTTCGAAGACCTTTCCCGCATCTGTTAATATTTTTTCAAATCATCATCTTTCGTATTTTTTTTTATTAGTAAGGTTGGCGCTACCGTGCAGCCGACGCCAATTAATTTAAAACTTAATTTCTGCTACTTGTCACCAAATTGTACCAATGAAAATGTATTTTAATTGAATAAAATTGTCATATAAAATACTCATAATAAATTGTTTATAGATTGTACTCAACTATCAATGCTATAAATTTTTTGCGGTTAGTTTTTGAAAGAAAGTCGAATCCATTTAAACAATCTACTTACACTTTACAAACAAACCTTAAACGCTATCTCCACTGTCTGTCCAATGCCACTTGTGTTTATAAAATATTGTTTAAAAAAAATTAGGAAACAAATGCCATATCTAAAGAGCTTCATTTGTCGATGAGACCATGTTTATGTCAGAGAGATTACGGATTTTATTTTAAATATAACAACTACGCACATGACCAACTAGATTACGCATGGAATAATTTTTTTGCCCTTAAAATGACTTAGATATAACTTTATTGATGTATGTATTTGTGTATCATTATCCACATGCTAATGGAAACATTAATTCGTATCTGATTATTTGTTGCCAAGACGCATGATGTAAGAATACCCCGTGTTTTCTTCATTTATCTGGTAAAATTGTTATTATTGTTTATGTTTTTTGTCTAAAATCTCTAGCGCAAGGTCTTGACTTAGCTGAACATAGCAACAAATATGACTTTATTACTTTAACACTTTAATACTTTGATTATTGTAATTGTTTATACTCGTGCAAGCTCAAATTTAAATTTTTTTTTTGTATTCAAAGACTTTTAATTATATGTTAATGCAGTTCTTATTCAATAAATTTTGACAACCACCAAAAAAGGCTTAGCCCAGATTATATTCAAAATGTCAACAAATTCATTGATATGCCCCAAATTAATTTAAATATATTTCGTTAAACATTGCATAAAAATAGTTGTTTAACAAAAAACGATCGAAAAAATAATAAATACCTACGGGTGTGTAATTATTTGTTAATATTTAAAAAACGATTTACTAAATTACAAATTTAAAATTTTAGGGCCAAAAAATTTTACATAAAAAAAAAAAAGATAAATGAACGACTGGCAAATAGATTAGAAGTCTTTTAAATAGCTTTAAGATAGATAATAATGTAATTTATTTGTATTTCAAACTTTTTTTTTAAGCTCATCACTTGCTGCATTTACAAACAAAAACAAAATTGTTTGTAAAGCTTTTTTTACATTTAATGCATCACACATTTAACTGACACAGCAAAATATAAGATTTACTAAGAATGTTAACACACTTAAAATAATTTTTTATTGCTGTCTTAGCAATATGTCAACACAGCAAAAAAAAGCTGACGATCGCATAGTTAATTAAAGTTTTTGCCGATTTTGTTAATTATACTTAAATAGCAAAACCACATCATTTTAGAAATCAAAGAATTTTCACGTGTTTGAAGTCGCTTATACAACACTAAAAGCAATTTTTAAAATACTTTGAAGATTAAGTTTAAAAATACTTTACTGTTTCTTTAATAAAAAGAACCAAACGTAAAATTAAATTTGTTTGCAAAATTGCATGTTTTCAAAACGATTAGAAGTTAATGAAGATTTGGACTTATTTCTCTGTTCATCATAACATACATTCAAGAAATTATGTGTAAGCTTATTAATCAATTTAATGAATATAACTTATTAATTACTAAGATAACCGAAGGGGCTTAGAAATAAACAAATAAATCATTTATTAAAAATTATCTTTTTTCTTAGAACTGGTCAATTTTGAACTAAACTTGTAACTTCCCAAAACTATTCATTTGACATTATCTTCATGGATTGCAGATTGCAGGAATACGTTTTATCAAATAAATAACTGCACAAGTTGGTAGAAGAATAATTATTGCTTTATTTACAAAATATATTAAGCACAAGTTTACCTGTAATGAAAAATATCTTAATACGTCTTCAGATGTATAATATATCACAGCTCGAAGTTTATTTACATATTTTAATGTGTTTGTTTTATTATTTTGTAACAATAATTATAAAACAAAGACTCCTATGTGTGAACTAGTTCCATTTGTTGCACATGTGTGTGAAAATTAGAATAATGAGCTGTAATTAATCATTTTTTGAGCATGAAAAATTCGTGTGCTTTTAATTTATTTTTATATCCAAATTAAATAGGTTTAGAGTGTTGTGTACTACTCTTTGAATAACTGATTCGTTGATTTTGATCATTTGCTCCAGTGTGTTAATTCAGGGATAAAATATTGTATTCAAGTTTGTCAATTGTTATAATTAAGTCTAAAAATGCATCTCCTTTATGAAATCGTCGCAAACCATTCTTCTTTTTGACCAGAAATCCATCTGGCGGTCACTTTGTGTTATATCAGTTGATTTTTATAGTTTCTGCCGAAGCTTCATTCTCATATTTTCCAAAATCAATGTGAAAATTTTAAAAAATTGGCATGCGGACTGGAAACCCCTGTTTTAGAGAGGTTCTTTAAAAGTTCTTTAGCGAAATAATCGCACAAGTCATCGTGATAGTCTTGTTACATAAGCAAAAAAGTTCCGTTTCATCAAATAGTCACACCAAACTTGGTGATCATGATAATGAAATTGATAAAAGCCTTGTTTCTGTTGTGTATTTTAATCTCGAAATTTCAACACCAAAACGAAAATACCTCCTAGATTATTATAGATAAAACTAGAAAACAAAACTGGGTCAAGCAGAATCGTCTACTCAAACACGTGTAAAATTAATAAAAAAAACCAAAACAATTCCACGATTAGACCGACTAAAATTTTGTAGAATTTATTTCAGTGCAGCGATTGTTCCAAGCTTATAAATATTTTCTCTACTGCAGTGCATTTGAAATGAAAAACGTACGCTAAAAACAACTGTAGCAACAAACGGAAGCACATCTTGCGTTGAAAAAGTGTTAAAAATACGGAAGTAGGTCACTCCTGCTGGGCGATGCAGTTTAACATAGTGTGCCGCGCATGTATTCAGACACAGCTGACTAGATGGAGTTATTAATAGCACTGCAGAATACTATTTATAATGGACCCCTGCAAGTACCTAAGTGCAGGATTTGTAGTGTGTTGGTGAGATGATGTAAATGTTAAGGATAATGCAAGGACGTGTTGGCAAAATGTTTGTTTTGAAACGTCTAAAGCAACACACAGACTTCACCAAGAAAAATTTTCAACTGCAGTACCAATTCAAGTAATATTCTCACAAATCAAGACCAAACCCTGCAAAAATCTAATAAATTTTTGGAGTTAAGCTTATAGTTGACAACAGGTCTCTTTTTTAACATAGTTTTTTGTCCTGTATTTTTTTAATGTATAGGTACTTACATTGTTCTGCTTTTTAATATCGCAAAATTTTAATTATTTTAGAGATTGGAAGTTAATAAACTTCCAATACTATTAATGGAACACCAAATTTTCACGAGTATTCAAATTTAATTGTTAGTGAAAAACACATTGTTTTCCAATTATTCAAAGTTGCTGTTTATTGTATTGTAATTGGTTGTTTAAATAGAGCATGTTGTTAAAAGATATCAATTAATTAAAAAAATGTCTACAAAATATTCTAATTAACTTACAAACGTTTGTTTTAAATAAGATATTGTAATATAATTAGCAGGATATGTTTTTCTTACGTATATACGAAGCTATGATAACAGGTTAATATTAATCTGTCAATCTGTCTGTACATACTTTACATATAATTAACCTTATTAACCTATTACACAAATATTTGTTTTGGTTTAACTTTAAAGCCATATCTAATGAAATAACTAGAAAAATTGATAACATTGCATGAATACTAGCAAAACCATATTGTTATATATCACACTTAAATATAAATTAAAACCGAAATTTTTTTTAAAACAAACATTTTTGGTTTTAGCTTCTAGTTAAACAAAGTTGCTTCATTACCAAAGTATTGTTCTTTAAATATTACTTTTAAAAAAATAGAAGGATCGGTTTTAGATATTATACAACGTTTGCAAAAGAACTTATAGCAGCAAATTCTAGTTTTAAGCGATAAATTATGAATAAAAACATGTTTTAAATTATTTAATACGCCTGTCGGTTGATTCCAATAGAAACGTGTAGAATAATTTTTGATATAAATCAGTCGATTATGATAACCTTAAGAGGGCTTCGGGTCTCCGAACAAGTAATACAAAAATGCTTTTAGATTCATTTATTTATGTTATTTAATCGCAGTGCATATTGCTCTTACAATAACACAATATTAGATATTGCAAGTATAGAATTAACCACGTGAGTGGATCAGTAATCAAAAAAACAGAATATTTTGGGTCAGAGGGCAAATAATATTCCGAGAAGTTTTTGTGATTTTGTTTAGAGGAATTTTTGATGAAGTACTTTGCTTAGCTAACATTAAATATATCTTTCCAGTAACGGATGATAAACGAGTTTGTGTAAATAATAATATTTTAAATTAGTACAGAATTTCAAGGACAATAAGACACAAATGTAAAAATTGAAAAGTTGCGCGTACATTCTCGACAAAAAAGTCTTGAAAATTATTGTACGGAAAAAATCTTACATTTTTGTTCTTTCTTCAAATATAAAATTAGTAGTTTATTTCAAGGGACTAAAAACGAAAAAAATTCCGTTCGTTTCTGTTCGGAACGAAAACGAAATATATCGTTTTCGTTCTTTTCGTTCTAACCGAAAAAAATCTTTTTTCGTTTTCGTGAACCGAAATAATAACGGTTAAAACCGGTTTTACAATATTTTTTTTGTCGACAAAAAATCTATTTTTTTTTTCTAGTCACCACAACCCTCTATAAATACGATAACAATATTTGCGTCTCAACTAAAATATAAACGATGACGATGGGGTTTGATGCTCACAGACAGCATATTTTAGACTGGCGAACCATCGCCATATTAAATTTACCAAATCGTTAAACACATTAACATTTAACCATTTTATTAAGTTTAACATCCGTAAGGTGCAAAAACACAACGTGATTAGGTAAAATTAGACACACGATCTTTATCTAAAAATATGAAAATATAGCAAGTGCTGTTTTAAATTTGTTTTAGTACTAAAAATATATGCATTTGAATTAAATAAGATCCTGCTGTAATTATTTAAAAAGACAAAAGAATGAATTCAAGTGGATAATTTACTAAATGTTATAAATAAAAAAGATATTAAAAAAAAACTTACATTTTAACTTGAAATATAGGTACTTTAACTTTATAGTTTGTACATACCATACAATATACATTTTCGCATTCCGTTAAATCTTACTAGCAACACATCTTCCAATAAATCTTCTTTTACATTAGTCCTTTTCGAAGTAAAAATAAATTTTACTATTATTATGTCTAAACGCAAATAAAACATACACATTGATAATATATATCCAATCAAGTGTATATTCTATATTGATGATCTAAAAAACAAATTAGAAATAGAGAATATCTGTACCGTTAATTGTGTCACACGAAATTGCAAGTATAAACAATAAAGTTGTTAATACATATTCACGTAAATATATGGAGAAAAGTGAAGCTCACTTATTTCAAGTGAGATTTTTTACTGCCTCGTGGAGTCTCCCCAGCACAGAAGGTAAATTCGCGTTTGTGTTTAACAAATAAAATTGAAATAACGACAAAACCGGTTAAAACCGGCTAAAACCGGTTTTGGAAAATATTTATTTCGTTTTCGTTTTTGAACGAAAAATAATAATTTCGTTTTCGGTTTCGTTTTCGTTCTTAAAAAAATTTCGGTTAATTTCGTTAAACGTTTTCGTGTTCGTTTCGTTCTCAGTCCCTGTTTAATTTAGTTTATAATTTCGGAAAACTAAATCTTCGAGCACGGGCATAAAAAACGATGAATTGGCAATTGGACATATCCATGCTGTTTTTCCGGTTTTTCCGGAAATGACCTTTAAAATTAAACACCCTGCATATTTTATGAGTAAGCCTAATTTCGTTTGGACTAGGGTTTTGATGGAACAAATTTCTGAAAACAAGGATAAAAACAAATATGCCTATAGTAATGTAAGTCATATAATATAAGGCGTACATTTGTGAATTTAGAGGTAATTGTATTGTTTTTTGTTTTCAGAATTCTAATCCACCCTGCAAAATTATGAATTTGTCGTTTATAAGAATCCTTAACAGGTTTCAGTGAACCTTTTTTGAAAAAATTTATTGTAAGGGTTGTTTTAATATGAAAATTTGATGAATTACAATCGTATGTGTATAGGGGGTCCTGTATAATGCTGGACTGCAGACTCTTATGGTGAATTAAGAAGTTTTCTCTCAATCTCGGTGCTGCATTGATATACTTAAGTGAATTAAAATGCTTAAGTGTATTTCCTCAGTCGTACTAGAGATCCTCGTCGCATAATAGTCTGTCTGTGATGCAACACCTAAGGAGCACACGACCCAATTCATGTTAGTTTCTAGGCTCAGCACGATGTCATAACAATTTTAAAATACATCAAACATCTTGTCTTTCTTTATTTAACGGGGGTTAGCGCGAAAACAGCGAAAGATAATGTCTAGGCACGTTGGTATAAAATGCAACAATCAAATACGTCGTGGGACCCGTTCGGCCTACTAAACGAAAGTGAAATCGAGGTTAGGTTTGCACTTTCACTTGTTCGCGTCTAGCCCAGCGAAGCAGCCAATCAGAACGCGAATTCGCGATGTGTTTTTGTCGGTTTTAATAAATCGAGGCATGGCCTACTTCGTGAAGAATCAGGCATGTAGAATTCGTATTTTAGTGTTTTCATTTTATTTGAATCATTCATTATATTCAGGATGTAAGTGGAAGTTGCTCAATTTTGCGCAACGTTGCATATGATTCTTGTGCTATCTTATAAGGAAACGGATGGAAAACGCCCTTCAACAAAGCAAAAAGATCATGCTGTTTATTTATGCGACTTTTCAAGTTAAGCATTACTGACCACGAACAATTTGTTTAGCAATATAGCGATACCGATCATATTTAACTGAAATTAATGAAAAAAGACACGATAATTAACTTTATCGAAAATTTCTAGTCTAAATTTTATATATCCCCTGTGGCAACATCAATAAAATCTCACATTTTTATTAAATGCTACAGATCTAAACTAATTTTGAGCAGTTATTTATTGTTTTCCTAATTCTTAGATTCTGGATCAATTTTTGTTCCATACTTAAGTTAAGTAACAGAACAAAAATCGTAAAAGAACGAAAAAAGAACGAATTTGGCAGGTAATGGGTTAATGTAGATAATAAATTTATCAAATTCGATGATATAAGATATAACATTTAAAGTTAAATATTAATCGAAAAAGCATAAAATCGTTAGCCCAAGCTTTTTCAAAAATATACACCACTTTAAGTGGCATATTTTGTATCGCCAATTAAGCTTAAACCAAATTCTAATATTGAATGCGTAATATTGTGTGTTTAATTGTGATATAATTTTCGAAATTTTTAAAACACCTACTTAATAAAAGTTCATGAACAAACCTGGTTTCCGATAAATTATATGTTAGAAAATTTAATAAAAAGTTTTTTTTGTTCAGTTCTGTCACAATATTTTTGGAGGAAATCGATGGTTGTATTATGTAACAAGAGGTGTCAAATTTTCTGATATAACCACAATTTTTATGATGTAATGAGTTTATTAAAAGTTATATGTACAATGTGTTATTAATTTTTAACTTGTTTTTCTGGCCTCTTTGACAGTAGCTGTTTTATTTTTTTATACAGGGTGTTTCGGAATTGCTCGGCACTATTTTAGGTATGTGTTCTCTAGCACAAAATAAACAAAAAAGTGCTTATAAACATAATTATGTCTTAAATTAATTTATTACCGAGATATTGAAGATTGAAGATTTATTTCTGTAAAAAGGGTTACAGCTGATGTAGATAAGGCAGTCCCGGATTTTTTAAATTTTTTTCCAAGTTATTTTTACTTAAATCTACTAATAATAACAAATAAATAACAAGTAATACTTTAAGGTTTACTTAATTTGAATTTTCTAAAACTGTGGATTTGCAGTTTAATACGAAATCGATTTTAAAAATAAATTCTAATTTTTTTCGAATTTTTATGAGTTTTAATCCTACATCCATCAAATGTAAGACTTTTTTTAAATGTATATTTTTGCTAAAAAAAAATCTAACTTGGTTTCATGTCTAACAAAATTTCTTAAGAATAGTTTTTACTAAAATTGTGATTGTTTCTAAGTAATAATAAAAGAACGTTACATTATATTTTAATTTGCATTTCACTACAAAAATATGCTGTTGTGATTCTGCTTAAAAAAATCGTTCGGTATAAACACCAAATAATAGTTCTTTCCTATTAAGTTATACAGTGAGAAATGTCTTTATTTACCAGACCCTGTATTCGTCAAAGTTTTCTGGCAAATACAACTCAATATGCGTTTAAAAATCCAATATACTTCGCGAAATTTAAAAGACAGACAATTTTGTACAAGTCCCAAGCTATTTATTTCCGCGGAGGTGGTCCCCTTTCGGGTTCCTGTACTGTAACATATTGTTCTATTGCACCCTCTGGTGATAGCTCCCTTACAGGAGTCCTGAGTTTTTGAAAATCCCCAGAATTTTCGTCAAGGGTGTTTTTCTTAATTCCTCTTGATGTTTTTCCAACCCTAGAAGTCTACGACTAAAGGTTGTAAATCCTTAACACTGGCATACTACGTGAAGGGGTGTTTCTACTTCTTCGCCACATCCTCCACATAAATATCGGTCTCCAAGAGCCCTATTATGTAGAAGTGTTTGTTTAGCCCACAGTGTCCTGTGGCTGCTCTAAAGTATACTCTGCTTATCCTGAGCAATCGTCTGCCTTTTCCTTCATTTGACAGGATAACCTTAAAATGGGCTTGTCTTAATGAGCATTATGTCCCTGTATTAATATCTTCCAAATTATATCGAGTGGTTTTGAATGGTCTAGAAAGGAATACAAAGACAGAATTGGAGTCAACTCATGTTTTAATGGAAGGTGACTCCACCTTCTATGAAATAATACCTTCTTTTCTGTAATAATTGCTCGTTAGTAAAAGTTCTGTATTGTAGTACTGGTAAAATTTTTATTTATCTTCTTCTTCTTAATCGGTTCCTCTTGTACCTTCCGGTGTCGAGGTATGCTTTTCTATTTCTGTTATGTTTCTCCACTCCTGCCTATCGTTAGCTAATTGTGGCACATCTCTCCAGCTGACTCCTTTTTCTTCCAGTCTCTGCTTCATTTCTTTTTCCCAATTTATTCTTCCTCTATTTATTTTTCCCTTCATTTTCATTTCTCATCCTATTTTTGCGTATCTACTTTGTGGCATGCTTAGTAAATGTCCAAGCCATCTTAATTAAGTCGTCTCCATCTTCATCTTTGTTTAAAATCTCGGTCACTCCTAGGTTATTTCGAATTTTTTTGTTACTGGTTTTATCGATCAGTTTACATCCCTCTATTCTTCTCAAAAATCTCATTTCCTGTGCCTGTATTCTATGTTTTGGAGTTAGTGTCCAAGTTTCTGAACTGTAAGTGAGAATGGGTACGTACACTGCATTAAAAAGTCGCGTCTTCGTTTCTTTTGATATTTGTTTCTTACTTAAAAGACATTTATTAGTAGCGTAGTAAAATTTTTATTTATTTATGTATCAAACTCGGGACTGGTAACGCATTATTTCAATTTTAATTGATATGGAAAAAATGGTTTCTATATTCGTCGTATTTAGTATTCGTTCGTTCCTTAGCAACAGATTAATGACGAGCATAGGGCTTCCACTGTACATTTAACTATATTGATATTGATTTTTAGAATTTTTGCCCATTTGAAGTAAGCTTTTGGGAATGTTAAATAATTATTTAATTTGTAGCTTTATATAAAACCTAATACTGCCTTGTATTCGTGCTTTATGATTTTTGTACATTTACACTTGTTGCTTGAGGGCATTTCCTACAAAACTGTTGCACGAATAACACAACTGCTCATTGTACTGTGATAATATATCATTAAAAACAACAAACGACCTTTAAGGTTGTCTTGAGAACACATTAAAAAACCGTTCAACTTATTGTTCCAGGTACGCTATAGGGTTGGCTAAAGGGCTTGTCCGTTTTGTATAATGCGGATCTAAAATGCACTGTCAGTTTAAATAATCTGCTAGTCCATTAAATTTTATTTATTGTTGTTGTTTGCTGAACAGTTGTTGGGTACAAGAACTAAAGTGTGTCAGTCGTGACTTGTGTATCAGTGGAAGTCGTCGCCACTTTTCCTTTTAACCGACTGCCTCCTTCGCTTGCCGATTATGACTTGCATTATAATGTACTCTGTTGTTACGAGTAATATATTTCCTATTCAACTTAGGTTTTTTGTATGTAAATACAATTATTATAACTAGTCCATGATACAATGCAGCGTGGCGGTTTTGTATCAAGCTTAAAAATCGTCAAATCGGCAATGCATCTATCACGATACATAACCGTACCAGTTTTTTATATTTAAATGTCACGAGTTAAGGCCTACATTTACTTTTATTTATGTAACGTCGCTTAACGAAAAAATTAACATAAAAAGTGAATTAAGCTACAACCGACCAAAATTTTGCCCCAAAACTGTCATAACTAGAACACTACAACCGCCAAGATATGACTTCGTATGCTCAGATTGTGTTAGCTCTGTTTAAATTCACTAAAAAAATAATTTTACTACAAAGCGATATGTTATTGCGTAATCCGATTAAACAGTCTATGAATTTAAGTAAACATTCTCTTGTGTTACGCATTTTTCTGAAGATATTTAACCTAATTCCCTAATTTTATGCTTTGTCGCTCTTCCAGGCGATTGATCGCGTGATTTGGAATTATATAATTTTTAAAATTGTTATTGTTTGGTTACGAGATGCGTCAAGTGTTAAATGTATAATTATAATCTTCAAAACAGTTTGATTATTACGCGATCTATGATATCTGAGGTAATGTAAGAGCTAAAAAGACGATTTTTTGAGTTGGTTTCAGATTTTATCTAAAATTTGAAAATCAATTTCGAAAGTAAGAAAGAAGTTTTGTTATTTATCTCAGTATATCTTTGTTATAAGGTTGTAGATTAATTAGAACAGGCATTTTTATGTTTTAGATTACGAGTAATCGAAGGGTGGCTTTTGTTTCTTGATATCTCTTCCAATGTATTCTCTGAGACAGTCAACTTTTTTTTTTTAGAAAAATGTTATTGAATTTTTATACCTACATACCTATACAAAAAAACCAAAAACAAAAGTTTTTGGAGAAGAGTTCATTTTAAATCTGTGTCCAAAATTGTAAATCTTTTTTATGATTTAGGATATTATTATCTGGGTTGTGTGGACTTAGCAACTTAAAAGCATTACAAACTTTTAAATGTTTCGCGAACAATGAACTGTTTAAATTCAAACATTTACGAGTTCACTTCCAGAGCTACAATGAGGTTCCATGTCAAACAAGTTTTAAAATTTTGAACCAGTTTCTTAGAGCAAAGTAGATAAATTACATCTTTTTAGACACGAGAAATTTTTCAACGACAATTGTTCGAGTTACATAACATAAAAGCTACACGCTTGCAGTTTTGCATATTAATTTAACTATACTTATTAATGTTTAAGCGTTTTTATGTGATAAAAGTAGATATTAACTACAATAAACAAAGTTAATGGTTGTTTTCTACACGGTGGCACGTACGTGGGACAATACACGCACGCCTTTTGATTCAAAGAAACGTTTTTTATTTAAAAATTTGCTTTTATATAAATGCCTTATATAAATCCTAAGTGGGATTAAATTAAATGCATATTACGGTGACTTATTTGTTAAAGTTTATTACAGAAATTGTTAATCATAAACAAACAATGAAACAAGTCGCAAAAACAGCTTTGTTTTTATTGAAAACTTGCATTATTTAACTGCAAAAGTGTTAAGTAAACGATGACTTTTAGGGCCTTAAACAATTAAATTGTACCAATAGAACTTTCAACATTTCTTTCACAAGAGAGAACTTGTATTTGTATATTAGTTGATAACATTTATTTTATTTGAGTGCAATTGACTACAGTTTGACTGCCAGTTAAAGCCATAAAAATTTATTTATTGTTTATAAAGAATAGATTGTCGTTAAAAGAAATTGATTGAATAAAAATACTGGACGACTTGTGGCAAAATTCAGGTTATCAAATCAATTCCAATTATAACATCGGACCTAATTAATCGCCCACGTTAAACACAATAACATTTTTTGTGTAACATGCATAGAATATTCTCTGTTTGCCAATTTCTGCCAGTGATAATGATCTTTCGGGGTAAACTTGAAGTCGGTAACGGCCAGAACCCGTATAGATTGGATATTTTAGGTCAAAGAGATGAAAAGTGAATGTTATTATTTAACAATGTCTCGGATTTAAAAAGCACGGCAAGAAATCACACTGAAAGTGAGTATCGGAAAGCGAAAGTATACTAAAAAGAAACCTCTGTGACTGAATGAATTGAATCAACATATGTGTGCTAAAATTGAAAGTGCCTAAAATTATGTCAATGGGTTTGTAGACCACAGTCGATATAGGAAATACGGTGTGAGCTATAATTATGGAATCGGTCTTATAAATGCAGTCTTTACACTCCCTGATGCTGTATGCAGATAGCAGTTGGATGGAATTGAGGTCTTGTATGAACGCGCAATACGAAAAATAGTCGATATTTTTTCTTGCCGATAAACCTGATATATAAAATGAACCAAAAAAGTTCTTTAAAAAGGTTGTACTTTATTACTTCTGTTTCTTAATTGGGTGGGTCTTTTGTACCTAACAGTATCGAGGTATATTTTGCCTCAAACTACGTTTTTCAGCCCATTTTTGCGTACCTGCTTTTTGGCATTCGTAGTGGATATACCTGCCATTTTGATTGGTTTTTCTGCATCTTTTTCTAGGCTTTTTCTGATTTGATCGTTGTCAATCTTAAAAATTAGTTCTACATCCTTCCAGTCTTCTCAAAAATTGTATCTTCTGCCTCTAAATCCTTTGTTTTTGCTTTGTTGTTAGAGCCCAACTCTATAAGTAATTATTAATATGTACACTGCATTAAATACTCTCATCTTGGTTTATTTTAAAATTTTCTTTTTTTTAAAATTATTATTTCTGCGAACGTGGTCCCCTTTCGGGTTCCTATACTGTGACCTATTGGTTTATTGTACCCTCTGGTGATAGCCCCTTAAAGAAGTCCTTTGTTTTTGAAAAACTCCAGGATTTTCTTTAAGGATGTTCTTCTTGGTTGGCTTTTTCCATCCCTAGAAGTCTACGCCGATAATGTGTGAATCCTTCACACAGGCATTACGTGAAGAGGAGTTTCTTCTTCTTCACCACATCCTCTGCATATGTCGGTCTGTGAGAGCCCTACTATGTAGAAGTGTTTGTTTAGCACACAGTCCTGTGACGAGTCCTGTGGCTGCTCTGATGTCTACTCTGCTTCCCCTAAGCATTTCTTCTGTCTTTTCTTTGGAGACCATTGACAGGATAGACAGAATGGGCTTGTCCTGTAACTTTTTTTCAATGAGAATTATGCCGCAGTATTAATATGTTATTAAGACACCGCTTGGCTGTTCCATATGATGTAGGTACCAACTGCGGGTTCTAGTCCGAAGAATGGTGTCTCGCTGCCAATTTTGGCTAGACGATCTGCCTTCTCGTTCCCTGGTATATTAGTGTGTCCTGGGTACCATACTAGTTTAATATTATTCCTGCTTCCTAGTACGTTAAGTGCCCGGATGCAGTCCAGAACTAGTCCTGAGTTTACCTCCAAGCCAAGCCAAAAACTTTTAACGCTGCATGGCTGTCGGACACTTGAAGATTCTTTTATTATTCAAAGTTCTTTCTGAAAGTGTCTCTGCACATGAGCATAGCGTAGGTACACCTCGATTTGAAATATAGTTGCACACTGTCCAAGGCTTACAGATTTGCCTTCTCAATTGAGCCGCTCCCAATATGCCGCAGCCTGTGCCATTTTGCGTTTTTGAACCGTCCGTATACCAGACCAGGCCATTTAGCTCTATTTCTTGACGCTCCCATTATTGGTCCCGTTTTGGAATTGTGATGCCAAAGGTTTTCTCAGTGGCTAGCGTCCTGTTTATTCTATCCGAGACCGTATTTAATTCTCCTTCTTACTTATCAAGCATTTGTTAGCGGTGTCGTAAAACTTCATCGCTGCAGCTATTTCGTTGTTCAGTGCTTCTTCCAATTCACAATTCTCTGCAATTATCGTTTTAAAACATTTTAAATTTGATACCAGCCCTATACTATCAAAATATATTTCTTATGGGATAAGTTTGACGGCAAAATATTAAAATAAGTGTAAGGCTGATGTATCGTGAAATAATAATATTTTAATTTAGCCCTTTGCATCGTAAAGTTGCCCTAACTCCTAACTAATAAACTCAGATCGTATAAACGCGTTTTTTTAATCACACTAACTACGGTTTACCATGTTTTATTTATGGAAAAAAATGTAAATTTTTGATTGAATTTAAAATGAAGTAACTTATTGTTTATTCCATTGCTGGGAGAAAGTCTGTGGTCAATTCTAATAAATATTTAAATATGAATTTGACCCAAATTTGGTGTTTTACGTAGATTTCGTTGTGAATATTTGAATACTTAATTTATTCCATGATTAATAAAGACATAATTAAGTGAACATTGAATGAATTTTATTGCAGTAGCAAACTTAGTCACTGTTACCTAACGAACGTTATAGGATGTCTGAACCTAAAGAACTATTTTGTTATATTAAAGAAGTATTGTCCGACTATTTTGAATAACATTAATACGGCTAGAAATATGATCTTCTAATTAAAAGAACATGCCTTGGGCCTATACCAGAGGAAGAAAAAGAAACTACCAATTATCTTAATAATTGAGTACATTTTATTCGCCAATCTCTAGACCAGTGGTTCCCAAAGTGGGGGGTTTTAATTGCATCTCCTTCGTCAAATTTAGCGAAACGTGGGTTTAGTGCGGTCACGAATTTGTTGACAAAAAAAAGAAACCGACTGCAATGAGCAAATCGAGGTGATTTAAGAATACTGCACACAAAAATAGAGCCGAAAATTAATACTTTGATAGCAGCGCACCAGGTTAATCCTTCTCATTTTACAATTTCAAGCTTCAAAGTGTCTTATTTACAACATCTTTTTTTACTATGTTTTTAGACTTAGGTAGATATATAGATAGATAAAATCGCAAATATTTTACTAGTATATCTTTCTGTTTGTTCGCTTAAAGAAGGTAGATTTTCAGAAGGGCGCTGAGTAATTTTTTTTCTTAAAAGGGGGCGGTAGGACAAATAATTTGGGGGAGCCTATGCTCTAGACAGATTTAAATAAGTTTGCAAACAGATAGTTACAAAAACTATAAAAAAAAATCTTTAAAAGCTCCAACCTCTATACAAACTTGAACATAATTGTACCTACTAAACAAAAGAAAACAATAGGCTTAATTACTACTAAATACAAATACTTTAAATAAATAGGTGTACATTAATATGAAATAAAACAAACAATATAATGTTGAACAATGGAAAAGTTAGTCATGCTGAATTATTCGTGCAAATAATGCAAATCGACGAATCTTTGCAAAATAAAAAGTATATTTACGACTTATTTGAAAAAGAAGTTACTTGTCAATCAAATAACATTCTCAATTAATGTATATGTTACAGTTAAAGCATATAATGTCGATATTAAATATGTAGAACTGT
Source organism: Elmis aenea (assembly GCA_947652605.1). Classification (NCBI taxonomy): domain Eukaryota; kingdom Metazoa; phylum Arthropoda; class Insecta; order Coleoptera; family Elmidae; genus Elmis; species Elmis aenea. The sequence goes on along the minus strand of OX393578.1, from coordinate 60,196,940 downwards.
TTTTCGGGTTGACCGCGTTGAAAGTTTCCTTATAAACGACGTTACGTGCTCTTTTATCTTCAGGGTTGACTCGTTTAATGTACCACCATTGCTTTCAGAAAATGAAATACTGGTTTTCGCTAATTAAATTGGAGAATAATTATATTATTTGATACTTTAAATAGTTTAAATAGTAATTCAATGTATACCATACCTATTTATTACATAAAATAATGTAATTGTACAAAATAAAATATGAAATAAACAGATACAAGCCGAAGTTTATAACTTGAAGAACTAGATAGGTTACAGTAGATTGTTAAAAGTTGGCTGCATTGCTATGTAGTGCTATGCTTACAAAACACCAAATGCGAATCAGGTTAACTTGACAAAGCAAAATTTCTTCGTTATTAATGTCTTTACGAATCACATTCTCGCCAATAATTTTTCAACTGCTTAAGATAGAGACTTGAAATTTTCAGGATATGTTTATAATGCTTATTCATAAGATTTAAACGGTTCATGAAATTATCCAATGTTCGGTCTGTAAGAAACAATTAAAGATTGCTAAAAGCTTTTTTTATGTAAACAAACCTATTGGCTTCATCTTGATTATTTCTTTAAAAAAAGCTTAAGGCTGACCTTTGATTACTGACCAAATACTTAAGAAACACCCTGTATTTAGTTCTAGGTATAACTTGTTGCAAACGATTATCTTTGCAATGTGAATAATAAAAAGATTAATAAAGCTACTGATAAAAAACAAGCGTTTTCAAACTACTCTAAAATGGAGAAGATGCTTCTCTGAAATAGGAAAAGTGATTTTTTAAGTCAATCTGACACTTTTTCACTACTTGGTTCTTAATCTATCAATATCGAAGTGCAAAGTTGTTACTTCCTGTATTCAAGAAATGTTTTTAAATTTTCATAAAACAAAAGATATCCAGCAAAAAACAAACGCATTTGTGAATGAATTTGTTATCAAAATATACAGGATGTTACTACTAAAGCTGCGGTTTATTTTACACATTTTTATCACGAGTTTAAAACAAAGAATGACAATGTTTTTATTAGATCCTTATCGATATCGACTTACTCATTGTGGGTGGTTTTTATTCATTGACAAGTGTCCTAGATATATATTTTTTAGACAAACGTTAAAATTTTAACCTCAAATTTATTATGTGGCTTCCCGTGCTATTGAGTCACTGCGTCTCTGATAACAAATTTGTCATTGTTGAACCAAAATATAAACATTCAATATTACGCGAGGCTGTTTAATCGACAAATAAATGGCGTGTTTAAAAAGTGTTTTGTTTTGCGGGATTTTTTTTTTCGTTAAACAAACACTGCATTGAACAGAAATAATGTGCCAATGAACGCATCAATAATTTGCAAACGTTTAATTAATTACATTTGCAATTCCAATTCACCTAGTCCACTTAGAAGTAAATATTGATGTTATTCGATTTTGTATGGCGCTCTATTGATGATGCAAGCGACAAAATCTATTTTCCGCGCCAAATAATTGAACTTTCGTTGATTTCTTGGGGGAATTATGTCAATTAGATGTATTGGTTTGTATAATGTAGTTTTTGTTGTTGTCTGTTTTATTGTTGCTAACTATTGTCATGATATCTGTATTGAAATGCATAAACATGAGCTTTTTGCGATAGTGCTAAAGAATCATAAATAATAATTTACTTAGTTTTGCACCATTTAAATTACACTAATCTTCACTTTCTTCGACTCGCTAATTAAATAAACTTCCTAATTAAAATGCTTTTAATTAACTTAAAATTATCTGACTTGTAAAAACAGGGTGTTGCATAACCAAATGGCCAAACTTAAGAAGCATGTTCTTTAAGTCAATTAGAGCAAAAATGTTTGATAAACTATAGTCTAAAATTCGATGGTTATCGAGTTACAGACCTTTATAATTTATAAAAAAAAAGGTAATTTTAACATAAAAAAGTAAGAAATACAGCTTTTTTCCCCTAAAATATTGATTTAACAACAAAATGTTTTATATAAAAGATGCATGGCTATCTTTTCTGCGCCTTATGGTACCTATACTCGATTTTGTTTTGTTTTTTACGGTTTATTTGCTATTGCAACCAACCTAGTTATTTTAAATAGAACACCCTGTATATTATTCAATTTTTGGATTGCTGTTTAAATGTACTTTATATAATGTAAAAGGTCATATATCCCTAAAATTAACCGTTCTCGAGTTATTAATTTTTTTCTCGAAAATTGTGAGCAGTGTAGCACTTTTAAAAAGATCAGGTATTTAAGAAATGTTTGGTGACAAGCGAATATCGTTTGGAAAAGAATACAACGTGAAATAGCATTTTAAGCACTTAATTTGATATTTTATCCTTTAAAATTTAAATAAACATTTACGTGAATTCTTACTATTGCGATAGTTTGGGTACAAAAGTACGAAAGAGACAAAAATGTCGTTACAGATAAATGGTCGTTGCATAGAATTTCATAACGGGCCGGTTTAAGCAATTAAAAGGGCCGCACCCGGCCCGCGGGCCGCCTTTTGCCCAGCCCTGCTGTACGTATTTGTGTCTACAGCGAGCTTGGTGGCTGGTTGGTAAAACAACCTAACTTGTAATCGGGAGGTCCTGGGTTCGATTCCCAGGGTCGACTGTCATTGTAGAGGTTTCAGGTGGTTTCCTCTATGGTTAAGGCAAATGCTGTGGCAGTACTTCCACCTATCCTTGCCCATCCTTGACTATCCACATCCCTACCCATTATCCTTATACCTCTTACGACTGAAGAGGTGGTCGACCCCCCTATAGCAGTCGAAAAAACACGTGACCTTTGACCTCTGGCCTTTTTTGTGTCTGATGTTGCCAGAAGTTTCGAAACTTTAGCCAAGATGAAACATATTTATTAGTTTTTAACTATTTGACTAAACTCGCAAAATGTACACTTAATTTAGTGTTTATAATATTCATCTAAACGTAACTATTAATATTTTTTTTCTACGATGCACAACTAAAAGAAATTAAAAGTGTTTTACGGTTGGATCTGTAATAGAGGCAATAAATTTCTGAAAGCTAGTGCCAAACTGCAGGATTATAGTAACAACTGCTAGCCGTATTTCAAGAGAGTTAAATTGCACGCAAATATTTAAAGATAATCGTAGCTCACCGTGATTCGCATATGCAGTCACAGAAGATATGTTAAATCTGTTGGTGATTTTGTCGGCATTGCAATGTACAACAATTTATTAGTCGTAAAATGTCGTAAAGTGACACTAAAAACTATATTCATTAGTTATTACATCCAACGGGTTAGTAGAAATCCAAAATTCTGTATTTACTAAGAGCATTGTCTTACATTTATAATATTTCCCTTAAAAGTATTTGTTGTTTTTTTATTTATTATTACATTCTGGGTATTTTTATGAAAGGGCGGTAATTATCATGTGTTGAAAAGAGGACAGTTCTTTTGAACCGGTGATGCACGACATGCGACCTAATTGTGTTTTCAAGAAATCTGCTGGAAACCCCTTAATATCGATGTTATTAAATTTGGGTCGCACAGTTATCCTTGAATTTCTCTTTGCGGAATTCATCTTAAAATGTTAAATTATGAGCCGTTCTCTACATTACCTATGATTAAGAGGATTCTAAGAAGGGATTAATTTTTTTTATGCACTCTGACGTCAACTGGAGTTGCTTGTGGTCATTGTCGATTATTTTAAGTAACTTTTCATAATGATCCTAAAGTTTGCCGTACGTAGCAAGATTAATTTTTGACTGAATGAGGCTAAATGTTACAAAAAATCGACTTGGAAACCAAATAAATCGGGTTTATGAACGACAACAGACTACATATTTTTATAAAAGTTGTTTATCTCACATATTACACATCTTGTTATGTAGCCCTTTTGTAACATGAAGTTTTTTTAAAAATATTTTTGAACGAATGTGTGCATAATATTTCCACAATGTGGAAATTTAAGTTGTGACTCTATTTATTTATGCAATATCATTTTTTGCATAACAAATTTCGTCGTAAACTTGTTTGCTACAATTATACGGTGATAAAAATTGTGCCAATTCGTTACCATGCAAATTTTATTTAATGTAAAACGTTAACTCTGCGGATTCTTTTCTTTCGCATTTTCCCTAATCGTGCATTAAACCTGAAGGTTTATCAACCTCTGCGTACACTAGTTTATCTTCAATGTTTCTAGAAATAATAAAAAAAAAACAGAGTAATCAGGAAATTTGAGGTTATGACGAATTTATTTCCTAGACGGCTGGGATGGTATAAATTTTTCGCTTAGCGTAGGTGTTCGTTTTCCACGACCTGTAGTTTTTTTCTGTGTTCTTGTAAAGTACATTGACTTTTTGCTTAAGAATCATATTGGCGGTGTTATTATCGTGCATTTTATTTATCATGTTTGTGTATGACTTGCTTTATTTGTTTTAGATTATTAATATAATCAAACAAAATAGCGAAGTCGAACGGTTTTTAAGATTTGTGTTTTTTGCTTGGTCTTGTTTACGCACGTCAGAGCATATTCACGTGTGATGTTTTAAATTTGTTAGTAAATATTTGAAAATGATTTGTACGTTGAGATGTTTATTTTGAAAATAATTTTTTTATGGCAGTTGGGTTTAAGTTACTTAAAAAATAATTATCAAAAACTTATTTTAGTAGCAAGTAATTATACTGGTATAAGGGGCCAGCGCGAAATATTTCCTGGCTCGTGATCCTGGCCCCCTTCCTAATAAATAACGGATTACTTCTACCTGCCAAACAAAGACACAGGGGGGTGTTGCTTTAATTGGACCATCGCCTAGGTTGGGCCACTATCTTAACTGGACCTGTATAAGGCATTTGCGCCAATAAATAGGCAACTTTGGTTGTATGGACATAAACTTATTCTATCATCGCAGGATTTTAACGAAACATGAAAACTATTGCAGGATTGAAGTTCCCTAAGATGTATAGACATGACGTTACAAACCTAGAAGATGTAGATGATTAGGTTCTCATTTTTTGTGTCTTCTATGATTCACTTACAATCAATTCTAATAAGCAACAAGTAAATTTTTATGACTTTAGGCCAGTAATTTTCGATCTCGTATCGTCTCGAATTTTGAGATCGAGACTGGCATTTTTCTGTCTCGAAAATTCGAGACGAGATTAACAATCATCTCGAATTTTTGGGACGAGATCCTCGAGATTCTTGATCTTGACAGTATTTTAATATGTAAAAAAAATAGTTTTAATATACAGGGTGTGTATAAATTGGCGGAAGCGCTACACGTGACGATGTTCTTCGTAAAATTCTAAGTCGAAAATCTTGATACAAAAATGTTGTACCATGCTTCCTATGGCTTCAGGAACCATTTAAAGAAAAAATAAATTGGCAACATTGCATACATTGATTTGCGTTTGGACATTTTTTTATCAGCAATTTTTACTTAGGTATTTACAATTTTTGTTCGAACTGAAAGCCTTCATTTTATTCTTGAGGCTTTCGCGGCCGTTATCCATAATACAATCTTGGTTTCCGGGTTTGGAACCGCGTCTTCTATATTTAGAAGTAGTTGACGTTTCGACCATTGTGTCTTGGTCTTTTTCAGTCGTTTTGAAAAAGACCAAGACACAATGGTCGAAACGTCAACTACTTCTAAATATAGAAGACGCGGTTCCAAACCCGGAAACCAAGATTGTATTATAAAAGCCTTCAGTTCGTAAACATAGCTGCAAACTTTTGGGTATCGTAAAACACAAACTAGAAATAATTACGAGAAAAACAGAGATGACAGCTATGACAATGTTGCCATATGTATTATTTTCATTCAAATCAGTGATTTACATATTTTCAACACCAATTTTTAAAAGGAAGAACACAATATCTAGGAAAAAATACTATTCGAAATTTATTTTTATTCCAAATTGCAGCTTTTTCATTTGCAAGTATTTAATAATAACGCTTATTAAAGAACTAAATGTCAAAACTTTGAGGACCTCTTGCAGACACAACAACATTTTCGTATTAAGATTTTCGACTTAGAATTTTACGAAGAACATCGCCACGTGTAGCGCTTCCGCCAATTTTTACACACTCTGTATATTTGATTAATAAATATTTAGAAGCTAGTTCTGGTAGTTATTCTTATTTTATTGGCGACAAAATCTTTGGCATAGATTTGCTGATATCCACTCAATATTAACGTTCAATTCAGATAAATACTTTATTAGATTCATTTTTGTAAGCTATGTAAATGCTATATGATAGTAGAATCATCACCATCCGATGCAAATTGGTTGTCTTCTTTTTGATTAAATATTTTTTTACCAATAATTTTATTTCTTAATGTAATGAATGCTTATCGCAATTTGTTTAATAAATTGTAGATAATTTATTTTCTGAGTTTTAAGCTAATTTGTCTACATCCTCTTCTACAATTTGCACATACGATGACATAACAGTTGTTTAGGCTATTACCATGTAAATATTTTCCCATTTTTTTTAAACTAAACGTTATGATCTTTATGTAATAAACGAAGTAATAAATTAAACGATTCCCTTCAATGTCTTGATGTGGGTCAGTTAAAAATTATCAGTGAGTAAGAAGTATGTGCAATATATGCAAAACCGTACACCTTCACTTTCAATATGAATTGAAGAATATATCAGATTCTCTCCATATATAAACTAGAATAGGTAATTCACAGTTATAGGTGTACGTCACAGGAAGGTGTAGTTACCTTTGTGTAGTTAAGGCGTGTGATGACTGCCATTGACGAATAAATTAGACAAGATACTAAACATCATAAGCAAATGCAATGCGGACATGTAGCCAAAAAGTTTTTTCCAGCAAGGGTACTTGATCGATGGCGCAAGTGTATCTAGGAAAACTATACCTACTGAAAATTGGGCGAAATTTTTTATGTACATAAATACATCATTTCTTTGACCAAAGATTGTTACCTAATGTGGGGCTTAAAAAAGTTTAAAGTCTTAAATAACGTTTTGCTAAATGTCTTGAATATGGTACGGTTCGTCTAGATGCATTGATTTTAGTTCAATATCATGGAATCGATAGGTTTGTTCCAACAAGCGATTTAAAACCAGTTCATGGATAAGTACATGAACTAGTTTATTCGCATGCGTGAACTATGTACTAATAAATGTATTACCCAGTATTAGCCGTTGTTGGCACGCTTTTACGACTGGCCTAACTGTAAATGACATTCGTTTCTATTGGGTTCATGGAATTGCGCGCATCGCAAGGGTAAACACTTTAAGAATCCAGTACTAAATGGGGTTGGGAGGGCGATGCACAGCTATCTGAGCTCACGTTAGTTCTGAACAGCGCATGCGTGTAAAAATCCAAGCGCTAGTACATGCCTTCATTCACGTACTGTTGTGACCGTACACTGACTAGTTCATGTAACAATTTTATAACCATTGGAACAGCCGACTAACCGTCTGGTGAACTAACAGATTGTGCTATTGATTATGCGCAGAATCCTGATAGTACATTGGATCGTACATAGCCATGCTGGAACAAACCTAATGAGTTTCTTTAAGCAAAATTTGTCGTTGGGTGGAAAGTTACAATGACAAAAAAGGTGTAATTTTTATCGTTATCGATATTCTTAAAAAGCTCATAATAATATGCATAAAAATTCCTAGGCTGTGCGTAAAATTCTGTTGTGTTTACATACTAACTTGGCTTTAAATATTGTGTTAAATTAAAATAAATAAACATGTACATTCACAACAGAAAGTAAAAGTAGATTAAAATAACAATAATTAGAATATTGTGATACTTTTAAGTCAATTTTTCGTAGGTTTTATTAGGCCAATATATTGTTTATTTATTAAAGTGTGAGAATTAATGTAATAACTATTAACATTTCATTTTTTTTGCAGTTAAAGCAAACCTTATTAGTTACATAACAGAGCAAGCATTCACTTATGTTTGATATTTGTGATATTTGGGCATGAGCAATAACTTAATTTGGTGTATAATCTTAGCTTGTACAAATAAACTTATGTTTCAGATAAAATTATGTTTGTAACCTAACCTAATGTAAAATAATCTTTAAAAATGACGTTATAAATAAAAGAGTCACATTTACAAACAAAATTTGTGATATGCTTGTATGCGGCGAAATATTGTGGCGGCGAAAAATTGTGGCGGCGAAGAACTGTGTAGGCGAAGATTTGTGGGCGAAGAATTGTGGAGGCGAAGACTTGTGGGCGAAGAATTGTGGGCGAAGAGTTGTGGGCGAAGAATTGTGGGCGAAGAATTGTGGGCGAGGAATTGTGGGCGAGGAATTGTGGGCGAGGAATTGTGGGCGAGAATTGTGGGCGAAGAATTGTGGGCGAAGAATTGTGGGCGAAGAATTGTGGGCGAAAAATTGTGGGCGAAGAATTGTGGGCGAAGAATTGTGGGCGAAGAATTGTGGGCGAAGAATTGTGGGCGAAGAATTGTTGGCGAAGAATTTTGGGCGAAGAATTGTGGGCGAAGAATTGTGGGCGAAGAATTTTGGGCGAAGAATTGTGGGCGAAGAATGTTCCTAGACCCAACAAATTATTGCATAACTTTTTCTTGCAATTTTTTTTATCCCAATTAATTGTAATGATTTTGTCTGTGCTTGATAGCACAAACTTGTATAAAATAAGTTTAGGTTTTATATCAAAGCTACACCTAAAACTTATCTACTATTTGCTTTAAAAAAATGTGTAGCACATGACACATTATCGAATCAGTCTATCGATAGCTGCGTGTTCAATTTAAAATATGCCCGTTGACTTCCCTTTGTGTAATTAACTTTTGTATTTCATTAACCTCATTGACTCACTTTGCCTATTTATTTTAATGAAGGACATGAGAAGTAAAATTGTGTCAAATTAGTTTTAAATACTGTTCGAACCCTGCTCGAAAGAAAATGAAACTCTAAAGTGTGTTTAGTGCTGAACAAATATGTATATTTACGACGTTACTAGATACGCGATATCGCCGACAAATATAGGTTATGGAGTACAGGGTACTTAGGGAAATACTGTTTGTTTCTTTTGCAAACACGGTTATTTGCTGAAAAAGTGATAAAGTATTTGTTGTACCTGTTAAGGTGGTTCGTTCTGTTGCTCTACTTTACACTTGGGATAAAAAAATCTAATAAAACTTGAAGATTATTGCTTTTGCTACAATAGTACTTAAATTTTGAGATTCCTGCTATATTTGGTCAATGATTTCCTGCCAGTGTCTTGACGTGCGTGTTCAAACCATTTCCAATTTTTTTTTACAACCGTCAAACATTGATTCTTCAACTTTAATCTGTTGTCTTTCTTGGATCGTCTTTTCTTATATCTGATTAAGAATTTAACTAATATCAAACAAAGAGTCATAGTTAAATTAATAAACCATATATTACGAAGAATGTTAAATATAAAGAGATAATATAAAAATGTCATTAATAGTTTTATACATACTTACATACATAATCTACTCCCATTTTACACATAGGATGTAAGGGTGGAGTTTTACCATACATCTAAAATTATTTTTTTAAATAAAATTTCTTCATTTTTTTCTATTCTGTGCTAGATTCTTTGCTTTTACCCACGTTTTCCATTTTTCCTTAGAGATTTTTCCAGTTACGTAGACCCATGTTTCATTTGGTCTACCTGTTTTTCTCTTACCTGGCATTTTACTTTCCCATATTCTTTTAACTGGAATTGAGCTGTCCAATCTTTGTAAGTGTCCCCACCATCCAAGTTGTCTTTGTTTTATGAATTTTCCTATGGATTCTATCTTTAATTCTTCTATTATTTGGACATTTTTAATTTTTTTTTTGTTACTCCTTTCACCTTTCTTAAGTATTTCATCTCGGCTGCTCTAATTTTACTCTTGTCTTTTTTTGATAGCATGTTTCACAGCCATGTGAGAATTGGCCTGTAGATTGATTTATATACTTTCATTTTTATTTCTCTTTTGTTTACGAGTCCTTTACCCAATGCATAATATACTCCATTAGTCTTTTGTATTCTATTATTCAGTTCAATATCTTGTTTTCCTGTGTCTTCTAACATAATGCCCAAGTATTGAAAGCTGCTAGCTTGTTCTATTAGTTTTTAATCCACTTTAATTTGTATTGCATCTTTTTAAATGATTTTAGTTTTATTTTTGTTCATTTCCATTCCATTTTCCGTTAGTAATTGGTTTCAGATGTTTAGGTTTTCTTCTAGATCCCTTTGACTTTCTGCTATGATGCGCATAATCTCAGAACGACATTGGATGATGTATTGTATTTGTACGTTGTATCGAGGAATATGCAAATAATGATTAATGCAAATGAAATAAATAATGGCATGCGCTTTCGACTTTTGCGGAAATGTTTACTGAATCACTTATTGGCGATTATTATTATAAATCGTTTAGTAAATACCCGTCGAACCAATTATCTGTAATATATCGATAAATTTTAAACGAGTAAATATTTATATCCTTCGTAGATAAAAACAATATGCGTTGAAGTAAATTACTTAGAACTAAATATAAATTAGGGAAAAATTTATCGAAGGTTTCCGTCGACTTTGTAAACTGCATTATCTGCCGTTAGTCACATTATTTTCTACCAATGAAGGAATTCGATAAACAATTTTTGTTTGTTATGTGAGTCGTTATTAATTGATATCATATTTCCCTTTGGTCTTGTACAGGGCGATTGTGATCTACTGCGTCACAAACAGACAGATTGACGAATTACCAAAGCATTTGTTTTTGTAAAGCATGCTATGAAAATTTTAGAAGAAGCTACATTTTTCCATTGCTGTTAAACATTTTTACCATTGCATTTTACAAACTTTGTCTTAATAAAACCAGAAAAGATTTTTTTTGAGTAACAAATATTCTTTAAACAACTGATACAAAAACATACTTTCACCCTTTGGTGTCAATTGAATTTTTCAAATCAAAATGTGCTGTCATTTTTTCGATGGTTTAACTGCCTCTCAGGGCCGTTGACAAACGAGATCGCGCCCTGAAGCAAACAGAATATCGTCCCTCAGTGGCGTATGCAAAGGGGTTGGGGGTATCTGAACTCCCCCACCAACTTTAAACACCTATAAGAAATATTTTTAATCGGTTTCTAACAAAATAACACGCGTTACGCATTGCATAAACCTTGTTTAACACCTACAAACAATTAAGCCCATAACAAAACATTTTATTTATTTTTTACTAAAAAAAGATGTGAAGGGTATAACCCTGGGAAAATGGAAATTTTTTAAAAACTTTAAACAGCTAGAAAAAATATTTTAAATCGGTTTCTAAACAAAATAATAAGCGTGACGCATTGCATAAATGTTGTTTAACACTTCTACAAACAATTAGGCCCATAACAAAATATTTGATTTTTTTTTACATGAAAGATATGAAGGGTTATACCCTGGGAAAATGGAAATTTTTTAAAAACTTTAACCAACTATAAAAAAAATATAAATCGGTTTCTGAACTAAATAACACGCTTTACGCATTGCATAAAAGTTGTTTAACACTTCTACAAACAATTAGGCCCGTAACAAAATATTTGATTTTTCTACATATAAGATAACCTACACAATTTGACAATTTTTAAGCACTTTTTTTTGTATCTTTTTAACAACTCTCAGCAATTTTTGTAGTTTTATGCTTTAAAATAAAATATTTAGGTTGATTTGGAGGGTTAAGAATAAATATTAATAATCAACCATGATTTAATCGGGACAAAAATTTTGCTTTGATCGGTCAACAGCCTCGTAAATAAAGGCACACAAAATTAACAAACTTTGAGTATTTTTGAAGTACTGTTCGTAGTTCAAACTTTGATTATTGGTAATTTACGTTCGAGTAATTTTTAATAATTTGATAATCAAGACAATAATTTGGAGCTTCATACTATAAAACCTGTTAATTAATTTACACTAAAAACTGTCATGGGTGTTTTGACAGGATAATAGTCTTTCACGATTTTCGTGTAAATACTGCATTTTTTTACATAATTTTTACCGTTTTTGTGTGCAATTTTTTGCACTAGTACAGAGATTTTGCAAAGGTAGGCATCCGCTAATTATTTTTTTTCTTAAAAGGTACAAGAACATACGAAATATGAGCTATAACATTTTTTTATTATCCTGCTTTAGGAAAATTAGTTTTGACTTAGTAAAATTATAAATTTCTCTGAGGAATTTTTCGCATATCTGCAACCGACTACACATAAATTAGTAATGTTAAGATATTCAATCAGGCTTTTAGTTTTCAGGAAAAGGAACTCCTGTTCGTCCTAGAAATGGGCTTTTTATGACTTTTACTTCAATAATCTAATACCATAAGGGCAAATTGCTCTCTATAAATATTATAATTTGTCGCAGCATACAGACACATGTTTATTAACTAAATATGTACTTTTGAATGTAAATGTAAATTTGAAGACATAAAAAATAAATTCCAACGCCTGATACGATGTTATCAGAGAATTATATGAACAAGATTTATATAGGTGTAGCCAGACACTTCGCGTTCACAACAGCTAAAGCAATTTAACATAAAAAATGCGTCACAATTCAAACACAAACTGTAACCAATTAAAAATGGTTGTTTATTAATTCTTATAAAAAAAAGATTTTATCTGTTAAGTGTAGCTACGCCGCTGTGTGCAAATTTCTTTTCATGTAACTTAATAGAACGTTTGTACTTATCAAATGCAGGTGCATTAATATCGCTTTGACCTTCGCAATCTGATAGAGCAATATCAAGGCCGCCTGTTCTTATTATTATTAGGTTCTTTATGTCTAATATAGGTGCAAATACGATATAAAGTTTCATTGTTTTCTTTTGTGTAACTCAGCGTAATTAGCAACAGATTAACTGAACAAAACACAATTTATTTTAAATTAATTTACACACTTCCAGCGGCTGTAACCTTTGGTTTTTTTTTCAAAGCGAACAGCGTTATTCATTCAATATTAATTTCCAAGGCCATCTCGATTGGAGCAAGAAAAAAAAAAGGAATCTGGCTACGATCGCAAAATTTGAATCGATTTCACTCGCGTTTAAATGAAGATTAACAACGTGTTAATTAATAAACATCGTTTTTTTTTTTAAATAAAACCACAGTTTAAGCGCCTTTAAGTATGAGTAATTAATATCAATTTGAAGTAGTCAAAACAAATATATATATCTTGTGGTTCTAGACGGTTTTTTGTGGACGCGGATGGAACCGAAAATCGACCCATCGGAACCGCGACCTATGCTAAGCTGTTTCGAGGTTAGGATAGGGCAGTTTAGCGCGTTTTTTGCATGCGATTGGCGAACGGCCAGCTGACATTACATCATTCCTGCATGCTAATATAATAAACAGTTTTTTATGCTCGCTCTTTTAAGTTGTTTTAAATAGAGACGTGTTATTTTTATTACATTTCGTTATTTATCGCCATGATTTGTACGATGGTGGGTTTGGGAATTTTGCGAAGATTTGTAGCAGTTGTGGGCTACAAACTATTGTTTTTTATATTTTATTTGTGTTATCGAAAAATGTACGACAGTAAAAACTACGTACATATTTGTGTTTAACAATTTACTACAATAATACATTCACCACGTCGACAAAATTCTTTTTCATGCCTCTAAAAGCCTTTATTTGCTTTCATCGTAGCTCTTTTGACGAAGATATTAAGAAAAATTTGTAATTTTATGGTTTCGTTGTTTGATTATGATCAAAACTTTATTTGTTCTTGTAATTTAAATGATATGAGAATTATTTAAGCACAAGAAAATCAAATAAGGATAAACGAAGATAAGAAGATCAAGCTAATGAGAATAGGACAACAAACAATAGAAGACAGGCTACTGGTAGAGGAATTTGAGGAAGTAAAAGAATATGTGTATTTAGGGACACTACTCCAAACAGAATGGAAGAAGAAAAAGCCATAAATATGAGAATACTAGAAGCCAACAAAAGTGCAGGAGCTTTAAATAACCTAATAAAAGCTACACTTATCGAGGAGCAACAAACTACGTTTGTATAAAACAACACTAAGACCTACAGCGATCTGTGGGTGTGAGACCTGGGTACTGAACAAAAATGCAAGGGAAGCCCTAAGAAGATGGGAAAGAAAGATAATTAGGAAAATAGTGGGAAGGAAGAGAACAGATTAGGGATATATAAGAAGAACGAACGAGGAGGTATATACAATTTTTAAAGAAGCAACCATAGACAAAGTTATAAATGCCAGGAGAATACAATGGCTAGGACATATTGAGAGAAGGGAGGACAGCAGAATAATAAAAAAAATAGGGTGAAAAAACCTACATACAAGAAAAAAAATGGAAGACCCAGAAAAAGATCGAGAGAAGCTGTGGAGGCAGAACTAAGAGAAAAAAACATAATGAATTGGAGGAAGAAAGCGAGAGAGAAGAGTGTGGAAGAATATTACTATGCTCTGGGCCTGCAAAATAGCTTTTATATGTATATTTAAAGTGTAATTAACTTGTTTGAGATTAAAAACCAATTCACTTTTTTCCAGAAAAATCTGCAGAACTGCAATGGCCTCTGCTGTTGTTAATGAATTTTTTTCTTCAAATTTTCATAAACGCCATGTGGGTAAAAGATTATTATATAGGATGTAAACATTGAAGGTATGAAGTTTAAGACAGTTCAGTAACTTTGGACACTAACACAAAAACAAAGAATACAGGCACAGAAAATGAGATATCTGAGAAGAATAGAGGGATGTAGACTGATCGATAAATCAGGAACGAAAAAATTTGAAACAACCTAGGAGTAACACGTATTAAGAAAGAGATGGAGACGAATCAGTTAAGATGGCTTGGACATTTACTACGCATGCCAAAAAGTAGATACGCGAAAATAGGATGGAGAATGCAGATGGGGGGAAAAAGAAACAGAGGAAGACCAAGAATAAAATGGGAAAAAGAAGAGAGGAAAGGGAGGAAGAGAAGAAAAATGAGTGAGCTGGAGAGATGTGCCACAATTAGCTAAGGATAGGCAGGAGTGGAGAAACAACACAGAAATAGAAAAGCATACCTCGACACCGAAGGGTTCAAGAGGAACCGAAAAAGAAGAATTTTTTTTTGCCATTTTAGCCCAGTTACCAAAATTATGTAAGCAAGTTTTGGGTGTTAAATTATCGGGCTGTGTGGAACACGCATTATTCATGAACAAATCAAATCAGTAAATGCCCCAGGGACACTTTTCATAATTGATTTTCCACTTAAGCCTAAATAACAAGTCAATTAATAAAATGCGGCTCGATTTTTGATTAACAACAGCTAATAGATCATTAAGATTAATAACTTTTAATTTTTATTCCATAACTAATCGGTTAAATTATGCGCTGGCTTCCAGGCGACATGCTAAACACCGTAAATTCGAGCTAACCTACTTACCAATATTACCGCTATTAATCTGTAATACCATAATACGGTGCTATTAAAGTAAAATCTTGCTCTATAACCTTGAAGGAATAAAAATTTCCGCAAAGAGATCGGTCTTACGTAAGGTGCTATCTACCGTGTAACGCTTCATTTATGCGGTCAGCATTTTCCACTTCTGTTGCACTTTTACTTTTTAAATTCAGTAGTCGCAGACAAGGAGAGTAGCTGATGTTGTACAGAAATAGAATGTATGTATGCGATAAAACTAGATGATCTGCCAAGCGTGACAGCGTCTAATAAATCGCAAAGTAAAAAGATATAAAACTATGCTGTTCTGATACAAATGCCCATATAACATCTCACAACTCATGGTTCTTATATAACTTGTAACATTTCCATAGTAATCGTGTATTTTTAGGTGAAAACAAAAGTGATTACCTCTTAAAATATCTTTTTTTAAAGATAGATCTGCGAGTAATATTTTGCAACAAATATTGTGCTAGAAATTTCAAATTGTAAAGTCACAAATGTAACTCTTCATATTTTTTATTTTGAAATTGGCGTATAGTAATCTAACCTGACCATAATCTAGGCAACTTTACTAATATTCTTTTAACTATTCTCAGCACTCTAACCTATTACTTACCTTATATCATTAAAAACAATCATATTTCATGATGAAATTAAAGAAAATACCAACCTGAAAAACGCTCCTGGGTTTGATTTAATTACTGGTGAAGTGCTAAGACATCTCCCAAGGAAAGCCATGGTAAAACTGACCCCCCTAATAAATGCTGCCTTTAGGCTTAAGTATGTACCTAGGCTGTAGAAAGTTGCAGAGGTGATTACGATCCCTAAATTAGGGAAACCTCCTCATGAAGTTTCATCTTACAGGCCAATCTCATTATTGCCTTTTATATCGAAACTGTTCGAAAAGCTGTTACTCAAAAGAATGAAGCCAATAATAAAAGAAAAAGAACTAATTCCCTCTCATCAATTTGGATTTAGGAATAAACGTTCAACTATTGACCAGGTACACAAAATTACGAATATCATAGAAAAAGCCCTAGAAAAAAAAAAGAATCTTATTCAGAACTCTTCATGAGAATTATATGGAGATCTCGCAAACGGTAGAGTTAGAGAGTTGAATGAAGAAGTCAAAATAAACTATGATTCGAAAAAAAAATTCTGTGAAGGAAAATCTCTAAAAAAAATTATAGTTTTTGCTTTATTAAGTATCTAATAAAAAGCCAAAAAATGAAGTTTCCGATTTTTGCTTATAACTTGCTTAGTTGAATTCATACTCTAAATCAGGGGTTTCCAAAGTACGGCCTGTGGGACAAATGTGGCCCGCGACCCTATGTCAGACCATCCGCCATCTTGATATCGTACCAGATATTTTTTTTTGTATAAAGATATATACCTATACCCTACACCTACATATTTTGCATTCAGAGATTTTGTCGGTTCTCCAAGAATCAAGGTCTCAAAAACACTTCTGTTTTTTTGGCCCGCCAAATATTCGGAGTCTACAATTTGTCCCGCCTAGTCAAAACTTTGGGAACCCCTGCTCTAAATTATTACATGCGTTTAAAGTGTTGCCCACGCTCTATGGGCAATACAAATCTGAGATCTGCACTTTGTAGATAATAATGTTTTACGAAATCCCCATGCTGTTTACTATATACAACTGGGACACCCTGTATAAACGTTTAAGTCTATATAATGTCAAATTTTTTTCATACTGGATTGAAATTTTTGTTTGTAGCAGATTGTCATTTGTTATATAGCATTGTGGTATTTTTATACAGCATTTTGGTACTTAATTATAAAACATTTGGGTTAGTTTTATAAAGCATAATTCCTGCCCATGCTTGTATGTTACATAATTTTTTTTAAATCTTAAATATTTTTTTTGACATTAAAAATATTCCCCAAATACATTTTGCATGACTCAGTCGCGGAGCGAACATTTATACATTTGTAGGGCAATTTTACTTTCAAAATAAGCATTCTTTCATAACACCTTTCTTTTTTTCAGGTGGATGGAAGCCGCAACCTTTATTAACCGAGCTGACCAGCTCAATTGAACCAAAGATAATCCCATTACAACACAGTTCTAATTGTTGCGCTACAAAGTAAATTGTAAATTCACATCAATTAAGACTTTACATAACGCTGTAAGTAGAGCATGCACTAGCAGCGTACCGTGGAACGCTCAACAATACCTTCAAACGATGAGAGCAAAAGTAGAAAATTATTAGCCATGGTTATGATGTGGGTATATACGGCGATCCGCTGTACAATATTGAAACAAACTAATGTGCGCAAAAAAATCTACCAATTTTTCCCCAAAAATATTTTTGTACCATCAAGTATAACCGAGTTACGATTTAAAAAACAACACCCATTTTGATTTTTGTTTATTATCTAGCTTGCCATGGATCTTTTTATAACATTTAATTATCACTAAATAGGTCTCAGAAAGAAGAACAATTAGTCTTCTTTTTAAACTTCTTTGTAGCTCTATCCCAATAGTGGCCCTTCTATGTGGACCATCCTGTATATTATTCATTTAATTAACACAAAATTCGAATAGGATTACTTTGCTAAGCATTTTGTCGATATTTGCAAATTAGATGTTAATCAGAAACAATTAAATGCGGAGTAGATGTGCAGTTTATTGCATTTCCAGACGACAAACAACTTTGTTTTCTTTATTAAAAAAGTGCAGTGATTATCGTGTAGATAACGTAGATAAATGACTGTAACCTAAATACATGATATTAAAACGTACGTTAAAAGATATACCTTAAAAACATTTTTGTATTACGGATATAACCAGTGAAGTTTTAATCCCTCAACAACATTAGTGCACATGTGTAGACATTGGAATTGCAAAAAAGGATCGGTTAAATACCTAAGGAAGTAGTTTGAATTTAGTTAACTAAAATCTTTTAAACAAAGTGCCTATAGTAGTGTACGGTAAATTATTTAAATATTTTAAGCACTGCTTTAAAACAAGATACAAAAAACAACGCACTGGGGAAAATCTTAAAGAAAAAAGGAAACGTGGGTGGGACAAAGAATCTAGCTAGAGCATACTAGAAAGGACTGATTTTTTTTATATAAAGAACTAATTCTGGTTGTATGGAAAAACTCCACCCTTACACCCTATGGGTAGAAAAGAAATAGATTATTTATTTATATTTTAAAGATGCTGTACCAGTAGCGTAGGCAGAATGTTTTCAAGGGGGGAGTGTTAATAAAGGCCACAGCCTTTTAAATAGATTTTTTTGTTTAACTTTACACACAACACGAATTGCAAGATGCATCAAGATATATTTATAAGAACTTCCCATAAAATTGATTGGACACGTCTCCAGCAAAACTTTACTAGTTTAATATATCCAGGAAATTGGGAAAGGGTAACGACCCCCTTAATTCCCTCCTGCATACGCTACTGTATATTACTAAAAAAGAAAATTACCCCTTCTTTCCCAACCTATGTATTTTTTTTTTCAACTTGTATACTTCTGAATTGATATTACTGAATTGCAATTCAAAAATTGTTTCCAGTTCTTTAGTTGATAATAGAGGGATAGATCTCACAAAAATTAAAATATTGCTTTATTTGTTATAAAATAATTGTCCTTAAATTCTGCACCATATTCCCGTACAGGGCGATTTGATTCGCGTTACCACAGGCGATCATAAATTCGTATTTAAATTACTGTTAATAATTTCTTGAGGCGCCATTTTATGTAATATCCCAAGATTATTTTATTAGGCAACCTACATAATTAAATTCTCCGACTTAATTCATGCAAAAAAAAATGATAACAAAACACGGACCGAATTTTTTATTTCCCATAAGCAACCACTATTATGTAAAATACATTGTTAATTCAAACATAGTTCTGGCTTATTACTTTTATGACAGTCAAACTCGAAAGCGATTTTTTCATGTAAGGACAATAGGTTAGAAGTAAATGCTCGCCGTAGTATTACAAATTTTTTAACCTGCACAAAATGGAACGCAATTATTTGGTCTTTTGTATTCAAATGGTTTGTGCTAGTTAATAGCAGTTTGAAAATGTCTGTTTTCGCTTTCATTCGATGACCTGGTTTCGGCTACATCTAGAAAGTGTACAATGTACGTTCCATCCAGTATGCCATGACACTACGCTTTTGATACTCCGGCGACATGATCTATAAATTTTCTACTGTTATGTCACTAAAATTTCATTTTTAATGTTATGGGGTTACATGCTCGCTAAGGCTATTAAAATATTAACTATGCTAATTGGTGTTAAACACAAATATTTTTAATTTACTCACATCATTAGTAAATCTATAATTTTATGTTATATAATTCGAAGCAAAGTCATTAATTTACACATTTTATTGCAGACTTAAACATATCTATTAATAGAATTGAGGATTTACAAACAAATTATTGTCGTTTACTAAAATCATGTCAACTAGACGAACAATAGATACCCCACTCATGTTTTATAACATATTTAAATAATTTCTTTTAAGTTTAATAAATCTTATTATAAATGTCAAATTAAACGTTAGTGGGTTCTTACTTATATAATCAACTACATAATTTGTAAGAATGTCAATAAACCAGCGTATAGTGCTAATTTAAATTGGGAATTTAGGATATTGTGGGGCAGCACATTCTAGTATCATAATATTTAAAATATTTGGGATGTATTTGGAGAAGTGTTGTTATTTATTAACAGATAAAAACATGCAAAAAGTGCAACTTCGAGGTGTTGTATGATTTATTTAGTTTAATAATTAACTTACGTATAAATATTGACCTTTAGAGGGGTTAAAATAAAGAATGTACAAGCCTACTACTAGTTGCAGATGTAACATTAAATAGACTTATATCATAACTAAATAGATAGAGAATAAAAGTCGTCAATTTTTTAAGCATTTAAAGAAAATATCATAATTTGTTGCAATATATTTGTACAAGTTTGCCAAAATTGAAGTAATAAAATCTCAGTCCATTTCCTTGTCCACAGCCTTTTCCATTTCTGTATCCCCTATCCTTTCCTTTATTCGTGTTTAATTCTATTAATTTTTTGGTGTTAAAGCGTTATTTACTTTTTTCAGTGTGCCATCTTCCTTATCCCATTTCCACTCATCTGTTCCTATATATACCTAGCTTTCTGTACCCTATTTCGGTTATTTTTCCGTTTTTCCTTTCTTCGTTAGCTCTATTCCTAATTTGTTCTTGATAATCTCTATCTTTTTTTGATAAGTCATCCTGCATGAATAGCTTTTCTCCTATCTTCGTTGTTAATTTCCTTTTATTTTGCATGAGTTTTTCTTTCTATCTGATTTGCTAATTGGATTAAGCATGTTTTATGCCCTATTTTCAATGCGTTTGTAACTTCCATCTTTATCTGAAGTTCCTGTTGCATTAAGTTCTCCATAGCATTTTTCAGATCATTTTGTACGTTTGTGTCCATCTTTAAACCGTGAAGTACCACATAGTTCTTCTCTTATCATTTGCCACCATTTTTTGGTTCAGCTCGTGCAATTTTTTGTTTTGCTTTCTCAATTCTATAAATTAGTTTTTGCTCTCCTCTCATCAGCAGAGGTTAGCTGACATATCATTCATTTTTTCTTCCATTGTCCGCATCAACTTCATCGTTGATTTTCTTTTATTTTTCTTTAATTTTTAACGGTTGATCTTCCTATTCCCTTGCTTCTTTTGAATGTATCATCCACTTCTTCGTCTTCCTCCCGATTGCTTCATCTTTTTCTACTATTTTCGTCACTGTACATTTTTCTGCGTTACGTTATAATTTTTTAAATTCTAAATCCGACCCTGTACTTATTTAGGACAAAAGATTTGGAGTTTGTCTAGATTAAAATTTATCGCTGTCACACTGCGGAGAAATCCAAAATAATTGTGACAATTAAGGCAGTCATCTTCTTTATCAGTTTCTTTTCTGTAATTACATGATGGAATTTTGGAACGATTTAAGGAGGATGATATACAGGTTTTGTTTACTTTGGTGGGTGCCTTTTTTGTAAGGCATACACGGGCATAATGGACAAAATAAAAGCACTACCCCCTAATGCCTCATGTTTCCCTATGTTTCTATCTGCTTAGATTTTTTGATAAGATTCTTTTAAATCTGATAATTGTTGTCCTATATAATAAATCAAACACCCCGTATATAAAAGTTTGAACTAATGAATAAGACATATAGTCATTGGAATATTGAATTTTTTTAAATGTGAGTAAAGTTTTTAATGAATTTATACGGTGTGTACATAAAACTTCGAATTTATCATGTTTCCTTGAATAAATTGTTGATAATAATCAGTTTTCTAGCAGATAGTATATTTCAGAGAAAAATTCACTCCGAAAATGCTTTTGATAAACACCGATTGTGGTTAAATAATATCGTCAAGTAGTTATTTTGTGATGCTACACCCAGTTTTTATGAAGTATTAGTATGATTTGGTCCTCGACACCGAAAGGTACAAGAGGAAACGATTAAGAAGAAGAAGAAGAAGTATGATTTGGGCAGATATGTGAAGGTGTAGTTATTACAAAAACTATTTTTAATTAACTTTATTATTCTCAACAAATAAAAAACTTATATTTCTACTTAAATTTAAAAATTTGTGCGAAAGCATGACATTAATTTTATATGTAGCTTGACACCAGAACATACCGACAGACTTACAGGTCACCAAAGATAGTTTATTTATATTAATTTAATGTCATATTATTAAATGTAGAAAAGTTAATTTTGGATTGAATTACGAAATTTGTTTAACCTTAGTTGGTTCTATTGCAGAAATACGTGATAAATCTAAATATTTTTGTTTTATTTCAAGCATAGAGTTAATAGATAACTACTTTTTTGCTAAAATTTTCGAGATCAAAGTAATCTATATATATAAAAATGAATGTATGTATGTATGTTTGTCCTTTATGCATTCCTATACCACTCATCCGATCCTGACCAAATTTGGCACAGACAATCTATAGGACCATGGAAAGAACATAGGCTATATGAGAATTCCCAAAAGTTCCAAAAATTCCCAAAAGAACCAAAATTCCCAAAAGATCCAAATATCACCAAAGTTTCAAAATTCTCAATAGATACAAAAATTCTCAATAGATACAAAAATTCCCAAAAGATCCAAAATTCTCAAAAGGTCAAAAACGTCCACCGGGCGCGAGCGCGAAGCGCGAGTAGTCTGTGATTGATAAAAAAATTCACCGAGCGAAGCCGGGTCACTACGCTAGTTATTTGTAATATTTTTGACTTTCTTGAAACTTTGAGCGTGCATATATGCTAGGTTTTTCTATTAATTTATCTTTAAAACGCTTGAGAAATTAGTATTAAATGCTTTTGTTGTTAAAATGTCTGTTTGAAGACAATAATTGTTAACAATTACTGTTGTACATTTTAGCAGCCGTCTTTATGTTTCGCTTCTACATGTGTTTGTCCATGCTGTTTTTTTTTTCTAGCATTTTGAGTGTAAAACACTTAAGAAATAGGTTTTTCTGTTGAAATTATAGTTTTAAGACAACTATTAACAATTACTTTTATGTATTTTCAGCAGTAATGCTAAAATTTAATTGTTACATTGTGTGTCCAAAGTTTTTTTTTATAATTGTATGTGTAAAATGCTTTAGGAATGAGTATTAAATGCGTTTTTTTTTGTTTAAACTTTTGTTTAAAGACAATTGCTACCAAATATTGTTGTGTATTCTCAGTAGAGGTCTTAGATTTTAATGTTATGTTATGTTTCGAATCAACGTGTGGACGTTTCCTGCTAGTAATTGCATCTCATCGTAGTAGTAACTGTTTTGGTTAAATTTGTTTAGTATTATTATACATTTTCTAGAAGATTATAGGTTATTCGTTGAACTGTTACCATAACTGAAGCTGCACCACAACCTGTATTCGTCTTCTAAAGTTCGCCACCTTGCAGTACCACGGCGCTAGCGAGCCCACTTTCACTCGATTCTAGGTTATCCACGTGTCTTCAACTTTTTTATCTTATTTTTAGTGAACATTTTATTTTAATCTCGGTTTGCTTGTATGCGTATGTGCCTAGAAAGCAATAGCAGCCCAAACTACACTCCGCTTCATGCTTTATCGCGTTTTTTATTACAAGAACCGCTAAAAAATGCGTGTGATTCATCTTTTTTCTCATCACAATAGAAGATGCGTTGCCATTTAAAAAAAACTTGGCTCTAGCCTGAGTTTTAGAACTAAAAAAGTATATTTAAATGCGTTAGTTTATTCATTAATACACTGCGTTCCTAAATTTAGACGCTTTAAAGACTTAATTCAGAATGGAAGTTCTGAATTGGTTGTTTATGTTAGGAACTATTTAAAGTTGACAAAGATTCGATTTGAAACTTATAAAAGTTGTTAAAGTTCTTATCTTATTCGTATGACGTGTGTACTGATTCTGGGACGAAAATAAAAATAAAGTATAAACAGATTTGTTTCTTGAACTTTTGTTTGTAGCTGATGAAATCTTAACGTTTCCGCAAAGAATTGTCTTTTATTATTATTGTAAGCGAATTAATCACGTCATTATACAGGACATGGGCGTCCACAGAAAATTATTCAGGGGGAGGCAAAGCTTGTAAAGGAATGCATGAAAATATTAACGCGTTTTTAACTTGACCGTCTTTCATTTGGTCATTATTGTAGTACTCGATTCCAGGGAGGGGCAAGTGCCCCGTTTGCCCTTCCCTGTGGACGCCCATGATACAGTGTGTTGCATAACCAAAAGACCAAACAAAAGGAGCACGTTCCTTGGGTCAATTTAAGCCAAAAACGTTGTATAAAGGCCTTTATAAAGTTTATAAAAAAAGGTCAATTTTAACATAAAAAAGTATGAAATACAGCTTGTACTTCTAAAATATTGATTTAACAACAAAATGTTTCTTATAAAATTGCATCGCCATTTTTTCTGCGCCTAATGGTGGACTCGATTTTCTGTTGTTAAATACTTGATTTTTTTGAAAATGCTACATTGCTCAAACTCTTCAAAAACAAGCGAATTACTCGAAAAAAGTTAATTTTAGGCCTATATGACCTTTCACATTTTATAAAGTACATTTAAAGAGGAATCTAATAATGTAATAATATACAGCAGGTTCTATTTAAAATAACTAGGTTGGTTGCCATAGCAAATAAACCGTAAAAAAACAAAATCGAGTATAACACAAAGCGAAAAAAGATAGCGATGCATCTTTTACAACAAACATTATGTTGTTAAATCACTACTTTAGAAGATACTATTTTATGTTAAAATTGACTTTTTTTTACATACTCTAAAGGTTCCTATAGAACTCGATAACCATCGAGTTTTGGCCTATGGTTTATATAACATATTTTGCTTAAATTAACTCCAGGAACATGCTCCTTAAGTGTGGCCGTTTGATCATGCAACACCCTGTATAAACGTTGAATAGTTTTATAAATTTTGTTCGCAAATGTCGAAGCCATTAAATAAGTAATTCTTTGGGAATATTGCACGTAAACAAACTGCTGTTTCAATCATTTCTATTGCGATTTGTCTGTATGTTTGTATGTTTTACTACGACTTAGTAAATTTTTTACATATCAAACTTTAGGAATACAAACGTTGCTCAAGTTATTCATCTGAATATTGTATAATAAATGACAAAAAAAAATGAATGATGAATTTATGAATTTGTCAGTAGATAAAAATGTATGTTTTGAATGATTTTAAATGAATTGCACCCAAATTATGAAACTATTTCATCTGACAGCTAATAACAAAAAAATTAACTCCATAAATACACCCAAAACTGAGGATACAAATTTGGAATTTACTTTAAAAATTGTAAAAAAAAAAATGGAGTTAAAAGAAAAGTCCTGGTAAATGATTTTGAATTTGTTGGCTTTTATTATGTCCAAAGTTTTTGGTTATAAGCAAAATTGTTACTGAAATTACTAGTTTTTTTATAGCATTTCTTAGAACTGGATTTTTTTACTATTAATTTACGATAAGTAAAACTATGAAGCAACTAAATATGATAGTGTAATATAATATTAATATTAAATTATCCAGGAAACATTATATTTAAAGTAAATTCTGGTCATATAAATAAGAAAGTTTTCCAATTATCGGTAATAATATTTGTGTTGCAAGTCCATTTTTCATTTTCACGTTTTCAAAATGTATAATGACGTACCTATTGTAATCTAAAAATAAGGCAACACAGTAAGTAAATATTTTTAGGTTTATTATTAACCAACTCGTACGAAAAATATGTTACTATAGCAACAAATTTCTTAATTGTTTATAATCGTAAATTTAGATGTGCGGCATCATTTTAGCTTTATTTTAAACTTTGAAAAATCTGACCCCTCTGACGTTGTTTGACGTCACCAAGCTCACAATAACCTTCATTATATTATTGTATGTATCTGTATATTGATATGTGGCATTATTGAACATTTTATTCAACAATAATAAGATCATGCCACTTTTAAGTTTATTTTTTATTTATGAATCCGTTATCTGGACGTGTTTTTCATAACCTTTGTCGCCTTCGCAGGGGATACCGAAGAGTTATCAAAAGTTTATCTGCAAGAAGTGCAAGATCACTGTTCTCTATTCTGCTTGTGTAGTAAACTTACTCCAATTTCATCATATTTGGCACTTACAATATTGTAGTAAATGAATATCTTGAAAGAAAAAAACACATTTTATTAATGAAGATTTTGAACCCAGATTCATATTCTAGGAAAGTCATACAGCAATGTTGAAATATATAAATATGAAGCAGGGCTGGCGTCACGCTGTCAAAAAAAGAGCTTTTGTTGAACATACCATGGTGTTATTGTAAAAAGAAATGTTTATTAATAAGTTACCCAATCAATAAAACTACGTTTTACATGAAATAACAATTACAAAAAATGCAAATTGCTGTTTGTGGCAAACTTTGTTTGTGAATAATAGTAATTTTGTCAGAGTTTTGTTATCTTCACCATTATTTTAATAAAAGAAGCTAACTTATATCCCTATTAATAGTTTATTATGTACTTTTAATATATTTGATATAAATTTGCTGCTTCAAAGTATATAACATTTGTTTATCAACACGAGGTAAAATGAATTTATTTAATATTCTGATGGCTAGGTTGGTTATTGTATGTTAGGCCAATATTCCAGTGTTTATTTAATTGCAGTGCTAAAATTTTAAAAAAATACCCAATTAAAAAAATACACGAGGGATCCAACAAAAATGTTTAAAGACATAATTTCTCGTTTTGTTAAAGATTAAGGTAATATTTTTGATATAAGGTGAAAGAAATAATATTGATAAGAAAAAACATGGGCAAACGGTTAGTATTTACTAACTAGTATTTACACTGTAGTTAAAAAAATATCTACCTTAATTTAAAAGTTTGACTTAAATAATACTAATTTTAGATACTTCAAAATGAAATTTAACAGGTAACAGAAAGCTTTTGGAGAAGTTTGTAATCAAATAAAAATTCTTAATTTGTATATTTTCAATTGAGGGAGTAACAGTTTATTTTAGAATAAGTGTTTTTTAATTTTGTCAACGTATTTCTAGTTGCACATTAAAAACTATAAAAGCTTAAAGCTAGACAAATTTCGCCGGTTTACTAACTATATTACTCTAATTAAAAAGGCACCTCAAATCATTTAAATAAGAAGACTTTTACTAAAGCATCTCTCAGTTTTCCCATGACTTAAAAGTACATTTCTAATCCAACATTTTGTGTATTTTAAAAAAAATGTTTTCTTCTGTGAACTGTTTTGAATCTCCAGTTGGTTGAATCATTTTTGAAGTTTGCAAGCTTTATTATATAATGTACAGATAACCTTTAAGAGTACACTGAATATTTTGTGCTCAATGTTTTAATTTCCTTCTGCCGGTCATCCGTGTTATCATGAATGATAATATTTTTGCTTTCCATCAAGTTTATTATGCTTTAAAACCAAGTGTTAATTAACATGTTATTGGAAACTCGTTACAGCAAAACATTTGCCAGAATAGACCGGTATAAGGTTGCCTTGGTCGATATTTATAACCATAATATTTAAAGTGAAACTGTTTTTAACTGTTTATCGTTATTTTAGTAAAACGTGGATCGGTATTGTAAGTTTGGGTAAATTTGCTCTTCAGGATAAAAATAATTTAATTCTGTAGTGAATTTGGTATGAAGCTGGAAATAAATAAAGCAGCATGAAAGGTGCAATTGCCCACATAAATACCTTTTAAATTTAAAAATTTACTGGCATGTTTCGGGTATAGAAAAATAAGTTGCATTTTTGTCTAAAATATTAAAGAATAAAATTTACATGACGTGGATGTAAGATTTTATGGACCAAATCATAAGTGAGTTGACGACAGTGTTTTAAAATGTAGGAAAAGATATTAACTGTTGACGCTAGTGCATTGTTAACAAAAGAATATTAAATTTGCTGAATCGAGATCTGCACGTCACTATATGCAAGTACGGAAAATTATTGCACTGATAAGCATTTAATAGAACATTGTTCTTAATTTTAAGACCGTACAACTTTTGACGTCTAAAATGTTATGACGTTTGATACGACGTCTTGATTTGTGCGTCTTGTTTGCTATGTAGCGTGCAGCGCGCAGTTTCTTGACGGTTTTAGCTGTACATTACTTGTGTTTTGTTTTAAGGATGTGGAAATGGATTTTGTACTTTTGAACAACAAATTAATCAAGGCCCTTGATACAGGTTTAAGTTTGACAAAATTGCTAGACTGGAAGTTAATTATTAACAACGAAATAGATCTGCTACCATTTGCTTGAAAACTGAAAAAAATTGTTTGTACTTTTAATTTGTAAAAAATTTGAAAATACTTTTTCATAGCAATCTTTTTTACTCATTATTCTTTGTTTTTAATCAATTAATATCTAAAATTTCGTATTTCTCACATAGTTCGCAACGATTTTTATTTCTGATTTCGAAAATGTAGCACTGGTTTATTTTATTTCTATTATTGAATAAGATATTGCTAAGAAAATGGTTTTCACCCTTTAAAATACTCCTGCAAGGAATGTAAAGCTACCTAATTAGGTGAAAATTTAGCCAAATTATAATTTTCTTTACTTTGTGCTATAATTTATTTATAAAAAAATTGCAGTAATTCAAAAATTATATTTAAAAGATTTTTCCAGTTCTTATGAAAATAGTTGCAGACGTATGAAATATGTATGGATGTTTACAGTCATCATAAAATTTAGCAGCTTTGCCAAGGTACTTCTACGCTTTATCTCTAATAATAAAGGAGATACCAATATTCGTTCTCGATTTTGCATTAGCCTGTATTTTCGGTTTACTTTATTTTAATATTGTCACGTTAATATTGAGTTAAATTTTTTTACAATATGTAAAATCTTTTCATTTTGCAATTAATAATCTTCCTTATACTACATGTGTTTTTTAATTTTTTGTGCACGATTGTTTAAATAAATTGTTATTATTTTGCAATAAAGGAAATTTGTAAATAAATGAATTAATAAGACTCTATTTGACATTTGACAACCAATCCTTTTTAGAAACATTTTAGTGATTTAACTTATGTGATTTATATTAAGCTTATTTAACTTAGCATTTTGAAAGTCAATGATTAAAAAAATAAACGCACTTTAAACCTTCGATTTCTCACCTGATCAATATTTTTTGATATCGTTACTGGTTTAAATTTATCAATTTCACCTTATCACAACGCAAGGTTGGACCCCGATTATATGCTCACACGTGTAAAAATAAGAAATTCGCAGAAAAAACGTTGTCAATGAGTGTTATTTACCAGTCCTGTGATAACACGGGGGCGCCGTATTTCCGATCTTACAAGAAAAATAATTTTATCATCACGTTATCACTCACACACCATCCAAAAGTTTCTTTTTAGTTATTCGTCACTTATAAACGCGTTTTATGTAAATAAATAACAAAAAATATATTTATTTGGTATTTACATTGAGTAATCTAACAAATCAAAAATGGTAATACATATTAAAAATATTTAAGTGATTCATTTTTAATTTTAGTTTTGTTGAAAACTACTCGATTTACGCTACAAAGACGCTCTTGTTAAAAAAAATCTATTTTGAGACTTTCTTAGTCTCGAAATTGTCTAGCATTTTAATGTTAGAATTTTTTTGTAGATAATTAAATGTGAATCATTTTTACCAAATTTATTTATAAAGCAATACATGATTTATGCGCAATATTAAAAACCGCATATTTACACCATATAATTTTTACAAATCGTAGTGGTTTAACAATTTGTTCCTTGATAAATTACTTAAAACTTAAATTTACACCTACAATAAACATATCGAAACAAAAATGTATTATAATAATATTATAGAATAATTATAACCAATGAATAATCCAGTAATAATCTGTTTACATATATTACTTTTTTATCACAAATAAATGTGTCTTGATAGGTGTTATACACAACAAATACTCGTAGATATAATAATGTATCAAGTTTTGTTATGAATTGACTGAAAATGTGAGAAATATGGAAAGTTTTGCTACCTACCTTAAACTATTTAACAATCTAAATTACTGCATTTAAATCACTATCGCTGTTGAATCCAAAAGAAAACTTTTCTTATAATCTTCTTAAGTATAGAATATTTAATCCTGCAAACTTAATATTTTGTTGTCAATTCTTCGATATGTTATAATTTCCTTATTAATACCTTGCCACATTAAGGCAATGAAAATCAGTTAGAAGTAAACAGCAATTAAAAATGCCTAGGTGTATATTTTAAACATGATTGATTTCAAATTAATGTACTTAATTCACTATAATTAATATTTTATGCACGATACAGATAGTTTAGCTTAGTGGATTTCAAAATGTATACATAACTATATTTAGTGGTTTTTTTTTGTGTAGGTCGGGTTCTTTGGAAAGTATATTGTTTTTTCAGGAAAATAAAAGCCAGTATTCGGTTTTGGTGTGTTTAATAATACTTTATTATCTTCTTTATTCTTTGTAATAGGCTCTGTGTCTTTTTTTAAAGTTAGCAAGTAGTTTTCTTTTTAAGAACAAAACAGAAAAAACTCGGAACTGCTATGGACACTGTTTGGATCAGTAAGGGAGTCAGGTTAGAGCAGTGTTTCACAACATTTTTTAAATCAAACCCCACCTCAACCCCTCCAAAGATTTTAATGCCCCCTCTAGCATAATAGTCAAACAAATTTCGAAAAAGGAGAATGCAAATAAATACTTTAAATAAAAAAGAACATAGGTAAAACTGTTTCTAATCTGACTTTCTTCAGGAATGTAAATTATATATTACAGTATGTATATTATTTGCCCCCCAAAACATTCAAATTGCCCCCCTGTGGGGCCTACGCTCCACGTTGGGAAACACTGGGTTAGAGGTTGTTAAAAGTTCTTTTTGTTGCTGTTAAGGAGAGAAACGATTGATACAATACAATACCGTTACAAATTATTAGAATACCTCTAATGTTTAGAAATTTAAAAACTCTGGATTTACAGGACGGTTTTATTGATTTTGGTTAAAAATCCGACGTTTCGCACTTAATATTTTTAAGGCTTCTTCAAGGGCTGAAAACAAATGTGATTACAATTTTCTTTTATAAAACTATTCTTAACATGACTTGAAACGATTAAATATAAATAACTTAAATTTTAATTACTAGATACAAGTTACAAATTAGATTGAAACAATTATACAATAAAAATACTTACAATTTTAACAATATTCATTGATAATTGACAAGGCTAACATGGTGCACCTAACCATTTGTTTTTTGAATGTGTAGAACAATTCGAAAGTCAAAAATAACAGTGATACAGTCGCACTAATTTATTGTAAAATGTAAACAGTCTTTTCATTAAAAGGATTTTATGTGTAAAAATGTAAATTAAAACAGATAACATAAAATTTTAAAAAAGACAGACACAAAGCAACACTTTAAAAATTTACGTACAATAGTCAGGTTCAACACCAGTAACATTTTATAACAGTTTTACAGAAAATTTTAACCAAAATCAATAAAACCGTCCTGTAAATCCAGAGTTTTTTAATTTCTAAACCTTAAAACAACGGACGTTCAACAAATTATAATACCTCTAATGTTTTATATTTCACTATAATAAAATTTAACTGTATCCTATTATTCGTTTATTAATATCCCATATAACAGGCAAGATCTTTTCACTCGTCAGTTATATATTTTTTTGAAGCACTTCGGTATTTTGTTTAAGACAAATTGGTATTTTTAGTAGAATGTGTTATTTTCATATATGTACAGCATTTATTTTTATTAACTTTTTTCCTTGTTTTTATACATCGTCCTTTATGATTTTTTACCGTTTATATTTACATATCTTTACTTAACGATCAATTTTTCTCTAAATCAAGAAAGAAAAATTTCATTTCAGCCTTAAAACGAAGAAACAGCGCTGCACCTTCAAATTAAACCAAGTAGCTCGTCTTAGTTCATTCAGTTAATCCGAGACCGTTTATTTATTTCCGGTAAATGCGTCTTACAGCCACATGTTGGACTCACATCTAAAATAGGTTACTTTTTATCAAAGGCAAATAGAATAATACGTCATTGATAAGAGCTTTTACGTGTCTTCCCAAAACCTTGTTGACTTACACACTTGCTCTAGGAACTGGGTTGAACAAAAACATTTTTACAATTCATAACATATTGCGTCCAATAATTAAACAGATTCGCTTTGTCATCGTCACCAACAAAAATATTTTGTTGATTCTGTTTGTTTGGAATAATAATACTAAGATAATGTTGCAGTAAAATCTTTATTTATTATAAACCCGGAACTTAAAAAAATATAATTGCATTTTGGGTAATCAATAATTTGTTGAATATTTCTGTTAAACCTTACAGAAATCAACATATTTACTCATTTTTCTACCAAATGTTATTGTTGTTTTCTATTCCATTTAAAAATATATCTAGTAAGTCAAAAAAACTTTAGAAAACAGTACAAATATGTTGCCAAAAAAAAAACTTTTTTTAACCTTATTTTAATTGCAAACAGATTATTTGGTTGAAAAATTTTTACAAGGTATATTTCAACATTTCCTTATCAAAAATAGAAAACAACCAACTTTATTTGAAATTTGTTTAAAAAATGTATTTGAGCCAAAATCGATTAGACTGATTTTAGGCTTCTTTAAGAGCTGAAATAACAATTCTTGTAGGTGCATTACAAAAAAAAAAATCTATTTTACCAAACATGAGGAATGGTACAGACTTTAGTATTTATTTATCGGTAAGAGGCTTAAAACTTTTTAAACTACCTAAGTCAATTGACTTATAAACTATAGCTATTTGTTAAATTAACCTAAATAGTGTTATAAATTACGATGAAAAAGCTAAAGCAAACTACCCAAAATTATAACGCACGTTATGTATCGCCTAAATAATAATTATTTGTCCTTAAATAACTTAAACTACGGTTTCCATATTTGTATTAAAAATATAATTAGATTATAGTTTTTGCATTGTCTCAAGAAACTTAAAAAAATGGTTTGAACATTTTTAAACAAGTTATTTTTAGCTTAATTAATAACTTTTGCACTTTTTCAGGTAATAATCCAAAAAACCTTTAAACGGAAGAAAATAGCTTAAAACTTTTAACACAAGTTTTTTAAATCTTAAACAATGAATAATTCACAGATAGGTAAGTTACACCAAATATAATAATTCATTAACTCTCAGTTACTTATAATTACGATGAAAAATACCAATTGCTAACTTGTAAAAACAGTTTTTCCAAAAAAAGAACATTCTCCAAACCAAACCAATTGCTTTAAATTTTCATAAACGTGTTATTCATCTCATAATCAACAATCATCACTTTTAGTTTGATTAATTTGCGATAAAATATTCATTACACATTAAGAAATTGCATAAACTCAAGCATTTGTTTTTTAAATTTGAAAAATCTGTCCACAAGAACGGAACTAAAAAAATAATCTAATGGCTACATCCAGCAGTATCGCACCAAAAATTTAAAATCTAAATTTGTAGTTGTATTTTCTCGGGTATTTTTCAATGTGTTTGTAAACTGAATTTTTCGACTATTCATAATAATACGAATTTTTTAAAAATCCATTTAAATCTTCTCAAGAAAACTTAGCGTAAGGACAAACTAATATTGCCATAATGCCCTAAAATTAAATCGGAATCATACATCTAGTCGAAGTAAATGCCATCCCTTATTTTATAACCACTTTTAATAGCATTAAGTAAGTGATCTTAAAATAAGTACAAATATTAAGTAACGCCTGTTGAAAATTATTTGGCATTCAACACAGCATGTTTACGAATACGTGTTTATCCGAACATTCTGAAAACATACAGCCCACCTCTAATTAAAATAATTAATTGCGGAGATTACACTGTCATACCAAATCCTCTTAATCTCGTACAAGACTAAAAACAACAAAAATTTAGCTCAAAATTTAATACCATGTGTACGCTAGATTACGCACAAGCACGCATTTGTCTTATTCTTGAACTTTTGATCTACATATCGCTTATCATACGTTATCAGGAAAGGCAATATCTAATTAAATAGAAACATTTGAAGTACAGCCCGAAATTATTTCACTACTCTTGATTTTATTACCAAGAAATTTCCCAAAAATGTTTCCTCCAAGAGACTTATACGGCTGTGCGTACGTTCCTGCGTATATTCCAATTAAATCCAGGCCGCGTATGTGATGCTAGTAGCCCGAGAAATTCGTTGAATAGCATTCAAATTTTACCTTGCGTTACCTTGGAGGTTGAACGACCTTTATAAGGTGTGTGTGATCCATCTGCACATGTTAGCACCGGTCGTATCCAAATTACAAGAAATTGTTTAGACGCTGATGCGTGTGATACCCAAGAAGACGCAAAATGTCAAACTTAATTCAGCTCTGTTTAATAATTAAACTTCTTGTGCCGCGCTGAAATCTCGCAAACTGGCCTGGGATTGTCTAAATACAACTTGGGTGAAAAGGAAATATCACACGATGAATTTTTTTTGTAGCGGGCAAAAAAATTAATAGGAGATCCCATGTGGAGATAGTCGAAAATAATAAAAGCAAAAGGTGTAACTAATTTCAGACGTCCCACCGAGATACAGAGAGAATTTCATTCCTAGAGAGATTTAAAATTGTTTACGAGTTGTAATAAAACACTGCGCTAAAGCTATTACATTGCTAATACTGTCTGAAATGTTTAAGAAAATAACTAATTGAATGACAAGACTCATGTACAAAACTTATTGTAAAAATATTTCCTTACGTGTGCCCTGTGTTTCAAGATTATTTTTTGAGCTTTCTGTAGATAAATCTTCACAAAATTTCCTGGTTAAAAAGTTACACCATTCTTAGAATCTGTATTTAAATTCAATATTACATTATTACGTTCTCTCTCTCCATCTCCATGTACCACCGACGAAGAAACCTGAGTCTCAAAACTAATATAGATATTCCACAAGAATGCAACAATAATATAAATTAATTTAATTTAAGCTCACTTATGTTTTTATGAGGGATCTCTTATAGAAATGCTACACCAGTTTTAATGCTTTTCCCATATAAATGCATAAAGTGCATCGTATAGTCTTACTCCCGTTATTTGCAAAATTAAACTGTGAAATGCATTTAGGCGCGGGGTCAGAAGTGTTTTAAAACTAACTCACTTATCACATTAGCGAAGATTGGCAAAAAGTGCGTACTGTACTATAAATAACGCGCTGAAACCACCTTTTACACTCCTGAAAATAACCCAGTGATCGTTTCCGTTCGGGTATGTGAATAAATCTGTATTTTATCACTTTAAATTACCACGTACTAATGGCAGTAGTGGTGAAAAGTTTTAAAAAGCCAATAAAATGAACAAAAAGTTGGTTTGTGAAATAAACCACGGACAAACTTGGAACTGTAATCTTTTTTAAATATTCATTACTCATATCTCAATTGGCTTATGCTTTTATGGTTTGTTTTATGTTCAAAATTTTCATAAAAATCGTAATAAATACATCAACTTTGAAAATGGTGGAACAATAAAATAATTAGCTAAACAGTTTTGTATACAACATCAAACTTCTGCAATTATTGTTGAAAGAATTAGAATCTGATTGCTACAAAATCTCACAGGCTCAACGGTGTTGCGAGCTGAAAAATGTAACTGGTTTCGAATATTTTCAGATCTTCTAAACGCAGACGATGTACAGCGACTAAAAATATATAGTTCCGGTTGATAGCCCCAGTAGAAAATATGCAAATATTTGTATATTACTATATCCTGTTTAAAAATACCTGACTATTTCCTGGCCGACAAATTTGACTAATACCAAAGTTGACCCATCGAAGTTACAAATGTATTTTACCTCCAATAATTAATCCAGAATAATTCCAGTACAAAAATTATCGCACTGTTACGATTTGATGTCAGTGTTATGTAGGTTTCGGTGGTAATTATACTTGAGTTTGTGAAGCATTAGCTGCAACACAATATCGTAATCTACTAGCTTTTTTTGTTTGTTGCATCAATCAGATGGCTGTTTGACACCGGAAATCTCTGAAGTCAATAATTAGGTCGTTGGAACAGTAAGCACTTGTTATTCAGCCCAGGAAACATGCAGCATTAAATTTCGGGTAAAAATATATATTCCGAGCTAATGTCATCCCATAATTTTAAAACTAAACTGTGTTGAATCCGTTAAAGAAGTTATTTTTTTAAATTTTTGTTATATGCAAAGTTTTGTGGGGAAAAGATGCCATACTTTTCTTAGTCCATTGGGTGTTTATAAGAAACTGTACTTATGCAATTACATTGAGATGTATAGTATCTTTATTTGCGTGTTCCGTACTAAAAATGGTTTATTTTTACTGTGTATTGCTGTAACATTAATGATAAAAATAATTTGTTGTTGTATACATTAAACAAAATTTTCAATTATGTCAGAAGTTTGGGGTGGGTCTACAATCTTTTTAAACAAACGAACTTAAAGCAAATCAGTTACAAATGGCTGTTTAATGTAAAGTGGCACTTTTAAAGGATGCCTAGCCAATTAATTTATAGTGTAAAATATAAAAAAGTTGCTACGTGTATAAAAAAGACGATTGTACGTCAGTTTTACATGGCTAGCCGAAAAAAATTGAAGTGTGTCAAAATGTAGCCAAGAATTTATCAAAATCTAAAATTTAAATTTACACAATAAGCCCAGTGTGATTATTTTTTGCCCTGTATTATAATAATGAAAAACAATTTAAAACACATTTATACTTATTTTCATTTGAATAAGAAAAATTTTCATTACCTTTTTCAAGTGTCAATTTTTTGTTACAAAGAACTGTTCATTTATCAAAAATTAGCTTTTTATCTTAAACACTTCTGTTTTAGGTAAATGTTTTTAATAATCCAATATTTGATGTAAAGTTTTAAATATTACAGTGTTCTTGAAAGACACATTTAAATGTACAAAATCATTATTCATCCATAAATTACAAACAAGAAGCACATTTTTTTTGTAACACTAAGGCAATTTTCCAATTTTTCAAGACAACATTGTAATATAATCAGCAAAATCACCTTGCAGCAAATAAGTTTCACCGTACTCTGATTAATTATATAGTTAATCGATTATTATGTCTCCTTATAGACGCATGAAAAAGGACAAAACTGTTAATTAAAAATATAACTTAGACATGAGTTAAATTCTTCAGTAAATATGAGCATTTTTTCATCTTCAATGTAATCCATTTGAAAGTATATCCTGAATTTTGTAATTTTTGAGAATATTATACTGAGGTCGTTCATATTAATTATTGAAAAGGTCGATTTCTAGTCTAATACCTGCATGTATTTATTTAATTATGATCTTGAATACATTTGGTTTGCCGTGGTTTATTTTGAAATATTTATAATTTAACATGGTTGTAATTAAAAAATATATATATTAAGAAGCTTCAAATTTTTGCTACGTAATTAATTATTTATGGAATCTTTCTTGTTAAATTTGCCACTGATGAAACTACGAGGAATCGCAAAGAATCAGTCCCTTTGCCAACAATTTGAAGAGTGTTGACAATAAAAAGAGGAAAGGTAATTTGTATTTTAAACCAATAATACAGGGTGATTGCAATTCAAGTTTAAACATGGGGATCTCGTTTATTATAATAGCTAGAGTATGGGTTTAAATTTGGCAAAGTTGCTAAATTTTGTGCTCATTAATAATCCGAAGAGAAATTGAAAATATCTCAAACGTTATCCGAGAAAATCAGGAAAAACCGGAAAATACGATTTTTTAAAATCGTCTGTAACTCCTTTGAAGTATAAAATATTTCAAATGTGTAAAAACATTGCCTAAGAAACTTTTTAAGCCAAATCGGATGGTGGTCACAATTTTTTCCCAAATCAATTCGTTCTTGTTTTATGACGACCAACTTTATTTTTTCTTATGGGCGCAATTTTTGCTATTTACATAATCAAATAGCTTTTTTTTTAATTCAGTGATGTATCACACATGGTATTTTACTTCTTTATTCATTGTCAAATTTTAAAAAAAGGTTTCACACAGTAACCATTATAAATCAGGTAGGCCGGTTGTTGTAGTGTTGTAGTTTATGTTGTTTCCATGACAACCAATCAACAAACTAAAAGTTTTGAAGTTGGCTATGAATAGTTAAATGTGCTTTTTTGTTTTTTGTTTTTTGCTATAACTTCTGAAGTATGAGGAATTTGGTACTATAAAAATTGATTGTGGCTTCTTTCATACTAAGGAATAATTCATCTAATTTAAACAAA
Source organism: Elmis aenea (assembly GCA_947652605.1). Classification (NCBI taxonomy): domain Eukaryota; kingdom Metazoa; phylum Arthropoda; class Insecta; order Coleoptera; family Elmidae; genus Elmis; species Elmis aenea. Next base: position 60,158,641 of record OX393578.1, on the reverse strand, counting down.
CCTGTATCTCTTATAATAATTGAGATACCCATGCTGGAAATGTAATTTGGGACAATATAAACACATCTCTGTTATTAGTTTAAAGTGTCGCTAAAGTCCCATATAATTACTTGTGTATTTTTTTATATTATCAGCAACTTAAAGTCGCTTATTAGAATCATATTTAATTAACAAATTTTGATTTTCTTACGTATTCATCACGAAATTTGATATACCTTGGCTATTAAAATTGAAGACGTAATGTTTATTAGCCCAGATTCACTTAAAAACTTCTTAATGGCATCGTTATGTAACAAATATCCAAACGACACGAATGCTTGGTATTAAATAACCTGCAAATGCACAAATATATGCAAAAAAATATATAAATACGCCAGGCGTAAATATGTGAAGTAATAATTATTATGACTGCATAAAAAGTTATGAGTTTTGTTGTGGTATTGAAGAATTCCGTCCCGAATAGAAGCGGGCAAATTCAATACGGTTTTTTGGTTAAATAAAAGATTACGTCGAAAATCTATTCGACCACATTTTTAGTGCATGAAAGTATGTCAAATTTTAAGTGCGATGGTTATGGGCGCCTTTTTAATCAACGACCGATCGAAAAACTGCACACTAACGGCTACCAATTATTAGAAAATAGCCAGACATCGAGGCAATTATTTTTTTTTTCTGAAATGTGGTGTTCCACTGTTCGTGTGATTGCGTAATTTTTTTTGTAATCTGCAGAACGAACTCAAACGAAAGAACGTGGCCTGCCCGCATGGTGTGCGAGAGAAAGGAATGGCTGTACAGCAAACATCATACTTCGTTTAAAAAGTGAAAATAATAGAAAACTCTTATATAACCGAGCAAGACTCTACATAATAAAACAAACTGAAAAACTTGAATGTGTGCCAAGGTAGGTGACTCGACGCAGGCGCCTGACGGATCTTTTCACTTAAAGCTAGCGCACGATCGCTCGCCTGCGTTCAATTGCCTACATTTTGGATGTTCCGATTGGCTGAAGAAAAGTATATTACTTAGTTTATAGCTGTATACATCGAAGAACACAAAGCGGCGTTTTTATGAAACAAGTTTAACTTACATAAACACATATTAAACTGACGATTAATTTAATTGTTATTTTTTACCGAATCTGCACTAGAAAGTTAAATTAAGAATCCCGAAGTTATTATTGAAACACTGCACTAATTATTTTTCATGATTGTTAGATATAAACATCTGGTTTATAAGTAATTGCCTATTACATATTAGGGGATGAAAGTAAATTTTTTTTGTTTTTATTTAATTTCTCAAGGAGTAAAACAAGTTTTTTACATTCAAATTGATTTAACCCTAGGGATCATATGTGTAACTGTTGTCCCTTTTCTATATGTATTTTAGGTTATTGTTTTTTTACTGTTTTAATAAATAGTTTTGTCTTCGATTTTCAATTTTCTTTGCACCCCCTCCTTAGCTATTTTGTGCCTCCCCTCACAGTTTGAGAATCACTGCTTTAAGTCGTCGAAATGCTCCTTAAAAATTTTTGACCAAAAATGCTTGCTCTGATGTAAGCTGTATCGGTAACCATCGTGCAGGCATCTTTTTTTACCCAAATTATTCTGTGAAATATTCAGTACCGTTGTTTTAAATCCATTAACTTCGCATGTGATCATAAAGACTTTCATTGGACGATCAGTCAACACTTTATTCTCAACTCTTGAAATAAGGACACTTTACTCTGTGGAATACTTTTTAAATCGCTAAAAATCTAGTGTCATGAAGATTTGTCATCTTAAAATTAGGTTAGATTATCCACAAACGTTTATCAAAAATAAAGTTTATTTAGATTACGATAATGAAAATTATTTCTATTTCTTGCAGACGTTTTGAATGACGCTGTCAATGGAACTTTTTTGCAGTAACAAAGAAACTTAAATATGAATTAGTACGTAAATACTGTTTACTAAACTAAATTTTGTAGCATTCATTTAAAGTTATAAACGAAATATTAAACAAATACAGTTAATGCATTTACTGCTTAATGTATTTGTTTGAACATTGAAATAATCGTAATTGTATGTATATTATGCTTAACAGAAATACACACTACCTTACTAATTTAACTCACTTTATAATTTTAATCTTATCTCAGCATTTATTAGTGTTTTAACTGTAAACAGGATGTTGTTTTTGAACTATCGTTTATATCATTTTATATCTGTGATTGCTCATTCGAAATCTTTTTTTTTTAAATTTTACTTCGTAGTTTCTTTCCAACTTGTTTTAATTGGGACGAAAAATGTATGGTAAATATTAGCAGCATTGCAAATTTGACCATATATGGGGCAAGAAATATATTAGATTTAATTTTTTGTGGGTATAATACCAAAAAGCTTCCTAGACCTGTAGAGAGAGATATTAAATTTCTTAGCAAAATTTCGATTTTATTTAAAATACTTCCATCTTTATAGTATAGACATTTTTATTTATACTGTTAATAAGAGACACAAATCTCTTACATGTATTAAAGCAATTAAATTTAAATTATGCACTTAAATCTAAAAGATATCACGCACCAAATCAGTACAGATACAAGAATGTGAAATATTCAAACGAATTTGAAAATATGCTTCAACATATTTCTCGAATTTCAGATTTTTTTTTGAAATGAATTAAATTGTTACATCTAACGATGTGTGTGATATAAAGGCCAACTATATTGGTTCGCTTGTAGCTCAACAAATGTGTCCTAATTCCGTGCATTTAGTATTTTGGTTACAAATATTATGCAATCAAAACAAAACTTTTACTCATCGGCCTGGCAATACATTCCGCATAAATTTTTGATAATGGTGCAGTTTTCTTAATGAAATGGTTATAAATTTAATTTGTCGTTAAAAATGATCTACGGTTAATGTTAAAGCGTGTCAGTAAAATGAAAAATAAAAAAGGCAAGTAATTAAAAGTCGTTACATAACTTTGCCCAATAAATCAATAGTCCAAACTATAATATAACCGTAGATATCGATAACCAACAACCTTTATATTTTATGGTAAAATTTCTATAACATAGTATAAAACACTATTTTTTTTCTAGATATGACCTAATTACATTAAATTTCACACTTTATGTAATAGTTCATGTTGAATTTAAGTTTTTTTTAAAAGATTTTTCGTATGTAGAATAATTTTTTATAATTTTTCACCTAAATAAATTTAGTTGACTACTATTAGGAAAGAAAACAGTACACATAGCTTTTAATGATCTTAGAATTTGCACATAAATAAAAAGGGACAATTCAAATACAGTGGAAACGCTACATATCGTCTTTCTTGAGTTATTTTGTTCCATATCACATGTAGATAGTTTTAAGAAAATCGACTTTAGAGTTTCTGTTTTTTTTTCACTCTGTTAAGAAGAAATATTTATGCGTTTAATTTTTCTGAACGAGCTTTAAACTAATACATTAGGTACCTAAATGGTAAATTCAAAATTACGAAAGATTAATAACATTTTGGGTCTACCAATTTCAAAATGGTTATGGATCAACCTACTAAGATGGTTATTACTTTTTTTGTGTTTGTTCCATGTTTAAGCAATTTTTATAGTATAGTAAAGTGCCCTAATATGGAACAGTTACCTATTATGGAATACATCAGTTTTATGACAATGAATAAGCGATATCTGTTGAAAATTGTATGTACCTATTTGTACATTGATCACACATTCCCAAATGTAAAATAGTTAAAATATATTCACTATAGATTACATAACAGATTCAAATATATTTTTGACGTGCTAATGAGTTTTTAGGCTAAATCTTTCAGTGCAAAATATTATATGCTAGGGTAAATGATATAAAATATTTTATTGCATGTTTATTTAGCATGAGCCTTTACATTTCAATTAAATAGACCAAAATTTTGATTGGGGCCATTTCATGTTTGACGTATACCGATTTTTGAAATGTCACATTGATGCCCAATATGAAATACATAGAGGTGCCTTTTAATGAATATGACTATGGTCACTAAGTACAGCAATATGGGTTCAGTGTCAAAAGTGTCAGAAATGGGCAGACGAAAAATGTGCAAAATACCCAAAAAAACAATTCTATTGTGCTACATGTAAAAAATAAATAAATTATCAACATTTAGTTCGAATGACACTTGAATTATAATTTAATTTAAGTACATAAATAATAGAGTTTTGGTTTGGTTTAAGTAATAATGCAAATCAGAAAGAAATAAAATATTAATCTATGAGCAGTTGTTTATTTAAATGTATATTTCCTATATAATTCTATATTCCATATTAAGAACTAAGACATATCTACCGTACCTAATATCGTACCAGAATTCGAGTAATGAGTTGCGTATTCATTACAAATTCCTTACAAATTTTTTTGCAAAATTTTGTTGAATAAATGTGAATATTATTGCCGAATACAAAAAAGTATTCCATATTAGGGCACTTTACTTTACTCTATTTATGTAAAAAGTTAGGTTTTTTTAGATTACAATAATTTTAATAAGTACCCATCAGTGGCGTGCGGTGACTTTTCAACCAGGGGATGCTGTCCAAAAAAAACGACCAATTTATTTTTTAAAATTCAATTTTATTCTACAAAATTGTATGTAGCGAAACAGTGCACTAAAAATTGAGTAAAGCTGATTTAAACAGAAGAAGCTTGAATCAAAGAGAGTACAAAAAATCAACTTACAACGGAAATGATTATTTTTGTAGCGTGCGGAAACATTAATCGAGTGCGAGCTGCCCATGGACAGTTGTTGTCCCTAAGGAAGCCATTTTTAAAGACCACGTGACGTCACGTTAGATCGACCCATAGACTTCATCGCAGTGCACATACGCCAAGGAAGCAAATTCCGAATCCGCATCCCATAGTCATGCTCACAAGTGCTAGCTAGCGCTACGCATCGCACACATTTCGTCCATAGTCGGCCGCTTGCTGGATATAGATGGGTTAATGCAAATTTTTCGAGCAGGCAAAACATCGCATATAATAAATATCATAATCACGTTACCAAAAATAAATCAAAGCAATATAAAGCTACACGAAATTCAAATATGATACGGTATAAAAATATTCTTGACGTGAATTTTGAGGGATGCGCCGCATCCACCGCATCCATGGACCGCACGCCGCTGGTACCCATGTATAACCAAATTGCGATGATGAAAATTTAGCTTTGACATTTTTTGAGCGAATTATATCAAAGACAATAACCTAATACATTTTTTGAAGTAAATTTGAAGAGGAATTTAAATATATGAAAATATACGGGGTGCTCCGTAAGAAAAAGATAACTCTGATATGCAACTCATTTATGGAGCACCCTGTACAATTGAAAATATTTTTAAAATGTAGCCCTTATTGACTTACATAACCTAACTGCAACAGAAGTTGGAGAATATATGCCGTTTCGTCATAAAACTCTTGGGCCCATTTTGTAGAACAGGCTATGCTTCGCAATTGGTTTAAAATTCTAATACTCGTCACGAAATTTTGAAAACAACTAAGATGACTTATGTGCATCGAATGGGGGAAAATAGGTTGCCTAGAAAAACCCACAGCACCAACTAGAGGAAAAAGTCAAAAGGGAAGACCGAGACGCTCGAATGAGGAGCCAAAGAAAATGTCGAGTGAAGTAAGGTAAAAAAGTCAGCTTAAGATAAAAAGAGATGTAGGAAGTCATAAAAACAAAGTCCACGTACTTAAGAAGAAACAAAAGCTTCGCACCTAACGCTAGAGAGGCGTAGGATTAAGAATAAGGAGAAGAATTATTTGTTGACTCAAAGACAACCATATTAAAAATAATTATAGAATTGACATTCAACTAAGCTTGGCGCACCCTGTATGTGCTATAATAATACCTCAAGTAAAGCGATATTGCCAATGAATTGTTCTGTTTTATTTATAAACGTTCATATTGGTCACTAAATTACTGCTAAAGACTGAAATAAACAACACTATATTAGCACTTACGATAATTAATTGCAAGCTTATTTATTATTTGAATATTGTGGCTTAGTTTTTCTTTAATGTAAACGAACGGACGGGATTAAAAATACTGCAATAATTACGAGCGCATGCCCACATAAAGTTGTATAACAACAAAGGGCCAGTATTGTATGCAAGTATTCCTGCAGTGGGTACATAGGAGCGGCGGTTCCGTATAAATAGAGCGAAGGTCGCGGGTTGACATTGAGTGTCTCACCCCGCTAGAGGCGCTATTTCCGGATACATCTACCTTCATGGCTCGTTACTGGGTCTAAGATTGAGAGTACTTACCTGATGCAGATTGGCGTCGCACTAGCTGCACCGCGAAACGACAAAAATCCCAGATGGCGGATTAAATGACAAATGCACTCGACTGGATATAGAAAATCAACGCGCTCTAGAAGATGTGGTCGGGTACATATTTAGCCATATTAACGTCCCAATGCGTCTGAATTTATGAACGTACGAATTTGATTCTGTTGGTATTAACCCTTTACCAGCCGTTGTCCTATATTTGGGACGCTTGATTTTTTCTCAATGTTCCAAAACAATTTTTAATATCGCGACTTCTATTAGTTAAAATGGGTTAAATATATTACAAATTTGGTTATACATCCTTATTAAAATTATTTTAATCTAAATAAACTTAACTTTTTGCCTAAATACTATAAAAAATGCATAAGTATGGAACAAACTCATAAATAAAAGTAATAACCAGTTGGGTAGGTTGATTCATGTCCATTAAACTTTTTCAATTTTGAATTTACCATTTAGGTAATGTTTTAATTTAAATAAAAGCAATGTACGAAAAAACGATAAATATTGTAAGAACACAAAATATGTATTAATAATTTCAAATATTTCCTCTCCACTTGTTTTTCCTTCTAGATTTGTACAACATAAAAATTCTTCTGATATGTTTTCTTCAAAAACGTATCTCACGTAAACAATTAATTGAGACATTTTAGTAAAGTCAGTAGTTGCGCCAAGTTATAGAACAAATACAGAAGAATTTTGTACATATTCGATTTAACAGAATTGATTCTATATTACGATTACGTGATATGGCGGAAATTCGGCGAGAAACGGTATCTCTTTGATAATCGTATTGTTTTTAAATCGTTACCATATTTTTCTGCATGCATAACTGATGTCATTTTAATTGCTAAAGGTAGAATGAGTGATTCTCCAATTGTATATGGTTTCAAATTTTTCCCTATTAAATATGAAACTTTTGAAGATGCCTGGAAAGCCTTCTTAGGAATCGTTCTATATTTTTTCACAAACACATTTTGATTTTTTATACTTTCAGCTCGTTTTAAAAAAAAAAAACAAATTCTGGTACCTGATGCTTATTGTAAAAAGCCTTATACTTTTTATTGTCAAATAATTTTTTTTTAATTTGGCGACCCACAAAAATTTTCTCGCGACCTGCCTGCGCACCACTGAGTCTACAGCATTGATCACAATTTTGTTTGGCGCAAATCTTTGTCCTTTTAAGACTTTATTTAAGCTTTGGAAATAAATAATAGTCTGAAGGACCAAACCTGGAGAATATGGTGCACGGTCTACGATTTAAAACTTTGATTTTTGCAACCATTTTAAGTGAAAATATTTTTTTAACGTTAAAAGAGTACAATAATATTGCCCAATAACTTATTGAACAATTTACTTATTGTTAGCTTATATATAATTGATTTCTTTAATTTGCGGGCAGATTTGATCCACAACTGCTATAAGATATTTTTAATGAAACAAACTGGTTTATCTGTGTATCGGGCGAAAACCACGATTCTATTTATTAGTTCACGTTATAATTACGACAAACTACGGGATTTAAGCTGGCATACCGTTGCACAAACTGCGGGAAAATAGAAATATAATAGTAGCAATCAGTACATCACTTTTCATCTGGAAGTGATTGATCGTAGCATTTCAAAATCATTCTTATTGCCGTAATGATCATCAATAAATCGGTGAAAATTCATAGTAGACCGTTTTATCCAGTTACGCAACGATAAATCGTAACGTTGACCTTTATGCAACAATATTTATGTAAAACTGCAAACACTAAACTTTCATTTTTTACTAATCCTTTGATAAACTTGTGCATTTTCGTAATTTTTGGCACATCGGGACGAAAATTTGGCCAAGTAACTAGGGGATCGTGTCCAGACATCAAGACACACTGGTTTTCTATGCTAAAACAAGTGCATTTGTTATTCAATGCGCCAACTAAAAACTTGGTGATTTATAAATAAATCGTAAACAAATATTTTCATGCCCATCAAATGATTTCATAAGCTATCATCTACAACAATATTTTCAAAGAAATAGTTTAATTTGGGATATGTAGCTTGATTTAGAATGATGTATTAATAATTTTAATTGAAACTGTTATAAATTTTTACCAATGACACTTTAAAAATACATAAAAAGAAATTACATAGACGAAAATTATACTGCAGGGGTTTGGAGCGGAGCGCGGAGCTGGAGCGCGGAGCAGTGGAGCAATGGGTTTTTGCCCGGAGCGGGAGCGGAGCCCGGAGCAAAGAATTTTGATTGCTCCACTGCTCCACTTTACTATTATAAACTGCATTTTTTTTTTAATGAACTATTTTCATGGGTATAGTATTTAATAAAATTATAAATAAACTAAATTTTATTTTTTTGAAGTAAAACTATTACTTATAATGTAACTTTTCTGAATATTAATTTTCATTATTTTGTATTTGAATTTAGAAAAATTTTAAAGAACTTTTTTTTCTTTTTTTCACTTTTTTAACTGAAGATCAATAATTTGTTCATTTATTTAACTTCACTTGTTTCTTAGGGTCAAATATTGTAATTTTTGGTCCATTTCCACATATCTCATAAAATTTTAGCTTTGTTTTTAAAAACAAATTTTTAAATAAAAAACTTATTTTATTAATATTTGGAGCGCGGAGCGGAGCGGGAGCGGAGCTGGAGCAGGCATCTTGATGCCAGAGCGGAGCTGGAGCGGAGCAACTAAAAAATTGGACTGCTCCAAACCCCTGAATTATAGGACAAATATTGTTACAACTCACACTTTAAAAAATATTTTCCATTTTGTTTTCATTTATTAATTTATGTCCCATTGTTGGGACAATGGCGCAATGTATGATATATATTTTTTTAATATTACAGAAGCAAGTTGAGTAAGTAATACACACAAAACTTTTTCATTATTTGGTATGAAATGGGGCAAAACCATTATAATGTAAAGGTACATCACTTCTACTGCAGATCCTTGTTGTTTTTTTCTGCACGCTGCACATCGCTTTTGGGTTTTTATAGGTATTATTAGATGTTTGCCAGGATCAAATCTTACACTCAAGCTGACACTTCTTCTAGTATTTTTGTTTTTTTTCCTGTCCTTTCACGAGATGTTAAACCTTTTAATAAATAAGCTAGAGTAATTTTTCCTCTCGGTGGACGCTGACAATTAAAAAAACGTCAACTGTCTATCCAGGGGTCGCGACAAAATTTTACACAAAATGAGGGTCGGAAATGAAAATAGTTTGCGCACCAATGCGTGTAGACACATGGTTTGCAGATCAAGAGAAGGCATTTTTCTGAAGAGTTAGACTGCACAGACTTAAAGGGTAAATATGCTGACATGAAGTTTCCTTTCAGGCCAGGCCAGAAACTTGTTAAAACCTCCTCGTATAGTCGTTTTGTAAGATAAAGCACATTATAAATTACCAATTTACCATTTCTTACCTAAGTGGCAAGCTGTATGTAACACAACAAGTAAAATATTGTTTATTGAACATGTGTCACCTGTAAATAATAAAAGTATTTGCTACCTATAAACTAATGCAGTAGAATATACTAATTATCAGTCCACATAATACTTCAACACCCATTTAATTATTAAATAAATAATTTTAACAGTGAAATATCACAGGATACAAGCACAGCCGTTGCATGATACATAAAAATTAATTCGACATTTACTAGGTATCATTCTTGAACTTTGAAGGTTAGTTCCTTACTCGTTTTTTCTAACGCGGTGAAAACAAAATGAAACGGAACATCGTCCTAAAAATAACGACTTTTACCTATGTTTACTTGGTAGTTGGTTTAAAATACGTTAATAATTATAGATAACTAAATAGACAGTACGTTACGCACCTTGATACAGCTAGCTAATTTGTTCTAATTCTATAAAAGAATCATTTGTCAATGTCGCGCAGCGCTAACTTCCTTCTGACCTTCATTGGTAATAGTAACTGCAATGTTAATAACTTCTTTACAAGATAAGTTTTATTATTGTTTAATGTTGGTGTTATGAAGTAGGACAATATTGTATCAAAAATAGTTTGAAAGATTTAACATAGCATCAAATCTTATCAATTAATCTACATCCCTCTATTTGATTTAAAAATATAATCTATTGCGTCTGGATTCTTGCTTTTGCTTCGATGTTAGTTGATGAAAAACTAGGTAAATGTTGTAATAATACAATTTTAAAAAGAATAATATTTTGATTCAAGCCAATTATAAAAACTGCTCTTAATAGGAAAGTTTTAAAAATATGGTAGAAGCATAAATTAGTTTGAAGGGCCAACTTGAATACATGTTTATTTTAAGCCTTAAATTTTAAACGATGTAGACATTTATGGTATAAATTACACAAAGTTTTGTGCAATTTAAAATATTAATAAATTACAATGGAAGAATTAGAAAAATCAATAGCAAAATTAAACATAAGAAAGGCCGCAGGTAAAGATGGTATTACACCGGAAATGATTAAATACATGGAAGAATTAGGGAAAGAAGCACTAAGGGCTCTATTGAACGAAGTAATAAAATCAAGGAAAGTACCAAGGGATTGGAACATTGGAATAATATTAACATTATATAAGAAAGGGGACAAAAGGGAGTGTTCTAATTATAGAGGAATAACATTAATGAGTGTACCAAGTAAAATACTAGCAATGGAAGACAGATTCAAATAAAAAATTAAAAAACACACTAAAAGAATACCAATACAGTTTCAGAAGAACAAGGAGTACACAGGACCCAGTTTTTATATTAAGACAAACAATCAAAAAAGCTTAGCAAAAAACCAGGGAAATTATGTTTTATAGACTTGGAAAAAGCATTCAATAAAATCAAAAGAAAAGACGTATGGAGGGGCCTAAGAAAGAAGGGAATAGAAATAGAAAGAATCGACATAATAAAAGCGATGGACGAAGAAACGGTAAATATTGTAAGAACTCAAAATGAAGAATTGGATGAGTTTGAAACAAAAGAGAGCTTAAAACAAGGATGCTAAATTTGCTAAATGTTTCAAGATTTACATTCAAAATGTATACTGAAGACCATTTAGCCAACGAATCGTATCTTTATCCCTATCATAATTGTAACAATAACATACACAAGGACAAAATAACATGCGCCTCAACTTTTTCCAAAATCTGTTTATTTAGCAGATAAACCTTCATACACATTTTGTTGTTCTAAATAAAATTTTATTGCTATTTGTACAGTTGTTTTGCTAACATATTTTATTTGAATTACAGAATAATTGTTTTTGGTGTTAATTTACAAATAATTTTACACTAACAAAACATTAAGTAATATGCTTTTTTTGTTGAATTATATCTAACGCACTCCCAAAACGTACATTTTAATTATTTTAACCCTAGGATGCACACCTGAAAATTTCTACACTTTCACACGGCTCCGGCCTGCGAGGCCCAGTTAGATGTAATTTATGATATTATTTTAGTTTATTTTTGCAAATGAATACATAAACACTGTATAATACTTACTATTGAAAAACTTGCAATAAGATTTTTAACAAAAATGTCGCTTAAAGAATAATTTCTAAACGTTACATGAATTGCAAACTTTAATCGAATATTCATTACATACAATATTTTTGCATTTGACACACACTAACATACTTTTTCAGCTAATATTGGATGGGCACAAAAAGCACCTTTTACGTTTTGGAATTACATGTTGGTTTTCGTTGCTCTGTGGAATTGCAATACATTTTTTCATGCGCTCTTTCACACATTTTTGTAAATTAGAATTTTGTGATCGCCTTTTCATGTTTGGAATTACCAGTTGCTTTTGCCGACAGCTAGGATGGCAGTATCGTCAGCAAAAGTAGTTATTGTGTTGTTTTCTGGTACTGGAAGATCACAAGTAAACAGTAGGTAGACTGGACTCAAGACACTACCCTGTGGCACTCCGGCTTTAATTTCTTTGCGATTAGAGTAGGCATCTTCCTTCTTGATCCTAAAATATCTCTCTGATAAATAAGACACCAGAATTTCTGCGTATTGTTTGGGAAGGATATGTTTTAACTCTTATAATGCAGTCCTTTGTCCTTCTAACATAAGCGAACATTTTTTTACACTAAATTGTAACATGTGAGCTGATGGTGACTTTTTGTTTTATTACTCCTATAAACACTAAAAAGTGAAGAACATTTCTATTAAATATTTACAATGATAATTATTCTACATTCCATAATATGCGGCGGCGTGCAGCGAACTTCCTTGACTTCCGTGCCTGATTTGGCTTTCAAAATATCTCTCCCTTAACTGCCTGTAGTAAAAGAATACCACAACTAACATGTATACTGCGAAACCTGTATAAAATAAAACTAAGCTATATCATGATTATAATTATATTTGGGAAGCATTTAAAAACGATTATCTTATTTCTTTAAAAAAATCGCTTCTTGAGGAAAATCTACATAAGTTGCAAGTCCTATGTCTCTCACAAGTTTAAAGATAAACAGAAAAATCCGAAGTTTCTGACAGAAATATATAAAGCAGTTGTCGGGTAAAGATACTTTTGAGCAAATGCAATATCTTGCCTAAACTAGAAAAAACCTTGCACCAAGCCACATCTTACAGACTAATCAGTCTAAAATCAATCTTTAAAAGACTTCCTTACACGTCTTAACACAGCTTCTATGAAAAAAATAATGCCGCTAAAACTATCGACCAGACCCGGCCTATTTTGAATTGCTCTTGCATACATAATAATGAAAAATAAACATTACACATTGTTATAACTTTCAAAAACTGCTCTATAGAAAATCAGGATTAATTGCTTTCCAAATAATGGAAGAATTCATTACGCTGATGTTAATCATATTGTAAAGTAAGACTAATGGCCATTTTGTCATTCGTTTCACACTGAGGCAAAGAGTATCCATAATATCTACACCTGATTTAGTGTCATTTTAGTTAAGTATTATTTCTGGTTTTTTCTTAACATCTTTTTCATCAGTTTTCTTATCATTGTGCAACTGCAAAGTAAGTAAAGTAACTATCTTGCCTTTTTTTGGGGCAGTAGGATACAATCCAAATATCTTTCATAAAACCAAATAAACTGGAGTACGCATCTCTTTTTTTGATCGGTAATTCAAATGGTTATCTAATTCCGGTTTATTTTTACAGATTGTTCCAATTATTGTCAACTTTTTTGATAGCAAAAATCTTGCTAATGATAATGACGTAAAAAAAATTGTCGCATATAATGTTACGACAAGAATTCTCAATTTCTTTAACTAACTTTCTTACTACATTTTCGCCTTGTTTTATTTCAGGAATGCCATTTTCTTTCCCTGCATATATGATCAATTTTCAAGCATAAGATGTTGTACTAACACATATAGCCCAAAGTTTGATTCCATATCTGCCTGGTTTGGATGGAATGTGCTGTTTGAACAGGCATCTCCCACGAAATGTAACTAGCTGCTCGTCGACTGTCATACACCAATCAGGAATATACGTATCTCGCAAGTAAATATCCCATAATTCAAAACATTCACGAATTGGTTGCAATTTGTCTTTAATTTTTTCTTCTCTTCTTTTAGCTGCATCGTCAAATCTTATAACACGCAGGATCGACGCCGATAAATTTTAGCAGCTCTTTTTCATGGTAGAACTACCTATATACAAAACACAGCAGTAATAGAATCTATCATAACAGCTACTACCTAACAAGAACAATGACACATTGGCCATATGATTCGACATGCAATTGACTAGTAGACTTGCATAGCTCGCTCGCCAGTCGTCACACGGGAAGAAAACTTGAGATATCTCCTTGTTTTGACATAATTTTTAGAAACACAATTTGTCATTATAAACATGCACACTATACATGAAAATTCAAGACAACTCATAACAGAAATAGCTAATTTAAACAAATTAATTATTATTTAATTTTCGGTTGGGGTCCAATGGACCCGGCCGGTAGACGCAGGGCTAAACTACTGCTGGGCACATTAATTCCGAATCATTCTTTTGAATTCAGAGATCAGCATGCTACGGTTGAACAAGAAGATCATAGAGTGACCAAAAAGATAAATTATGATCTGGAAGGCAAACGATTTTGTTATACTGTGTTCTTAGCTAGTCGGTTGTAAATAAATAATTAAATAAAAAACTAATTAGAGGCCAGAGTTTTGATCCTTGCAAGTTGTATAGATTAACTTCTTGCGAATAAGAGAAGCGATTTTGTCGGATAACAAATGAATCAGACAAATCGTTTAAGCATTTATCAAACATCAGATTTTTGACTTACTATGAAAACTAATTTCATATATTGTCATAAATGTAGTCCATCGCTCATAAATGGATGAGTGAAAAAGTAACAAATTAAATAATAATTCAGCTACTGCAGCGGTTAGAGAGAATATCATATACAAGATTAGACAGCTCCTCTCTTCCTAAAAATGAATTGGCAATTTAAGAATATACTATAATACTAATTGAATATAACAGCAATATATTGTTATTTCTTGTAAAAAGTCCTGGCTTGGGGTAATTTTATTTGGAGGTAATATCAATAAAATTGTTAGCAACCAGTCTTTTTAGGTAAAATTGATACTGATACGCACCAGATACGCACCTGCAAAAAGCAAAGCTGAGGTTATATATAATATGCCCGTTTGTACGATGGTAATGGCTCGCTCATCTGCAACAAAACATAAATGCGAAAAATGCATGCGAAATGAACAAGAGGCGATGTTGATTTTTGGGCTTATGACTCGTTATGACTTCGTTTTCAAATATTATACAAAAAACACTTTAAAAAAGAGATATTACCTGTGTTTTTTAAGTTGTACTGCAGATATGCTATGTAAAACACAACTTCCCAAATGGCTAAAATCTAAAACAAATTTCATAATTAACATTGATTAATTTTTTTAAGTAACCCTTTGTCATGTGCAATATTTCTGTGTGAGATACGTTGCACTGAATTTTTTTGACAGTTAATTAAAGATTATTCAAATAGATCTCCTCAAAAACATCCAAAAATCATTTAATTTACATAGTTAACCCTTAAGTGCTCACCATGGTCTGGCTGGACCAATTTCAAGTTGGAATGTATTTTTCTCATAGCAAAAAATCTCGTAAGAACCTCATATTTCATGATATCCTCTACGAACATGTTTTAAGGTATTTCGAAACAAAAAAACTGGCTGCGTGAAGGGTTAGACCGGGGCTTTTGTTATACTAGCAATAAAAATTGAGTTTCAACGGTAAGTTTTAAGTTTCCGGGGCCAAAAAAGTTGGTACTCTTGTTCATTCACGATCTGCTCACGGAAAACCTCAGTCCTTTCAACCGACTTTAGTACCACCAAGTGAGGTTCCCTTTTCAGAGGCATATGTTAGTACAGGGGTGACAACTTTTTTATGTATTTCTATTTTTCTTCTTTTGGGATTTCTTGCACCTTTTTTCTCTGATTTCTTCATCGTTTTTTCGTCTTCTTTTATCGATCTTAAATATTAAATATTTTTTTTAGATTGTCTTCATCCAGGTTCGTATTGTGTTGTTGTGCATTTTTTCTTTTGGTTTATTTTCTTTCCAAATTTCTGTGTGTGTTGTTCCGTATACATCTAGATTTTCTTTTGGTGTTTTTCCATCCTTCGCAAATATTACCGTGTCATGTGCATAAGAAACTTCTGACAAAGTTATTCTTTCCATGTTCCAATATCCCACTTCGTATTTTTTGACTTTTTTCTTCGCTTCTTTTATAGCTTCATAGGACTTTTTTTTAAATATATTAGTTATGGTTATAATTTATTATACGCAATGTATCTCTCAGATACGATGTGCCTGACAGAGGGTTAATTAAGATAAAGAAACATACTTAAAAACTATACCAGTTTATATCACATCAGATCACAAAAATAGAATTAAATCCTATACAATTTCCGTCACAAAAAATAAAGTTAATGGTCTTAAAACAAAAACGAAAACCTAGGAAACATTTGTAGTTACCGAATCGGCCTAAAATACTTTTTAGAGAACTCTATTTGAAATTTAAAAAATAAGCTAATGCTAAGATAAGTAGCTTTATCAAAGATTACCTCTTATTTAAGTTTTTCTTGTTCAAGTGCAAAACCAGTTTCAAGAGACGGAAGTCTTAACCTTTTCGGTGCGCAATGCTTTTAGTTTTTCTGTGCCTGCAGTGCGCCTGACTTTCAAATGTGGTAACGTTCGGGCGAGTTAACTCGCCTCGAGCACCTTGGGCCGCGTAAAAGTTGGCGAGTATACTCGTCCAGAGTCCAGAGCACCGAAAAGGTTAAAACCGATAGTGCACTAAGACCAAAAATACACTAATTTGGAAAAAATATAATGTTGCAATTAATCTTTACTATGTAAACCAATGAATCATTTAAACAATCAAAGATTTTACCAAGGTGTTGGTGGTTATTTTAAACATTTAGACCAAATTTTTTTCTGAAATCGATTTGTGTGTAGTGAAATATTTAATATTTAAATTTCATTAAAACACATTAAAGGTCTATGACAATACTTACAGAAGATACAACTGCTGCTATTAAGCAACCAGTTCTGAATGGAAGTACAAAACAACAGGTTGTCATGTGACACATGATGATAAAAAATTGATCCGCTATTTCTAATGCCACAAAAAAGTTGACGCTTTCACCTAATTACAATCAATTTTGTCAAACTGTGTCGAGTTATCTTGATTAACCAATGAGTTTCCACCAATTCAACTGGGTAATACAAATCTTTATTTATTTAATTTCTTGTAAAATACCCCACTATATTTGTGAGTCAGACTTGACACATCTGCGTCTGTCAATTTTTTCAGTGACATAGCATATCTGTCAGTAAAATAATTTAAGAGGAAATTTTTTACAGAATACAAAAAAGATTCGTATCACATATTTTATAACACTTATGTTGTTATAAAACAATTGATTTTACTGCCAAACTACCGGAAGCTCAAGGAAAAAGCCTATAAAAAAAGGCACCGAAAATGGTTTTTGGAAGTAAAATATTCTACAATAGACGAACTTTTATCAAAACCTAAAAATTGAGAATAAAACTTTATGGTTAGATTATCATAGGCCAAATAAATTGGCCAAAAGTTGGACCAATCGCTCCTGGTTCTTTAAAAGGCATGCAGCAGTCGGGGTGCAAAGTTTGATCTGGTCCAGCTACATCGATGTATTTTGTTTTAGGTCTATTTATCGCCAGTCCCCATTTGTTGTACTCATGGTTTAGATTTCTTGGCATGAAATGGATGTCGTCTTTGTCTTCGGCTAATAATATTGGAGCACAGGCAAAATTAAGTGTAAATGCCTGTGTTCAAATCCATACGACGACATTTCTTTCTCCAATTTTCAATAGCCCCTTTCAAATGTAACTTAAAAGAGTGGGTTCTCTGCAGCATCCTAGTCTGCCCTTTTGTAATTTTAAGCAAGTCTCTACAACAATAATTTATACTCTGATAATTTTAAAATGTGCAATTACATCTAAGTTTATTAATTAATAATGCTTTACTTATCTGACATCATTATATTATTTTTGCTGTAACAGCTTTGCAATGCACATTCTTTTATTGAATGTTCTATTTAAAAGTCATTGGTTTTATGTGTGATAACAGACATGGAACAATAAACATCATCTGACGAAACCCCCATAATATTATACACTAGAAGATAAAATAAAGGTTGCCAGCATCCTATGATATAATCCACCAATGGGGGCCTTAAAAAAGTGGAAATTGGCGCTTATATAATGGTAGTTGTTAAATAATTCGTATTGAAATAATAAAAAATATATTAGAACTATAATATATTCGTAAGTTGAATTTAAATATTACGTTTTCTTAATGTTATGCAAAATCGCTTCTTGAAGAAAATGTTGACTAGGTTCAACACGCTCGACTCTTTGCAAGTAAATTTTTTTTTATTGAATCATGAGCTATAGAAAAAGTAATTACGGGCCTGGAAATGCAATTAGATTAGGTGCACAAAAGACAGCTGTAGCAAAATGCTGCACAAAAAATTGTAACCTGAAGCTTTCAGTGGGATTCTAGAGAAGGGGATTATACTGCATCACTATAATGTACCTTCTCGTAAGATAATATGAAAGATGAAAGTATTAAATCGTCCACCGTACTCACCTGACTTCATATTAAGCAACTTTTGGTTAGTTTTTTGAACTGAACAGATATTTGCGGGTGGAAATTTCTTGTATATGGGAAGTATTAATACTGCCTTTTGCGATTTTTCTCAAGGTATTTCGAAACAGAATTGGTTGGGACCCTTGCAGGAATGAATTACTGCTAAACTGACTTTGAATTTTTTTAAATAAAATCTTAAACAGTGATTGGTATTTTGATAAATTCCCCTTGATCCTTGTAGGTTTATTATATCTTAAAAGTTAATAATATTGTTGTAACTGGCTTTAAAAAAAAGATTATAACCTAATTGTTAAATAATCATTTTTGCTATACAGGGTGGTCCACTTTTTTGTAGCAGGACGTTAACAGTCGAGACAAAAACTTATATTAAAGCAAATATTTTTTATCAACATGAGTCCATAAACGCTTCACTTTAAAGGTACAGGGTGTTGAAATTTTCGAAAAAATATCGATAAATTTTATCCGTTTCCCAACCAGTAAATATATTTTAACCAAATTTGGTATACAGCACCACCTTACAGATTACCACATTCAGTGAGAATGTCAAGCCCCACAAGTAACCAGTGGCGGAGTTGTGAGGGTTCAGTTTCAATAAATTTTATAAAAATCTAGTAGGGCCCTGTTCCAAATCAAACTTGAACTTGTTTTTGGGTAGAAAATTTTATTCTTAACTAAAAGTGTCTCTTGACTGTTCTTCGTATCTGTCACCGTTTGACGCTAAATTTGAATTATATTACTATTCTCGCAAAATATTTGCTCATAAGTTCAATCCAAAAATTTTAACACTCTGTATCTTTAAAATTAAGCGTTTATGGACAAATATTGATGTGGAATATTGGCATTAAAATAAGTTTTTGTATCGTCTGTTAGTCCTGCTACAAAAAAGTGGACCACCCTGCTTCAATCTTAATTAAATTGGTGATAAAGTGAAATCATTAATGTTTTTGGGGTAAGCTTTGAAATTTTAAATACAAAACATGTTTAACTGTATTTATCACCGGATCTTCATTGTATTAAAAAGAGTCCTTGTTAAATATTTTGATAAACAAACATATTAATAACTTAACAGAAAATCAAAACAACTTTCGTTTAAAAATAAATTCTCTTATACCATTTAGTTTTCAGACAAAGTTATTATATTTTGATAAAAGCTTGAACTATTATATGCGTGATTAATTTATTAATATAGAGGTTTAATTAATGATCACTCATGTTTTTTAATGTACAACTCTTGTGGAAATGCTAGACCTGTTTAGAAACACCTCTTTCGTT
The DNA here is from genome assembly GCA_947652605.1 of Elmis aenea. Taxonomy (NCBI): domain Eukaryota; kingdom Metazoa; phylum Arthropoda; class Insecta; order Coleoptera; family Elmidae; genus Elmis; species Elmis aenea. Next base: position 60,138,889 of record OX393578.1, on the reverse strand, counting down.
GCCAGTTTTTACAATCTTAGGTTGAATTTTTTTGTATTAAATATTTTATGACTGAATGAAGAAAACAGAATGACAATTTTTAATATTTTTTTTTTGCGAAAAACGTAAGGATCGACAAACGATTAGATCAAGAAGCCCATGATACCCACGATAATTCGATGATTTACCCATATTTGTCAACAAAACTGATTATTTTGCCTCTATCAGTCGTCATATCTATTATTAGACATTGTTTTCGTATTAGAAAAGATCGTTTTTAAAAAGATATCATATTTATTGTGAGTTAAAAACAAAATAAAAGGGCTATAAATCAGTTTGTACCGAATTGAACCGAGCAAAAAAATCTGTTGATGTTTATTTAATCGTCAGCGATGCATTTACGGTCCACAAAGTTGTACTGTGCAGAAAATTGATAATGGATTTTTTAGTTGATAGAAAATTGGAGTATTTTCCGTTAATATAAGGAGATTTAATTAGTTATACAGCTTTTTTTCCCGTACTTTTAGGTGTAAGCCCTTGGTTTCTTGTACAATTAGGTGTTCACTTCAGTTTCTAGGTTTTATGTGCTGCAAAGACTACGAATTGTACGCTTTTTTGGGTTGGAGAACAACATTTATATTTGGGGTGGCTGTAAGGGTTAGATAACAATAAAAAATTATAATGGTCAGATTTAAGTAAATCAGAGAAGTTTATTAAATAAAAACAAAACATATTTAAGTAGTATAAAATGTACACCAGAACATCTTATCGTATTAGACTCATTTTTACACATAACATTCTTTGGAAAATATATTAAATATAATACAATATACATACATATACATAAAATTAACTTACAATATTTTACAATAAAATTATAAGATACAACAACGACATATCTTTTTTTACAAAAATATATCCTAAAAAATACAAACTATAAAAGGTACATAGCTTGGGTTCAAAATATATATTTCATATTTTAAAATACACTTTATTTGATCACAAAAACGAACGGAATAAATTCTAATTGTTTTTAATACCCGTTAACAAATCAAAAATTTTCATTTTGCCAGGAACTATATTACGCTAACGAGTCTTACAGGGGCGTCCCTCGCAAAATGAAGCTTTCTTTTAAATAAATTAAAAGTATGTTGCTTGACATCAAGGAGATCTAGGTAGTGTTGAAAATCTTCACAAGCTTAATCAAGTATTAATATAAAACTTTCCGTATAAAACTGTCAAAAATAAATGTTCATTGGACCTTATTGTCGGATATAAGGCTCTCGGATTGTCATTATTTATAAGTCTTTAATTTCTTTTTTACTTGTATTCGATTAAAGCTTGACGATTTCGTGTAACTATCTTAACATTAAACTATATCGTAGAATTAATTTAAATTTAAACTGTCTTGACTATGGTCCATAATCGTGTATGATGTCCATAACTCTCGACCTATCTTCAGACCTAATAAACAAAAACATACTTAGTGCACAGAAATTGGATTAAGACACGTTAAAATATAGTTTATTTAAGGCTTTGGCCAAATAATTTCAACGACTAATTCAAAAAAAATCCTTACATGTGTTGTTGTTGTTGAAGCTGGAACGCGTCAAGGTGTTTGTTGATCTCTCGATGGATGTGTTCAGGGAGGACACCAACATTCGAGAAGAGGCTTCTAAGTACGTTTAATTCTTCACTTAGCAGTTCTATTCTTTTCTGCAGTCTTTCGTTTTCTTTGACGAGGATTTTAACTTTTTCTTCAGTCTCGCGCGTCCGTACTTTCGCCTTCTCCCTGCTCTTCCTCACGGCTATGTTGTTCCTCTCGCGCCTCCTTCGGTATTCGTCGCTGTTCTTGTCGCACGGCTTCATGGACTTTCTCGACACGTGGTGGTTCATCATCGCCGCCTTGTTCTTCATCGCGTTCAGCTGCTGGTGGTGCAGGACCGTACTAGGGGTTAAGGTTGTGAACGTAGCACCATTCGCGCCCGCAGGATAACCAGGTCCTTGCATGTAACCGTTCGGGAGTACGTTTACATTGCACGGCCTTCTGAAATCCTGTGGATCCTCTGGTTCTTCTTTTATTGGTACGTCACTTCCTCCAGAACTATTCGAATCACTATTTGTGTTTGGACCGCCTGAATACGTTGCTCCGTTGTGTACTGGTTGTGGCATGTACGCTAAGGTTGTTCTAGGATAATTCGCGTTAGGTAAACTTGGCATTACTTGTTGTCTAGAATGTATATTTTGGAGATGTTTACCGGGTACTTGGTTTTGTAAAATGTCCGTAAAAAGACCCTCGCTGAATTGTGAGTCGTCAATTAAATTTTGTAGGTCTAAGGATATTTCTGGTGTGTTTAAATCACTTAATTCGCCGTGCTGCTGGTACTGCTGCAAGTGGTGCTGTTTGATTAGCGCCGCCGTTTGCTTAGATCCGTTTGTGTTATTTAAATTAGTTAGGTTGTTGTTGTTATTTATGATAACAGTTTTTTTCTCGTTGTTGTTCATGATCGAGTTTGTTTGTGAATGCTGTTGGCTGTCATACATTTGCGGGGAATCCATGGCTGTGTTTTATTTTTTAAAAACAATTACACATTCAGTGCGGACGACGAAAACTTCGGGAGTTTACAGTCCAAATTAACGTGCTCGCTCGCAAACTTTCACTGATGCCCACTTTCACTGTCGAAAATCTGCGTTTATTATTTGAGTTTATTGGCCCGCACGCACGCACGCACTTTCCATTTATTGTTGCCTCGAAATTCGCTTCTACTGAACTGTTCTGCTAGTCGCAAACATAATTTTTTTAAGGCACACTTGATATTTGTTAACTTTTAAGTAAATAAGATATAGATAGCACCAGTATTAAAAATAAATTCTGCGCAGTAAAACCGTAATCCTCAACAATATTTCGCTGCAACGGCGGATTTGAGCGCGCACATGTGATGCGGATTTTTCGGAAATTTTTCCGCGTCCAAAAATTTTTTTTTTGAATGAGATCCGGGAAATTTTCGAATTTTCTTGGCTTCCGAACCCGGACAGAAACAAAATCGAAACGTCTCTAGGTATCAACTGTCAAACACACAAGTTAATTTAGTCAGAGCCTACTTGGGACCACACTATCGTGCGCTTGCCCAAGCTAACTAGGATACTGAGACTGCTAAGCGCTATTCCTGCGGTATAGCGGCTCAGCAGGAACATGCGCACTGCAGCGTCTTGCATGCTGACGTTCATTCGAAAGTGAAACGATAGAATTCGATTTCATGCTTCATAAAAAATCTTTTTTGACGTAATATTTTTAAGTTCATGACGGACTCTATTATGGCGTTATGTTGGGTACCTACACCAAATTTCTTGCGTGTGTTTTATCGTTCTTATTACGTTCTATTAAACTGACCACTCAACTGTTTAGATTCTATATTATTTTGTTATTAAAATCATCAACTTATTAAATCACTAAAACATCAATTTTTTTTTAATTGTCATAATTCTGCCTCACATTAAAAGTTTTGGTAACACGTGTAAAAAATATTGTGCAATTTTGGAGCCCAAAATCAGTTAAGTAAAATATAGTTATTTAATAAATAATACAGTGTTTAAATAAATACAGTGTATTAATAATATTGTGAAACATTTAATCGATATAAACAATAAAAATAATATGAATTACATGATCATTCTATTGCCATTTTCAAAGTTTTGCTGTCTGTGTAAAATTAAAAAAAAAAAACGTATATTTTGCTGCAAAATAACTTTGGAAAAATTTAATTGAATAGTGGATTATTATATTAATAGAATAGGACTGAAATTAAGGCAGTAATTTTTAAGTCATTTAAAGTTTTGCAAAATGTGTAAAATATTAAATGATTTTTGTAGTTCTTCAATGAGCATTATCGTGTTTTTAAACAAGTAATATAAAAAACTAAAAAAATAGCAATAATTTTGGTTAAAAAAATTGAAATATGTGTGCAACAACCAAAATATATACGTATATTGTGTAACTACTAGGGTTTCTCATATTTGACCATTTTGCTTGTCCCGGGATTCCGGGAAGAAATCGGCCCTTGTCCCGGGATTCCGGGAAGAAATCGGCCCTTGTCCCGGGATTTCCCGGGATCCCGGGATGTAATAAATTATGTCAATATTTTTAAATGAATAACCTAAAAAATTAAGGGAGCGGTTTATTACTTAAAAACAACTCCAAGTCATATATGTAATACATTTTGCTCCATGATTATTACAAATAATTCAATAATATTGGTGAGAGAAACATGCATTTGGGAATTATAACCTTTCTATTGCAATTTCATATTTATGAATACAATAATATAATTTTTACAATGAATTTTTGTAATGTGATTTAAGAAAACAAAGGTGATCTGTGCTTCAGTCAATTAGTCTTTTTCTTAATTTATTAACAAAAAGTCCTGCTGCATAAAATGCTCTCTAAGTCTATTGATGTAGTGAAATTGTCTTGAGAGCATCTAGCAGCAAAGAAACATCGGTATTATCAATAAAATTTCATTTATAAGCTATTTTGCTTTGAATTATCAGGGTACACAAAAATAAAACTGTAAAAGTATTTTGAAGATATTAACTTTGTAATGAAGACTGGGCTTCTTTGCGCCATACTAAAAGAGAAAAATTATTTTGAAGTTTTTCCATAATTTACTGTTAGTAAAGACATTTTAAGCATAAAATTCTGATGTTATAATAGTATTACAAAGATCTTAGCACAAAATAAACGAAAACAACACTTTTTTTAAATCCCGGGAATTCCCGGGACAAAAAGCATTTCCCGGGAAATATAAAATAGCTTAAAATGGACCGGGATCCCGGGATCCCGGGAAAGAAACCCTAGTAACTACTACTTATTTGCTGTTCTTTATTTTTTTATTGGATTACTTTAATATAATTTAAATAAAAACTGGAAAAATTTCATTCCAATATTGTATAAAATAGTTTTTTAGTATGTGGAACAATAAAAACAATCGGAGTTTTGTTCTTCATTGTAAAAAAACTTTAAAAAATTGGAAAAAGGTAATATAACGTTGCCTTGGGGAAAAATTACGTGAATATAATACAACTTTTATAATGTAGTAGTCATCTTTAATGTATTTTATTTAAAACATTTAGGTAATATTCGAGCAAAAGCCAAAAAAAATATTTGTGAAGTGATTTTCCTCTGTTAATCCAAATAGTACAAAATTAATTGGATAGTGCATTATTATATCGATAAAAAAAACAATTAAAATAAAGACTGAAAAAATATAATACAAAAAGTTTTTCTTATAGGACTTTAAAAAAATGTAGGGTAATATTTTAAGTTTTAAAATAACTTTTAAAGTCTGTTATTACGATTTTATAAATTATATTAAATTTAAGCTAAGGATAATAAATTTTTTGTCTCTAAATCTCCTTGATTGTAAAAGTTTAGATAATATACGTGTATATACCAAGAAAACACAACGTGATATCGTTTTCCGCTGTTAAATAATTTAAAACAAATATAATCGGGTGCTGTATTATTACATACGTACATCGATATAAAAATTCAAATAAAAAGACTTTAACAACAGTTGCACGAGGTAAAAAAATAATAAAATTTGTTGACGATATCGATTGTGCAAGGTACCAGTTTTAATCAATTGCTCGATTGGGTAACAATGAAAAATTTACCTGTACTTAAATTTTACCAACGCAATTTTAGTTATTAATTATTAAAAATTGATATTAAAAATCTTACGCGTCGGCTTATGCACCGCTGCGAGAACACTACGTCACGTTACGTCACAAACCTGATTCACACGTGCAGGAATGTGCATGAATTCCTGCAGAAAGTAGGTCATGAAACCAGATGCGTCACTTGTTTTGTGGTTCGTTGCTTGGCTTCTTGACATCTGTTTTTTAGTAGTTGAATTACAGTAGCAGTACCTATTTATTGTCGAGTTGAATTCTGTTCTTAAATAAATTTTATTATAAAATTTGTTGGTAGATGCCACTAATACAATCTTAGTTAAGTTCCTGCACACATCTCAGCAGGAACCTGTTTATCAAAACACAGTTAATTCTAGGTTTCAAATCTTTTATTTTTATAAGCTGAACTTGCAATGTTACAGTTAAAATTAGTTTTAAACAGAATTTATCACGATTATCCTGCTATGTTTTTAATTCTGCAGTACAGCAGGATTCCATTATCTGTTTAAAATTGCTTTAATACACAGTTCAATGTATACAAACGACTCATTTGTTAAATACATTTGTTATCTACAAGTAGGTACTTAATTTTGTTTTATTTAGGAGAATGGTTGTGAATATTTTTCAATGAGTATATATTAATATTTAGAATTGTTAAACGCCCTAAACACTTCAGTAATGACACATACTTTGTGATTTGACATATAAATTTAAAGATATTGCCTTGTAATATGTGCGAGTAAATTTCAATTTTTATTTATAGTCAAATTTGCGTTATAATAATCGCGTATTTAACCAAACTTATGACTAGTTTCCTGCCAAACTACAGCACGTTACTATGGTTGCAGGATCCAATTACTTGCCAGAATAATTCTTGAAAACGGTTCATTCTGAATATTTCATTATGAATATTTGTTAAGCATTTTTTCATCACAAAAAATATACTTAAATGAATAAGTTATAAAAATTCAAGAACAAAAACATATTTCCAATTTTCTGCAATAATTTAGAAATATTTTTCTTCAAAGATTATTTTTTCTAGGGAAAACTAGAGAAGTTTTATTTAATTTTGGGATTTCAGGTATTTGTTTAACTCTCTTGTTCAATTTTTATAATTTTAACAGTTATAAATTGGCAATTTCCTAGCAGGTAATATAGAGGGTTCCTCAAATTAGTTTAGTTGTTTAGTCTCCTAATATTTTTTATCTATACAACCAACCTTGCAGGTCTGAACCAGTTATAAGCGGATATATTAACTAACAAAAATTAATTTCATATCTACAATCTAGCGATTACAGGATTACTTAATGATTGCTATGATTTAGTTGTTTTTCTCTAACGTTCTGAGTCGTGATAAGCAGAAACAAATTGATGATCTTAAATGTATGAGATTAGGTTATTATTTTAAACCTTTTCCAATCCTTCAACCGATTTATTTCTTAGGATAATTTTGAAATAATAATAGATTTGTATTTTGTTATTGACAATTTGGGCTTTGCAACCTAAAAATGCTACATTTTGAAAAACATTTTGAGTTTAATTTATTCCTAAGTCCTTCAGAAGTGTTTTACCAGACTTAATCAGTTGATGCTGTAATCTTTTGGTTATTTATTTTTTATTTAGTCCTTCTACTATTAGGTGTAGGACTGTTGAATTGTGTTGTGCTGACTTTTTTCCATATTTTTCTGACGTGTGCTATGTTTTTTATGTCTTTCCATTTGATGTTTCTGTCCGTTGCTGCTTTTTTAACTTTGTCTTGCCAGGTTTTTCTCCGTCTACCGCTTTTGTCTTTTCCCTGTGATCTTGATTCATAGGGTTTTTTGGTTAACCTTTTTTCTTTTATCCTATAAAAATGACGCAACCTCCCAAGCTACCTTTCTTGTATTTTTGTTGCAACTGATTCTATCTTTAATTCTTCTCTACATGTTTCGTTTCTGATTCTATCTTCTTTTGTTTTTCTTTGGATTTCTCTTAGAAATCTAATTTCTGCTGCATTCAATAGGCTGCTATTTTGACTCAATTTTACTCAAACAAAACCTTCTGTAACAAAAAAAATCCAAGCTATATTATTCTTATATCTAGCCATCTCATCTTAAACGTGATCATTGAGCAAAAACTTATCCTATATTGTTTATAATTGTTGAGGTTCCGTTACCTTCGAAACACGGCAAGCAATGAGCCAGTAAACGTCGGAACCATCCATATTTCAATCAATTTAGCATTATTCAATAAAATACGCGCATAAAGTTGTGTTAACCAAGCCACCTTGACCCATCTACATTTTGAAATACCATAAAACGTCGCATTTATGCGCGTATAACGTTCATACTGTGTTCTAGAGATATAAATACGTGATTTGATTGTACGAATATTTTTTTTTTAAGTAGTTAGTTGGTTGTGTTTTACTTTTTTTGCACGTATCTTTCAAATCATCGACCAAAAACGGATTAAAATTAATATTCCTGTTGTACTCATTGATAAATAATGCAAACTTGTTAAATTAATTTAAATATGTAGACCATTGACCTTATTGCTTTATACCGACTAAAGATTGCTTGGAAGGTTAAAGTATTTTAACTTAAGAAACCGTAGTTGTTATATAAATATGCAACAAAACGTAACAGGGGATTTTTTAATTATGCATAAATTTACTAGTGCAGTTTTCTTAATAAACAATATATAAGTTTTGTATGTTCCATTTTGGTTTTTATACAGGGTGATTGATTGAGACCGTGCATTAAAAATATATGAAGAATGAAAAAGGGTATGGATCTGAAATTTTGGTTATGACCATAATGGCATCTGATCTGTTTAATGAAAATATTTTCAATATGGCGACACTTCCGCAAATACCGGAAGTTGGCGTCTACTTTTTTATTTTCAATACAATGGTCTATTTTTTAGTGCATTTTTGGATTCAAAACGTTATTTTAGGGGGACTTTTATTAGCATTCCCTATACCTAAGTGCAGTCATTTTTTAGATTTTTGGACTTTTTTGAAAATTTTTTGATTTTCACCGTGATGCTTAATATTATCTAACATGGCCATTTTTAAAGAAAAAACGCTTAAATTTAGACCATGCCTAGAAGAAACCTTGGACTACATCCTAGAATTTTTGCAATCGATGAATTACTTACAGGGTGTCCAAAATTTAATTTTCTTTTAATACTTCAGACCACTAAAACTCGTTTTTTTTCAAATACAATGGCCAAACTTTTTTTTCATTTTCTAATGCAAAATTACATTCTGCATCAACCTGTATTAGCGTTTCCTATACCTATCTGCAACAGTTTTCGAGTTATTAAGAATTTTTGATAGAGTTAAGAGAAATTGCAACATTTTTAAATAGTAAGCCTTGGAAATGACAGCAAATGCCAATATTAATAACTGTAAACCACTTTTATTGCGTTTGTCTGAAGCATCCATGAAAATGTATAATCAAGAGTATTCAAACACGAATATTTTGAACTTATTTTATATTCATGAAGGATGTAACAAGATTATTGAAAGAACTTGCCGCGTGGTCATTGAGAGTTATCCTTATTTGACTGTAATGACCAGACAGAAATTTTAATGAATAGAATCAATTTTTTTTTCAATTTAGAAGAGTGAAATTGCTTGTATTCGACCTAAGCGTGTGACAAATGATGAAACTAACAAAGTTAACATCCTGAGATATTTTAATGACCATCCTCAGCGATCAATTCGATTGGTAGCGCAAGACTCGGGTTTAACATACTATGCTGTACAAGCTACATTAAAAATACACAACTATTCGTTCACACTTTCAATAATCTTCTGAATTTGTCCAAGAATGTAAAATAAATTCAAAATATCCGTGTTTGAATACTCTTGATAATCCATTTTCATGGATACTTCAGACAAACGCGATAAAAGTGGTTGACGGTTATTAAGTATTGGCATTTGTTGTCATTTCCAAGGCCTACTATTTAAAAATGTTGCAATTACTCTTAACTTTATCAAAAATTCTTAATAACTCGAAAATTGTTGCAGATAGGTATAGGAAACGCTAATACAGATTGATGCAGAATGTAATTTTGCATTAGAAAATGAAAAAAAAAGTTTGGGCATTGTATTTGAAAAAAACGAGTTTTGGTGGTCTGAAGTTGTATTAAAAGAAAATTAAATTTTGGACACCCTGTAAGTAATGCATCGATTGCAAAATATCCAGGATGTAGTCCAAGGTTTCTCCTAGGCATGGTCTAAATTTAAGCGTTTTTTCTTCAAAAATGGCGGTGGTAGATAATATTAAGCATCACGATGAAAATCGAAAAATTTTCAAAAAAGTCCAAAAATCTCAAAAATTGCTGCACTTAGGTATAGGGAATGCTAATAAAAGTCCCTCTAAAATAACGTTTTGAATCCAAATACGCAATAAAAAATAGACCATTGTATTTGAAATAAGAAAGTAGACGTCAACTTCCGGTATTTCCGGAAGTGTCGCCATATTGAAAATATTTTCATTAAACAGATCAGATGCCATTATGGTCATAACCAAAATTTCAGATCCATACCCTTTTTCATTCTTCATATATTTTTAATGCCCGGTCTCAATCAATCACCCTGTATATGTATTATTATTTTTGTGTATTTTAAAACCAACATTTCGGTATCTACCAAATATCATTAGATTTTTTTTATCGGGATAACGTTCCATGGAATGGATGGGGCACTATTTGTTATGTAAACTTTGGAAACTATGACGAAATAGGATTGATAACCGAAGACAGTTTATCAAAATACGGCAACTAGGAAGTTTAATCAAAGTTCAAGATACAGTTTTAAATTATGCAATTACCCAGAAGGATAAATAGACTCTGCAAACACCTAAACGATAAAGTGTTTTTGCAACATTTCAACGGAAACTAATTGCAAACGAACCTATTGGTACAAGGGGTTATTAAAATATAATTTTAGCAATCAGTAAATATGTTTTTGGGCAAAGTGCAAAATTATTTCGCTAGGTACATATTTGTAATAATGTTATTGTTTATTTGGCAATTATGTTTAATTAACCAAACATGTTTTGGGTACTTTGATCACCACAAGCTACACATTTTGAAATAGCAGCCTTTTTATATGGTCTCTTTTTTGATATATTTGTTTTTTATATTTCGTTTCTATCTTTAGTTTTGCAGAATATAAATAAATAAGTTATTTAATCTTTGATGATGTCCAGTATTTTTTTTTAATGATTCCCAATAAAATTAGAGTTCCTGTTTCTTGCAGTAAAAATTCTAATTGATAACATTTATCTGGGTGTAACAACTCGCCCTGCTGTATCGGTGATTAGTCCAGTGTTATAAAGATCAATTTAAACAACGGAATAGTACCAATACTTTTGGACTTTTATGTTAACAATTACTTGGAACGTAGTGTGGTAATTTTAACAGTCTTATTTCCATTGTAGACATTTTGACTTGATGCGGCATATTATTAAATATTTTAAAACCTTGATAAAATAACGAACGAGCAGTTTGACTTTTAGTACATTTCTCTATAACGAAATCAAGCCTATTTCTAGTTTTATAACTGTGGATCTCATGGACTAATTTTACATTATCATACAGATATTGTGGTGTTTTTTGTAGTTTATTTTTTAAAATTAGCTTTTATGTTCTAAATATTATTCTCTGATTAATGCTCATAAATTGAAGTGTATTTAACATAACCTTAATAGGGGAAAGAATTGAACACTTTAAAATAGTGCGCATGGCGCGATTTTGTAATTTCTGTAATTGTTGAAGTTCATTTTTATTTAAATTAATAAGTAATGAAGCGCAAAACTCAAAATGAGGAGCTATTATTGTTTTATACAGTAAAACTCTAGTGTACATACTCATGTGTTTGCTACATCTTTTGAAGAGAAAAATCTCTTTGGAAATTTTTTTCATCATGTATTTTGTGTGTAACTTAAACGTTAAATTTTCATCTAATATAACACCAAGGTATTTAATTTCGATTACTCTTACAGTATGTAATTTTTATAACAACAGTTATCAAAATGAAAACAACGTTCACAAAGTTCTGAAATGTCAACCTGTGTAATCCTTAGATAACATTTTAAAGAAGTTCAAATTTGGTAACACCTTATTATTTAACATCTCTAGTGGTGGAAATGGTCCACTAATTTATACACATCCTGTAAAAATTAACATAAAAAATAATTCTGTTACAGATCTGAGTTAGTATAGTTTTATATTTAAAAACAAGTTGATAAGCCCTTAGAATTAATTCTAATATACAGGGTGTTTCTTAAGTATTGAGAAATAAAATAAAAACCTAATTTTACCGCTCCCCTCAGGGGGTGTAACTCCGAAAGGAGACGTCTAAGGAAAAAAAAAAAGTGAAAGACCCCCTTAATTTTCGATAAGGAATCACCTCCTAATTTTTTTTGCAATACTTAAGAAACATAAGTGCAGTTCAGAAGATTTCAGAAAATTTTTAATTAGTGATAGGCCTAAGAGGGGTTTTTTCTTACCCATGGGGTAGGGTTTATTAGTTAAGGATATTTTGGCTGTGAAAATTGTTGCGCTGTACATTCTTGTTTTTAACAATCCGGTTTTATAAGTGCATTAATTCAAAGGTTACCATAAGGCCATCGAAAGTTTAATTAAGCAACAAAACATCAACAAAACAAATGTTGTTTAGTCAGTCCATATTCTTCGCAGTTTAGTTTAGTTGTTGCGAATTTACGATAAGGTCCCTTTGTCAAACATTTGTTGAAACTTGCTGTAAAGCAAAGTACAGAATAATACTGGGTCAACACTCTAATTTTCAATAGCGACTACACTCGATTAGAGACGAACATTGTTCATGAAACCATGATTATATGTGATATCGTATCAAACTCTATTGGTACTCGTACTCTGTGTGTACTAAGTGATGTTTAAGTGGTAGTGGGTCGTGGAATTAGGTGAACATGGTGAGTAGTGGTCGCTTCCTAGTGCTACTGAATGCAGTTGTGATGGGCTGAGGTTAACGTCTTGTTTTTAAATTTTTAGTGGTTCTCTGTGTTAGTGGCTATTATTGTGATAGCTTTTTTGTCGTCGAAAAAGAGGTACCGATGGTTTTATATTTTGTATAAAACTTTACCTAGAGATATAAGGTACGTATCATATTATAATTTTAAATTAGTTTAAAACAAATTAATTAATCTAATAGTGGCAAAAAAATCCAAAAAAAAATAAAAATGCGGCCACAAAATCAATTCAAATTCCTTATTACTCGTTAGCTACTAATGCATCCTTGCAGACCAACAGAAATTCCTAAGTAACAAAGTAATTACCGATTATTCTGCTACAAAATTAATTTGTAACTCCATTCCCAAAAATTCACAAAATGGAACGCTTTTTCAAAAATCTTCATATAATTTTCAGATCATTAAGAATAAAATAAATTAAGCAACAAATTTTATGTAAAATTAGTTTTTGGACAAATACTACAACCAAAAAATAAATAAATAAGACCAATTAACCAAGAGATGACAGTCTTGAAATTGGTCTTGCATTTCGGCAAGAAGTCTTCAATAAAGTAAATTAATTTTTAGTTACGCTATTTCAAGAATCATTCTAGCATTTGTATTACTTTAAAATATTTACAGAAGATCTGCAGTGATGATAACCGGAATGTATTGTTCTTAATATGAAACTTTGCATTGAACTACAAAAGATTCTATTGTCTACACAAAAACAAAATTGTAGATGTCTGGTTAATTTTGAAATGCCTGTAATTTAATTAAATATTAGAGATTGACAACTGGTAAAGGGTGTAAAATATTGTGTTATTAATTAAAAGTAAATCTTTGTTGCTTCAAGAGAGGAAAGTTATTACTTTGCTAATTTCCAAGGTCTTTTAGAAGTAATTAAAAAACTGTAGTACCTTAAAGAAGCCAATTAATTGGTTACTCTTTTATGCAAAAACACGCTAAAAAATTAAAAACTTTCCAAGCTATACCAAACCATTTATTTATAAACCTTTATTTTGATTAAATATTCTAAAAAAAAACAATTATAGGTGTATTTTATTTTGCACCAGTGTATGCTGAGACAGTAGTACTATTTTCTTGGTTAAATTTTCATACAGTTAATTTTTAAGCTTTTTTTTATTGTCCAAAGTTGATAATTTTATTTTAAAAAAATTTTAAAAAGGCCAAAATCGATATTTTTTTAAATAATTTTGCACCAAACATAATTTCAATACAGGAGTAACACTTTCTCCCCTACATTTTGGATGCAAAAATCGCTTTTAAAGACCTGTACAGGGTGGTCCAAATTCAATGGGATTCCATGGGTATCTCGCTTAATAGTCAAGATAGAGAAACGGTTAAATTACCAAATATGGACAGTTTTTTGGGACATCCTCGGTTTTCAAAAATATTCTATCTTATCTGGTTTTTGAGATATTAGAGATATTAGAGAAAAACTGTTTTTTTTTTCATATTAATAATGTGTCATAACTCTCTCATTACTGCAAATATCGAAAAAGTTTATTAACAATATTTTTTAATATAATTATTATAAGTTAGATTACACTAAAAAAATTTACGCTTGCCATTAAAAGTTATGACACAAACTTACCTTTTTTAAAATGGAAGCTATAGTTGACTATGTCCTATTTATTGCAAATTTTTTTCTCATTCCAAATATTTATGGGTTGGCGTATTTATTTTCAAAAATACGCGAGTTACAAAGGTTTTTAATTTTTTTTAAGGTGAAAAACAAAAAATATTCTGTGAAAACAAAAACAATCAAAAAACAAAGAAAACAAAAACGAATAGAATATATTTGACAACTGTTCTGGGTTTGGACCAAAAAACTGCACATTTTTGGTAATTTAACCGTTTCTCTATCTTGCCTATTAAGAGAGATACCCATGCAATTCTATCGGATTTGAACCACCCTGCTCAGGGTGCCCTATTTCCAATTCCCATACAGGGTATCTCGGTTTTTATCAAAGATACACAAAGACTAAGTACGTAGTCTCGATTTATTTTTTCAAGAGCAATTCATTGCCGCAAACAGATTTTTGATATCTTTTTTAATTTTCGAAATATAGCCGATGTTTAGCAATTTTCAAAAATGTTAAATATCTCGCTTAAACGAAAAGATAGAGAAAAACTTTGAAGACATTTTTGCATGGGTTTTTGTCCTTAATAAGATACCGACATTAATTTTTCTTACTCATGTAAATATCGATATATTACACCTAACTTTCCGTGTATGGGCATCGAAAATAGGCCACCCTGTACATAAATTAAAATCCCAAAACCAAAGCTCAGCAAATCTTCTTTGCGTACCAGTACCATGCATTTATTTTTGAATAACTATTGCACATACATATATTAACTGCGCGAAATAAAACCGGTCACACAGACGAGAGCACTATCCAAATTTTGCAATTATTTTTGCAAGTCAGTTTTTAACGTGTAGATAAAATTTTTGTAAATATTTATTCGATACCTGTCGTCTGCAATTATTTTGTTACAAAAATAGCTTCATTACAATGTACTTTAGGGCACTGACTTATTTTTTAATCAGCAGATATTTTTTTTTTTTACTATAACGTAGATAAGATATCGGTTCATACACGGGAACTGCGTGTAACGGTATAGTGAAGCAATCTAGCAACTTCTTGTGAGTTACATTCGAATGCCGAGTGGATTTATTTATAATGTTTAGGCACACTCCAATAACGGTAAACAGTTCGAAATATATTTACCAAGTTTTATCAAAAACAGAGTTAAAAAAATGCATTTCGCTTGTTAATTGTGATTTGTAGAGGAGCAAAATGGTTTCTTTTGCCTTTTGTTTGTAGTCGGGTTCATTTAAAATTTAAATTTGTCCAGTTTTTATGCTTCTTCTTAAGTTTCTTGGTCATAATATTAGAGTTCTAACCTAGTTACATATTAATTACTTATAAAAGTTGCATCCGCAAAGTGAGTAAAAGAAGAGTACTGTAAACGGTAAACAAAAATTTAACTTATGGGATGAGTTGTCCACAGACAAATCAAATTAACCGTGGTCATATTTTATTGGTCTAGCTCCCCATCAGTTAGTTTTGTTGATCCAGTTCCTTAAAAAAAAATACAACCGAATTTAATTACGGGAGAATAATAACAAGTGTTTTAAAGTTATAGGAATAAATTTAAAAACAAAAATTTTAACAATCGCCTTTTTTCAATTAATTGGTATGAAATTATACTTATCAATACAATAAAAACCAATTACTTGTTTAAAACATTATATTGGCCTTCGTCAAATCACAACAGATTACGCTACAACAAACTTAATAAAAAGATATTGCAGGTAAACAACTCAAAAAAAGGATATAGGTACATATTTTATGGGTTCCTATCTCACTCATAGTTTCAAAGTTTACTTTTTTTTTTAAATGATTATCTTTGTAAACAAAACAGTTTCCTATGTTAATTTGATTCGATAACAATGTTGCTAACATGACAATATGAAAAAGGGACAATGAAAAAAGATAACGCACAAACAAACTTGTATTTTCCACAATGCTAGATTTTTTTAAATAAAGTATTATCAGCGCCTTGTAGAGAATTTTTTGCGCTTGTTTCATACAAGGTGTGCTTCATAGACTAGTCTAATCAGCTTATAAAAACCCTGCTTTTTTACTAATTTTTAAATTAAAAGGTTTTGTATGTATAAACAAATTAAAATAAAGTGAAGACAACTTCGTATCAATACCACATAAAAATTATCTATCCTACTAAATTATAATTATCAGAGGGTTAAGAAATTTAAAACAAAATACACGCACAACCTTACACTACATCAAAGTCTACAAAGCACATAAAAATTATTTTTCACACTTAAGGTAATCGATTTTTATATTTTGTACCCTTGCGTTTGTGAATTATGTACTGTTATTGTTGTAGTGCATTTAATCAGTGTTTTATCAAGAAACTAATAGTTAAGACTCGTGTGCTTTTTAAGTCAAGTTTATATAAGAAATCACATTTTACGTTTTAATGATTAAAACAATCTCATATTATTTGATGGAGAGTGATGTAATCCGACAATCAATCTCAACAGCCTATTAAGCTATGATAAATGTAGAGATAGAAGAAAAAAATGTTGCTTATAAAAAAATGACAGTACTAAACAGTTGAGATTTTGTTTTGATTTTCTGTTGTTTTAAATACTTGTAATTTTTCATCCTGCATTACTATTTCTACATTTTCTGTATCATTTGCTATCATCATTATTTCTGTTGTCTTTAAATTTATTTTCAGGCCACATTGTTTCAAAATATCTGTCCATTTTTCGATTCTGCTTTGCAATTCTTCCTTTCTCTTTCTAAGCAGGATTACATCATCTGCATACATTCTTATTGGCATCATACTGTGTGTACAAAAAGCAACGTAACAATTCAATATCTTGTCTTGTGGCAACTTTACAAAAACAAGTTTTTCACAAAAGCTGTTTGTGGTAATGTGGTTTTTGCGCACCGATACGTCACTATTTTTTTTTTTAATGAAACACGCAGTATATCTTAAAATTTTGAGATGTAAAACTGAATTCTCTTTCCAAAACATATAGGCTTTATGTAACTTAAATCAGTAGTTCTTGAGTTATTTAAGGTTTTATAAAAATATTGACAGAAACAGGAGTCTAAAAAAATAATGATATTTCACAACTTGGCTATGTCAGAACGAATTCCTCTGAAACTTTGTAGGACAATAGTGTCACAATGGTTGTCGACTAGTTAAAATTTTAAAATAATACACAGGGTGTTCCTTATGCCCAGTCCATTTAGTCAAATTTCAAACAAGAATAGGTCGTTTTTTTTTAAATTGAACAGCCTATGTATTTTTACATTTTCTTATTGATAACGCAATTATCCTCAAAAACTATTTAAGGTCAATTTTGTTGAAAATTAGTATTTCTCGAGTTATTGCGGTTTTCTTAATAATTTAGGGATACAAACGCAATATTTAAGGGCACTAAACTGGTAGGCTTTGGAAATATCTCGAAAATTTGTTTTATGATTTTTAATTATACCATAAATTTGTCAGTCAGCACATTGGTAATTACCTGTTTAATAACTTAAATGGAAATGTTTATATTTAAGGGCTAACAATTTGTTTTCTGAAATACTTCTATAAATTAGAACATTTCATAAAATTTTGTTTAAGGATTTTATCTAAACAAATCTAAATAAAAATTGCTTATCGTTTTACTGAATGATTTCTTGTCGGCATAATTCACCAGAATAAAGAATTCAGTATCGTTGTTTTTGTGAAAAGTGCAAAGTTCTGAAACTTGTCTAGCAAGATTATTTGTATCAATAAATAATTTAAGCAATTGGGTTTCTTTAAGTTACATTTTGCACTTTAGTGTTTAAAAGTCATCGTGTTTTGTTTATATCTCATTAATTTAGAAAAACGTTCGGTTTTACTAAAAATTTTCTATTTTTGCAGAGCTGCTAAGGGATTTATCAAATTGAATTGGTTTTTATTGGGCGCCGAAAAGCGACAATCAACTATTGCAAAAGAATTTACAGCAATAGCCAGGAGACAGCCAAATAAAGTCGCTTTTTACTTTGAAGATGAAGTTTGGACGTTTGCTCAGGTTGGTGTTAATAATCTCCCATACTTTTACCCCAAAAATGAGTCACAAAAGGTTCGACCAATGAAATACCATATCGTCTTTATTTACTGACTGATTTTTGTCGATTTTAAGCTTTAAAAAAAACAGATAGTCCATCATGCGATGTAAAAACCATAAATACTAAAATTTAAAAAATTAGAATAGGATCCAATTGTAAAAAAGTACATTTTGAAACGTTTTTGAACCCACTATTAATATTTTCCCGTAAATAAATATATGTACAGGCTATACAAACCATTTTTATAGGTATGTTCTTAACAATACCGGAAAGTGGAACTTTTCTGGACGAGTAGACAGTTTTGGGACGAGCCTCGGCGAGTCCTGAAAGCATATCAGTCCAGTAAAGACACTTTACGGGTATGTGTATGTACAATATTTTTTCCGCGTCCGCCACTGACACCAAAATCACTATCGTCTCAATCCATAATTAAACAATAACTTAACAAGCTATAGGTGCAAACTCGCTTGGTGGAATAATAACGCTTGTTTGACAGCGCAAATTAACAAAACAACTCATTACCATGGCAACCAGCTACTTTCCAGTCTAGGCTGGTACAGAGTTGTTATTACCATGACAACCAGTTACTTTCTGGCCTAGGCCAGTAAAGACGTATTTTCCAATCTAAAAATTGATCGGTAAGAAGGGATTTTCTGGGCGGACGAAGAAAAATAATTTAACGTTAGATTTTTAAAACCACTTGTTTGTTACGAAACTGTCATACACAAATTCTTAGTCAATTCTATGAAAAATGGTAATAATATCGTGCAACCTTTGGTAACAATTAATTTTAATGTCGTAGTTTCAAAGTTTAAGTTCTGTATCGGTTCTAAACGTACAATTATAATTTGATTTATTTTTCTTTTGTAACCGCCTTTGAAAGACTTTAATGTAATACTTTTGGAGTCTAGAGTCCGATTTCATAACACTTGGCTTAAATTTACTGCCCGACTAACCACAGATAACTAAGAAAACTCTTGTTACCATGGAAATTATGTTTAACTTTTATTTTAACTAACCTTCCTTTGTTAATATTTTTAACCGAGTTCTTGTCTGATTTACTTAATGTGTTTTAGCTGGACGAGTTTAGCAATAAAATCGGAAATTATTTCAAAGGACAGGGCTACAAAAAAGGTGATACCATAGCGCTAATAATCGAATCACGCCCGGAATATGTAGGAATATGGCTGGGTTTAGCTAAGGCCGGCATCACAACAGCTTTGATTAACTACAACCTAGTAAATGATCCTCTTTTACATTCCATCAGAGCGGCAGGCAGTAAAGCCATCATTTATGGATCCGTCTTTGCAGAAGGTACTCTTTTAAGCCACCCCATCTCCTATTACAATTTTTTTTTTGTGATACAGGAATTAAAAACATCTTGCCAAGTTTGCAATCCGTAAAGTTGTACCAGTTCCACGAAACTCAGGATGGCGCCAAGGAAATTCTGCAAGAAGCTGCAAATCTTCGAGATGGGTTAAAATCGACGTCGTCAGCGCCTTTAGAAGAAGTGAATTTAGGACAACCAAGAGACAAAGTGATTTATATTTATACATCTGGTACTACTGGACTACCAAAAGCTGCTATTATTAATAATTTAAGGTCAGTATTGCTCCACATATCTGGTGATTTTAATTGTACTAAACTAATGTGAATGAAATTAACAATCATAAGCAGGATGTTAAAAATCCAAGCTCCAACAATGAAGTCTCCTTTATTATAGGATATAGATCACAAATTAAAAAGACGAGTTTAATATTGCTAAATAACTTTTCCTCAATTAAAACATTTTGTCGACCAATGTTTTCGGCAAAAATTGACTGTTTTGTAAATAAATTCGCTATAAAACCATGGACGATTGTTAGATTATCAACTGTGGTTGCATATATAATAAGTAGATTACACTGCAAAAATTATTGATTCGATTTAACGTCAGTTTATATCAATTTCCGGTCAATGTTTGCTAAACACGTATTAATTATTTTGAAGAAAAAAAAAGTAAAAACGCTAATTCAGTGACACATTTCAACCATGCGTAACGATAATGTATAAACAAAACCCAGCCTTAAGCTCATTAGTCTTTGATGAACAATTATTTATTGTGAATCTTGGACGACTTAAAAGTTTCGCAAATAAAACACAATTTCTAATCAATTCACGTGACGCCTAGTAATTAATTAAATAAAGTGTTTGCGTTGAATTGAAAATCTAAATATAATTTATAATTGACCACAACTTATCTCTTTGATTCACATTGTTCATATAATTATTTTTACTCTGTAATCAAAGAGCAAAGAACCCATGAAGACAGACACATCACAAATAAATTATCTGTCTAAAAGTATGTAATACATTCCTTTTATACAAGAATGTCTAAGGATATTTATTGTTATCGGAATAAATAAACAATGGCATTGTTGTTCGAACAAAAACTACCGGAAAATTGTCAATATTTAAACAAAGTTCCATCGAGATTTAATTAAAACAAAATTAAGGATCCATAAGAGTAATTAACTTATTTTTAAGTTCAATCTCTTCTTAAATTATATCTATTCCATTTTTTAATAATTCACTGAACTATTTCACAGTAGATTATTTGTATAAAAACGTTGAATTAGTTAAGAATTTCTGAAAATTCTATATTTATACAGCGTCATTCAAAAAGTCTGCAACAAATGGAAAAGTTTTTTATTATTGATTTCTTGGGTACCTTTATTCTCGATAAAAGTTGGTGCATTGTCTAAGACTAATATTAAGATGAAAAAAAAGTTCAATAAAAAGTTATAGGACACTAGATTTTAGCGATTTTAGAAATATTCGCGATAGTAAAGTGCCCTTATTTTAAGAAATACAACTTTTTTATGAAAATTTGACCGCCAAAATTTAAATCTGGCCCTATTTTTAGATTCTAAATAACTTTCCCAATTTTTTTTTTGTATATCTTAAAATAAGGGCACTTTACTCTTGCGAATATTTCAAAAATCGTTAAAATCTAGTGTCCTATGACATTTTATTGATTTTTTTAAAATCCTAATATAAGTTTTACACATATCAAGATTAAAATAGTCTGAAAAATGTATAATATTTTTTTCTACTATTTGTTGCAGACTTTTTGAATGACGCTGTAGATTCGTAATTGTTTCCTTTTTTGAAAACATTTGAAGATGGTGTGTAACCATTAAAAATAAATGAAATAATCGTCTGGGAAAACTTGTGTATAGAATGTTAAAAATTATCGTATTGCTCAAGAAGACAATCAAAATTTAATTTTGTTTATAGATTCAATAAGTCCCAGCTTATCACTGTCAAAATTATTTCAAAAATTAATAAACAACGTGTTTGGTATGTGCTTGTAATCTTTGTACTGACCTGATAAATAATAAATGATCTTATGTTATCTTAACTTTGACGTGTGTTATCTAGCAGTAGTATTTTTTTAATCGACTGTAGGAATAATTTGTAATCCAATCATTCATACAATCAAGTTTGAAAGTTTGGTCACACTGCTGCTTCTGTTACGTAATCCGGTTACCATGTTTAAAGCAAAAAGTTATTAAAGTCGTGGTATTTTTAAGTATTCCGCAAAATCGAGCTATCGTTGGAGTAGTTAAGAACCTTGACCTATGAGCGCGAACGATAGTGTTAGCTGAACCTTTGACCAAAGACTGAAGAATTTGTTTATAATATTGTAGCTGGGACCACAAAGCATAGCGCATATTTTTAGAACACATGATAATTAAATTATTAATAAGTGCCTCTTTGTCTGTAAGTTATTTTCTTAGGAAAATCTGTGACAATAAAATGTAGAAGTTAAACAAATGTATATACTTACTAAAAAATTATCATTTTTAAACTCAGAGTTGGTCTTAAACTTTATAGACGCGTACAAAGACTTTATATTACCTATAGTCCTTGCAATTTTCTTGGGAAAAATCGAAATGTTTAGAACACAGCGTTTGACTTTAAAATTCAAACATAGGTTTTCTTCTTAATCGGTCCTCTTGTGTCGAGGTATGCTTTTCTATTTCTGTATTAAGTTCCTCCATTCCTGCCTATCGATAGCTAATTGTGGCACATCTCTCCAGCTGACTCCTTTTTGTTCTAGTCTCTGCCTCACTTCTTTTTCCCATTTTATTCTTGGTCTTCCTCTATTTCCTTTTCCCTCCATCTTCATTTTCCAACCTATTTTTGCGTATCTACTTTTCGCTTGCATAGTAGATGTCCAAGCCATCTTAATTGATTCGTCTCCATCTTTTTCTTAACATCTGTTACTCCTAGGTTATTTCGAATTTTTCCGTTACCGATTTTATCGATCAGTCTACATCCCTCTATTCTTCTCAGAAATCTCATTTCCTGTGCACATATTCTTTGTTTTCGTGTTTGTGTTCAAGTTTCTAAACTGTGAGAATGGGTACGTACACTGCATTAAAAACTCGCGTCCGTTTCTTTTGATATCTCCTAACTTATCAAAAATTTTTAGTGACGTACTTAAAATTTCGTCACTGCTAACTTAGGTTGTCTATGCCCCAATTAACCATTACTTATTCCCCCTTCAACTCACTGTGAATAATCTTGCTTGAAAAAAGGCACACTCGTTTTAACAGGGTTTTTAAAACACATAGAATCAAAGGCAATTATTAACGAGTTAGGTGTACCACAAGGATCAGTTTTAGGTCCAGTTTTATTCAATATTTAGATAAATGACATTACGCAGACAGTTAAATCGTGTGACATGCATTTATTTGCAGATGATACGTTAATTTCGGTATCAGGTGAAGATTTACTAACAACAGTTAATGTCATAAACGAAGATTTAATTGAAGTAACAGATTGGTTTAAAGCTAATAAACTGGAGTTGAATGTATCTAAAACAAAATGCATGGTAATAGGTAGTACACAATTCAGCAATATGTCAAATGTTAACGTATTTATAGATAATAATAAAGTAGAGATAGTTGAAGAGTTTAAATACATAGGGGTAATTATAGATAATCATCTAAAATTTAAAAAGAACATAGATTATATTGTAAAAAAAGTTGGTTCAAAAATTAGTTATTTTGGGAGAATATCGAATAAATTAAACTTTGAAGCTAGGATATTGGTCTATCATACAATAATAGAACCATACTTTAATTATTGCAGTAGCAAAATATTTTTAAGTAATGAGGGGGATCTGAAAAAATTACAAAAGCAGCAAAACAGAGCTTTGCGTATCATATTACAGTGTTCTAAATTAACTAAAATTGAATATATGCATAATAAGTTGGGGTTCCTTAATATATGGCAAAATACAGTGTATAACGTTTTGGTTCTAATATATAAATGTATAAACAATATGATGCCAGGATATATGAGTAAATATCTGATATACAACAAAGAATAGCATGATTATGAAACAAGACAAAGAGAACATTTTAGACTGCCTAAATGTAAAAAAAGTAGTACACAGAACTCGCTCTATTACAAAGGGCTATAATTATTTAATCAATTACCAAACGAATTAAAATATTCTGGTAATCTGCATGCGTTTAAAGAAGGTTGTAAGACCCATGTAAAACTGCAATTTTAATTTGAAGTGCTAGTTGTAAAGATTGATGTATAAATAGTTTCTTTTATAACTAAATAAAGCCTATTATTATTATTATTATTATTATTATAAACAAAAGCTTTTAAGAACCTTATGTGTCTATAATGAAACTTTTCTTGAATTGTGACTATAATTTTACTGATTGCATACTCATTTTCACTTCAGGTATATGTTTGCTGCAAAAGGAATGACAATCATGACAGAATTAAAAGAAGGTGATGTCGTTTACGACCCTCTACCTTTGTATCACACTGCTGGAGGAATTTTAGGAGCAGGACAAGCCGTTGTCAGTGGACTACCAGTAGCTATTAGGAAAAAGTTTTCAGCATCGAATTTTTGGAAAGACTGTGCCAAATATAACTGTACAGTAAGTAACAAACTTTTCATTCAAATAAATAAAAAAAACTATATTCTACAGTAGAGTTAAGTATTGAATGTTTGCGGTATAGTTTTTTAAAGTGATAAATAAAAAATAGCCATCAGTACTGCACATATTCGCTTTATAGGGGAGTACGCTAAAACATGATAGGACGTTTTGAAACAATATAGACTAATTTCTTTAAAAACTATATGCCAATTTTATGGACAAGGCAAATTGAGGAGTAGCTTAAGAATTATACTGTGCAATGTTTTAAAGAAAATGAATAGAGGGTTATTCCTGTTATTACAATACCAAGAAAAAAATGCTAGTCTTTTCTATTCTCCCATTTTATTAACAGCAATTTAAGAATACCCTTACTACAAAATTGTTTTTGTATTTAAAATGTTTCTCTTCAAAAGGTATGAAAACTCTCTTGTAGTATGTTAAGCCAGCTTCAATAATCCATTCTCTTCAGAAAACAATCTTATTTATCTACTCACTAGAGTTGCATGAAGTAATTAAATAAATAAATACAATTATTATTGACGAAGTTGGTCCATCATTTCTACAAAAGATTCTTTATTTAAAAAAGTGTGATTATTAATTAATCTTAATAGTGTTGTTTTAATCCAACTCATTACGCCTTTATTAACAATAAATTCAATCATCATTATCCTTTATGTATGTTTTAACTCTATTTTTCAACAACACAGATCTAATCAAACAAACTATAAATTTAATATTTACGTACGTTATCAAATACGGACAATAATTTGTAAAATGTTAGTATTCCATTGCTAAACACTAAGGGCAACGAACGATAAGAAAAAGCAAGACATTTTTCTGTTTTTATCCCTTGTTGTGCGCATTTAAACCGTAAAGTTTTTTAAAAAATATTGACTTACTGGTTAAGTTTTGACACTATGTTTCAGATTGCTCAATATATAGGAGAAATATGTCGATACCTCTTGGCAGCTCAAGGTAGCAGTGAACCCGTGAAACACAATGTTAAAAAAATGATAGGAAACGGCTTGAGAGCTCAAATTTGGACAACTTTCATCAACAAGTTTAAAATTGAGAGGATTTACGAGTTATACGGAGCAACCGAGGGAAACTCAAATTTGAGTGAGTCCTAAGCAAACTTTCAGTTGCATAAGCTCTGTTTAATAATTGGACGTAGCCTTTAAACATAATTTTTATGTCACACTATAACTTGTTTTTTGAGAGTTATTCATCCGTTAATTATTAAGGCAGCTTTGTGCATTTCTTTGGAAAATCCGTCATGCTAAATAATTGATTTTTTTTAGTTAATATTGATAACACTGTGGGCTCTGTTGGTTTCCTTCCACGCTATGCTTCGTCCTTTTATCCTTTGAAATTAATAAGGTGTGACGAAGCTGGGTTGCCAATAAGGAACGAAGAAGGTTGTTGTATCTTGTGCGAACCTCACGAAGAAGGGTTGCTCATAGGTAAAATTAACGCAAAGCAAACTATACATTCCTTCACAGGCTACGCTGATGAGAAAGCAACCCACAAAAAAATACTGGAAAATGTTCTGGAGAAAGGCGACCGGTATTTCAATTCGGGAGACGTTTTGACTTATGACGAGTACGGTAATTTTTTCTTTAAAGACAGAACTGGTGATACATTTAGGTAAGAGTTTATCTTCATGTTCAAAAATCAAATTCTGTTCGTTTCGTTTGTTGTTTAGGTGGAAAGGAGAAAATGTGTCTACTGCGGAAGTCGAGGCTGTTGTGAGCAACGCAGTAGAATTAAAAGATGTTGTGGTGTATGGAGTACAGGTAAAAACCTTTCAGTTTTTAGTTAATACAAGGTGTTCCATTGTTTCCTCACTCCTGAGAACTCAAAAAACTATGTGCTACAAGCTGGTTCCCCAAACGAAAATATGTAAAGCTCTCATTGACTGCGAATTACTTTTCAAATTTTGAAGTCCGGATGCTTATCGAAATTAAACGGAAATAGCTAAAAGTTGTTGTTTTATTGTTTTACATATCGCTTCTCTTTTAAGGGATATTTGCAATGTTTTTTAAAACGTCTATTGAAAGCTTTGGCGAAAACCGTCAAACAATTTTATTTAAAATCCCATTTTCGCCAAAATCAGAGAAATTTGACATTAACTTTTTTTGTAGCAAATTTTAGACGAAAAAAGCACTGAAACAATATTTAATCCATTCTTATCTTATATTCTTGTAAATTTCAGGTACCTAACACTGAAGGTAGAGTAGGAATGGCCGCCATAATGGACAAAGAGAAAACAATTAATCTTGACAGCCTCTGCAAAAGTTTAAAAAGAAATTTGGCCAGTTACGCGCAACCAATGTTCATTAGAGTTATGGAATCGCTGCCAATGACTGGCACCTTCAAACTCAAAAAAGTGGAGCTACAAGAAGAAGCCTTCAACATAACTAAAATTAAGGATCCAGTTTATTTCTATGATGCCAAATTAGGAAAGTACATTAGTTTTACAAAAGAATTATACGATAATATTCTCTGTGGTGCAATTAGATTGTAATTGTTAAGGATTGTTTTATAGTTTCCTAATTTTTTGTTTTTTTATATGTATGTAGATAAAATGCCAAAAAGTCTGTATATTAAAAGCTGCTATTATGTTTCTAGATATGTTTTTAATTGCACGTTGCAGTAAAGTGTTTAGTTTTGATTTATTTTTACCATTGTATTAAATAGATTTTTTAGGTTGCCCTAAAACAAAATCTTATTAATTGTGGGACATTTCTTCTTTATTATGGGTAACGATTAAAATATGTTTCACTTGCAGCTTCACAATTATTTTACTTTGAATAAAACATTCTAACATATCACACTTTTCGTAATATTCGTAAGCCTAAAGTTTATTTTTGTCGAACTATCACTAGAACAACATAACAACAGTTTGTTTTACCAGTTATATTCTTAATGACAGAAGCCTACTACTAAAAACAAAATATAAAAAAGTACCCAAATTTTGCTATAATGCAAGGAAAATTAATAAATCGACCCCCCATGATATATATTATTGGAATGGGGAAAAAGTCCTCTTTCTCGTGGTGCCACAGCGAACTATGGGTTCCATTTAAAAAAATACAACTTTATGTCACAACCTCACAACTCAAATTTCGATTATTTTTTTAAAATTTGTCTACGCCACTGCATTTTTATCAAAAAATAGTGCCTGTGGAACATCAAAATTATTTTTGTTTATTTTCATAAACAAGCGAGATGTAGTCATAAAACGAGAAGTCGAAAAATCGAGTTGTCTGCGATACCTCGAAAACAAAAGACGATAACCAATTTTACTTATCACCATTAACTTTTTCTTGAAAATAGAGATCGGTGATGCGAGGATGCGGGGTCTGTTTTTCGATACCTCTTATAGTTACCGAGATTCCCTATGAAAACATCGAAATTTGCCCACCCTGTATATAATAATTACAAAAAAGCGTAATTTTTTATTTACATCAGGGAGGGAGCAGTTTTTTAATGTATGCACAATGGCGGCTCATATGCCAGCACCTTAAACTCTCGTCAACGTCGTCCAGAACTGTGACAATGGTAAGTAGTGATTGCTTTCTAGTGCTACTCATAGGTGCTACTGAATGAAGTTCTGATGGGTAGAGGCTAACGTCTTGTTTTTAAATTTCTAGTGGTTCTCCATGTTAGTGGCTATTATTGTTATAGCTTTTTTGTCGTCGAAAAAGAGGTACCGATGGTTTTATATATTGTATAAAACTTTACCTAGAGATATAAGGTACGTATTATATTATAATTTGAAATACGTTTTTAACAAATTAATTATTCTAGTAGTGCCAAAAAAAACAAAAAAAATAAAAATGCGAGCACACAATCAATTCAAATTTCCTTATTACTCGTTAGCTACTAATACATCCTTGCAGACGAACAGAAATTCCTAAGTAACAAAATAATTTGCAAGAATTCTGTCGCAAAATTAATTTATAACACCTTTCTCAGAAAATTCACAAAAAAAAACGTTTTTTCAAAAATATTCATGTAATTTTCATATCATTAAGAATAAATAGATTGAGCAACAAATTTTATGTAAAATTAGTTTTTGGACAAATACTAAAACAAAAAAATAAATAAATAAGACCAACTAACTAAAAGATGAAAGTGGTCTTGCATTTCGGCAAGAAATCTTCAATACAGTAAAGTAATTTTCAGTTAGGCTATTTCAAGAATCATTAAAGCATTTGTATTACTTTAAAATATTTACAGAAGATCTATAGTGATGATAACCGGAATGTATTGTTCATAATAGGAAACATTGAATTAAACTACAAAAAAATTGTATTATCTACACACAAAAAAATAATTTAGATGTCTGGTTAACTTTGAAATGCCTGTAATTTAATTGAAAATTAGAGATTAACAACTTGTTAAGGCTGTAAAATATTGTTAAAGTACATTTTTTGTTGCTTCATGAGAGGCAAGTTATTAACTAGCTATTTTGCAAGTTCTCTTTTTATAAAAGACACACTAAATAAATGAAAAACTTACCAAATTATACAAAACCAATCGTTTACAAACATTAAACCAAATTATTTTCACCTCTATTTTAATTAAATATCGTAATTAAAAAACAATTATGGGTAGGTATAATTTGTTTGCATTAGTTTATGCTGACAATGAGACAATAGCACTATTTTATTCGTTAAATTTTCATGCATTTCATTTTTAAGCTTTTTTATTGTCCAAAGTTGATAGTTTTAGACAAAAAAAATTGTAGAAGAGGCCAAAATCGTTCCTTTACATTTTGGATGCCTTTAAGGCCCTGTATATGAATATAAACCCCACTACCAATGCCTTGCAAAAATTGCGTAGCATGCATTAATTTGTTATTGTATAATAATTCCACATATATTATTATGTTAACTGTTTTTTTTTAACTTGTAGTAGATAAATAGTTGAAAATATTCTTTCAATACGTGACGTCTGGAATTATTTTGTTACAAAAATAGCTTCATTGAAATATACTTTAGGGAAGTACTTTTTTTTTACCATAAAGTAGATTAGATAGTTTTTTGGTCATAAAGTTTTAGTTTTAACCTACTTACATATTAATTACTAACAAAAGTAGCATCTTTTAAAGTGACAGCATATATTTTAGAGCAAAACTTTCAACCATCGACTTTTTCCTTAATAATTGCTATGAAATTATAATTATCAACACCAAAAAAAAACAATTATTTGCTTAAAACATTACATTGGCTTTCATCAAATCGAAACAAATTTATTTAAAATAAAGCAAAAAAACTATAAAAAGTAAAATATGTTCTATGGGTTCCTATGTTACTCATTATTTCAGAGGTTACCATTGTTTTAAATAATTATCTGTGTAAACAAAACAATATTCTCTATTTATTTGAATCAATAAGATTGTTGCTAACATGACAATATGAAAAATGGTCAATGAAGAAAATATATTACAAGTTTGCATTTTCCACAATGCTAGATTTTTAAAGTGTTATCTGCGCCTCGTAAAGAATTTTTTGCGCTTATTTCATACAAGTATAGCCTAGTCCAGGGATGGGGAACCTTTTTACTATGGAAGGCCACTTCTCAATTCTAAATTTGTAACCAGGCCGCACATTATTATCCCCCCCCCCCTGCGATTTTACATAAATACAAATATTGAAAATTTTGCAAAAAATGTTAATTTCCCAAATTGTCTCTTAAATATAAATTTATTTTATTTACCGTACACATTACTCGTATATAATTATTTACATGCTATGTTTGTGTGTTTTAAAACACAAAGTGATGTCTATAGGGTTTTAATTTGAATCTACAATTAAATGGCCGAAAAAAAGCTACATTAGATTATGTCATATAGTAAACTGTAAAATAAATCGAGAAAACGAATTATAAAAAATTAAAAATCAGTAAAAAGGCCGCACGAAAAACCTCAAAAGGCCGCATGCGGCCTTAAGGCCGCAGGTTCCCCACCCCTGGCCTAGTCTAATCAACGCTTAAAAAGCCTGTTTTTTGCTCATTTTTTTAAATTAAAATGTTTTATAAATGTATAAACAAATTAATATCAAGTGTAGACAACTTCGTATCAATACAACAACAAAATTATCTATGCTACTAAATTATAAATATTAGAGGGTTATGAACTTTAAAACAAAACACACGCACACTTTGCACTATATCAAAGTCTAAAAAGCACATAAAAATTATTTTCTACACTAAAGGTAATCGATTTTTATATTTTGTAACCCTTGGTGTTTGTGAATTTTTTACTGTTATTGTTGTAGTACATTTAATTAGTGCTTTATCAACAAACTTATAGTTAAGACTCGTGTGCTTTTTAAGTCAAGTTTATATAAGAAGTCACATTTCACGTTTTAAAGATTTACAATTTTTTATCTAAAATACATCTATAAATTAGAACATTTCACAAGATTTTCTTTAAGGATTTTAACTAAACAAATCTAAATAAAAATTGCTTATCGTTTTATTGAATGATTTCTTGTTGACTTAATTCACCAGAATAAAGACTTTCGCATCTAAGTTTTATTTTGTTTTTTGTGCATGGAGCAAAGTTTTGAAACTTGTCTAGCCACGTAATGAGCAAGCGATTGCCATTGTAAAAAATATCCAAGCAGTGGACTTGCATGTTCCTGGCACAAGTGGTATAAAAGTTTAATCAAATAAACGTGCAAGATGTAAATTAAGCCTTTCCAGTTGTGACAATAAAACAGCTATGACAAGTGCAAAGTGCAACAAACATATTTGTAAATCTCATGTTACCTATTTTTGCCCTAACGGTCAGAAATAATATTTTTTATATCATAACACATTCATTATTTTTGTTATTATTCATAATCTATAGTGTAATATTTATACTGTATATTGTAAACAGTGCTCTTTCAAATTTTATAAAATAGTAAGTCGTTAAATGTCATCGGTTTTTTATATATTAGAGCATCGGGTCATTATGACCCGAAGGACTACATGTGTGTAGTGTAATGGAGGTAAGCAACAGGGTTAAGTTACATTTTGCACTTAAGCGTCTAGAAGTCCTGGTGTTATTTTTTTATATTTCATTAATCTAAAAAAAAAACGTTCGTTTTTACTAAACATTTTCTATTTTTGCAGAGCTGCTAAGGGATTTATCAAATTGAGTCGGTTTACATCGGGCGCCGAAAAGCGACAATCAACTATTGCAAAAGAATTTACAGCAATAGCCAGGAAACAGCCAAATAAAGTCGCTTTTTACTTTGAAGATGAAGTGTGGACGTTTGCTCAGGTTGGTGTTATTTATCTCTCATACTTTTGCCCCAAAAATGTGTCACAAAAAGGTTCAACTAATGAAATACCGTATCGTCTTTATTTATTGATTAATTTTTGTCGATTTTAAGCTTAAAAAACAGATAGCTCATCTCATGCGATGTGTAAACCATAAACACTAAAATCAAAAAATTTTGTTTTTTTTTAAAATTTTATAACTAATCTAGTTGTAACGACTAATCTATAGTTTTCGTTTGACCCTATTAACCTAAATTTAGAATAGTGCCCAAATTTCAAAACGTTTTTGAACCAACGCTATACAAATCATTTATGACAAATTTAACGTAACATTTTTAAAACCACTTGTTTTTTACGAAGCTGTCATAAACAATTTCTAAGTCAATTCTAAGAAAAACGTTATAAATATCGTACAACCTTTGGTCAAATTAATTTTAATGTCGTAATTTCAAAGTTTAATTTTTGTATCGTTTCTAAAGGAACAATTATAATTTGATTTATTTTTTCTTTTGTAACCGCCTTTAAAATATTTTTTAACTTTTATTTTAACTAACTTTCGTTTTTTATTATTTTCAACCGAGTTCTTAACTGATTTACTTAATGTGTTTTAGCTGGACGAGTTTAGTAATAAAATCGGAAATTATTTCAAAGGACAGGGCTACAAAAAAGGCGATACCATAGCGCTGATAATCGAATCACGCCCGGAATATGTAGGAATATGGCTTGGTTTAGCTAAGGCCGGCATCACAACAGCTTTGATTAACTACAACCTAGTAAATGATCCCCTTTTACATTCCCTAAGAGCAGCAAGCAGTAAAGCCATCATTTATGGATCCGTCTTTGCAGAAGGTACTCCTTTAAAGCCACCCCATCTCCGATTACAATTTTTTTTTTTGTGATACAGGAATTAAAAACATCTTGCCAAGTTTGCAATCCGTAAAGTTGTACCAGTACCACGAAACTCAGGATGGCGCCAAGGAAATTCTGCAAGAAGCTGCAAATCTTCGAGATGGAATGAAATCGACGTCGTCAGCGCCTTTAGAAGAAGTGAATTTAGGACAACCAAGAGACGTAATGTTTTATATTTTTACATCTGGTACTACTGGGCTACCAAAGGCTGCTATTATTAATAATTTAAGGTCAGTATTGCTTCACATATCTGGTGATTTAAATTGTACCAAACTAATGTGCATGGAATTAACAATTATATGCAGGATGATAAAAATTCATGCTCCAACAATGAAGTCTCGCTTATTATAGGAGATAGATCACTAGCTAAACAGTCGATCTTAATTGCTTAATAAGTTTCCCTAAATTAAAACATTTTGTCGAACATTGTATTCCGCAAAAATTGGCTGTTTTGTAAATAAATTGTTTATAAAACGATGAACTATTGTTAGATTATCAGTAGCAATGTAACAAGTGCATTGAAAATTATCGTTTTAACAGGATTTTTTAAACACATTTATAAACTAAAGTGTTGAAAAACTTTATGTGCCAATTATGAAACTGTTCTTCAATTGTGCTTTAATTTTACTGATTGTATCCTCATTTTAACTAGGTATTTGTTGTCTGTAAAAGGCATGACAATTTTGGCAGAATTAAAAGAAGGTGATGTCGTTTACGATCCTCTACCATTGTATCACATTGCTGGAGGAATTGTAGGAGTAGGACAAGCCGTTGTCAATGGACTGCCAGTAGTTATTAGGAAAAAGTTTTCAGCATCGAATTTTTGGAAAGACTGTGCCAAATATAACTGTACAGTAAGTAAAAAGCTTTTCATTCAGATAAATAAAACAACTCTATATTCTACTGTAGACCTAAGTGGTGAATGTTTGCGGTATGGTTTTTTAAAGTGATAATTAAAAAATAGCCATCAGTACTGCACATATTCGCTTTATAGGGGAGTACTCTAAAACATGATAGAGTGTTGAAACAATAAAGACTAATTTCTTTAAAAACTATATGCCAAGTTTATGGACAAGGCAAATTCAGGAGTAGCTTAAGAATTATACTGTGCTGTAAGTGTGAAATAAAATGAATAGAGGGTTAATGTTGTTATTATAATAAAAGAAAAAAAATACGTCTTTTTTATTCTCTCATTTTCTTAACAACAATATTTAAGAATACAAAATTGTTTTTGTTTTAAAAAGAAATTATCTTAAAGTATGGATTGAATTAATTATTAACCTGCCAATGAAAAGGTAACAAAGAAAACTAAGTTTTTTTTCCACAGGGTGTTTCTTTATTATTGCAAAAAAATACGGAAGGTATTTTTTTTAATCAAAAAACAAAGGGGGTCTTTTATATAAATTATTTTCCTTAGACGTCTCCTTTCAGAGTAACATTCTCCTAAAGGGGTGCTGTAAAATTAGGTTTTTATTTTATTTCTCAAGTTTGGATATAATATGTAAGGAAATGATATTTGGCAGATGTTTTATACTTATTAAAAGGTTTCTCATAGTAATATTTTCAATCATCTCCCACCTCCACAGGGGCCTGAAAAGTGCGACCCCTGTTGGTTTTTTTATCAGAACTTTTTGGTGGGTTAAAAGTTTTCAACTAAGAAATAATATTAGAAAGCTTGATTTATATAGAAACTCTATTTATTATTTAACATTTTTCGTAAAACCTACAGTTTTTGAGTAAAAAATAAAATAAATAAACAAGACCCATCAAATATTCCAAAATAAATCAATTCATTTAGGTGGTTACTATGGTTTGTTATTGTTTATAAATGTTATAAATTTAATATTTACGTACGTTATCCAATACTGACAATTATTTGTAAAATATTTAGTATTTCATTACTAAACACTAAGGGCAACGAACGATAACAAAATGCAAGACGTTTTTTGTTTATATTCTTTATTGTACACATTTAAACCTTAAAGTTTTTCACAAAATTATTCGTTAAGTTTTAACACTGTTTCAGATTGCTCTATATATAGGAGAAATATGTCGATACCTCTTGGCAGCTCAAGGTAGCACTGAACCCGTGAAACATAAAGTTAAAAAAATGTTTGGAAACGGCTTGAGAGCTCAAATTTGGACAACTTTCGTGAACAAGTTTAAAATTGAGAGGATTTACGAGATATACGGAGCAACTGAGGGAAACTCAGTTTTGGGTGAGTCCTATAGCTAACTTTCAGTTGCATATAGCTCTGTTTAATTGAACGTAGCCTTTGAACATAATTCTTTTGTAAAGGACTATAACATAACTTGTTTTTTGAGAGTTAATCATCCGTTAATTATTACCGCAGCTTTGTGTATTTCTTTGGAAAATCCGTCATGCTAAATCATTGATTTTTTTAGTTAATATTGATAACACTGTGGGCTCTGTTGGTTCCCTTCCACGCTATGCCTGGTCTCTTCATCCTTTTAAATTAATAAAGTGTGATGAAACTGGGTTACCAATTAGAAACGAAGGAGGTTGTTGTATCTTGTGCGAACCTCACGAAGAAGGGTTGCTGATAAGTAAAATTAACGCAAAATATTCCTTCGCAGGCTACATTGATGAGGAAGCAACTCACAAAAAAATACTGGAAAATGTTCTGGAGAAAGACGACCGGTACTTCAATTCAGGAGACATTTTGACATACGACGAGTACGGTAGTTTTTTCTTTAAAGACAGAACTGGTGATACATTTAGGTGAGAATTTATCTTCATGTTCAAAAATCAAATTCTGTTCGTTTCGTTTGTTGTTTAGGTGGAAAGGAGAAAATGTGTCTACTGCGGAAGTCGAGGCTGTTGTGAGCAATGCGGTAGAATTAAAAGATGTTGTGGTGTATGGAGTACAGGTAAAAACCTTTCAGTTTTTAATTAATACAAGGTGTTCCATTGTTTCCTCACTCTTGAGAACTCAAACAACTATAAGCGCTACAAGCTGGTTCCCCATATGAAAATATGTAAAGCTCTCAACAAACTGCAAATTTCTTTTCAAATTTTGAAGTCCGGATGCTTATCGAAATTAAACGGAAATAGCTAAAAGTTGTTGTTTTATTGTTTTACATATCGCTTCTCTTTTAAGGGATATTTGCAATGTTTTTTAAAACGTCTATTGAAAGCTTCGGCGAAAACCGTCAAACGCAATTTTATTTATGATCCCATCTTTAACAAAATCAGAGAAATTTGACGTTTACTTTTTTTTGTAGCAAGTTTTGGATGAAAAAATCACTGAAACAATATTTAATCCATTCTTATCTTATATTCTTGTAAATTTCAGGTACCTAACACTGAAGGTAGAGTAGGAATGGCCGCCATAATAGACAAAGAAAAAACAATTAACCTAGAGAGCCTCTGCAAAAGTTTAAAAAGAAATTTGGCCAGTTACGCACAACCAATGTTCATTAGAGTGATGAAATCGCTGCCAATGACGGGCACCTTCAAACTCCAAAAAGTGGAGCTACAGAAAGAAGCTTTCAACATAACTAAAATTAAGGATCCACTTTATTTTTATGATACCCAACGGGGAAAGTATATTAGTCTTACAAAAGAATTATACGATACCATTCTTTGTGGTGCAATTAGATGGTAATTGTCAAGGATTGTTTAATAGTTTCCTAATTTTCTGTTTTTATTTATATTTCTTCTTTTTCTTCCTAATCGGTTCCTCTTGTACCTTTCGGCGTCGAGTTATGCTTTTCTATGTCTGTGTTATGTTTCTCCACTCCTGTTTTTCATTAGCTAATTGTGGCGCATCTACCCAGCTGACTCCTTTTTCTTCTAATCTGTCCCTTACATCTTTTTCCCATTTTATTCTTCGTCTTCCTTCATTTCTTTTTCCCTCCATCTGCATGTTCCATCCTATTTTCGCTTATCTACTTTTTGGCATACATAGTAGATGCCCAAGCCATCTTAATTGATTCGTCTCCATCTTTTTCTTAATATCCGTTACTCCTAGGTTATTTAGAATTTTTTCGTTACTGATTTTATCGAACAATCTACATCCCTCTATTCTTCTCAGAAATCTTATTTCCTGTACCTGTTTTCTTTGTTCTTGTTAGTTGTCCATAAGTCCATTAGTGTCCATGTTTCGGAACTGTACGTGAGAATGGGTACGTACACTTCATTAAAAATTCGTGTCTTCGTTTCTTTTGATATCTCCTTCTACTTACCAAACATTTATTACTGGCGTAGTAAAATTTCGTCGCTGCCGCTATTCTATTATTCAGATCTTTCTCCAATTTACCATTTTCTGCAATTATTGTTCCTAAATATTTAAAATTCGCTACCTGCTCTTATCTTTTTTTTGGCCTAGCATAATTTTAATTGGTTTATAATTTTTCGCTATAACCATAACCTTTGTCTTTGTTGTATTAATATTTATATTATATCTACTTAATGGATTTGCCCATCCATCTACATTGAATTGCAAGTCATTTTCTTTCTTTTTTAATATAGAAAAAATGCCAAAAAGTCTGTATAATAAAAGCTGCTATTTTGTTTTTTAATATGTTTTTAATTGCACGTTGCAGTAAACTGTTTAGTTTTAATTTAATTTTACCATTGTATTAATAAACAGGTTAAAATACTTTTTTTTTAAATTGTAACAAAAATTTTGAGTTTTTCGTACATCTTAAACATACTTCACTTATACAATCTCAAAATAATACTTTTTGACTCCTATAAACAAGATAATGGGCTATAGTCAGACAATTGGTGTTTTATACAAGGTTTTCATAAATTCAAAACCACAACAAATTAAAAAAAAATGAACAATAGGTTTGTGAATTTATTTATTATCGTAAAAATACAAAGTTTAGGTGTTTAAGGCACTCCTGTTCTGATTATTTGCAATAAACTTTCGATGTTATTATTTTTTATTGCTGTTCGACTATAACTGATCATATCAACAGATTTCTGTCCAGCTAGAATAAACATCATTAATTATTATATTGTATATGAGAAAGATTTTTGTTGAGAGTAAATTGCGATATTTTGGTTTGCAAGAAATATCTTTCTTTGAAAAAATCTAGATGAAAGTCGAAACAGGATATTATTTAATAAGTAGAAGATTTTTCTCATAAATAAAATACGTAATTTGTTAACTGTGCTACTTTTTTTGATGTAAAATGATTCAAACATTTGTCGTATTAAACACTTACCTCTTAATCTAGATGCTTTTTGTATGATAGAGTTAATGTTCTTCATAGAATCAACAGCCTCTGTATGATTTGATAATCTAATATTATATCCATTGATCAATTCTTCGTTTAAGACATTTAACTCGTTGTAATATTTCGTCATTTCATTTCTTAAAATTCACAAACAATTTTTTATAAATCAAAACAAAAATTTTATTACACTCCTTACATTTACTTATTTTTATTCTGATTTATAACAAATTAAAAAATAGGTTCATAAAAAATACTTACATGGCATTTATCCGGCTGTCTTCTGCCCGGACCACGAGATTTCTAATTTGGCCCAACCTATCGGCGACATCAGTACCTAATCTAAACCTTGCTTCTTGTATGTCTGTTAAATTTTCCAATAGTTGGCTAATTTTCTCTTCGTTACTTTTAAAAACTGCAACTGACTGAAAGAGAAAACGTGCATAAAAATACTATTCAACATATTTAAGTTTGTATAACAGCAAATAGTACACTTACGATGTTTCTTACCAAAGGGGACGAAACGTCGATGTGATCTAAACTTTAAGCTGATTAATTTTTTATTAACTTTTATTTATAAATACTTATAATTAATCGCGCATAATAGAAAACATAAGGTAGTTATTATTAGTAAAAATTTTGAAGCAATCTCATTTAAAAAATTGGAACTTCTTGAGTAAACACGTACCCTGTTTTTTTTTATTATAGAAGACGGAACGTCAAGATTTTATCACGTTTTTACCCAGTTATATTTACAAAACAGCGGTTTATTTAAATAAATACTTGTTTTAAAGATGTTTCTGTCGATGGGAGACGAAACATCAGTGCAAACGTACCTCTAAAGTATCCAAATTGAGAAATGCCACCAAGGACTGTATCAAATCACCCGCCAGCAATATATTAGACGTATAAATGGTAACTTTTCCAGAATTTTCGAAATTCAATATCAAGTTGCTGGCGTCTCGTAAACATATCATGCATAACTTTAGATCTGAACCGTTTTCGTATTCAAGATCAGTGGGGAATAGGAAGTTTTGATTAATCCAGATGCAAATTCTCTGCAATCTTTCTTTGATATTGAACTCGACGTAGCTGTCCAAGTTTTGTAAATCCTTGTTGGTCAAGGCGTACATTGAAAATCTTGGGAGTTGACGGGTTAGCTCGAAAACGTGATACTGGGAGCTGTTTGGATAACCAATCAGAGCCTAAAGAAATCATTGATTGTTAGCAAAAACAAAAGATCTCCTTAACAGGGACTAAAAACGAAAACAATTTCGTTTGTTTCTGTTTGGAACGAAAACGAAATATATCGTATTTGTTCTTTCCGTTTACTTATATTAACTTTAAACGCAAATAAAACATACATATATTAATAATGGGTCTAGGAACATTCTTCGCCCACAATTCTTCGCCCACAATTCTTCGCCCACAATTCTTCGCCCACAATTCTTCGCCCACAATTCTTCGCTCACAATTCTTCGCTCACAATTCTTCGCCCACAATTCTTCGCTCACAATTCTTCGCCCACAATTCTTCGCCCACAATTCTTCGCCTCCACAATTCTTCGCCCTCAATTCTTCATCCACAATTCTTCGCCAACAATTCTTCGCCGCCACAAATTTTCGCCGCATACAAGCATATCACAAATTTTATTTATACATGTATATGGAGAAAAGTAAAGCTCACTTATTTCAAGCGATTTTTATAACTGCCTCGTGAAGTCTCTCCAGCATATAGGGTAAATTCGCGTTTTTGTTTTCAACAAATAAAATAAACAGTGTTAAATCCGTTTAAAACCAGTTTTGGAAAATATTTATTTCGTTTACGTTCTTGAACAAAAAATAATAATTTCGTTTTCGTTCTTAAACAATTTCGGTTAATTTCGTTTAACGTTTTCGTTCCGTTCTCAATCCCTGCTCTAAAGCAAACGTTGTACCTGGATAGAAGATTTTGTTTGATAAATGCATGAATTATTAGAGTGTTTCATTTATTATGAATTAGTTCAATAAAAAGTCAATAAAATTCTTTCATAAAGGATTCCTAGAGGAAATGCTAGACCAGTTTTCAAATTCTTGTCTCTTCATTAGCAACAATTAGTTAGATTCCTACAGAAAAAGCGTCAAAGGTTTGAAACTGGTGTAAAACTTAACAAGAAATCCTTAATAAAAGAAGATACGTGATTTTTCAAAACTTGTTTATAATAGGAAGATTTTATGTTCTTTAAAAACTGCTATTACCAACAGATATTTACTTATAGTATTTACCTTTATGTGGATGTCTACAGGAACATCTTTAGGAGGGTGAAGAGCGACAGAAAGCTCCGAACTTAACTTAGAAGGTGGAGGATGAACCACAAACGTCTCCCCTTTAAAAATACCCTCAGCGAATACTATAACCGCTTTGATAATAGTATTATTGTTCGTCGAAAGAGCTATTTCAACATGAGACTGAAATTGACAAAAATTACAGTAGAGTAGCCAGACTCTCATTAGTCTCTACCTTATCTTTAGAAGTATCATTAGCAGAGATCGCTATTTGCAACCGTGTATTTGCTGGAATCACTCCAACATCATCCAAATGTGCGTTCTGTGACACGTCCTCATTATATTTCGTGTTATTGTCGTAATGTCTGAGTTCCATTAGCAGTTGCTGCTTTTGTGCGAACAAATCTTTAATTGTGTCCTGTTCTAAACCTGTTCCAGATGCGACAGTAAGCGTTTTTGTCGTCGTGTATCCCCTAACTGCAAGCACAAGCTGCAGAAATACGTTGTAAGTGTGTCTTGTTCGGAAATTTACCTTCTCCTTCGACTGTTATGCATATTAGGTCATTTTTTCCAATCGAACGGTAATCGGCTTCGACAATACCCGCTACTCCGTGCGCCATCGTATCTTTGAACAGTACTTCCCCTGTTTTTATAGCCCTGCAGTCAATTTTACCGTTAGACCAACCGGTGATTAGTTGTGGGGTTCCTTGTCCGAGCAAATCGTAGTTGAATATTGATATGGCAAAATTCTTGGACTAAAAAACTTCGTTATTGTTGCGAATTTCTTGGGTTTGCACATTTAAAAAAATTGTTATTACAGAAATTAACTTCTAGGAGTTAAAAGATTTAATGAAACGGTTCTTAAATAGTGTTAAGAGGTTATTTAATTTTAGAAGCACCAAAGTTTATTAAATTGGAAAAAATCTGTCTGAAAATGAATACAGAAAAACTAAAACTATGATCGTTACAACAGAGAACAAAGGGCTTAACATCACTTTAACTGAACTTAGGTTGGTACAGTATGAGGCGCCGTTTGTGTCAAAAAGAAATTTGCAAAATAAATAACATTTCGTACATAAATATACAAATATAAAAATATTTAGTCAATTTCACATTGAATTATTATTTTTTTTTATATCGGTAATAATTTATTTATCAAGAAAATATTTTTATTTATTTCGTGTACATTCCACATTTATATTTTTTTTATTTTTTTTTTTTTTATACCTCTGGTAAATAATTTATTTTTCAAGAAAATATTTTTATTTATTTGCACACCAAAAATTGGTTTTTTTTTTCACTACAATTATGTACGCTATTATACAACAGATGGCGCTCTACCCA
Organism: Elmis aenea; assembly: GCA_947652605.1. NCBI lineage: Eukaryota > Metazoa > Arthropoda > Insecta > Coleoptera > Elmidae > Elmis > Elmis aenea. The sequence continues at coordinate 60,097,601 of OX393578.1, read as the reverse complement.
ACATTTGTGTTTAATTTTGAACTGCTGCGAAGCAAATTAACTATATTTGACGTTTGCGACTTCCAGTTTAAAGTAAGTACTTATACGTATACTCTTTGCAATTTTTTAAGGTAATTGTAACTATTTTTTTCACAGCATGTCAACTGGAAGACCACAGCTGCCTGCATCAGCAGAACAAATTACCTTCCTTAGGAAATCTCGTTTAAAATGGACAATTATTTCTAAAATATTAGGTATTTCCAGAAGCACACTATAGGTATAGAAGAAGCTTATTAACATTTAATATAATTGAACAAGCAGCAGTTCATAATTAAACACAAATGTTGAGTGGCGCGCCATCTGTTGTATAATAGCGTACATAATTGCAGTAAAAAAAAAAATTTTTGTTGTGCAAATAAATAAAAATATTTTCTTGAAAAATAAATTATTAACCAAAGGTATAAAAAAAAAAAATTAAAAAAATATAAATGTGGAATGTACACGAAATATATAAAAATATTTTCTTGATAAATTATTACCGATGTCAAAAAAAAAAATATTTAAATGTGAAATTGACTAAATATTTTTATATTTGTTTATTTATGTGCGAAATGTTATTTATTTTGCAAATTTCTTTTTGACACAAACGGCGCCTCATAGTACAGGTAGAAAGCTTTAAATATTTAGGAGTGACCGTAAAGAAAAAAGGAGGAATGGGCAAGGAAATAAGCAAAAGGAGAGGAAATGGGAGAAGAATATTTAACAGTTTAAGAACAACATTTTTTGGAAAAAGGGAAGTTCTAAAACGAACAAAAGTGGAAGTGGTCAAGAAGATAGTAACTCCGGCACTTTAATACGGAAGTGAAACGTGGACAATCACAAATAAAAATAGTAGCCGAGTGAATGCAGCAGAAATTACATTTCTAAGAAAAATCCAAGGAAAAAGCAAAAAAAGATAGAACCAGAAACGAAAAATATAGAGAACAATTAAAGATAAAATCAGTTGAAACAAAAATACAAGAAAGACAGCTGGGATGATTGGGTCACATTTATAGGATGAAAGAAGAAAGGTTAACCATAAAAGTCTATGAAGCAACTAGGCAAGATCACAGGGAAAAAACAAAAGAGGTAGACCGAGAAAAACCTGGCAAGACGAAGTTAAAAAAGCAGCAACGGGCAGAAACATCAATTGGAAAGAGATAAAAAAGCTAGCACAAGACAGAAAAACATGGAAAAGAGTCAGCACAACAAAACTCAACCAACACCTAACAGTAGAAGGACTCATGACTAAATAAAAAAATAGTATTAAAAAAATACTTTTGCAATAATTAAAAATATAACAATGTCCTACATCTAACAGTAAAAGAACTTATGCTAAATAATAAATGAAAGTATAATGTTTATCCACTAATTACCTAAAAATTATACGAATTTTATGAAACCGGATGAAAGTAGTATTGATGAGAATTTGGTATCCTAAGCTAAAGTAAGCGGTTTTTAATATTTGATGGCCTTTAACAAAACCAAGAAGATTGTAACCGATAAATAATTATCTCTTGTAGACTGCCTACCTTAACTCGCCACAAACGGATGTCTTGCTCATATACACCGACAGTTCCGTTTGATACCGAATACGCAAACCTATTTTCCGGTAGGCCGGCTAGGCCGGTCACTATTTCCGTTTCCACATTTTCAGCTATCACTTTTTCTCCTTTATAAATCCTGACGTTGAAATCTTCAGAACTCACAACTAACTAAAACAATAACGTATAAATATACAGTGTACATCATATTTTCTATTTAGGCTCGAAAATTATAATAGATATAAAGGCAATAATGCTAAATTTTAAGCTGACTCTAATCTTTTATCAAATCCAAAGATAAACAAAAAGAATCCAAAAGATTTCATTGCTGGTTTAGGAGATAAATTGACTAAAATTAATATTTTTTGTTATGGAATGTAAATAATTTAACTAAAGCAATCCTTTTTTAAAATCTCATCAAGTACCTATCTTCGTACGATAGCCAACTTTTAGTTTATTATGGAAGCTACTCCCGGATATTTACTTAATCAAACGGTAAATAACATTTTACTTTCCAACCATAATTCACCCTATAGATTTTTAGCGGACTAAGTTATAGAAAAATAATTATTACATACAAGTTAGTGTTTATAACTTTTTTTGGGTATGTAAATATATTGTGTGTATGTTTTACCTCATTTAAACCGTCTTTATTAAAATCTAACAAAATTAAGGCTGTAACTACATCTCCTACGGCCGTCCAAAATACTTCAGTTCCATTGTGATCGAACGCATGAACTGAAGAGTTACCTCCCACGATAACAAGGGGAGTTTTGTGTTCACCAAAAGATCCAACAGCGATGGCTTTGACGCTGTCTTGGCATTCTATATAAAACACATCACGGTTGTCGTGAACGTGATACGCTAACAAGTGTGTAGGAGATCCTAAAAACAATTAAATTATATCAATGATTTAATTTAAAAAAAAAATTAAAACATACATAAGAATGATAAGTTAATTTTTTTGGGCAAAATTCGGATGTATTTTTAAGTCGAAGACATCCTAAGGAGTGAATTTTGTTTTATTTTGTTCAGAACGACCTAAATCATTTTTCACAATTTTGAAAAAAGCTCCAACTGCATTTTTTATTGGCAAAAAGTCGAAAGGTTTGTTATGATCTTTTAACTTTTGAAAAATGTTCAAAACACACTAAGCAATGCATTTCCATTTTCAGTTTGATTGAAAACGGCCTAAACCATTTTTCACAGCTTTTCACAATTTTGAAAAAAGCTGCAAGGTCATTTTTTATTGGCAAAAAATAGATAGCTTCGTTATGATCTTTTAACTTTTTTGAAACGTTCAAGACACACTAAGAAATGTATTTCCACTTTTAGTTTGTCCAAAAAAAGCCTAAAACAATTTCTTAAGAGCCTTTCAAAATTTTAAAACAGCTCCAAGTTACATATTTTAGTTGTCACAAAATTTTGTGTCATCTTTATTTTTTCCAAAAATCTTAAATACACTCTAAGCAAAGTATTTCCACTTTTAGTTTGTTCAAAAACCGTTACATTTTTTTTTAACAGCTTTTCAAAATTTTAAATAGCTCTAAGTTGCTTGTTTTTGTTGGCAAAAGGTCGAAAACTTTTTTATGATCTTTATTTTTTTTCCAAAATCTTAAAAATACTCTACGCAACGTAGTTTCACTTTTAGTTTGTTCAAAAACAGCCCAAAACAATTTTTTACAGCTTTTCAAATGTTTGAAATATATCCAGGTTGCATGTTTTTGTTGGCAAAAAGTCGAAAATATTTTTATCATCTTCATTTTTTCCAAAAATCTTTAAGACACTCTAAACCATGCGTTTACACTTTTAATTTCTTCAAAAACGGCATAAAACAATTTTTTACAGCTCTTCAAAATTGTGAATGATTCCAAGTGTACTATACACTTGCATTTTTTAACCCTAGAAGCCCAATCTACGTCATTTTGACGTACACTCCAACACATATTCGCGATCTCTTTCGAATGCTTGCTTAGGTCGCCGTGACCATCCGAGCCAACTAGGTACATGCCCAGAGCTAACAGGAGACAGCAGTCTCGCTTTGATAAGTGCCGCCATTTTGTTGTTATCGCAATTTTCACGTCGTTATGACGTATGTTTGGGCCTTGTTAACTTTTGCACTTTTCGAATTTTCTGAATTATATTTGACTTAAGTGATTTATGTTTGATAAGAGTTGATTAGTTTTTCATAAAAAAATATAAATAGTTGATTTTTGTAAACAATTTGTAGTATATAAGAAAAAATTACAAGGATCTCAGTTTTCGTGACATTTTTTGTATGTTTAATTAAAGTGAACATTTCATAGTTTAAATAAACAATATTTTTTCTAAATTTCTGTTTTTTTATTTACATAGAAAGTATTTCACATAAACCATACAAAAAACTAGTATTTGCAGTAAAGTTTATTTAGATAGAGCTCTTTTATAATAATTGTACGTCGTTTTGACGTATGATTGGGCTTTATAGCCTCAAAAATATGATTGGGCTTCTAGGGTTAAGGCAACAAGTTTTGTAGTAGTCTTTTTCTACGACCACTAATGTAAATGACTCTTACTGTACAGCCTGCATCCATAGTAAGTGAGTCCTTACGCACGGTAAGCAAAAAGCACAGTTTTTTTAAAGAAACGATCAAAGTAGGCTAACGTCAAACACTTCCTGAATGCCTAGTAAGTGAGTTATAGCAGCGCACGTTAAGCAAAACGCACACTTGTCTAGAAATGTCAAAGGATTACGTCAAAATTGACAAGACAACGTAATCACATGTGTATATTAACCAAAAATCCGTTAAAGTCGTAGGCATTATGTGATCGTAGAAAAAGTAAGCTACATAACACGAGTTGTAAAGCAATTAAGCACTCGTAGAAACACGCACTCGCCGTTACTCCATGCGTAATAATATGCTTCTTACAACTCTCGTTATGTAATATAGGTACTATTATAATGAACGATTAAAATTACCTATAACTAACACATCTTTATCATCGTTGGGTAGAAGTTTCCCTGTTGCCAAAGCAGTGATAGTTTGATTTAAATTTAACGTAGCAATTTCTCTATTGGACTCTGACCAAACAACCCTTCCTGTAATAGATGCTGTTTTCCTGTGCGGACTGTGTATTACAATCTAAAAGCATAACACGATATGTTTTATGTGTAGAGAAGCAAAATTTTGTAGATATAGCTATGTTCGAGCAAACAATTGCACAAAAAATATTTTTTAACACTTTTTTTGTATTATTTCTCCGCTCACCTTATCAGCAGTGGTTGCAGCTGTTAAACACGCGTGTGTCCCGTCATATTTTCCAACCGTTACAAGTCCAGAAATAATTTTATAATTCAAATCTAGCGTAAACACGGGCCTTATGGATTTATCCATCAAAAAAAAATATAAAATCACCCGCACTAGTTTGAAAACACGCTACTAACAACCAGTGTTGCTCGCGTACTAACAATAATCAATATAGCTTAGGTACACCATGGCGTTTTGTTTGTGTATCGATTATTTCAGCGAAATATGGGGTGTCGAGAATTCAAACAAACACTTTAACTGTATAACTTTATTTTACATACGTATACATAATTAAATACATCGTAAAATATACATATTTTAATGTAACGTTCTATACATATATAAAAAATAATTTTTTGTCATCGTAATATTTTACAATAATTCGCTTTTAAAATCTAAAGAATATTAATCACATTTCGATTAATAAGCATTCACTTAAGCTTTTCGACAAAATACTTATAATATTAAATGTATTAGAAATACGTGGCAGTAATTTTGGTTCAAATGGTGTGCCTATTCTTATCATGACAGCGGACTCTCGATTAATCGGAACGCGGATTAACCGGGACATTTTAAAATTCATAACACTTAAAAAAACATTAAAATAGCTATTCTTTTATTGTTCTGTTTTATTAAGTTTTTATTGCAGAATTCTTTTTCGGCCATACAAGCCGGTTAATCGAAAGTCTGTGTGTATAACACTTATGATGGAGTACACCTTAAACACTTTAATAATAAACAAAACCGTTTCCATCTAACTAAATAATTGCAATAAATATAATAGCGTATACTTAAGCAAGTCCTAAGACACATGAACATAATATTTTCGTTTTTTGTGAACATCCAGGTTACATGGCAGTTAAAACAATGAACACAATAGTTAAAATATCAGTTTTTGAGTGAGAATGTAGATCAAAGATTGCTTTTTTTTATATATAAAACTTAAACCATACAGTTAGGTAAAACGAAATGGCACAATTAAGAAACGAAAAACAAATTTGGTTACAAGTTTTTCAAAAAATTGTTCTACGCCAAATTTTTTTGGAAATAAAATTTAAATTTTTCTTCATTACTTTTTTTGAAAAACTCGCGAAATGTTTTAATCAAATGAAAAAATCTTTGGCGTGCTATATTTAACAACTTATGATCTGTAATCGTTTTTCGTTACTAAGTCAACGGTTTTAGGCCACGCAGCCAAAACAAATGATTCGATTTCGCATTCGTTTGTTCCGCGGGCGATTCTGAAATAGCCATTTTCTCCCCATTCGGTGCCCCAACTGTTCGCCACTTTCTGCAAAAAAACAAACAAACATATCCGTCATTCTAGAATCTGGAAACCCGACAATTATATTATACGGTGATAGAGTTTACTTACCCAGTATTTTTGGACACCGCTAAAAGTGTACTCTTCTCCCCAGCCTACTATCCTCACGGAATGATATCCTGTCCGGTCCATCGCTGATAGATCAGTGTGTTTGTAAATACCACTTTTGTACAAGAAGAAGTCGTGATACACCTTCATGGTAGCTACAAAAAAAAATAATGCAAAAAACTCAGAAATTCGCGTGTCAGCATTTTACCTTGCACAGGGCCGGATTCCGTGATTTCATACATAATGTCCGTTTCATTTCCTAAACGATAAGCAGGGCCAACTTTGTACAATTCTTTCCTGTTAACGTTGAAAGGTGAAGAGCATCGTGCCGTTAGCATGTTCGCCTTTTTGGGAATATGGCATTTTTCATCGCTCGCGACGTATGGCATGCAATTTTCATCCACAATACTGCAAAGAAAAAATGTTAGTGTCTTTTTACTCAAAGTACATTTCAGAAAACTTACCCGAATTTCCGGAAAAACAACCAAGCCTTGTCCAAGTAGCCTCCGCCACAACTTTGCTGCCCTCTGTTGTTGCAAGATAGCAAGTGTTGCGGGCTAAGACTCACAGTTTCCAATCCTTTTGAAATGATTCCGTACCTGGTAAATTCAAAATCTTTGTTTGACTGTAACTGTGTATGGTAAGTGGTACCTACCGATCGGACGCAACAGCAGCTGTCGAAATGGCCCAAGATGAACCACACCACCCCTGATTTTGTATGGCCGAAATGTAGCTTGGCCATTTCGTGTCAGATTCGAACGATCGTGGTAAGCTATGGGGGTCGTAAACGCGTCTTACGGGCGTCATTCTTCTAACAAAACGTTGTGGTTGAAGCGTTCCCAATCTGCGCAAAAAAACACTTTAGTAGTTGCTTGAAATTTGGTCCATTTAAATATCAGGTAATTACAATTTCTTAAACATCGGATTCATTATATATTTTGGAAGATTTCGTTTAAAAAGGAACTGAAGTTGTCTTTCAATTAAAGTCGAAACGTTGCTAGTGTGTTAGACATGATTAGAAGCCAAATTGGACCCTTGCGGCGTCCAAAATATATTCTGAACCGGTTGTGTTGTGTAGAATCAGAACTATAGAACGAAACGTCCAAGTATTAAAAAACCTTTCGCCTTTTTAGTAGTTCCTAATCCTGCCTGTTTTATTCAAAATGCCAACTTCATGTAATTTTTGTCACCTTAATTTGAGTCCTTCGTCAAGGCGTCTTCCCCAGAACTCGGAATAGTTAGATGCAGTCCAGCCATATCGATTTAAGGAGTTGACAGTGTCCACAATATCTGGTTCAACAATACATTTGTTTTGTTCACATAACACTTCAACCCTGATCGGCGAAGAAGAGGTCTGCTCGCATTTACTGAAATTGTAAATGTGCTAAATGATTTGCATATTATAGCCACCATTTATATACATCTTTTTGATCAAAACCCACACAAAATAAGTGCTGCCTGTATTTGATAATTTCTATATGTGATCTTACCATTGATTGCAGTTTTCTTTTACAACTCCTCCGGTAAAATATTTACTTCCTTTGTATTCGCAAGCTATAATTAGTTCTGGGGGTGGTTCGATGTTTTTGCAGTGCGACCAAAAATCGGGACAACAGTCCGAAGAGCGGGTTCGGTTGCAAAAATCATCGCAGTAGCACATGGTCCCTACACAATCACAAATATAATAATTACGTTACCATTGCTAAGGTTAGACATTAAAATGCTAAAGAGCTTTTGGGGTAGAGTACTTAGAGCTGTTTTAACTTAAAGTGGACTGTGACGCAGAAAGCAAAACTAGTCAAAACCGTTTATTACTGCGCCACCTAAAAACATCCGTCTGTTTCAGCAACGTGATTATAACCTGTAAATTCATTTACCGTAACTCAACGTTTTCAGAAAAGTCTAAATTTCAACCGCTATCCCCTCTCTTTGCGCATCTCGCGGCCCACTTTAAGTTAAAACTGTTATAGCATTATCGGGTTCGTTACATAACCGTGCATGATTGCTGTATTCTCTCGGTCATGATTGCGCTGCGCACTTGCTAGTGCAGTCATGCAATGCTCAGATTTTGCTACCCAAAAACAATTGTTTTTAATTCAAGTTATCAGTCAAAAACCATAAAGAGATGAAATAAAAATGAAAGTCTTTCACAAAAGTTCTAATAATTTTCGCATTTAATTTTTTTTCCAAATTTCTTACCTATAATGGGTGCGGCACATTGATCTTGTCTTCCATTACAGCAGCCTACATGTCGGTTTGCACAGTACGGCCCCGGTGGTAAATCCGAAAAATCAGCTGCATATACTATTACAACAAAACCTAGGGTCAGGAGAAATGCGATCCATCGTTCTTTTGTCATCTGCAACAAAGAATTCTGTTAAGTCAAAAAAAAATTAAAAAAGCTGATAGAAATCGCAAATAACATTTTTCAGGATAATAGTGCCATACATTTTTGCAACTCTTAACAGCTGTACCTTATTTGACTTGGTACTTTCAAAATATTGCTACAGCATTAAGTCAAAAACTGCTCAAAAATTACCCTAATTTTTAAAATAAACTTTGCTGCACACCTACTCACAAAATTGTCGAATTAAATGCTATAAAGTTGCACGGAAATAGTTCTGATCTAAATCAAGAGTGTGGCAGTAAAACATTTTAAGTGATTTCAAGTGATTAAAATTTCTATTAATTGAACCAAGAATTGGAATAGGCAGTCACAGCTATTTTCGGATCGGTAACGCCTTTTGCGTTGAGGTACTTATATTTGATGCACGAGCTAGAGCGTGATAAATGACTGACGTATCAAAAATTTTAAGTGTTCATCGTAAACCAAATCAGCTGTTAATATTAGCCGTGCTTGAAGGATCTGTTACATCATGGTGTTGAGTAATTAATAAATATTAAACACTGACGTCATTTTGAAAAGTTGCTCAGTACTTTTGTTGGAAACCCCAATTAAAATAAAAACAAATTTATCTCATTGTTTTACATATATTTCAGTTAAAATAAACCAGAATTTTTAATTTTTTCCCAAAACGTTTTTTATTTTACTTAATATTCTTGCACTTTCTTTCTGAAAAGTTTGGCCAGAAACTTATTTCAAATAGAAGATATTTAGCTCTTTACGTTTATTAGTTATTATATTATTATTATTCGGAATTTAAAAGATGAACAGACAACAGTAAAAACTAACCAGCCTAAAAATCTATTATTTTGGCTAAAATTGAAACCAAAAATCGCAATGAGGGCACAAAAATTATAAGAAACATTTAGGAAATTGTTATTTTACTAACGTTTTTTGCCCATATTTATATAATATCCTCATAAACTTACACAAGTCAGGGCAACACAACTCAACAGTCCTACACCCAGTGGTGAGCTGTAGGGGGCTCGCGGGGGCTCGCGCGAGCCCTTTGTTAAATTATTCCTTAATTTGCGAGCCCCTTGTTCTTCTTGTTAACCATTTTCTCAAGAAAAAATATATCTTAAAATCATTGTCATTACATATATTTGTAAAGAGACCAAGTCATGCCTATCAAGCAATGACGATTAAATTTAGAATAACCCGTCGCACAATAGAATTTTTTGAATTATGTACAATCACTCGATTATTCGCGTTTGAATTTAAAATTCCATTTTTTTTCCAACATTAACATTATTTTTTTGTTTTTATTTAACTATGAGCGAGCCCTTTGTTAAAAATTTCATAGCTCACCACTGCCTACACCTCAGCAAAAGGACCCATGACTAAATAATAAATAATCGCGCATCAATATTTTTTGTTAACGCTATTTCAAAACCGATAACTTTTGCACAAAATTTAATATCAATAACAAAATTTTTTGCACTATTTTGAATAACTTTTGACTTTTATCGAAAGACATTAGTAACACAACAATTAAAATCCAAAAATACTTCCCGAATTTAAATATTATACCAATTAAAACCACTTAAAGGCATTAAAATGAATTAAAAGCCGTTTAAATTACAATTCCAACCGAGCTGATGCATTAATCGGATAGTCTGATGAGTTAATTTATAAAACTATAGCTGTGCATTGAGACTTGAGACATTACCCTGCCAATTGACACAACCAATAAAATTTGATGTAGTACACTTCACAGACACAAATTAACAACGTGCTTATTTGTAAATTGCGAAAAACTCACGAATACAACAGCTCAAATACTAGAAACTTAATGAAAACATTAAAATAAATATATTCATCGATTGTAAAACAAGCGGTTCTTAAACAATAAATTTATTATTTTATGTTGTGATAAAATTTAATATTCCCAATGACAACACTCCCAAATTTAATTCAAAATATTTTGCATACAAATGTGAATAACAGTAATAGACTTTACAACATACACACAGATTATATTTGTTAATTACCAAGATAAATAGGAAGAAAAATGCAATTGATTTAAAAAAAAAAGTATGGTTAAAGACAGAGATTCGTGTTGTCTTCAAATTTATGTGTTTATTTACAAAAACCTATTATTTTATCAAGATAAGCGATTTTTAATTAAATAAATTAACTTTCTACTTGTATTTTCTCTTACAATTAACTATTAAGGCAAAGACTACAGGATTTAAGTATTGATGTACTCAAATGATATTTTAAATAAAAGTCTGGATTATTCTAAAAAGTAAGTCAATGGTTTTATTAACTTATTTACGATAAGGCAGCACCTTCCTTCCAGTAAATGCGAAACGCTTTTGCCATACACATGTTTTAATTATTATTCTCCGAAAGCCCAAAATACGCGACATTTACTGTAACAATGACCTGGTGTAATTTAAATTCTGTTCCATCTGTCGTATTGCTGGAGGTCAGCGCCGATCCTGACCAGAAATTATGAATATAATCACTGTTTACTTAGCAATTAAACAGTTATTTTAATGTCTACTTAGTAGGCCCACCAATAAAACTTAATAAACAAAGTGATGTCATGTTAGTGATATTATATTTCATTGCTACACTTTTTTGGCATCTGATTAATACCTAGGACACATGTTGGAGTTAAGTAAAATGTGTCACAGAGTATTAGGATCGTTTGAACCGTACCAAGGCTGACAAAACTAATGCATTAGCCGTTAAGAGCTGTATCAGCTTACGGGTTGAGTTAAATCTTAATAAAATATCAAATTTTAATGTGTGAAATGTAACCTGGAAAGATTTTCGAAATAAACTTTTGAAGCGGACCTAGCTTTTTCGATAATATTAATTTACAGGGTAAAAAAAAGCATGAAAACATTTAGCCTGCAAGAGATAATGTAAATAATGGAGATAGTTTCTTTACATTAGAGAGATAAGACAAACCTAACAAAGTTAAATGTGAAAAAATTAAAGTTGATGTCGAAAAACAAGGGTAAATTGACCAGGAAATAAGTCAGGATGACCATGGACAACAAAACGTAAATAAAATGTAAACGAAATTCAAAAATTCTTAATATAATCAATAAAAATATCCGAGAAGATATTGGTAACAATGGATCCGCATGAAAAGTTGGAACATTCAAGTATGGAATGTTCAAATCTGGAAAAAGCACCGGTAGATTCATTCAAATCTTGAATCGCTTAACGCTGGAATCACTCGACGCGGGAATCATGCAACGATGGAACCACGCAACACGGGAATCGTCATCGCTGGATAGCTCAAGTCTGGAATCCAGAAATTAAGAATGTTTGCTCTCTATATTACAACAGCCTAAGTATAATATAATTGCAGAACAATTCGTTTTATATTTTGTCTTAACTACAGTATAGTGGAATTATATAGTAGTAATAAAATCGAGTACCACTCAAGTTGGAAGTTTTAATCAGGGTTAAAACCATTAAAAAGATTGCAGAAATAATCAGAATTGCCTTGTTTACTACCAAGTCAATCAAAACCATTGATGACAACCACTATAAAATTTGAATTCATAGCACTATATGGAACGCAAGATCCTTGATCTTTCGTCGCTAGATACAACAGCCTTTTTTCAATATTATTTCGTCCTTAATTACATCCAAGAAAAACAAAATTTTGAAAAATTATCCTCGTGGCAGTAAATTTGTAATCCCAACATTTTTATTCGTTCTATTTTCATCACATAACAACTTAAGGGACACAAAATTAACCGAACGTCGTGTTTTAATCGCGAAATTTTGTAAACAAACTTCTTGGTGACGTTCAAACCGTTGTGATTTATAACGATAACATTAAAAGAATTTCGTAGCTAATTATATACAATCCTTTTTATATCGTAAACATCCGTAAATACCTACTTCATTGAAATAAAAAAGGATTTCACGCGGAAAATCTTGGAATAATATAACAGCAACGTATGTACTGGACCTAAACAAAGAATGACTAAAATAGGCTGCCAAATATCCAAGACATATGTGCATACACTCAAATAATAAAAGATTAAAAAGAAAACAAGTATTTGGGTCGTTTCGGCTATTTTAAGGGGTGCCATATTCAGGTTATTTGTACAGATAATGCTAATTTAAGCTTTCATGTGGCTTTTTTCAACCCAAAATATTTGGCATAAAAACACGCCCACATCCGCCAAGTACCCAGAAGAAACTCAATCTGTTGATACATCTCTATTTCTTTTGCAAATGACTAATCTAATGGTACGTATATTTTAACAAATGCATTATTCATTGCTTTTGAATGTGTCTCTTAAGCGCTTACATTCGACAAGCAACATTTTAGTATTGTATTGGAGTATTTTCGCAGAAAATAAATTCTACGATACATCTGACAAAGAAAGGCAACCATTGATAGATGTTGATTGATATAACGATTCAAAAACTTGTAACACCACAGCTATTTATTATTCAGTTATTATTATACTCTTAAACAAATAAACAGTGTCAGTTTAGAGTTATGAAAATCAGTTGGGTATTTAGTTTTATTTATTTGCTTATGAGAATGTATAATGTTTAAAAAAATTGGCATCAATGAATATGTTTTACTATAAGTTTTCATCATTCACATATTAAGAAACATTTATTTTTTTGAATTTCTAAACAAAATACACAAAAACAGTGGCGTAGCCAGGATGGTTCTTTGGGGGGGGGGGTTCATAAACGCAAAAAGAGCTGAGGAACTATTTTTTAGGTCACCACATGGGAGGGGTTACTAAATGGTAAAAAGAACCGAAGACCTTTTTTAAGCACAAAATTTACAGTTCTGACCCCCCCGTGGCCCTCCTTGCCTACTCCTATGCACAAACAAATTTAAGACAACTCAAAATTGGGACTAATAACTGTTTACTTAACAAATTATTTCAATCTATAACGTTTTGAGGCTACCAACGTACTTCGTTTTGCTCAACAATAAAAAAACCAAGAGCAAATTTGTTTGTAAAAACTTTTCTTTCAAAAACAACGACTGGCCTCGATTTCAAAATATTCGACATCATTATCAAAAACTTTGCAGTTATTAGGTACAGCTGAAACCTTTCACAAGAAATGGGTTACTTGAACAGCCAAATAAAACTTATTGAAGTTTTATTAGGTTGCAAGAATTCACAAATTCCAACCCAATGATTTATTGCATAGCTAAAAATACACCCGACCTTTTCGTTGAAATCGCAAATAGAAGCCATAAAAATTAAAATTAACTTCGCGATTTCGGCGGATGATTGCATATAAACATTTGATGCATAAATCAGAATCTGCAGCAATGGAAAAGTATGTTTATAGTAAAAAAGATATGACACATAACTTTTAATTTGTTTAGCAACGGTTCTGGTGATAAGTGGGTATTTATTGTTAAATGGAAATCATTTGTGCCTTGGCATTCGAAATTGCTCGATATTTCGTGATTTTTTGGTGATTACGTTCTTACTTAATATTTATTTTAACATTACATAAAATGCCCCAGTGCAATGGATACTAAATATCAAGGCATTTAGTGGTTTTTTTATCAGAACTTTTTGGTGGGTTGAAATTTTGCAATTAAAATCATTTTTTTAATTTTGTTTTATTTAGAAACTTTTTCTATTCCTTAGTTTTTCTCGTAAGATCTACCGTTTTTAAGTAAAAAATAAAAGAAGTAAACATGAACCATAATTTTCCAATATAAAACGATTCATTTTGGTGGTTACTATGGTTTGTTTATGTTCATATTGGGTAGAATTGACGGGCGTTTTAGCGTTGTCGCCGCGTAAGCGTCGAAGTGAATTACACCCGTCAATTCTACCCAATATGAACATAAACAAAACATGGTAAACATCAAAATTAATCGTTTTATATTGAAATATTATGGTTCATGTTTACTCATTTTATTTTTTACTCAAAAACGGTAGGTCTTACGAGAAAAACTAATAAAGAATATAAAAGTTTCTAAATATATCAAGCTTAAAAAAATGACTTTACTTGCAAAATTTCAACCCACTAAAAAGTTTTGATAAAAAAACCGACAGGGGTCGAACTTTTCAGCCCCCTGTGAAAGTGGGAGATGATTAAAAATATTACTATGGGACTAATAAAAATAGGTACAAAACATCTACCAAATATCATTCTCCTATACATATATCCAAATTTGAGAAATAAAATAAAAACCTAAATTTGCCACTCCCCTTTAGGAGGGTGTAATTCCGAAAGGAAAAGTCTAAGAAAAAAAATTTATATGAAAGACCCCTCTTAATTTTGGATAAGGAATCACCTTTTTTCAATACTTAAGAAAAGCCTTGTTTATTTAGAGAGAAAAAAGTTGAACTACAAAATGTTGTTCTTATATTTTCCAATTGTATAAATTTTATTTTAAAGTAACTGCTATGTACATATTATTGACAAATAAAATATTACTCCTAGTAATTTCATTCTATTTAAATGTTGAATATTTAGGAATACCCACACCCATTTCTGACCGCTAACCTGATTACGAAATTCCAGGAAAGGTATAATTAAACAACTTCTGCAGTTCGTGTAACGGCTTAGCTCTCATACTTAATTACTTTCTGCATTTCGAGTGCGCCCCAAGCATCTACTCCCGGAAGCAAAAATAATAATCTACAGAAGCCTGGTAGATCGATGGTAATGTATGCTTCTGGAACTAGAGTAGAAAGAGCTTACACCAGGAGGACAATAAAAGGAGCAGAAATGTGAAGTTAAAGAAAAATAACAAGGGGACAATAAGAGATAGGAAGTGCAAAATAATATTTAAGATTAGTGTAATCTGCGAAGAAAGGCGAGCTACGTGGAATAACCAAATCGAGCACATGCAAGACAAAAAGGAGGTGGAGATAACCGGAGGAAAGTGTCCAACGGGTTAAAGAAGCAAAGAAAGACAAAAAAAAGTGAAAGTATTTCAAGCCCAATTAAAGTAACGGGCCATGGAACTACACCGGAGAAAGAAGAAGCAGAAGACTTATTAGTATGTACAAATTTCTTAAATTAAAAATCACTTATCCTTTTAAGCAATTTTATTTGTGTATTTCAACAAGACGTCTCTCACAATAACTGATTTTTAATTAAATTTGTTTACATTAAATTTTAACTAATTTAGAGTTTCTTGTCCCTTAATCGGTAGATTTCTTACTAATAATTTATCCACACGCCACTGTCCAAATATCGATCATCATTGTCAACGAAGTAGATAGTTTTTTAAAATACTGTGAATTAATAACAGCTAAATACCAATCACTGCGAACCGTTCAACTTAAATCGCTGTAACACGATTTAAAACTCATGTACTTGGCATTTATTCAAATAAACAACGAGTAAATGATGAATGTCTCAATTAAAGAGGTTATTCTCATTTAAATACAAATAAGCTTGCTTGCTAAATAAAAGTAAAAATAGTAAACTGTTTCTCGACATACTCCATAGTCAAAACTATGAACAAACAATATTTGAAGCGACCCGGGTTACTAAACAATCAAAATCTCTAATTGACTGCATTTTTATCAAAAACTTTCATGACACAGACCCTAAAAGTTGTGGGACAGTTATCCAAACAGCGCTGTCTGATCACTACGGCCAGTCAGTCGAAGTAAAGATTGAGAAAGTTCATCACAAGGACAACATCCCTAAAAATATAACCACAAGGATCTTCTCTAACAATAAACTAGAAGAATTTAGAGCAAACCTTACAAACAGTAACTGGGATGAAGTATATCTATCATCTGACATAAACTCGGCTTACGATATTTTTTTAAAAATATATAAAGAATTCTTTGAAACCATTTTCAAACCGAAAACCATTAAAAAAATGTCAAACCACAGAAATTGGATCACTATCGGCATCAAAACATCCTGTTCTAACAAACGACAACTATATTTAGATTACAGAGAAGGTCGAATATCCGAGGAATACTTCAAAACATATTCAAAAATATTAAAAAGCACCATTCGTCTTGCAAAACGACTCACTGACGAAAAATACATTAAAACGGCAAAAAACAAAAGCAAAGCGACATGGGAAGTAATAGGCAACTACATGGGAAAAAAGCAACAAGAAGACAATTTCATCAAAAATGTCAAAAATACAGGTGAAAACCCATTAGATATATTAAACAACGTCAACGAACGATTTATAAATATGTGCCCCGACAATACGGATGGGACCATTTCTGAAACCAGCCACTTCAAACATAATAATATGTCTATTTATCTACGTCCCACTTCTTACGAGGAAGTCTATAAAACCATAATGTCACTTAAAAACACAAAATCAACAGGAGAAGATGAAATCCCAACAAACCTCTTAAAATATACTGCCGACTTAATATCTGGACCTCTAAGTCACATTATAAATCTCTCATTAAAAAATGGCATATTTCCTAACAAACTTAAATGTGCAAAAATCAAACCAATTCACAAAAAAGGGGATTTAAGTGACATAGGAAACTATAGACCCATAGCCATCCTCACAAACATTAGTAAGATATTTGAAAAAATAATCTACAACCGAATTGAAAATTACGTAGAACACTTTGGCTTAATAAACAACTCTCAAAATGGATTCAGAAAAGGCAAAACAACTACCCGCGCTATTTATATGGCAATCCGAAATGTACTTCAATCCCTCAATAAAGACAAACACACCATGGTCATGTGTGTTGATCTCTCAAAAGCTTTCGATAGTGTTGACCACGAGATACTGCTAACAAAATTAGAACACTATGGTATACGAGGGACCGCCCATAACCTTATAAAATCTTATCTTTCGGAAAGAAACCAATATGTTGCCGGAAAAGACTCGTCAGGTAAAATTCTAAAATCAAACAAAAAGACAATCAAAAAAGGAGTCCCGCAAGGATCAATCTTAGGCCCCCTGTTATACATACTGTACACAAATGATCTTCCAGTTTTTGCCAAAACTTCCCTTATACAATTTGCCGATGACACATCTGCTATTATTAGTGACTCGGATTCAAAAAATTCTGAACAAAAACTCTTTGACTGCTTAGGCCAACTCCAACTTTGGTTCACATTAAACAATCTAACCTTAAATGTCAATAAAACTCAAGTAATAAAGTTTTCACAAAGTAAATTAACCTCCGACCTAAAACTTAAAAACAATTCCACAACTATAAATGTTGTTAATAAAATATCATTTCTTGGTTTAGGTATTGACTCTAGACTGGACTGGTCATACCACATCGAACGCCTGTCACAAAGCCTGTCACGGTATCCTTTCGCACTAAAAAACCTAAAAAAATTAGTCAGTACAAACGCGGCCAAAACTGCATATCATGCGTATGTTGAATCTAGGTTACGTTATGCTATAATTTTTTGGGGTAACGCTAGTGACTCTGCACGCCTCTTTATTATACAAAAGCGATGTATAAGAACTATTTTTGGTCTAAACTACCGAGATCATTGTAAAGACACTTTTCGTGACAAAGAAATATTAACTTTTTACGGCCTATTCATTCTCGAAGCCATCCTTTTCGTAAGAAATAATTTTGATCTGTTTGAAGTGAATATAAGAAACCATGCAGCCAATACACGACATAAAAAAAATCTTAAGCCCGATTGCTTCAAATATACTTATCTTCAAAAAAATGTTGCCTCTATAATTATTGCAATATATAACAAATTTAATACATCACCTGAGAGTATAAAAAATCTACGCACTCCTGACTTGAAGAAAAGATTAAGAAATGTCCTAATTTCTAAAGCTTACTATGGAGTTAGTGAATACCTTAATGACGATTACTTTAAAAACTCCTTTAAGTAATTATAATTGTGTTGTATATATTCGTATATATGTGTATTTTTTATATCATTACTGTGACATGTTCTACGCCTTTTTGGATTTTTCAGAACAAATAAAGACTACTACTAAACAAATAGCTGTTTGATATCGCAGTTAGTGGATGCATTATCTGGATGTCTGCAAGTATGCACTTCACGACGAGCTAAGCCACCTGTTATAATTTAAACTTTGCGTGAAAAAACCGGGTTACATCATAAGGGAATGGTTCATGTCGTAGTCAACTTGTTTCTCGGGCGAGGACGCTGTATGAAATCACACTTTTTTAATAGAAATTGGCATTGATTGCTGCATTGTTTACTATAGGCTACTGCGTGTAAAATTACTTAATTTTCAGGGTTCCCAGCACAACTATTTGAATAAAAAATCTACCATAATACAAGTCGTCTAGTATCACATTTTTTTACTAATAAAATGTGGGTTAAATAAAACACATTAAATGGTGCTTCTACTCCAAAACTTATGGGGATATGTGATCGAAATAATAGCAAAAACATTCATGTTCAAAACACTTCAAAACTACGTCAAAACCTACTGCAATTGTTATTTTTAATTGTTTATCGAAATTTACAGATAAAAGATACAGATACAGATAAAAATAACTGAACTTAATTTCCCAGTGGGACTGAGATCTTTAAAAAATATATTTTTAACATATCATATTCGTTAATAATTTAATATTCTGATATTATTAAACTTGTTTTATTTTTCTGAAATTTTGACCACATCTTGAGATACATTAGCTTAACATGCTCTATCAGTTTAATTTTTTTTTTACGCGCCTTTTTGATTTTATCTAAGATCGTAGGAAGGGAGTAATTTGATGAATATATACAAATCTGCACATGCTTATGCGAGAAACGCTCAAACTTGTTTTATTTTTCTGAAATTTTGACCACATCTTGAGATACTTTAGCTTAACATGCCCTATCAATTTCAAAACGTTGTTACGCGCCGTTTTGATTTTATCTAAGATCGTAGGAAGGGAGTAATTTGATGAATATATACAAATCTGCGCATGCTTATGCGAGAAACGCTCAAACTTGTTTTATTTTTCTGAAATTTTGACCACATCTTGAGATACATTAGCTTAACATGCCCTCTCAATTTCAATTTTTTTTTACGCGCCGTTTTGATTTTATCTAAGATCGTAGGAAGGGAGTAATTTGATGAATATATACAAATCTGCACATGCTTATGCGAGAAACGCTCAAACTTATTTTATTTTTCTGAAATTTTGACCACATCTTGAGATTCTTTAGCTTAACATGCCCTATCAATTTCAAAACGTTGTTACGCGCCGTTTTGATTTTATCTAAGATCGTAGGAAGGGAGTAATTTGATGAATATATACAAATCTGCGCATGCTTATGCGAGAAACGCTCAAACTTGTTTTATTTTTCTGAAATTTTGACCACATCTTGAGATACATTAGCTTAACATGCCCTATCAATTTCAAATGTCTACATTGAAGGACCACTATTGGATCTCGTAAACGGTAAGAGTTATGAGCAAAATTAAATTACACAAATTGTTCCCCTTTCTGAGATCTATTCAGTGATGTTGTTTAAAGAGCATGTTAAAAAATAAAAGAGACCTGTTGGCAGCCCTACATTTAAGCCCAAAAATTAACTAGTTTTCCTAAAAAGCTGTAGATAGGTAACACAGAAAAAAAAAATTAAAGACATTTCTTGATATTAAATAAAATCGTCACTGCACAAGAGACAAAGATTACAAACCAATCTTGCATTTTCACAAGAATTACTTAATAAAAATGGTAAACGGTTTCTAAATAAATTTATTTGTACAGCGTTTACTGTGTTTTTTTTTTCTTTTTGAGATTTGTTTAATGTCCATATTGGTTTAATAATGATATCAAAATTAATGACAGCAATTGTCATTTTTATATTTACAAGGCAATAAATCACAATTAAAAGTTACATCAATCAACCGATTTACATATAGGCGCTTGGAATTTGAGCCGGTCTGCAACATGGGACATTTAATTGGTTTTACTTTAACGCCGGCGTGTACATTTTCGGCTATGTTATTATGACAAAACGTAAACATTTTTTTACCCTTGAAACGCGAGGAAACCGCTAACTCTGTCGTAATTGATTGCCGGCTAAAAATGTGCTCTCAGATGCAACTGTGTATGTTTCACATTCCAGTTTTATCCAAGGCTTCCCAAGGTCCAATTTGTTATCGTTACAATTATTTCGAGACACTACATTTCAATCGTCTTTCAGTGCCTCGTCTACAAATTTAGAGCTTTTGATTCTTCACAGTTGTAATTAATGGTTTTAAACACGACTTTAAACTGCTCGGGATAAATTCAGGGATTTTAAAGCGGTTGTTTTACATGTCTAAGAATAGAACTGGAGGAATTTTGCAGGTGGGATGTAGTTTTAAACTTACGTTTCAAACATAGAAGTTAAACAACAATAAGCTCAATAAAATAGTGCTAAAAATCATTTGTCTTGTTATCTATAAACAATCTCTTTTGTTGAAAAACTAGATCAGTTTCAAGACTCCCGTCTCTTCATCAATTATTTCTTAAATATTTATTTATTTACATTCAGATGTCTTAGCAAGAATGATCAAAACTGGTCTAATATTTCTTCCACAACAGATTGTCCTGGCTAACAAGATAAGAAGATTCTTAAATGAACGAATTTATATTAGATTTAAAATGATAATATATGGTTTGTGGGTAAAATTTGATGGAGTTGTAAAAAAAAGCATTAGGTACTGTCTAATTAACAACGTATTTAAATATATAATGTTTGTAAGTCTATCGTATTTTCAAGGACTTTAGCACTTCCGTAACAGATATTTAAAAATCATTACACATTGCGTTAAAAAAATGAGTTGAAAAGTAAATTTACTGTAAGTATAGACATTAACAATATTTGCAGATATTAAACATAATTGTGTTTTAATTTTAGGATGGTTTGTTAAGGTCTACATAACGTCTTTAACTAAAGAAAACTTAATTAAATATAAGAATGTCTTCCGATTGGAAAAAGAATTCGATAAGAACAATAGAAAAGACGTATGGAGGGGCTTAAGATGGAAGGGGATAGAAATAGAAACAATCGACATAATAAGAGCGTATGAACGAAAAAATGGTAAATATTGTCAGAACCCAGAATGAAGAATCGGCAGAGTTTGAAACAAAAGAGGGCTTAAAACAAGGATGCATGCTCAGCCCATTATTATTCTCAGTAAACATTGATGGGGTAATAAAAGAAGTAAAACAAAAAATGAGACCGTTTTACCTAGGCAACTGGAAAATGGAAACAATAAACATAACTAAGCTAATGTTTGCAAAGGACATGGTCTTAGTCGCGGAAACAGAAAAGAATCTGCAACATAATCTACAAACTCTAAACCAGGAATTAGAAGAAATCAAGATAAAAATAAATACAGAAAAAACTAAAACTATGATCGTTACAACAGAGAACAAAGGGCATAAGATCACTTCAAATGGACTTAGGTTGGAACAGGTAGAAAACTCTTAATATTTAGGAGCGGTCATGGAGAAAAACGGAGGAATGGACAAGAAAATAAGCGAAAGGACGGGAAATGTGGGAAGAATTTAACAGTTTAAGAACAAATTTTTTTTTTAAATAGAGAAGTTCCAAAACGAACAAAAGTTGGTGGTCAAAAAGGTAGTAACTCCGGCACTTTTATACGGAAGGGAAGGGTGGACACTCACAAATAAAAATAATAGCCGAGTAAATGCATCAGCAGATATGAGACTTTTAAGAAAAATCCAAGGAAAAAGCAAAAAAATATAGAACCAGAAACGAAAAATATAGAGAACAATTAATCTATATATATAAAAGAGCTTGTTTGTTTGTGTGTTTGTTTGTTTGTGTGTTTGTTCGCTATACAATCCTAGGTCCGTTGACCGATCGGGACCAAATTTTGCACAATTACTATTTAGGACCCGACGGATCAAACGCCGTATAAATAACGGCCGGAAATGCCCGGGAACGACCGGAAACGTCCGCCGGGTGCGAGCGCGGAGCGCGAGTAGTCTGACCAAATTTTGCACAGTTACTATTTAGGACCCAACGGATCAAACGCCGTATAAATAACGGCCGGAAATGCCCGGGAACGACCGGAAACGTCCGCCGGGTGCGAGCGCGGAGCGCGAGTAGTCTGCGATTGATAAAAGAGAATTGTTATCACCCGTGCAACGCCGGGTAAATCGCCTAGTCAAAGATAAAACCAGTTGAAACAAAAATACAAAAAAGACAGCTGGCATGGTTAGGTCACATTTATAGGATGAAAGAAGAAAGGTTAACCAGAAAAGCCTATGAAGCAAGATCACAAGGAAAAAACAAAAGAGATAGACGGGGCAAAACCTGGCAAGACGAAGTTAAAAAAGCAGCTACGGATAGAAACATCGTATAGAAAGACAAAAAATCTAGAACAAGGCAGAAAAACATGGAAAAAAGTCAGCACAACCCAACTCAACAGTCCTACACCTAACAGTAGAAGGACTCATGATTAAATAAATAAATAAACGCTTCAGATTATTTCAAAATTTGACAACGTTAAAGCTAAGTCTCTGTTTCACAGATTGAGTTAAATGAGTTAAACAAGGTGAAAATATTGTTGGTAGTAAATGGTTGATAATTCTGGAAGAGTAATTTTTTCATGTAAATATTAAAAAGTAATAATTATAGATGGAATTTGTTACAGCAATTAAAAAAGTATTTTTATTTACTGAACAAAACACATTGGAACAACAATTTCGGCAAAATTTTCTACTTAAAGTAATGGATTGACAAGTGTTTCTTGTAAGTTTTTGTATAATTTTTCTTAGCAGTGAACAGTTTTAGATAAATACAATAAAAAATTCTTCCCCAGTCATTTTAATCATTTAAAAATAACCAAATTATTCTTAGTATGGGCGTATAACCACAAAACGGCAGCTCCAAATTACACAGATAAAACACATTGAACGACATCTCTGACAACTTAAGATATTTCAGCTATCCAAATACAAATATCAACATTAAGAAATCGGAACTCGTGTTCGTCCCCAACTAACAAACACACAAACATACACAGTTTACATGAATAACACGCTAATGTGTGAATTCCATTAGATAAAACAGTAAATATAGATGTGTCAGTGGATACAGTGACACAATACACTCTCGTTCAAACATGTGTTATCAATTTTTTATTACTTATTTTGTTCGATTTATTAGCATAAATTATTGGGTCAGTAGACGCGATCAATCTGTTTGGTTGATGTAGTTTATTAACGTGATATCCCGCGGAGACAGGCGTAGCCAAAATAGACCTAATTAAAACAATAACAAGGCTGGTATTTTCATTCACGAGTTACTCATGTTTTAAGGTTTGCGTAAACATTTTCGGTGCAGGAAACAATATTGCCTTGGCCACGATGTGGCGTATTTGTTTAAAATATCTTCAGGCTGGACTACGTTTTGTGTCCTAGCAAAATATTCTACAGGGTGACATCTACTGCATTACATAGTGGGCTTTGTTGCCTGTTCTTCAATACAATCGCAGGTAAATAGGTATTTACATTTTTACACCGCCTAAAAATAAACGCGTCATAGCTAAAAATAAACTGTTTAAAACAGACTGCCATGAGTTAAATTATAACATAACTATACCGGGTGTAAATGAAGTGTGGTACACCCCCTTTTTTTTCTTTAGTTTTGATTTTAGATAAATGAAATTTTAAGCATATGATATGTCCAAAGAAGCGGGCTTTTTGAGCACATGCACATATTTGTTTCACTTCCGGTTTAGCCGGAAATGACCCCAACTTTGTTATTTTAAATGGAACACCCTGTATATTTTTACATTTTTGGAAAGAGGAAGCGATTTTGGATACAAATGCACTATTTTGGTTAATTTTTATAACCTTAAATTTTTTTTAAAACAAAATTTAGTTTTTTATTAAGGGTGCCGTGACCTGCACAAATTGATTTTTATTATGTCAACAATTGTCCAAAAAACGTTTTTGTAAATTTTAATTGACATTTAGGTTACTTTAATCGGCTTTGAAGGTTGCGGAATCGGTTTTTTGACAAAAAGTCAATTTTTTTAAATGGATCCATGCTGGTACTAGCGGTTATTTAAATCAAGCATCTTCTAACGAATCCATCGATACCAATAACTTGTATTTTTATTAAGAGTTTGCTTCAAAAACTTCAATTTATTGTGAAAATTTATTAAGAGATCCTGTTAAACGCAGTACACTGTGCATAACTACAACAAAACAAATGATCGTTGTTTTATATTTAACTACTATAGTCATTTAATTAAAAAATCTAAAAATTTTGGTAATCATTTTTACATAGGTAATTAAATTACTGCGATTTAGAGGATCTCTTAATAATTTTTCACAATAATTTGAAATTTTTGAAGCAGACTCTTAATAAAAATACAAGTTATTGGTATCGATGGATTCATTAGAAGATGCATGATTTAAATAATCGCTAGTAACAGCATGGTTCCATTTAAAAAAATTGACTTTTTGTCAAAAAACCGATTCCGCAACCTTCAAAGCCGATTAAAGTAACCTAAATGTCATTTAAAATTTACAAAAACGTTTTTTGGACAATTGTTGACACAATAAAAATCAATTTGTGCAGGTCACGGCACTCTTAATAAAAAACTAAATTTTGAGGTTATAAAAATTAACCAAAACAGTGCATTTATATCCAAAATCGCTTCCTCTTTCCAAAAATGTAAAAATATACAGGGTGTTCCATTTAAAATAACAAAGTTGGGGTCATTTCCGGCTAAACCGGAAGTGAAACAAATATGTGCATGTGCTCAAAAAGCCCGGTTTTTTGGACATATCATATGTTTAAAATTTCATTTATTGAAAATTAAAACTAAAGAAAAAAAAGGGGGTATACATACCACACTTCATTTACACCCGGTATAACAGATAATGAATGCTAAAGCAGTTCATAAAATAAAGGCACAGCAACACGATAAGTTTACACACAGAAAACACTTTATAATACGGGTTTACAATCTATACGTATTAGATCCTGTAAATAAACAAATAAGAGCCAATCTCAATTTCCTTATTACTGTTACAGACTTTTTAAAACTGCATTCTCCTGCATATCTTTTAAGAGTTTATAAGACCACTTACATGTAATTTGCATTTTATTTTATCTACGATTAATTTATGGTTTTATTTCGTGCAATGAAGATGAGATAAACAGATTTGTCATCAGGAACTTGTGGGCAGATAACAAGTTTACAAATGAACTCTTGATGCAAGAAAAATTATACGTATACAATAAACATTTTAATAAAAGCAGATTATTACACACATATTGCTTCTTGAAAAGGCCTCTCACTTAAACAAACAACGAAATTTTAAACAAACAAAAATATTATTCATCAAACTGTGAATCACTATTTAAAAAAAAAAAAAACTAAACCGGTGGTCATTTAAAGAAGGACTGGTAAAAGTTTTCAAAATTGATTTAATTTCACGTTAAAATGTGTAATATAGGTAACTGGTTTTTTCAAGAATATTACAAAATTAAAACATCTATGGGATCATCTATTTATATGTCTCGTTAATATCAATTGAATACATTTATTTATAAGTTGGTGTGGTCATCAATAGATTAAAATTTTAAGTATTTACCATTAGCAGAACGTATAATTCAAGCAAAATAGTGTTATTATGATTAATGTTGTCAAATTAATACAGCTTTAGCATTATTTTCCTTAGTTAAGTGACAAAATTAATGGGCATTACCAAATATTGTGATAAATATTTATATATTTAGTCAGCGAAAGGCTAGATACTTGAAAATATAAATGATTTTTTTGTCCAATTTCAGATATCTGAGTATTATTGATGACGACAAGTCAATGCCATACATTAATTAATATCAAGAGATGAATAGATTTATACATAATTTAAGATCTGAAGTAGGTGGCAATCGACACATTTTTAAGCAATATTGGATCATATTTAACATTAAATCTTATCCTTCCAGGCTAATGTAGATTCAAGGCAAGGCCATATGTAACAATTGAGTTCCAAAAATATCTAAATACAGGTTCCTAAATACTGCTAAAATATAAAAGACACAGAAGTTTTGAATTAATTCTTCCAGGCACGTTTTTCTAAGCAATTACAGATGTTATTTAGGCATTTATCTATAACGTGCTAAGTTTTTTCAAGCAGATAAAGTAAAAGAGTTTGCAAACAAACTAAATTAGGCTTATTAACTCTTATCAAAAATAAACTTTAGCAATTATGAGACAATTTTAAAGACCCAGTTCCAGTCAATTTAATTCCCCATTTATGCATATAATTAAAACTGACAAACTTGGCGCTTTCGGTGTCAGATTTTGATGAATTGTTGGCGTTTTTATCGGAGAGGTCATGATGTAGTCGTATTTCTTCGTAGTAGTGTCTTGTAATTACTCAAAAAAATTCCAGCCCGACATAAATAGGACAATAATTAATAACGCAATGACGATTTCATTGTCAGAGTATCTGCAATGCAAGATCTTAAGTAAAGTGCTTTATTTTAAGCTATTCCAAGCGACTGACCTTTTAATACATATGTTTATGTTCTGTATAGGATTATTTATCGTAGAGTAATGAGTTGTTGGTGTTATTTGCATATGTACATGTAAATATTGTTGAACTTTACATACTCGTAAACTGACATATTATTGCATTGCATTTAACTGCGAAATATTTATGACAATTCTCAATTACTTTAATAATTTATGGATGCTTAAGGAATCATTAAAAGCCCCAAGTTAAATTCATCATAAAGAAACTCTTAGAGATAAAAGCATATGCTCAGTTAGAATCTAAAATAAAAATTTGTATTGTATACACTTCGTAAAACATCTTAAAAAATATGAAAATCTAACATTTTTCGATTTGCTTATATTTTTTAAATATAAATGGTTGGTTCTGGCAAAATTAGTACAGCATTTTTTGCCAAGAATCAAAAATTTCCCGAAATATCCTGAAAAATCCAAAAAGCTTCGATTTCCGCTTTTAATTATTGTAACTTTTTTATTATCAACAGTAAAACAAAAAGTTTTTTGTCTCGTACACAAAGTACACATCTACCCTAAATACACATGCAGAATTCCAATGACATGTCATTGGAATTCTGTCTTAATCTTGTTTTTAAGTGTGATCACATTTCTTTGACCATAAAACTAACAGCCACACGCGTGTGCGATAATAGGCAATTTGTATGTGTTCTAAAAACCTATGTCGCAACGTTTAGCCACACACAAGACAATCATTTATGCAGATGTATCCTAGTACAAATTGATTATTGCACTACGCACTCGTGTTACAGGATGGTACAACTATAAAAAAAGACCATTTACATTGATGGACACAGGACTCCATGCATATAAACAGTCAATTATTGCAACTTTGGACGAAGCAGACCACAAAACTGGGTTGGTTTAAGACACATTTAATTGCTTCGTTAAATTATAAAGTCAGGGTGAATCAGCTTCATAAATACATCCAATTCAGTCAGATCCTGAGCCCCCTTAGGGCGCAATTTTCTATAAATTTTTGTCTTGGGTCACCTTTGCCTAGGATAGCTGGTCCATTTATACAGGGTGACCCATTAGGAAGCCCTTATGTGATAAGAGCGTTGATGCATTGCTTAGGATGAAAGTGTATTTAACGACCATTTTAAAACTTTCGAATATTTGCCAATACAAAAGAAAGTACAAATAAAATTGTTCTTATGATTAAGACAAAAAAGGTGAGAAATAAAAAATACGTTCGACATTTTCATGTTTTTTGCTACATCCAAAGTACGAGGAATTTTGTACATTTAAAAATTGATTGTGGCTCCTCTCAAGCTAACGAATAATTAATCTGATTTAAACAAACCCGTATCTCTTATAATAAACGAGATACCCATGCTGGAAATATAATCTGGGTCTGGGACACCCTGTACAATGAAAAAACTGTATTCTTATTTCAAAATAATTCTGCTTTATAATATGTATAGCAAATTATGTACACCCGTAGTATAATATGTGTAAAAAAGCCGGTCTCCACGACAAAGTTTATATCTTCAAAATACGTTCACAGTTCCATTTTGTGTACCCTGGTAATGCAAAGAAAAATATGGTAAAAATGAAATTTTGTTGATAAGAACCATGTATCCTTGCTGCTAGATGCTCTCAAACCGATTCCACCCATTTCAACATAATTTAGAAAAATTCGAATTGACACTTGTACGTCATCGCGACCATGAATCTATCAAGAAAAATTTTGCAAGAGTTTTACTAACCTAATTGGAAGGGTCAACAGCATTATATTTCATTCAAATTTATTTTTAGAACTAAAAATGTTTTTTTAGTATTTCAGGAATTTTTCAGTTTGGGAAATATTATTACAGCACTTGGAATCGTTCCAAATTTATTATTTGAGTGATTGATTTATTTATGTAAAGTAAACAAGCTTAGATAACAATCACATATGATTTCTATGAAGAATTTATTGTAGAATCAGTGTCATATTTTTACATCCGTTGAACTTAAAAATGGATTTTCACAACATAGTTCTAAGAATATAGATAATTTGGTACAAGATTTTTGTTCCAAAAGGATAAAATGTGGAAATCTGAACTATTTGTGGTACCCTGGCCTTTTCTTCAGTGGCTAATAAAAACAAGAAAATTTTGAAACTAGTTATGCACTTCTACAAAAGATTCTTCCTAAACAGCTTATTTACACTATATTCATAATTTAGCTCCATCTATTCAACAATTTATTTTACAGGTATCATTTAAATTAAAACTAAAATCCATAACTACAAATAATAAACAAATACCTAATTAAGAAATTCACAGAGGAAAATCTGGAAATTATTAAGAGTTTTCTAAGAGCGAATTGTTCTCACCTATCAGATTTTATAACTAGAGTCGTATCTCGTATATATTTAATTCCTAACACTTCATGATAGGTCCCTGCATAAATCAAAAATTAAAACGTCAAGCTAAATTGATCGGTTCATCCACTTATGCCAAATTCGAACAATTTTCGACTATAATTCTAACGTTTTTAAAACGAAATCGACCGTATATTTAAGTCACGATTTATTTCAACTAATTTGAACTTGCAACATTGGCAGCATTCATAGTTTCAGGCAACTGATAATTTTTGAAACCTAACGCCTGTCAAGACTCAAGAGGCGGTTGTGTTTGATCACAGAATTAGTTTCCGACCTAAATGCGTCTTGTTTTTATCACTTTCAGAAGACCAGACAAGGTTAAATTTAGCCAAGAACAGCTAAAACTAGTTGGTGTTGATATAGGATCACGACAGAATTTGTTGAGTTCAAGTCCAAGGTTACTGGATGCAGTTTTGTACCTGTTTGTCACCAGTTAGTGCAGGGGTGGGCGGTTGTTTCTGATAACGGTTGGATTAAACTTTATTTATATTTTCTCCCATAACTTTTTTATTTTTTTCATTGGATCAATTTCATTATACATATATCTCGAAAATGTTAGGTGTTAAAAAAATCTAAAATAATGGTTACATTCTAAATAAAAAAGTACCTTAAGAATGTACAAATAAAATTGTTCTAATGGTCAAGACAAAAAAGTTATGAGAGAAAAAATAAATTCGACATTATCTTATTTTTTTGCTAGAACATCTAAAGCACGAGGAATTTTGTACTTTAAAAGTTGATTGTAGCTGCTCTCACACTTGGGAATAATTCATCTAATTTAAACAAATCTGTATCTCTTATAATAAGCTGGAAATGTAATCTGTATATTGTTAGACATTTACAATAAATCTGATAGGGTATGATAATATTACAAAAATCTTAACATTCTTTTAATATCCCAGGATTTTCCGGCTTCCCGGAAATATAAAATAAATTAAAACGGACCAGGATCGCTGGAAAAAAATCCTAGTTATTAGAGACCTTAAAAACTTAAGTAATGAAGATTTTTGCAAATTTTAAGAAAACTCGAATTTATATTTAGACGCAAGTAATCAATTCTCTGTTTAAATTTGTGTGACCAGAATTAATAAATAATTACAGTGTTGTCATTCACGGAACCATTTGATCAAAACAACCATACCGACAATTCTTAATCATTCAACACTCCCAGAATTATTATTGGATGTGCATCATCAACCTTGCTAATAAAAAACGTGAAGATATATAACATATATCATATTTTGTACAACACTAAATAAGTTGTGAAGTCAAGGTGACAATTACACAGTGACACATGCCTTGGCAATTGCACTCAACATTTTTAATTCGACAGCGTGCATAATCATTGATGGCTCCATGAAATCGACAGTAAAACAGATTGCAATTGTTGGCGTTCTAAAAATAATGATCAATAATGGGTTAAGGCCACGGTTATGTCACTATTGGTTTTCGCAAAAAAAAATCGTTGCGATACATTAAACAATGTGGTTGATAACACTTAGTTTAACGCAGTCTGTCCAAGGATGCAAACGTACAAACTTATCTCGGACCGCAGAAGATAAGTAAATGTAAATGATTAGTATAAGTAAAATTGTTTGTATTAAGTAATTTGCAAAGATTATGCGCCAATTTCCTTCAAGCAAATTTTGCTAATTAATGTCTTCAGTCAAAATATGTATAAACATTCGATGATTTCATAGTAAAATTTAAATAGTGACGACAAGGAAGTTGTTTTTTTAAGTTTTAATATTTAATACCGAATGTAATGAATAATTTAAGCTCGCATTGTGAAACCGCGTATGTTAATGTTTTTTCTGTGTGTTTAAATTTAAAATATCTCATTTTAAGCTACTTCCAACGGGAAGTTTAAGTTTGAATGTACTCGTAAAATTTTGTATTCTACAGACCATTCAGGAGTATGCTAATAGATAAAGTAACAATATTGTGAAAGTGTTAAGTTTAAATACGTCTTTTTGTTTAACTCACCTGCTGTTTTAAAGTCTGTTTGAAAAAATACTTGCATTTTAAAACAAATCTGTTGTGTAATTTTTATCAGAAATTAATTACTATACCGGGTGATTCAGTT
This sequence comes from Elmis aenea, assembly GCA_947652605.1. Lineage (NCBI taxonomy): Eukaryota > Metazoa > Arthropoda > Insecta > Coleoptera > Elmidae > Elmis > Elmis aenea. Next base: position 60,066,068 of record OX393578.1, on the reverse strand, counting down.
TGACTGTCGCACCCCTATAACTTTTTAATTATTGAAAATAACCCTAATAAACCTTATATTTTTGGAAACGGCGACAAATTCTCTATTAAGTGATGTGCATTTGTTATCTCTACGATAGCGTATGTCAAATTCGCGATAAGCAACTGTTTTTTTTTTTTAAATTACATAGTACCTATAAATTTTTTGGTTAATTCGGATAGAGAATTTAATTTTGAATCCGACCATGTCTTAAAAAAGTATGCATACATAAAAAAAGTTTCGAGAAAAATTAGTTCAAAGTTTATTCAAACTACCTATAGCAAAAACTAAGAAAAATAGGCAGGTATGGAATAAAATTTTTAGCAGCATTTTGTAGACCAGCTTTTGTTTAACAAGTTTCTTCTTTAACTTTTTTTGTACCTATCTTTAATATTCCAGCAGATATAAGCTGGACAATGAAAAATCAGCCACACTGTATACAACGTGAAAAGTATGGGGATCCAGGAAACCATTAGAGATAAAAGAATGGTTAAATTAGCAAAGAAGTGTTTTTTATGTAGGAGAAGGAACCAATCTAATAAGAGCCTGTATTCCAAATTTGAAAACTTTGTCTAAAATTTTTAGATAATTTAAAATTTTCTGACACAACCTATTATTAAAATTTGGGAAATTCTAGAAGACAGACAAAGAAAACATGTAGAATTAAAGCTAGGAAAAAAACAAGCAGGTTTTAGACCAAAAAGACAGACAAGCAATAGCGTATATATTATAAGATTGATAACAGAAAGAAAAATAGAAGAAGGAGAAGAACTATAGGTATTTAAAATTTATAGACTTAAAAGCAGCTTTTGATACTGTGGACGGAAGAGAAATATGAAAAAGCCCTGAGAGAAATGGAAATTCCTAATATTTTAATAAACGCAATTAGAAACACATATCAGAGCTAAAGTACAAATTACAGAACAAAGATCAGACGAATTTAGAATTAATAGGGAATAAAATAAGGAGAAAGTCTAAGCCGATTATTATTTATTATTTTTATACACAAGATTGTTAAACGAATTTAAGAAAAACATAAGCAACTGAACACTCAAATTAGGTATAGAAATCTAGAACTAATTAGCTTGAGTAGCCTATTATACGCAGATGACGTGGTACTAATAGCAAATACTAAATACAATATGCAAAAGTTAGTGAACGCATGGACCAAAGAAATGAAAATGAACATAAATAAAACAAAAACCATGATCGTAAACGAAAAACAAAAAGACAATCAGAACAACACAAAATTAAATGTAAAAACGATATAGGTACTGGAAAGAGTAACAACATGGAACATACGAATACCGGGGAAGCATAATAACAGAGGATGGGAAAATAGATTAACAAATAGAGCGAACAAATCAACAAAAATATACATACATACAAAACAATTCCAAGACAGAACGATATTGACGTAGAGGTGAAAATGAGAATCCATAATACAGTAACACTACCAACAATAACCTACGCATCTGAAAACTGGACATTAACGAAAAAAGACGAAGCTAAAATAAACACCATCGAAATAAAACACCTCCAAAAAGTTGCGGGGAAACTAAATGGGACAGGATGTAAAACTAAAACATAAGAGAAATAACAGAACAAGAACCAATAATAGAAAAATTAACAACTACACTAGTATATGGCCATACAGTAAGAATGAAGCCTGACAGAATCACAAGAATAATAATGGGAATTGGAAAACCAGCCAAAAAACAAAGAAGGAGACTAAGAAGAAAATGGATAGACCAAAGGAAAATAGGGTTAGAAAAAGAAAAGACAGTAGAGGAAATGAGAACACTAGCAAGAGACAGAAAGGCCTGGAAGAAATGGTTACAGGACATGAAACGCCCCTTTGACGCTTGAAAAAAGCAAAAGAAGATTGAAAAGGAGAGGAGAAGAAAAAGAAAAAGAAGAAGAGGAAGGAGGAGGAAGAGGAGGAGGAAGAGGAGGAGGAGGAGGAGGAGGAGGAGGAAGGGAAGGAGGAAAATATATTTCATATTAACTCACATATGTAACAACATTTGTTATAAATATTAATATCCCTATATCATTTTACATTACTGAATTCTACATTGGAATTTCGCATCTTATTAAATAGCAATTAACACGCGATAAATCGCAGGCGAGCTTATAATTTTTGAATTATGTAATCGATTACGGTAGGCAAGCAAAAAACTAATTGATCACAACATAAATTAAACCTACGTATCTTGAATGTCACGTTCAAACCTCAAACTATTGAAAAGCAAACAACGTGTAATTAAAATGCAATAATTACTATGAGATTATTAATAAAAAATACACTAGATAAATCCTTTCAAGTTAAGCCGCATTACATGATTTTTTTGGTGATTAACCTTTCAGGGCTAACGTTTTTAATTTGAACATAAAGGCTAACGTCGGTCTCACAGACCGAAAATAAAATATAACAGAAAAATATATTTTTTAAATAATTTTAATCTGAAATTTATAAGACATGTAGTAGACTGTATATAAAAACAATTCAAATTTTAAAAAAAAATTATTTCGCTGGTTTTTTACAAAAAAAAAACTATGTAAAAAAACCCTTACAAAAACGTATACATATTTTTTAAATGAAACAAAAACAAACATAAAATTTAAAAAATAAAGAAAAAACATCTGAAATAGGTTATTTACATTATAAATTAAGTAAAATTCAGGTTTAGCACAAAAAAGTATTTATAGTATAACGTAACTTTTCACTATAAAAAGTACTATATATTTGCAGAGCATTCTACACATAATATGCCTTTTATGTGTTCCATACACCTAAACTTATTGCATATATAGCACTTATATTTGGTTTTTCTACTTTTTTTACTACTGCAGTAAAAGCAGCGTCCATGTGCCTGTTTATTATTTGAAACATTCAGTGTTATTTGAAAAGTTTTTTGAAGGCGTCCTGGGTAGATATTTTGCAAGTGCTCTGCGTCTTGCATGTGGCTTAAGTAACTTCATACCTAGTGTCTCTAAAACAATTCTTCAAAAAGTCTTTGCAAGTAATTTTGTTGTTGTTCGTAATTGATTTTTACACTATTAGGATAATTATTACTTAAAATAATACACTAAACCAGCAGCTCCATTACCTTTAGTTTAATTACACCGGCTAACGTCGGTCTCTGAGACCGAAATTTGATGTAGTTAAAAAACTATACACGCATTTCTGCTGCCGTTTTGGCACAAGCAACATCTACAACATATAATATGAAGCTACTGAACGACCGAGCACGATATTCGAATCCATCTATCATTTATCGGAATAATTCGGTTCCGTCGGTCTCTGAGACCGCACGTTAGCTCTTAGGCCGGCGACATACTTGCGGGTGAACCGGTGCGGGTCTCCCGCAAAAATCTGACCTTGTACTTTTTCGTTGGCGACATACTTGCGGTTGCGGTCCGGTAGAGTTTACTATATTTAAGACGCTCTCATTACAGTAAAATGTCTCGACTAAGCACCATTGAATTAGTGTGCATCGCGTATGCAATAAAAAAGAAAAAGAAAGTGAGAAGTTGTTCTGTTCACCCTCTTAACACAATGCGTCTGACATTAGGGCAGTTCCATTGCTTGTATGGGGAATTGAGAAGATACCCGGAAAAATTTTATAACTACTATAGAATGTCAATAAATTCGTTTGACGAATTAATTGTGTTAATTAGGAGTACGCTCCAAAAAAATAACACAAAATTTTGTGATTCTATAAGTGTAGAAGAGAGACTAACAGTCGTTTAGTATTATTTTAAATATAATAAGTTAATCATCAAACAAGTGCTTTGTCTCTAAAATGTAAAAATATTTGAAAAAAGTAGAGTTAATTGATTTGGCAACTGAATTTACATTGCGGTTGACCCGCAAGTATGAACACACCGATATGTATCAATGAGTCACATTACGTCCGGGCAAACCGCAACTTGCGATTTGAACGCTGCAAGTGCGATAGATGTCCGGGCAGCTGCGGGCCCAACCGCAAGTATGTCGCCGGCCATAACAACGTGTGAGTTACAAAACTTGCGGGAACCGGCCCGGACGGGTCACCCGCAAGTATGTCGCCGGCCTAAGGCTGGCGACATACTTGCGGGTGAACCGGTGCGGGAAAAGTAGCAATGTGAGACGTAAGTTTTGTAACTCACACGTTGTTATGGCCGAAGACAAACAAAGACACAAACAATGAGTCACATTGCGTACCGGCACATTACACGTTGTTATATGCTTGCATTTGGATCTGCAGCTGCCCGCAATGCTATCGCACTTGCTGCGTTCGTAAATCTACCCGCAATGTACTAGTAATGCGCCCGTACGCAATGCGACTCATTGTTTGTGTCTTTGTTTGTCTTCGGCCATAACAACGTGTGAGTTACAAAACTTACGTCGCAGATTGCTACTTTTCCCGCACCGGTTCACCCGCAAGTATGTCGCCAGCCTTAAAGGTTAAGCACGTTTATCGTCTCTTGAGTTCAACAATTGAAATTAATCCCACTGAAGCAAAAAAATTGAGTTTTGTTGTCTTAAAACTTCAGAGTTTATTTTCATATTTATGAATAGTTATATTAACATAAAATGGTAGTCATTTATAATCTAAACAAAATTTATTATTTAATACCATATTATAGCTGCATAAATTATTAATTAGTAAGTCTTCAGTAAATAATTAATTTAGGAAATTTTAACGATGAATAATATTTAATTAATGTGATGAATTGAAATAGCAGGCATGCTGACTAGATCTATTTAAATAATTAAAATAACTTCAGTGGAGTTACGGCCAAAAATTTAATGAAACCTAACTGGATTTTCACACAATTTTATTAATTAAGTCACACATTTTTATTGGGGGTGCCCAAAGTATTTAAATTCTATAAAAAAAATAATTATAAATGTACAAAGAACAGATCTAACAAGAATAGTTTCTGAACAAAATCCAATCCAGTCTTAAGACAAAATTAATTTTGGTTTCATTTTATTTTCCGCAAGATACCTACATAAATCGATAGCAGTTTTAAGATCTGTATCCCAAAATCAAAAAAAAAATAATTTCATTTTAAATCATATCTGTTTATACTAATTTGGGGCACACAAATCAGATAGGAAAACTGTCTACTAAAAAATATGTATACAGTGTGTTTCTTAAATATTGCAAAAAAAAAATTATATGAAAGACCCCCTTACTTTTCGATAAGGAATCACCTCCAGACTTTTTTGCAATATTTAAGAAATACCCTGTATATGTTTAGTTTAATTTTTTAGAAATTACAAGTGATTTTTTAATTGAATATTAATTTTGCACTGTTAATTTAAATACTTTACGTATGTATCTATAAAGAAAATATTTTATTACACAAATAATAATAATAATAAATTCAAGCAGTACAATACTTTATACTGTAAATTCTTTTAATAACTAAAGACCTTCGTTTTCACAAAAATGTTAAATTAATATAGTAGCGGAGTTCAAGAACAATACAAATATTTTTTTAAAGATCAGAATTGTGCAATGCTTCAAGTGGGTGATACCAATCAATTATTTTAAGGCAATTAAAGATATCATCTTACAAGCGCAATTGTAGAAATTAAGGACACAGTATTTAAATTAATTAACACTTGTAAAACAAATGCACACGACAATAGCCAAATTATTGGCCAATTGTTGGAGTAAAATCAATGCGATTGGACTTTGTCCGCAAAATTATTGCTATAGCTACTTATTACAATCAATAAGGCTATAAAAAATGTCTACAATACTTGGATTTGATGGACGAAAATATATTTTTAGAAATAAAATAGCAGTGTTTCGCTAATAGTTTAAATAAACTTAATTAGCTATGTCTTGATAACAATACAGTAAATTTTACTGATTTTGTTAAAAAAATTTCATCTCCTTATTGACAAAACCGTGTAAAAAATACAAAACTAGTTGAAATTTTACAATGTTTTATACAAACACAGCCTTCTATATTAGGTACATTTAGCTGTGCTGATAAATATAGTGGTAATTTTATTTAAAAACTAGGCTATTATTTGCTATTTTTGACTTCTTTGAAAACGATATCTTGTACAATATACAATGGCTTAAATAGAGAATAAAATCAATTATTTTACTTTTAAAATTACACAACAATTACAATTTTAATGTCATTGTTATCACTTGCAAAGCATTTACTTTCTAACAGCAAGCTTAACAACAAAATCTAAAATTTATTACAACTATAAAATGACACACCACCAGACAATATTTATGTATTTCAAAAGCACGCACATAAAAAGATTTTTTTAAATAACTATGCCATGGCTAAAGCTGCATACGATAAATAAAGGATTTATTTAGCTTTTAAACAGGTAACAATTTTTTTCGTAGTATAACTAACTCTATATAAAGTCACTATAAATTGATCTGCATGTATATGCTCTTATCGATTGGAATATGATATTTTATACAATTAACCTATAAATTTACATATACGGCAATCCGACAGTTATAGCATGACTGCAGAGATATTAATGTTTATTTTTTGCGAAGGTAGGTCATGGATATTTTAATATAAAGGACTGAAAGTTATTGGCCATCATATTCTTGTGTATTTTTAAAATGTGAGAGACAGTATTGTCATACTGAAAGGTGAAAGGCCACGTAAGTGGGATTAAGGGTTTATTGTTGATAACTTAATTTAGCGAAGAAAAGAAACTGAATATTTCCAATTATGAATAAAAAAGTAAAATAGTAATTTCAGTAATTAAGTGTGTATTTATTCAATAAATTTTGCAACTAATTAAAACAATTTAACACAGAAAATCTGTTTAAAGTATAGTTATCCTTATTAAGACAAAAAAGTTATGAGAGAAAAAGATATTCGACATTTTTATATTTTTTGCTATAACATCTAAAGGACGAGGAATTTTGTACTTTAAAAAATTGATGGTAGCTCCACTCACACTTGGGAATAATTTATCTTGTTTAAGCAAACCTGTATCACTTATAATAAACGAGATCCCCATGCTAGAGATCTAATCTGGGACACCCTGTATACCAAATAAAACCAAACAATTTAATTAACACTATTAAAACATCCCTTCAAAAATAATACTTAATGGATTTTGATAAAGTTTTGGAATTACATTAAGAGAAGATCTGTATTCAAAAAATTATTTAAGAATCAATACAACCTTTTAACAAAAAAATTAATTCATCAACTCAACAAAGATTTAAATTAGCATCGTTGCCAATGAATAAATAAATAAATAAACAACAAAGAGTCGAGAGTCTGGAAATTACTTAAGATATTCTTCAAGAAAATGTTATTTCACTAAAACAATATACTACTTTAAATAATTTTTTCAAGAAAATTTTGAAGATTTGACTGAATTTTTTGTTTTAATTTAACAGTTGTCCAATTTATTTAAAAAAATAATCTCGTTCAACAAATTTTTATGCATAATTGTTACAGTATATAATACAATAAAAATTAGTTAAATGTCCTTATCTATAGGTAATAGCTACGAAGAATCTGTTTTGCATTTACACATATTATATCAAACCGTTTCGGAATAATTTTTCTAAACAATTTTGACTAGAAATGATGCAAAATACAGAGGAACTAGTGCCTTAAAGTAATGCTCCTTACCATGATTAAATACTAAATTAACAAATACAACCAATTTTATGAAATGTTTTGAGGTTTTTTAATTTTTATTTGCATGGATAAGAAAATTTAATTAACTTATAAATTGGACACTTCATTTTAAAAGTCTGAGCAAATATAAAAAACTTTAAAACATATTCACACAATAATTATTGAAATTGGCAACTATTACCAAATTAACAAGTCATATATTATGTAATCCTTACACAAATATAACTATTTTAATTGTTTAATTTCTTAATAGACAATACTATTTGGGCTTATTTAAAACAAATTTTACGGTGTAATGTTTATAGCTTTGCCCAATTAAACCAGCATGTATGGATAAGACTTTTATGTTTAAAACAATTACTATACAAGTTAAATACGATTACAAACACATCTCCGCAATTAGAGTGATTTCAAGGCCAAAATTAATTATGCAAACTTTTTACACGCGTGCCAAACTATTTCCGAATCTCCCATTGAAAAGTTTTTATATATATACCTCGCGTTTAAAACTTAATCAACCAGAAAATCAAAAGGTTAGTGCCACATAATTAAAATAGCATCCTAAGAATTAAAAAATCTCTACGTTGCATTTTATCAGTGAATGTCTACTTCAATTTCGCTAAGGAAGCAAAATTTTGCATGAACTTGTCCTTATAGTGGTGTTAAAGATTGCAAGGGAACGTATTCTTGGATGCACTTTCAGTGTTTTGTATGTATTAAATCGTTATCTGAACTTGTATTTATTTTATTGTTTTACAAATGTAATAACTGTTAAAACTAAAAAATATTTATATTAACACCAGAAGCGAATATTTTAATGACCACGAGATGTTTTGAATGTCACTCCAGTGATTTATAGCAGCAATTAGTTATTTCGTTTAGATTCTAGTTTAAGTGTTATGCTGATTTATAACAGATATAAGTCTAAACAGTTTGTCACACGTTTTGAAGTATAAAGTTAATTTATCTTGTTAAAATCACCGTAAAGAATTTCAATCAACTTTGAAATTTCGTTAAACGATTCATTTACAATTATTAGTTGAAATAACAACGTTTATTTAATTTTTATATCAAGCTCATTTTAAATAAATATCAATTGAAGTAAACTATCAAAATTATTTTTATGAAAGTCGATGTTTGAAGATTAAAAAAATGTATTTCATAAAACTTTTTTTAATGCACTTACCGCGTGTGTGTTTAAAAACTGAAAGTTACACCACCACAGTTGCCACAGCCAACTACAATCAACTACTGATGTTCATTTACTGTTCGCATCTAAAGGTGGTACCCATACTACCGTCAAGCACTTTGCCCACGGCTGGGGATAGATAAAAATACACAGATATATCATTTGCATTAGTGATCTGTTAATGTGTTATATGTTATATTAAAGAAAAAAGGTTTATGCGAACTTATTACGTGGGTTAATAGGTTTAATTTTGCTTGGTTCCTAATTAAGGAGGTTTGGTTTGTACGATTAGAATTGTTCAAAAAATCTTTCTGAGCAATTCATTGGGCAAAATGCGTTTTTAATTTTAATTGAATGAAATAGTGTTAAGTAATATGTAATTATTCTTAACCACGTGTCTAAGAATTTCATAAAGCTATTTTATTTTTTCTTTAATGAACGATATATGATATTATTTTTCAAAAATGTTTGTAAGTTTCGTTAAATACAAGTTTTTTCAAACTTTTTAATCGAATTTGCAAAAAATTGGTCCAGGAATGTCTTAACTAAACGTAAATTTTCCAAAATTAATCCAACACTTTTGGAAAGCTCACTGACTTAGACCAAAAATACGTTTCCAATTTAGATTGGCTTAAGGGCAGAGATATACAAAAATATTGCCAATATTATTACTAAATAAAAAATTTAAATACACAAAAGGCTGTTACGCCTTCTGTAAGCACAGAAAATTTCTATTCCAAAACATTATTGCTTAAAATAGGTCTCATACAAATTTGCTTTATTTTTTGTGAAAATAAATCCCTGCAAAAATTACAAATCACTGATCATCTGCTCCATAAAAACAATTATCAAGAAGCCATATGAAATTTTATTACATTTTCGAAAATAAAAAAGTTATGACCCATTCTTCAATTCGTGAAATTCTTTAGAGGTAGGTAACTCGAAAACCCCTACTATAAATCTAACAGCAGTTAAATTAATTTTAAAAGGGTATCTAAGATCAGAATCTTGCTAACTATTGCAATTACCAAGAAATCCTACAAATACATTGAGTTTTAACTACTTTATACAATAAATTTTCCTTTTTTTATACAATACTATTCGTTTAACAGTGAGAATAGTGAAAATTGGATTACGCCAAGCGTATTTACTATTCAACATAACACAAAAAAGACAAAAAGAAGCAGCAGTCTGAATCGGGAAGGAGATATAATGTACGAGCCATTAAATAGTGGGATATGCAGACGACATCTCCATTATAGCCAGAAATATAAAGGAATTACAACACGCGACAAACAGATTGGTGGAGGAGGCGATTAAGATGGGGTTGCAATTAAACCAGAAGAAATGTAAAGTTATGTCTATTTGAGGAAGTCAGCAGAATGCAATCCTAGAAATGACTACGACATTGAAGAAAAGGAGTCTGGAAGAGGCGGACAAGTTTGTCTATCTGGGTGCCAGAATAACGAAAAACTCTGAGGAAGAAAAAGAAATAGAGGCAAGATTAACAAAAGCAAATAAATGTGGTAAAGCCTTGAACCAACTACTAAGAGTGAAACAGCTATCTAGAGATGCTAAATTCCGCCTTTACTAAACCGTTTGCGACCAACAGTATCCTGCGAAACTTGGATACTGAATAGGAATACACAGGAAAGATTGCAGAGAGCGGAGAGGAAAATACTTAGAAGAGTTTTGGGAGGAAGGAAAACAGAACAAGGGTATGAGAGAAGAACAAAGAGGGAAATTTATGAGAAATATAAGGGACAAGCAATTGATTACAAGAAAAAAGATTGACCGAGAAGACGGTGGAGAGAAGCAGTTCTATCAGACTTAAAAGAAAAGGGTATAAGAGATTGGAAGACCAAAGTCAAAAATAGAAAAGAGTGGAAGAAAACTACATCTGATATTATCCTTCTATTATTTTTTATATCGTTTTATAAAGCAATAAATATATTTTGAACTGCAAGTTACATCACTGAACAGTGAAGAAATAATAAACCTGTAAACATAACCGTATTTGCATAAATATAACAAAAAAACTGCGAAAAATTCCAGAATGACGTCCAAAAATCAGTTACATCTCCATAATCGTATGTAGAATCATTGATTCGAAGAAAAACATTATTTTGAGAGCCACAACACGTTAAATTCATTGGCGTAAGCGCCTTTCTTGGTATTTTAGTTTAGTATTCCCTTGCTAATTTAATTGACTTGGTAAAACGTAAAACGTAAAACCAACACAGCATACACTCAAACATTTAGCAATACATTCGTTTCGGATCTTTTGTCTCTGTTACTACTGCGTAGGAGTAATTAACGTCTTGTGTCATTAGTTAATTTAATAAAATGATCATATATCTTTTATAAAAACCGCTAATCACAATGCAAAACAGTACACACAATTAGTAATGTAGGACGTAACATTCTTTGTTTAAATTATAACTTAACTCTATCTACATGGTACTATTCATGATGTTTGTCTTTTTATTCATTGTGGATTATTTTTGATAACCTTTTTTCTATTTGATACTGAAAGAGTAAATGGCACAAAAATTACACACAATAAGTATTACAATAATATTATTTTATGTGTGTCACAGGCACAATAAAATCGATAAAAATTTATACATTCATAAAGAGATGTTTAAATTTAACTACAAGTACATAATTGCAAGTTTTCGCGCCCATACTTAATTACATTTTTAACATTCATGTGTCATAAAAGGTGTGTAGATTAAACAATGTCGATTTTATTATTAGATTATACAAGCCTTTGTCATATTATATGCACATTTTTTTAATTGCATGCTCTTGTTAGAAATCAACATACATTTTAAGATTTAATTACTTTAAAGTTTAATTATCATTATCCATAAGCCTGTTCTACCGGCGGTGTCGAGGCGATGGCTCCTCTCCAAACCCCATTCTCTCTGTAGCTTTTTTTCCAGCTTGATTCCATGTCAGTCCTTTTTTCAAAACGAGGGAGGGTCACAATATTTTGTCGCTAGAATCTGATCAAGGCTGTGTTTATTGCATCAAGAACATTAAAACTAAATGTTTTGCAGAGTTATACGTGCCATTGGCCATTTCCTTCGGAAAAATAGGGGAAAAACTGAAAAGTTGAGTAATAAGTATAGGTAATTTTCGCGATCGCGTTGGCCATGAAACCGACAGAGATAAAATCGAAATTTTTCTATTTACCAATGAGCGCATCCATTTTATTAAAACTTACCTGTTTTGTTTTTTTTTAAATTATTTTTAGGTATATCTAAACTAGTTTCGGGACTGTCCTCTCTTATCAACAGATTTTTCATTTATTGGTTTTTATAAATAGGGATTTTGATAAACTGTTTGACGATTTAAGTAATTCATTTATTAATAAAAATTAGCTAAATTAATAATCTTTTTTTATGTAATTCTTGTTGAATGTATATGTTTACAACTTTTCTTTCTGGTAATAATCTACAGTAATCTTTTCGCAGACTTACAAACACAATTCCGACGACCAAAACGCAAAATATCATGGCCAGAACTGACATTTGCTAAATGAGTTCTAACCACCACGGCCAAGAACGCAAAAAAGCAGAGCGAATTAGGCGATGCATACCAAACACTTCAATAAATTTATTTAGTTTTTGTTGATCTATTTTTACATATCGCTCAAGATGGCTGTGGTAACATACATTAACTATACATTTGGGAGTAGGAGCACAACATGCTAATCAAAGTCAACCTTGAAATTCGCATATATTTCGGATGATTCAAATTTATTATTTTTAAACATTCGTGTAACACATTTTTGATATGGCAAATTAAAATGCAGTCTCAATTTTTATTGATGTTCAATAAATAGATTCTGATTTATTGTTCACGTCTGTGTATAGTTGAATTTATTTTTCTTCCACCGCAGGCTAAGTGAACAAAAAACATGCAAAAACGTTAATTTGCCTTAATCATGTTATTTCATAACTTCGATGCGAACGTTATAATTACTGGATTACAGAGTTTGCTCTTTGATTATTATATTAACTTATTTATTCATAAAATCTGCATTGTTTATTACGAAAGACTGAATACATATCTTCTTCCTCGTTCATAAAGTCTTCTAGTTTGATTCACTTTGCGTTTTCTAGGTGTTTTTAGAGCGAAAATACTTGTTTTGTTTTCTATAATTCTAAACTTAAAATCAAAAAAACATAGATTATGACTTGACTGTATGGTTTAAAAAAAATGCAGCTGCAATATACTGGAAATCAAATCCATTAAAGCTTTGAAAACCACCACACAACCACGCATGTTAAGTCAGCTGAAGAGAATTATTAACTAAATAAACAAGGCATGGAAAACATTAAGTAAAATATGAAGATAGCTAGTCATTAGGTGTAGATGGAGATAAAAGATTTTAAAAGTTTGTTAATTATTATATTGCCAGCAAATGCACAGCCAGCTTGTGCCTCGCTTCACTTCAAGTCGTGCATCCAGATAAGTATAGTTCAGTTGCTTAAGTACATATTTCCTTACTTATAATCTCATCGATCAGACATTTCTAGTACATGACAAGAAATTATTAAACATAAATTGTTATTTGAGTAAGCTTATCAATTATAGTAGCAGTAAGAGGCCTGTTTTAAAAATTTTTGCAGGAACTGTACAAAAATAATTTTAAGCAAGTATACAGGATCTACAACCAAATAACAATTACATGGTGCAGATTATAATAAGACACAAAAAGTTAAAATGAAAATGTAGCTACATTTTTGAAACATAATGTATGAAATAGGTTTGATTAAAAATCATTTATCTTATTACCAATGAGAAATACCTTTTACAAAGAAACTGAACTTTCATGCCTTCGTCAGAAAATTTCTTAATTATTTAAAAGTTTATTTATAAACTAAGTAAGCCTTTTTATAATTAATTTAAATGGTCACTTTTAACACAGTTTTAGTTTGACCATTGCTAGTTTCATTCTTGACGAATTCTATTAACTAAAATGGGGGCTTTTTAATTTCTTTTATCATCTATTTTGTTTACCTAAAAGCTCGAGAATTTTTAACAATAAGCGTGATATTAAGAATATTAAAAAGTTATGCTAATGTTCTTACAGTTTACAATGTAAAATCCAGAAGTAGTTACAATCATTAATTTATAATATTTTTTTGTAATTATTTTAAGTTTACGTATAGAATCTAGTATTTAAAGTCATTAAAAAACACAAAGTAATTCAAAGTGACTCTGTAATATCATAAACATTAACTTAACAATTAACGGTACCAATAAATACCAGAGGAATTCAAATTGCCAACATTAACAGCACTGGTCGGTTAATCAACTTCATATATTCTTCAACTGTTCTGTAGTAGGCGTTGTGACTTACCTTACATTTGCAATTATAATTGCTTATCTTATTCAACAAGAATTTAATCCAATATATTTACATTTTAGACTCCATTACCGACTGTTTAAGTTAAATGACGTTTTTACATGGCATCATCGTGTCATGATTTAATGAGAATTTTAGTGCATTTTGTCATTTATGTCATAAAATAGCAATAACAAAAAAGCATAGATTATAGTAATTAATTTTTTTTTTAAAGAAAACTCGAAATATTTGTGAATGTAAGCATGGGCGTCCGCAGAAAATTTTCCAGGGGAGGGGCAAAGCATAGAGACCAATAATAATATATATATTTTTAATTGAGTTTTTTAATTTTTATGATTTGTTTTTACAAGTCTTCCACATATTTAATTTTACTCGATCTGGGGGGGAAGCAGGTGCCTTGTTATCCCTCCCCCCCTGTGGTCGCCCATGAATGTAAGACAACTAATTTAAAACATTATTCACATGTTATTTATACCATATCCAGACCTAATACTGATTTTTAAAAAGTTTTTCCAACGATATTTTTTTTGTATCTAGTAAAATAAATTATTGTACAAACGATTAAAAATTTTTAATCAACGCAGTTGGCTGATATGTTCATGGAAACATTATTTTCACTCAAAATAACAATTTTTTATCCTTCTTTTGTTTAAAAAACGTTTAGCAAATTTTAAACCAAGACTATAGACTTAAATTTTCATGTATTTATTTACAAACTAAAAATCAATAATTACCTTCAGTAGGTTGTAGGTTCTAACATATTTTACACAAATCATGATCAAAAATTGAAAAAAGGCAAATGTATCTGCAGTGTATATTTAACCATGAACCAATTTTAAATTAGCATCTTCAATTTTCCAAACATTTATCTTTGTTTTCACACATACAGGCGATGGTCACAACTGAAACACTATTAATAAACACACCTTCTTTTGTTCTTGTTGTGCATTGATTATAAAATCGATAAACATAACAATGTTATTCATAAATAACCATAAAAACTTGATTGATCACCTGGACCTACGTACATATGCTCAGAGTTATGCATGAGTAATGATTGTAGCAAGATTTACTTATGTAAGTTATTAAAAATTGTCCATTTACATCAAGTCGGGATTTAATAAGGAATTTTCATTATTTGTTTGCGCTTTTCTTTTATAAAAATTGCACTTTAATGGTCAACATGATCTCATATTTGTTTTGCGCAAACAAAAGGCATTTGAATAAGAATTTTAACACAAATATTTACAGCAATGTTAAGTTTATGTCGATGTTAAATATTAATTAGTAAGTGACACTCCATGGGCTAATAATCAAGAAAACTATTGATGAAGATATGAGTATAGATTTGCAGTATAGGTTAAAAGAAAAATAAGTTATTTGTGTATATAGAGCTGACGCTTTCTTCCTTCTCTCAACCACTTTTCCAGTTGTGTATATATTTCTAATCTTCTTCCTCGTGATTCATTTGCTGCATTGAATAGTCCGTTTGATCCTTCCAGAATCTTTGGGCCTGTCTCTTGTTTTTCGTAAAGGTAAGTTTCTTACGATAACTTCCAGCTACTCCTATCTGCTCTTCTGATATGTACCTACAACAACTAAAAAAAAAATGAAAACATCGGAACCCGAAGCAAATAGATCAATAAAGCACCAAGAAGAAGAAAAAGAAACGTAAAAATATTGAAGAAAATGTGGCGAGAAGAGTAATTCAAAGGGACGTTAGGGACGCAATAGCCTAATAAGTGAAGAAGAAGAAGGAAAATTTTCTTGAAGTGAATAAAAGCAATCAAATAAATCCAAAATTATTTTACCCTTGTTAAAATGTAACATATAAATCGCTTACACGATCGAAGAAGGCTTTGATTCATCACAATCTTAAATGAAAATGTATTTACAGGTCTTACAAAAACAGTGTAAAAGTTGATGGATATTTATGACAAAAATGTAGACCATTGTCAAATACTTTTATAACCTAAGAACTGGTAATTTCGTTACGAATGTTAATACATAATCTGCATAAGCGTTGCCAATTTAAGTTATTGCAAGTTTACCATATTTAAAAGCTAATATACATATATTTAGATTATGACATAAAACACGTGTAGCTTTACCTCATCATAAGGCCACAGTTTCACAATCAGTCTCTCCGTGATTCCTGCGGTTTGTTTAAATGTTAATGATGGCTCTCTGTAATAGGTTAATAGACACAATAAAAATTTAACTTAATGTTATACATATTGTAACTTGTTATCAGCCTCTTATTTCAATTTGCCGTGAGCAAATATTCGTTAAACATAGTTTATTACATTGGAGCAAAGAACTTGAAAGAAGATTGGAAAAAAATTGCAGGATGTTATGCAAAATTTTATGTTCGCGACAACCAACAGCGTAAATTATTGAGTGGTAATATTGAAGTTACCTCAAGCATTTTAAAACTTTCAGTTCACCGACCCACGTGGTTTGAAATAAACTCAGGGTTGTTAAGACATGAATTTAACTGCAATTGCCAATTTTAAAAAACCAGTAACAACTTTCTGCAAAGAAAATACAACATGGCAGCGTCGATAAAAAAAAAACAAATAAGTGGTTATTAGTGAAGAACCAAGACCCTTGTAACAGCGGCTTTCCCTAGGTTAAACGCCCTTGCAAGTCGCAAAGATTTAGTTATAACCATTAAATAAAAAAGATAAAGGAAGGAGGGTTATAGCGATACTAAGGCGTCCAGGTTAGCCTCTCAATATGGCGGATGCACGTTTCCGCTTCTCAGTGGCGTATCTAACATTTATAAATATGTATTGAATAATGTAAATATTTGCTTTGTTTTGACTTGAGCCTGTTATTTACTTTTTTATTTCTTGTATTGTGGTTGAGGGAATTATAAAAACGACATCATACATCAATATTTGGATTGTTTATTATGAGAGTTAAAAAATATGCTGTACACAAATGCACGCCACTGATATGACATACAATTTTGACAGACCACATCAAATTTTCAATACATGATTATACTACAAAATATTAATGTCTACTTACCTATGAAACGTAATCTTTAAATCTTCAACATTTTTTGACTTAGTAAGACTACTAGCGGTTCCGGAGCCCCTTCGGGGCTCCTACAACGCTAGTCGACTCGCGCTTCGCGCTCGTCGAGAGCAAGAACGTAGAAATCACTTTTATCGGCAATTAATTTTATTTTATCAATAATCGAGATGCAAATGAGTAGAATTCTCTTTTGTTGATAATCTGAAACTCGCGCTTCGCGCTCGTCAAAGGCGACTACGTAGAATTCTCTTTTATCAATCATGGACGATTTTGACAGACCACATCAAATTTTCAATACATGATTATACTACAAAATATTAATGTCTACTAACCTATGATACGTAATCTTTAAATCTTCAAAATTTTTTGACTTAGTAAGACTACAAGATCTGCAGCTAACCATTGTAGCACACAAAACCCTAAATTTCTTGACTGTTTGACCTGTCAAAACCGGATGCCATCAGAGGCCATTTATTTCGTCATTTCCGTCGCCGCTCAAACGCTGCAGTATAGTATCAAAAGCTCATTCCTTTATCTTTTTATTCAATGGTTATAACAGACAAACCACAATTTCTCAAATCATAACGCTTTTGAAGCGGTTTCGTTTTTTCCAGAACCGTTTAAGATATTTTCAAAAACTTTGCTCCATTTAACTTGCAAATGATGCGCGCATCAGTAAATAAAAGAATTTGGACGTTATCTCTGATGGTTTCATAGCTAACGCGATCGCAAAAATTACCTTTGTTTTTCAATTTTTTAGTTCTTTCCTTACTTTTATACTCTTTAAATCGTCAATGGCAACTGCTAGGGTAACTGCTATAGTAAAAATTACACAGACAATAGAAAAATTCCTCGAAATATTAAATATTAAAAATGTTGCATTTAATCTGTTTCATACTATTATTAACGTTTAGTTTAAATGCATCAAACAGATTTAACATCCTGAAAATTATTTATAGTCGCGTGTTGTATACCAATCACTTGCAGATCTAAGTGACCCAAACATCCAACAAGTGTAAAAATGAACTTAAAAGACATAAACATGCAAAATTTCGACGAAATTGTACCGTAAGAAGCCGTTTATTTTTATTGCCATGTAGTTCTGTACTGATTGTCGTAAAAAGATTTATTTTTGTAGTGGTTTTGCAGATAAAATAATTATAAAAAACTGTTTAGATATACAGATACGTATCAAATGCACTATTTAATGTTGCTGTCTCAAGAAGACATATAACAGTAGCACTGTTATACATAAATTATAATTTATTATTTTGTTTTATAGCATTCAGAATGCTTGATTGCTAAAGAAAATGCATAAAAAGGTACTGCTCTGACATTTTTAATTTTTTTTTTTAATGAGACTTAGTTTGATGTTAGTTTTTTACTTTAAGTTATATAAGAAAGACACCCTTAAAGTTTGCGGGATCCTTTCTGGAACACCCTGTATAGTACACGATGCTTATACTCAACAAACAAATTTGTCTGTGTTAAAATGTTTAATCTTTATTTGGCTTCTTTTAGGGTATGTAGTAACCGAGCTCGGTGGCCGATTGATATGCAACCTAGCGAGTAAAGTCGGGAGGCGTGGGTTCGAATCCCGCAGCCGTCTGTCATCGTAGGGGTTTCAGGTGGTTTCCCCTACCTACTATAGGCAAATGCTGTGACAGTACTTCCACCTACCCTCTACCCTTACTCACCTAATCCTAGTTCCCTTCTCTTCCACTTCGGTGATTGGCCATAGCAGCGAAAATATGCCGAAGTAAAATAAATCAGTAAAAAAAAGGGTATGTAGTATAAAAATAAAACTAATTAAGTCAAATCGCTTTGCCTTTTTTTTTATTTTAACATTGCAGTAAACTCTTTATAAGTAATTTATGACCTGTCATCACTTAATAATAAACTCAATATTAATTATTATTATATCCACATACACACCACAAAAACAGTCATTTAAATTCGATTAAGAAGTTAAGCTCATTAATATCATATGTTAGTCTGCTTTGAAATATAAACTACCAGCTAAAAGATGTTTAGTTTAAAGTGCGAATGTATAGCCAGCCACTCCTAGACTTGACTTGAACCACATAAAATTCAAATTATAGGCCATAAAACACACTTTAAAATGTAAACTATCGAAGGTGTTGTTTGTAGTACGAAATTCCTTAGCCATATTTGAAGACGCCGAAAACGTGCCTGTATGTAAAATATAACAATTTTAGTCACATCTACCCGAACTTGTTAATTTTTTTCGCCACACATTCGCGCTAAGAAAATAGGTTAACGATTTCTTAAATTTATAATACGATATTTTAAAACTTTTATTCATAAATCACTGTAAACTTGTTAAAGTGATTTAAGTCCGTTGAAAAATTCTAAGTTAGCGCCAATAAAATTAATTTAAAATTGGTTTCATCCGTCTGGTTTACCTGCAGGCAGACATTTATGTGTACATGCCATGGATCATCTAATTTGCAACGTTATAAGCGAAAAAAAAAGCTTGGGTTGGCACTTGTGTGATTCATTTGACTTGCTCTACGTAAAATCTTGCATATTCTTAAGGTGACCAACCGTCCTCCTTTAGGGAGGACAGTCCTCCTTCTTTCACTTCTGTCCTCCCTTAAAAAGTGTCCTCCTTTTTGTCCTCCTTTTTGTCCTTTTCGATATTTGAAGACTAAAATCTGTAAATCTCCGTATTTGATCGTGAAGAAATTAGAAGACTGAATGTATACAGGGTGTCCCAAATTCGAGGAAATGCATGGGGATCTCGCTTATCTTAAGAGCTACGAGGTCGGTTAAATTAGGGCAAAGTTGCGAAATTAGATGCTCATTAATAATCCAAAGAGAAATTGGAAATATCTCAAACGGAATCCGAGAAGATTAGGAAAAACTGGAAAATACGATTTTTGAAAATCGTCTATAACTCCTATGGAGTATGAAATATTTTGAAGACATTGCCCAAGCAACTTTTCAAGCCGAATCCAATAGTGGTCACAATTTTTTTCTAGATTGATTAATTTTTGTTTTATGACAACCAACTTTATTTTTTCTTATGGGCGCAATTTTTGCTATTTACATAATCAAATAGCATTTATTTTTCTGAATCCATTGATTAATCACACATGGTATTTTACTTTTTCTTTCATTGTCAAATTTCAAAAAATACGTTTTAAACAATAACCATTATAAATCAGGTTGGCCGGTCATTGTAGTTTATGTTGTTTCCTTGACAACCGATCAACAAACTAAAAGTTTTGAAGGCCTGTTAGTCGTAAAAATGAACTTTAATAACGAAGAAAAACGCGATATGCTGCCCATAAGAAAAAACAAAGTTGGTTGTCTAAAAACAAAAACGAATCGACCTAGGAAAAATTTGTGACCAACATCCGATTCGGCTTAAAAAGTTGCTTGAGCAACTTTTTTACACATTTAAAATATTTCAAACTCCAAAGGAGTTATAAACGATTTTCAAAAATGGACTTTCCAGTTTTTCCTAATTTTCTCGGATATTTCCAATTTCTCTTTAGATTATCAATAAGCATCGAATTTAGCAACTTTGCCCTAATTTAACCGACCTCGTAGCTCTTAAGATAAGCGAGATCCCCATGCATTTACTCGAATTTGGGACACCCTGTATTTAAATTCTGAAAAATTAATACAATGGGAAAATCAACACCTTGAAATTGATAAAAGATGGATGGAAATATTCAGCCATTTCAAAAATGGACATATTCCATGTAAAAATTTATTTATTCTTGTTCAATTTGTGTTGTGCTGCCCTGGAACTAATGCAGCAGTTGAAAGAGTTTTTTCAATTGCTAATGATTTTTGGACAAGTGAGAAATCGAGATTGAATGTTGATACTCTAGCTGCAGCACTTGCCGAAAATTCAATATGAAGGACATTTCTTGTTCAGATATTTCCAATATATTGTTAGAAGATAATACACTGACAAAAAATATTCATTCATAAATAGTTATAGGCATGTAAGCATAAAATTTCATGTTAGTGTTAGTTACAAATGTTTTTATTACGCATTTATCATATTATAATGTTTGCAATGCATAAAATGTGTCTTTTATTTATTTACTTTTTTTTTTGCTTTTCAATTTGTGTCCTCCTTTTCATTGTAAGAAAGTTGGTCACCTTAATATTCTAGAAAAAAAAATGTTTTTAAACAATAAATTGCGTATTCAGGGGTGTGCTGATGATGATTTTAGAGGTCGAAACGTTTTAAGTTACTTATTATAAACAATTTTTGAATCTTTTCAATTCTATACGTTTAGAATCAAAAAAGAATGCATACCAATTGATATTTGTCTAATCTGCTTCTGACAAGGAGAGGTTGTAGCTGAAATCCGATCTAGAAAGTATTTATTAAATCAAGAAGATCAAAAATAAGTGTTTTGCAGGGTTATTCGTAACTTTGATGATTAACAGGACGCGAAATAAGACGATCGCTAGCAGTTTTTATTTATAGGCGCCGCTCTCTTGGTGAAGGCGTCGAGCTTTAGGCAACCCAACAGACTACAGTTCTAGTACCGTCGCTGTAGATGGAGTCATCCATACGTTTTTAGAATTTACTACAGAGTTCTACGAAAAATTTAACTTTACCCCTGGTGGTAATGGTTTAACAGTTTACCATCCTCCTCCAAACACAGTTTGGCTTTGCGTAGCGTTCGTTATGAACACGTGTTTTACATTGATTAATAATATTTAGTGTTTAGTGGTTTTTGTATTTTGTATTTATAGTTTTAGTGGTGAGTATATCATTTTTATATATTTTATACAATAATTATCGCCGACGAATGCACAAAATCAATCCATGTTTTTGTTTACCTTCACAAATGCATAACGTGTTTTAAAAACTTATGTTTCTTAGTCAAATTTTTATTGTAGTTTATCTAAATTAATATTTCTCGTTACTAATTGCTTAAATATGTTAGAGTTCTCGACTGGGTCGAGTTTAGAATTAAATAGATTGTTGCTAATGAATAATACAGCGGATATTTTAAACCACGTTTTTTAGCGTTGTTTTTTCATTGCAGGTAATTCTTGCCACCATGGCATCAACTTTTGTAAATGGTAAGCTGTTAATTCTCGCTATTATTTTTTTTAATTCCGCGGAAAATGTTTTACACCCCAGCTCCTTCACCCTTTTATTGCGTTTTACTTTTGTTTCAAAAGCGCGAGCTTTTGTCTCGCTCGTTTTTTGTTTAATTTAAAAGTTCTATTAATAATCGCCCTATTTGCGTTACAAAATAGATTGACATTTGAATTGTCTTTGTGTAATTACTAAAAAGAAACTAAAATACGCCTTCTAGATGTTCTTGGCGTTAGGGAAAGCCCGCCAACGTTCAATATCCTCTAGAATATTTCGAGCAACTCGCGTTCTCCAGCTGTATTACGCCTAGTTGATTGACAAAAAAGTGATTAACAACTCTCTAAATCGAATCAGCCGGTTTAAAAAGCTGCTTCTAGAACGTTGCATCTAAATTAATATTAATTTTTATACTAGCTAGGCTGAGTTGGCTCTCGGAATATAATTCAGCAGATTACTGCAGTTGTAAGTCGATTAGAAAATATTTACAAAATTAATTAGAGAGTTTAAGATGCGCTAAACAGCTAGCGGTGTTTTTTTCTTTACAAAAGTAAATTGTTTAAAATGTGAAATTTATGCATTTACCTGCAGTGTGAAAAGTCTCCGTTGAATATCATATAATACGGTTAATATTTTTAGGGAATCCCCTGCTTATATCTCTGAAAACAATTGAATAATGGGCAACTTACATGATTAATTACATTTTTGCTTATCTTTATTTTAATAGAAATACGTCATATTAATTAATATGCTTCCAAAAAGCCCATAATAATTATTTTTAAATATTTTTTAGTAGGGTTCACCAACTTTTACGCTCGATGCATATGTTTTGGCAACTTTACAGTAGCTTCAAACAATTTCTTGTTAGTTTCTGATAATTTTTGGTGATTTAAAGCTCGTTTTTGATAATGTCTTAGTTCATTTTGATATTCTGTTTCAAATTTCGTCATTATTTATTATCAGTAATCAGTTGTTTTCAAAGCAATTTGGTTTTTTCTATGTAGTTAGTGTTATATCGGAGTGATTCTAATTTTCAAGGCCTTTTGGTTCATGTATGTCATTATTATTATTTTTTTAATTGGCTGCAACTAGATTGAAACCGTTAACGATTAAAATAAGTGCCACGACTGTAAGTTTTAAGTCTGAAATGTTAAACCATGTTTAATTATAGTTTTTGGAGAATGCACATTTGACCTGCGTAATTTTCAAAATTTGTTTAAAAAATGTCGTTAGATCCTTGCGTTCTTTATTTTAATTATGGGGTACATTATTGATTTAATAAGTAACAGTATTAACGCTTGTTTGGAAATTTACAAAAAGATTTTTTTGATGTTAATTTATCAAATTTTGTAATTGTTACGATAAGTTTACAAAAAAGCCTCTACACGGATCTTCTAGGGGTCGATTTTCTCCTAAATCTAACTCTGGACGCGAAAATTCCGTCTATATTATCCATTTTTTATATATTTTCACGTTTATTGCGTTTTGTTTATGTACAGGGTGGTCTATTTTCGATGCCCATACAGGTAGGGTATCTCGATTATTATCAGAGAGATAAAAAAAACCAAGTACGTAGTCTCGATCTTTTTTTTTTTCAGAGGAGGTCATTGTCGCAAACAGATTTTTGATCTCTTTTTTAATTTTCGAAATATAGCCAAAAACTGATTTTTAGATATTTTCAAAAATGTCAAAATATCTCGCTTAAACGAAAGGACAGAAAAAACTTTAAAGACAACTTTTGCATGGTTTTTCGTTCTTATTAAGATTGCATTATTTAATTATTTAATTATTTTTACTCATTTAAATATCGATATATTACACCTAACTTTCTTATTTTAAATGGCAACCATAAGCAAATTATATATTTTTGAAAAGCGCAAAAAGTAAGCTTTCGATTTATGCAAAAGTCAACTATAGTTTATTTAAAATAAGAAAGTTAGGTGTAATATATCAATAATTATAGGAGTAAAAAAAATTATGTATCGCTGTCTTATTATGAACAAAAAACCATGCAAAAAATATCTACAGTATTTTCTATCTTTCTTTAAGCGAGATATTTGACATTTTTGAAAATTTCTTTAAACCGGTTTTTGACTATATTTCGAAAATTAAAAAAGATGTCAAAAATCTGTTTACGGCAATGAATTCCTCTCGAAAAAAACAAATCAAGACTACGTACTTTCTGTCTCTGATAATAACCGAGAAACCCTGTATGGGCATCGAAATTAGGCCACCCTGTACAGTCTAAAATTAATTGCAGTATACCACCTAATGATTCGCTAAATTTAATCTAATTACTTTTCCAAGTGGTAACTTACATTTTTTTAAGTATTCTTGACAATAATCTATTCTATTTTTACTTTAAACATAAATTTGGTCCCTCGAAACTATATATTTATTATAATTTTGCTGTTTTTGTAACTAATAACTGTGTTTTAAAACTAAATTTGAACGCTGCGCTGGGGGCTTAGTTTCTTTGTACTAGTTCAGGTTTGTCCAAACTTCTGTATGAATTCGGGCCATTTTTGTTCTCGAAAGTTTTAGCGGGCCACTATTGAGTGTAAATCTAATAAGCGAAACGAAATTTAATGAATACATCGTCTTAAGGGTTAAGTTAAATGATTTTTGTAAGATATTTGGGGGCCACAAAAGTTCGCTAGTTGGACAGCCCTATACTAGCCTGTTAGACAGCAATAAAAACTATGTGAGACAAGTGATTCATTTTAGATACAAAAATGTGGACTTTTTCACGAATTTTCGCGGCTTATTCGCGAATTTATTTCCGTAACGCAACAAAAATATTTTAATTGCTTCTACGTACAGGGTGGTCCAAATTCGATGGGATTGCATGGGTATCTCGCTTAATAGGCAAGATAGAGAAACGGTTAAATTACCAAAAAGGGGCAGTTTTTTGGAACATACTCAGAACCGTTTTCAAAGATATAGTATCATTTCCGGTTTTTGAGATATTAGAGAAAAACTGTTTTTTTGTCATATTAATAATGTGTCATATCTTGGTTATTGTTGTAAATATCAAAAAAGTTTATAAAAAATATTTTTATATATTTTCATGTTAAGTTTGATTACAATAAAAAAAAAATTATTTCAATCGCCGTTAAAAAGTTATGACACAAACTTAACTTTTTTTAAATGGAAGCTATAGTTGGCTATGGCCTATTTAAATTCCTTATTTTTTTCTCATTCCAAATATATAAGGGTTAATGTATTTATTTTCGATAATACGCAAGTTACAAAGGTTTTTCAATTTTTTTAAAGATGAAAAACAAAAAGTAGGCTGTGGAAACAAAAAAAAATCAAGAAAAACAGAAAATGATAGAATATATTTGACAGCTGTTCTGAGTTTGTCCCAAAAAACTGCACATTTTTGGTAATTTAACCGTTCCTCTATCTTGACTATTAAGCGAGATACCTATGTAATCCCATCGAATTTGGACCACCCTGTACACACAATTTATCTATGAAGATTTTTTTCAAGTTCCATCATTAATGGATTTGCACCACAGAATGTGTTTATCTTTGTTTAATGTAAGTTCTAAGTGGTAGTAATATCAATATGATAATCGATACAACGGGAGCAATGTTCTCTCTGCAGGCGCTTTGAAGTAGGTCCTACAAGGGCGCAAAATCGGAAATGAAAAACAGATGTAGTACAATTTCGCCTTGCATTTCCCGAATGCAAGACACACAATGAACCCGTTTGTGATTCCGCGAAATTCAAAAATCCTGTTTATCAGTGTTTGATGTTATCACGTTACTAAGAATGCATATCAAAGTTTGTCTTAGTATCAAACACAAATACTTGTTTATTGATGGCGTTATTCGTTGACACTCACTGCTGATAATATTGGGGTTGTCAATACGGTACGAATTTTGAGTGGGAACGAATTTCGTTTTATCTACTTTGACTAATTCAGAGCAACTGTTATTTTAAGTAACTTTTGTTGCTAGTAAACAGTAAGATCATTATCAAATGCGTATCTATGCCAAGATGTGCACGTAGACCGGATGTTGGTTATATACAGGCATAACTTTTTCAATTTGGAAATAATCGAATGATTAATTCATTTCCTGTTTGTTTGATTGGTTTTAATCTCCAATAACTTTATAAATATCGTAATAATTGGGTCACATTTGTTTATCACTGAATCCAAAGTGTTATGTTAGACGTGATTGCGTTTTTGAATCGTATCCGGTTTAAGCGGAAATAGAATCATTTGATATTTGTAGTGGCCGTTTTTAAACGAAGAAATAATTTTGTTAAATCCTTTGTATTTGTAAATTTTACCCAAAGAAATATTTAGGAAACGAGTATACTGTTAAATAATTTCCGGTTTAAACGGAAAATGGTTAATTTTTAAGTTTGTTTCAGTCTTAAATGCATTTTTTATTACCAAAGTTGTGGTCATTTTTTTTTTTTTTTAATTGCTCCTAAAGCAATATTTGTTAGAGTTCTTTGTGTAATTGTTTTTTTTTTTTAATTGCTCCTAAAGCAATATTTGTTAGAGTTCTTTGTGTAATAAGTTTTCCTGTTTGAGCGGAAGTGGCATCATTTGATATCCGTATGCAATAAGCAATGACTTCTTCAATACTAGAGTTATGATTTTAAATCCTGTTAAATCACAACTGTTTTGGGTGTTATAAAATATTTTCCGGTTTAAACGGAAATTGCGCCATTCCATGTTTATTTATGTTTTTTTAATATCGAGTATAATGGAGTTAAATCCACTGTTTGTCAACCAAACCTAATGCAATATGTGTTGGGTGTAGTTGGGATATTAAATCGTTTCCGGTTTAAGCGGAAGAGCAGTCGCTTTTTGTTTGTTAAATATGGTTTTAAAGTTTTTCTTTAGTGTGGTGATGAATCTTTCAATTCTTTGTTCAATAAAGTATGAACGCATTGTGTTCGTTTCTTAAGTTTGTAAGTAAAATGGTTTGTTTGTAAAAACCACTTAAGAAATCTTTTTTTACACTTTTTAATTTGTGCGGAATATGTATCGATAATTATTAATACCAGGCATATTAAAATATTAAAGCTATTATTTTATGTATTTGGTCGTTTTTGCCTAGCCATGTTAGAAAAAAGGCCAGGTTTATTTAAAAACGAGAAGATTGTGCCTTTTTTTGCTTAAAATGTGGATTTTTTAAAGTGAAATTACATAAAAACACGTAAAGTTGTTTATGGTTAATATACAGGGTGAGTCACGACGGACGCGTCGGAGTTTTATGGCAAAACGGTTTATATTTTTCAATTTCTGTCGCTGTTAGATTATGTAAGTCAATAAGGGCTACATTTTAAAAATATTTTCAAATATACAGGGTGCTCCAAAAAAGAGTGCCATATCAAAGTTATACTTTTTCTTATTGTATATTTTTATATTTTTGGATTCCTCTTTAAATTTAATTCAAAAAATGTATAAGGTTATATGGGTCTAAAATCAACCGTTCTCGTGAAAATTGCATTTTCATGAAAATACAGTATTTTCAAAAATTTTCAACATTTAAAAACTTTGAGAAGTCTGAAGAAATTCGCTTGGAGATAAGATTGACAATAGATTATGTAACACTTTGCACCACCTACATTTTTAAAATATTATACAGGGCGTTTTTTTACGCTCGGTCAAACTTGTGAAACTTTAAACATCGATAACTCATTTTTTTAAAATACAACACCCTATATTTTTTTACACCGTCTTATAGAAAATTTAATTCTCTTTCGAAAACATTCAGGCTGTTTTTTACCTAAAGTTGATATTTTCCGAGATATCGCGATTTTATTGTTAATTATTAGGGCAAAGTAATATTTTCAAGTAGGCTATGAAGGTAGACAGCGGTAATTTGAAACAATTGAAAGAAAAAAACAAGAAACTTATAATTTTGTCGTTTGCCTACACATTTTTGACATTTTTTTATAAGAAATTTGTAGATTTACCATTTTTACGTTTAAATATAGGTTTCTCACAGGGCCACAATATTTTTCATATAATTGAGTTTGATCGTTTGCCAAGTCCTAAAAACCGATTGATAATGTATTAGGTACGAGAACGGAAAGCTGATTAAAAAAAAAAAGTAATACTGACTTGTTTAATTTTACATTTAAAAAAAAAACATGGTTGGTACTGTTTTCGGTAGAGTGTCGTAGTATCGTATCGTAAACAGACAAAAAATGGTTTATAGGATTTAGTAATTATCTTATAACACTGGTCCAATAAATAAATGCATAAATAATTTTAAAAAATCTCTATTTAAACGTAAGTAGGGTAAAACTACAACTTTCCTATAAAAATATGTCAAAAGTGTGTAGTCAAACGATAAAATTATAAGTGTCTTGTTTTTTCTTTCAATTGTTTCAAATTACCGCTGTCTACCTTCATAGCCTACTTGAAAATATTACTTTGCCCTAATAATTAACAATAAAATCGCGATATCTCGGAAAATATAAATTTTAGGTGAAAAACAGCCTTAATGTTTTCGAAAGAGAATTAAATTTTCTATAAGACGGTGTAAAAAAATATAGGGTGTTGTATTTTAAAAAAATGAGTTATCGATGTTTAAAGTTTCACAAGTTTGACCGAGCGTAAAAAACGCCCTGTATAATATTTTAAAAATGTAGGTGGTGCAAAGTGTTACATAATCTATTGTCAATCTTATCTCCAAGCGAATTTCTTCAGACTTCTCAAAGTTTTTAAATGTTGAACATTTTTGAAAATACTGTATTTTCATGAAAATGCAATTTTCACGAGAACGGTTGACTTAAGACCCATATGACCTTTTACATTATTTGAATTAAATTTAAAGAGAAATCCAAAAATGTAAAAATATACAGGGTGTTCCATAAGAAAAAGTATAACTTTGATATGGCACTCTTTTTTGGAGCACCCTGTATGTTTGAAAATATTTTTAAAATGTAGCCCTTATTGACTTACATAATCTAACAGCGACAGAAATTGGAAAATATAAACCGTTTTGCCATAAAACTCCGACGCGTCCGTCGTGACTCACCCTGTATATACAAAGTTTAATGTGAAAGAAATGTTTAAAATTGTTGGCAATTTATTCATAAATTACGCTATTATATCATGGTAAAGCAAACAAAACGCTATAATTTTAAGTACAATGGAAATTAATGTAAAAAAGCTGGTGATAATGTATCATATTAGTACGTAATGAACTGCTTCAAGCTAAAACAACGTCAGAAGTTGAAACTAACAGTGCCTGATTCAGCGTTCATTCATCACTTTTCAATACAAAACAAATTGTTTAAAATTGAGAAGTAAAGTCAATTATTACTGTGTGTAGGTACTCAAAATACCGAGAAATTTTGATTAACTCCGTTGTAAAGGTTCGTCGGTTATTTTGAAACTTTTATTTCTGTCCCATAGTTACTATTCTAACAAAAGCTGTTTGTATAAGCCGAGAGTAATCTGCAGGTAACAGGCGATATATCCAGGAAAAAAGGTTTTTATAACTGCAAAATGTTTACAGAAGCGAGCGAAAAAGAATATTTGTCGAGGAGCTGTTCTACACTTGCAAATTATGAAAAAAAATTAAACGAAACTTCCAAAAACTATCCTTCTTATATAATATTAATGAATTTTTCTACGACCGCTAATGAAAATGACTCTTATCGTACAGTCTGCACATGCATAGTAAGTGGGTTCTTACGCACGGTAAGCAAAAAGCACGGTTTTTTAAAGAAACGATCAAAGTAG
The DNA here is from genome assembly GCA_947652605.1 of Elmis aenea. Classification (NCBI taxonomy): domain Eukaryota; kingdom Metazoa; phylum Arthropoda; class Insecta; order Coleoptera; family Elmidae; genus Elmis; species Elmis aenea. The sequence continues at coordinate 60,035,955 of OX393578.1, read as the reverse complement.
ACTCGTCAAACACTTCCTGCATGCCTAGTAAGTGAGTTATACCGCACGGTAAGCAAAACGCACACATGTCTAGAAATGTCAAAGTAGGTTTACGTCAAAATTAACAAGACAACGTGATTACATGTGCATATTAGCCAAAAAGCTGTTAAAATCGTAGGTATTATGTGATCGTAGAAAAAGTAAGCTACATAACACGAGTTGTAAAGCAATTACGCACTCGCCGTTACGCGGTTCCGTGCGCAACTTTTCCACTCGTGCGTAATTTGCTTCTTACAACTCTTATCTTATTTATGGATAATTTAAGTAATTTTTCGCTAACTTTCTTATATTATTATTATTTGTAATTATTACATTTTAATAGAATCATTAAATAATTCAAACTTTGGTCCTTATGCTTTCTTAAACATAGTAAGACGATTTTAGAAGCGAAAAATATTAACATTACCAAGGAATTTGGTTATTCGTTAAATTTGATGACCATATGCGAGTATTATTCTACGGAAAGAACATAAAAAGAATCCGGTTTAGGTGTGTTTATCCATCAACAATCTGTAACTGCGTTTTAGTCTAGAAATATTTACTATTCTATTTTTAGCCCGTCGCATATCCGAAATATGAGAACAGAAGATGCACTTTGTATTTATAACTTGCGGTTTTGTTTACATTTTTTCTTAATTATCGTGCAATGTTTGGCCAATTTGGTTGTATAATAACGTCACCAGTCAACAAACATTAAGGAAATCGAATTCCAATTTGTAATTCCATATCATCGCTACTATGAAACAGTTTTTTGTTCTGTACGCGTATAAGATTTTTTATCAACGTTTTGTCTACTTTGAACCATCATCAACTGGGTTGTTTTTTCCTGAATATCTTCTAAATAAGAAGACCATGGCTGTTTTGATTTCAGATTTGAATTCAGCCTCACGAAACTGTTACCCAATGTAAGCTAACCGAAGTCCCCATGTTAGGCCGCATATTCGGGACACCCTGTATAAAGTTATAGAAAATTTAATTGGTTTTTTAACCTTGTAACTGTTTTTGATTCTTAATGGTAACGGTCTAATTTTGAATGGGCAAGGTAAATGTGTATTATACGTCTGTACCTGACTGTACCAGACTTGAGTATTGATTATACGTCGGGCCATTGTGTAGGAAATACTACGGGAAAATCAACCTACCAGTTGAATGAAAACGGTAACATGTGCGCGCCATTTCTGTCAGACTGTAACAACCAAGTCCGCAAAATCGTGTTTTGTGCATGAAAATATTCTGCCCGGGCCACGAAATGTTTCCCAGTGACCATTTTCCATATAAACTTCAGCTAATAATCAGAGAGTTATTCTCCAGCATCTAGTGCCCTGTGTGTTGATATTGTTTGCTTAAAACCAGGTATTTATCGCAGTTTTTGTTTTGTTTACCTCCCTTCTTATGCACACGCTAAATTTCTTATCTTACGGGTATGCGCGTCGTGTAATTTGGCTTTTAAATATTTATCGCGTTGTTAGGATGAGATATGTGTGAAAATGATGAAGTAAATAAAAGTCTTTGTTCGTATTTGTAGTAAAATCGGGCCAGAATCGTGCGGAAAAGCTATAAATTCGGTTCTATCCCGTTCAAAGCTTGGTTAAAGTTGCCTATTTCCCTAAAATTTACTTTTGATAAGCACACTTAACAATTAAACCTTCTGTAAATAATAATATTCGGCAATAAAAGAATGCTGAAACGAATTATCAGCAAATCGTTTGCGAGTAATACAGATTTTCTTTCAATTGTTTAGAAAAGAACGTGTAAAAGTGTGGTAAATATAGTTTTGCTTATATTTATTACGGGTTTAGCATCACTGACAGCTTTTAAAATTTGTTAAGAGCAGGAATTATATTCATGTAGGTGCAATATTTATAAAACTCGATTTTTCTGGACGTTAAAGTTTTATTTAAAAGCTTTGTATAGCCAGAGTTAAACCAATAAATTTGATAGAAGTTATTGTAGAATGAAACAATTGTTTTATATCTTTTATTTATACGAGCAGGCCTCTAATTAAAAACAAAAGCTATATTTCAAAAATGTTCTAGAAGATTAATGACTGTATTTTAATAACATTGGGTTTTTAATCAGCTTCATAAATAATTGGTTCATTGGATCAATTATAATTGTTGGTAAGGTTAGAAAAATATGTTTACTAAACAATTTTAAAATTTGTTTACATTTGATAAATTACAACAAAATTTGGGATAACAAAATGATAAATCGAGTATGGTTTTGAATTAATTAGAAAGTTTTGAAAGTTACTCGCTTAGAAGTTTTCGTCTGTTTTTTTTTTAAGTTACGCCAATGTTGTCTGGAGTTTTTGATACGTAGTTACCGGGTTAGTCATCATTGTTAGTAATCAATATCTTTTCGACTTATTAGGCGAGGTACATAATTAGGTTAACAAGTAAATAAGTTGTTTATTTAATTCGTCTTTAATGGCTTTAAAAGTTAATTCTTAATTGGAGTTTACGTAGAAAAAAAATGTAGAGTACATCTGGGATTAAATTCGTATAATTTTTGTTTCACTTACACTTTGTCAGTAAATAGTAATTGTTGTTTAACTTGAAGAAAACTTATAATTAACAAGATACGTTTTGGAAACTTTATTCTTCGCAGCAGCAATAATAAATGTTGATTATTTCTTGTTTTACATATCCCAAATAGTTTTTCTTTTTTATTTTTTCTGTACCAGTTAACTCCTCGATACGACATGTACCTATTTATTGTAGAAATCAATAAATACCTTTATAGATTAGCTTGAAATTTATAAATAACATATTGGAATCTGTCAATGAGTGTAAACATGTTTTGTTGTCATCATGTTCAACTATTTACGAGGAAACTGAAGTGTGTTTGATATTTTTGGCTACAAACCAAAAGCGAAAATGTCAATGTACAAAATTAAACAATTGCAACATCCGTAAATTCATTATCTGTAGTTTTACGCAAAATTAAATAAACATTAAAAAATTCAAAATCTTTACTACACCTGAAAAAGAAAACAATCTCATTAGATTTATTTCTTAACCTACCTGTTTTAAAGATATATTGTTAGGATGCCGATAAACCAGACTGACTGCATATTATCCTACCCCTAAAACTAGGGACTAAAACTAGTAAGTTAATTTGAATTCTCTATGCGAGCTAATTGATATTTTCATCGCCTCTGGATTAGTATAAAATCCAGTTGACATAATTATAACTGCATAACAAACAGCCTTGTAATTTTCTAAGTTAGTGGAGCAAAAGCTTTTTGCCAACAGCAAACAACAACCTTGGATGTGCATATTACGTATTTGCAAAAGAAGTGAACCTTTTAAAATTACCCTAGATAATTTTGATTAATTCGGTAGCTCTAAGTTGTAGAGGGATCAACGATCATACACACTTGTTCTGACGCGGGTTTAACTGCCATTGACTCACCGAGTATGTCTCATGGTCATATGATAATGACTTCTAGATTTAATAATTTTTAATACTGCGGTCGAGATACGGCATCACACTAATTCTGAAGCTCTTATAAAAGTTTTAGCTCGAAAACCTTAAAATTGATTTGTGTGTCTCCACTATTGTTTTGCAAACTTCAGACACGGTCCCTACACGATTTTATTTTTAGTATTTGTGAGTAAATCTTCGTCAGATCTTGTATTACCTACCTGTCAGTTCGGAGAATAGCTTTGGATTATTGTAGAGGTTCTTAGACATTGACGTCATCGTTTTGAAATTCCCGGTAAGATGCAATAAACATGTATAACAACAATTACAATGTTGCCCTTGTTTGTTAAGGCTTAAGTGATCACTAAGATGTGAAATATGCGAATTATTTGTTAAGTCAAAAGCATCATTTACCAGTTTGTCTAGCAACGTCTTTGAGCAGCTAAATAATTTTTGGATAGCAGTAGTGCGTTTTGTTTTAATTCTCTGAATTCACAGATTTGTGCTGTTTCGCCAGAGGGAAATATTTTCCTGGCGAAGCCTAAACTTCAAAGAAATAGAAAAACTTTCAGTTCATTCGCAGTTTGATAGTTTTTAAACCAGTTTATTGTTTATTAAAGGAAACCTATTAGCAATAACTCTTCTTGTAAAACTAAACTTATGAAGTCTGATAGGTACCAGTTGAAAAAAAAATGTTCTGTGAAATAGAAGTTTTAAAGAACTTCTTTCTTTCTCAGCTGATGTAAGATTCGATAGTTTTTAATCAATAGAAGTATTGCTACTACTAAAACATTAAAGTGTAACTCGATTAGTTGTATAACTAAACGTACGAAGTTCTTCGTCTTCTTCTTCTTAATCGGTTCCTCTTGTACCTTTCGGTGTTGAGGTATGCTTTTCTATTTCTGTGTTATGTGTCTCCACTCCTGCCTATCGTTAGCTTATTGTGGCACATCTCTCCAGCTGACTCCTTTTTCTTCTAGTCTCTGCCTCACTTTTTTCCCATTTTATTCTTGGTCTTCCTCTATTTCTTTTTCCCTCCATCTTCATTTTCCATCTCCTAATTTCGCCTATCCCCTTTCTGGCATGAGTAGTAGATGTACAAACCATCTTAATTGATTCGTCTCTGACACACTTTTTTTCTCATTTTATTCTTGGTGTTCCTCTATTTCTTTTTCCCCCCATCTGCATTTTTCATCCTATTTTTGCGTATCTACTTTCTGGCATGCGTAGTAGTTGTCCAAGCCTTCTTAATTGATTCATCTCTATCTTTTTCTTGATATCTGTTACTCCTAGGTTATTTCGAAATTGTTACTAATGTTATCGATCAGTCTACATCCCTCTATTCTTCTCAGAAATCTTACTTTCTGTACCTGTATTCTTTGTGTTTGTTTTTGTGTTAGTGTCCAAAATTCTGAACTGTACGTGAGAATGGGTATGTACACTGCATTAACAACTCGCGTCTTCGTTTCTTTTGATACTCCTTTTTACTTATTAAACATTTATTTAGATGAAGTTGTAGCAGTAAAAACAATTCTTTAGGAAGCACTTTTTTTCCAAATGGTGTACAGTTTGATAGGTTGGTTGTTGATTAACGAAAACAGTCTACTGCGAGAAGCTCTTGTACATTTAGTTGTGAAAATCTTCTCTTAACTCTCCAATTCTAGGGCTAGGCAGTGTATCTGTTGCTCATTCTCTATCCATCATAGTTATTGATATCTCTTCAAGGGTCTTCTCTTCTTAGTTTTAACTCATACTGTTTTATCATCTTTGGTAAAATTCTGTTAATGCGTTCTTTATATTTTTTTGCGGTAGTTGTGAAAATAAACCCGATAATTCGTGCACCAATTAAAACAAATTTTGTGGGGAACTGAACTGTAACGAGAAGAGATAAGGTTCCTTATCCTCACTTTCCGAACTTAGCAAAATTATATTGCATAATAATCTATTACTGATTAATCAACGTAAAAGCTCTATATTTTCCTTTTGAGCATTATCCAACGCACAATTTTAAGTCCACAACCTAAACCATAATTTATCTGTCTTTAACAAAATTGTCACAAAACTCGCGACCTTATCAATAATTTAAGCCTCGTAATTTCCTTTTATCATCCGATATTTAACACGCTATTCATAATTAAAAAATTAATTGAATCCTTAATAGAGCAACTACGGAGTAGTCGATTTCTGGCAAGCAATTCGTAACGCGAAAACGTATTCGTGTCCTCGCTAAGAAACACGTGAACTTGCAACGTCAGACTTAACTCCTAGCACAAGCAAATACACGTGAATGTAGGTAGCAATAAGTTGGATTCATCGAATGTTCGTGACGACGTTGTTTATAAATTTCATACAAAACAACTTAAAACGAAACAATTGCGTTTTGAATTGGAAGTATACTACGACTGACGAAGTTAACACCTTCGGGTAGATTAAATTTAGATAGCAGTAGGGATACAGGCACTTAGAGATAATTAAAATAATCTCAAGATCTAAATGAATCGATCAATATTATTACAATAAAAACGAAGTGTTTTAACAATCAATCAGCTCGTGATATAAAATGACTAACTTTGCACGTGATAAGGCATTTCCTGCAACATGAAATGTATTTGTTACAATTATAATGTGTTTTGTAGGCTAACTCTTGAAATTCAGTAAAGTGATCAACTTTTCGAAACTGAAATAGTTGCCATATTCTTGTCTTACCAAATTTTAGGTTTCTTCTATTTAATCTCTCTGTGGCTGCCATCTTATCACTCCAGGTTTTTCTTAGTCTTTTCTTTCGACTTTTTCTCCCCAACTCGTGTTTCATGCGTCATTTTCGGCGCCTTTTTTCCTCTCACGCCCTAAACATCTTTGCTATGTCTCATGCTTGTTGTTTTAAGGTTTTTCTTTATGCTCCTTTTCCTTGTCACTGCACAAAAACCTAACTTCCTTACTTCTAATCCGGTTTTTTTGTTTTATTTTCCTTGATTCGCTTCCATTGGTTAGAACAAGAACAGAACTAAACTTAATTATAAATATTCCAGCTTTTCAAAGATCATACAAAACTGAGTCTTAATGTATAGCCAATGGAATCTTACAATGAAAAATTGGTGATCAGTTTTCTTTGCTCAGATTCGTCATAAAAATTTTAGGATCTTGGAAACCCTTTGAGGTACAACTATGAATGAAAGAGACGAGAATTTTTGCTTCATTCATTCATTGAGCCGTAAAATCCTTGATTCGCTTCCATTGGTTAGAACAAGAACAGAACTAAACTTTATTATAAATATTCCAGCTTTTCAAAGATCATGCAAAACTGAGTCTTAATGTATAGCCAATGGAATCTTACAATGAAAAATTGGTGATCAGTTTTCTTTGCTCAGATTCGTCATAAAAATTTTAGGATCTTGGAAACCCTTTGAGGTACAACTATGAATGAAAGAGACGAGAATTTTTGCTTCATTCATTCATTGAGCCGTAAAATCCTTAGGATTATGGCTAACGCCGAGGCGTTTTTTAAATCCATTTATTTAGGTGGATTGGTATGAAATACTCGTATTTTTTTGTCATGTAATCAATAAGATGTCCCTTCAAAATTATTATGTAAACGCTATATTTTCCAAATTTAGTTCACAAGGTCCCATCACTAACGATTTTAGTGGTTTACTATTGCGTGATAAAGAAAAATGAAAAAGACGCTAACGTTTCAGGATCCAACAACTATCAACTTGACACAATATGCAATGGATGAGCCACGTAGGTCGTCTGCATGGCCTAGACCTCTAATTTGTTTGCCTGTAGTCACGCAAGGCTTACTAAACGTATCAATAAACTTTCAATCCAAGCTTTCAGAGTTAAACAATCGATATATCGAGTATAAATAAACATTGCTAAAATTTTTGTGAACGTTGACGTCTTTTAACGTGGTAGATCAGGTTGGAATTTTATCTATTTATTCAAAATAAATACGGAATTGTTTACGATATCAAAATTGCTTATCAAAACTACTCTTTGAAATTTACTACAGTAGATTTGTTTCAACAAGCGATTTAAAACCAATTCATGTACAACTGGTTTATTCGCATGCGTGAACTATGTACTAATAAAGAAATTGGCCAGTATAACCCGTTGTTGGAACGAATGTACGACTGGCTTAACAGTAAATGACATTTGTGTCTATTGGGTTAATAGAAATGAGCGCATCGCAAGGGTAAACACCTTAAAAATCCAGTACTAAATGGGATTGGGAGGGCGATGCACAGCTACCAGAGTTCACGTTAATTATGAACAGCGCATGCGTGTAAAAATCCAAGCGCTAGTGCATGCCTTCATTCGCGTACTGTTTTGACCGTGCACTGAGTAGTTCATGTATTAATTTTATAACAGTTGGAACAGCCCACTAACTGTCCGGTGAACTATCAGAGACTGTGCTGGAACGCGATATCGATACTGCGCAGAATCCTAATAGTACATTGCATCGTACATAGCCTTGTTGGAACAAACCTATTATTAAAGATAAAATTTTAAGTAGGAGTTTAGGTACTTTTTTTAAAATTGTGTAGTGTACCGATATAGCCCAAAAGATGTACAAATGGAAATATATTAGAGTAATATTTAAATACTATAATATTAAAAAACACTTTTTGATAAGATACCCTATTATACCAATGGCGCCATTCCTGTTTACAATTTAAATAACCATGCTCTGTTCAAATATTTTATGAAAATTATTCGTACGGCATTCGATTTTGTACAAAATTCAATTATAACACTTCGAGGACATGAATATTATGCCATAATTATGTGCTAGCGATTTATATCTTTATATTAAGTATTAAAAATACACAATCTACTAATTAGCTGGCATTCGAAGTGATGAATACGTCTGTAGATTGTTTATGTACATTTAATAAATCGAGTGTTGTGTTACCTGCTGTATAAAAACATTTTTAATCTGGAATTTATCGAAAAATAAACAATTGTATTGATCGAAGCTTGAGGTGTAGGTAAATACTTTGTTGCGTCTTTGCTTGTCACGTAAAAGTCTTAAACGAATTGGTAATTTAAAAATGGATTAGGGGTAAATAAATGACAGATTAATTGAATAAAGATAGGTGATAAAAGGTGCAGTAAATCAACAGAAGTTGTCAAGCAGTAAAATAACAAATTTTGACAATTATTAAAGGTTTTCGGCTCTGTTCCTCTGAATAAACTATGTCAAACTTTGATCTCAGTGCCATGTCTAAGTATTAGCCGTTTATTTTAAAAATGGCATAAGTTACTTTTTGAAAAAAATAAGTTAACGATTACAAAATTGTATGGTTTATTCATCTTTAAACATTTTACTTGCAATTTTTTTTTAAATCAGTACTATTTTCGTCAACAGAAATTTTATTGTTGAACTGAAATCCAAATACTTTTATTTTGAAAATGGCATAATGATGGATTTGCTTCCTTACATACACCCAAATTTACAATTTACCACAGTTGTTTTAAAAAATTTAAAACAAAGTGAAATGTCCGAAGACTTTTTCACTCCTGTTAATGGCAATGATTCAGTACATGAACAAACTTCTATGTGAAATACGTTATATAAACTGCTTAAACTTACATTTCAAAATGTACTAATTAATTAACTTACGACTTCTGTATTTTATAAATACCTACTAGAGATAATGAAAAAATACTTTAATAAACTTATAATGAAATACATTGTATAAATTATTTGTTTTATATAATTTACTGATCGATTTTCGTCTATTACTGTCTTATCAAAGATCACTTCCGTAAAACACATCGGACAAAATCAACATAAGTTCGTCGTTTTCTTGAACTATTAATTTGGAAAGTGGTTTTAGTCACTTTGCAGTAATAAAAAATTGCGATACGTTAACGTCTGTGCGAAATTATGTATACTGAGGAAAATATAAGTAAGGTCGATAACCATGAGCGTCCACAAAGAAGCACAAACGGGGCACTTGCCCCTCCCTGGAATCGAGTACTCTATTAATGACCAAATGAAAGAGGGTCAAGTTAAAAGTTCGTTAAATATTTTAATGCATTCTTTATGGGATCATTTCTGCGCAATTGCGTCTGCAAGCTTTGCACCCCTCTGGATAATTTTGTGCGGACGCCCATGACAATAACAAATTTAAGTGAATTTTCTCTTTAGTTACCTTGAATATTTTTATACACCTTAAAATGTAAAACATTTAATATCTCAATGTGACTTATGCCACGTTCAAAATAAAAGGCTCATATTTAGAACAGAGGAAAAGACAAAATCTTGTCAATTATATGATTTTAATAGCAGACTTATCTTTATAACTCTATAAACCTTGGGAAATGTACACAAATTTATTAAAATTTTCGGATCAAATTTGAATAATCACCCCTTAATTATCACCGCACCTTTTAGATCACCCTCTATGATAAATATGCAACTAAAAATGTATCAGATACTTCGCATGAACAAATGTGTCAAGGATTTAATCCCAATTTTTTTCTATTTGAACGTTTTTTCTTTTAATCTTACGGGCACCCATTCACGGGCTTCAAGATTTTAGTCGCGATTCGGCCCTGAGCAACAGGTTTGTCATTCAAGTTTTTATCAAGAGTCATGGACGGTCATAGAGAGGTCTTCTTAATATATTATGTAGAGATAATATTTAGCATCGTTTTATTTAAATAAGAGTGGGTGTGTTTCTTCTAGAGCTTGATATATAATGCACTGCGTAAGGCCGTAAAAAATAAATTATTTGCACTACTGCTTACGTAAGTCGAGATAACTTTTTGTTTGTATATCGCTGTACTTTTATTTATAATTTTATTATATATTGCGTTATTTGAGCGGAATATTTCCGTGTTTTATTGCTATCCTAACGCCTTCAAATCTTATTGGTTCATTAATTGCTTGCTTTTATGTGCAGTGATTAATTTGTTACGATTTATTTGATTATGGCTGTTGCCATGTGAAATATAACTGTACAGGGTGGTAGGAACGATTAAACAGTCTTGCAATATTGTCAATAGAGTGCAAGAAAGTTTTAATTAAAAAAAAAAACTTTTGGTAGAATGATAATAACGAAAAATTCCTTCACCTGTCAAATTTGCGTTTTCAACCAATCAATATTCTTAAATCTTCTAGAGACTACCAATAGGAGCATTATTACACGGTAATAATTTACATTCCCCTGTCAGACGTTGATCCTCCTGTCAAATTTGCGTTTTCGACCAATAACAAACTCAGATTTCCTAGAAACGACCAATAAACATAATCATACACTGATAATTTCCTTTTCGCAATCAACAGATTTTCATGCGTTTATTGGTCGTTTCTAAGAAACCTGGGTTTGTGGTTGGTCGAAAATATAAATTTGGAGAGGGAATTAAATATTTTGGTCTCGATAATTTTTTGACGAATTTCGGCCACCTGTAGCGTTACTTTAATATAGATTAAACCACACCCCTGACGCACCACTCTGACAGTACTTGTAAAATTTGACATAAGATACATTTAATTTGATGGGTTAGGTGAAGGAAATTATCTGACAAAATATAACTTGTGCATTGCAAATAATCTATAATTTTTGACGAATCTTCACTCATGCAAGTTGAATCAGAAAAAAATCGCTCGTGCACTTCGTGCACTCGTGTTTTTTTCAGCTTCAGGCATATTTACCAAAGATTATCGATAATTTTCATGGCACTTGTTATATTACTATACTTATAATTTTTTCTTGGTGTTAAGGAATTTAGTTAAGTACAAATTTCCATTGAAAATTTATGGTTACATTAAAGCAAATATTTTTCTCTAACTCACATAATATTTAACATAGGCAAAGTATCTGCAGCAAATATTTGTTATACTTGTTCATTCAACTTCAAAGTTCAAAGCAATTAAAAGTGACCGTGGTTTTATTTTGCTATTAAAATCTTCGAGGAAATTCGTGGTTCTGATTAGCTTTTACTTTTAGCGACACTTGAGTTTACTGCCTTATAACTATTTAGATATTTCAGAAAATGGATCTAACGGCTATTTTAAACAGTACGTTTAACTTTGCTTGCCTTAAGCCTTAAGCAATGTTAAAATTGCAATCAAAAATGGATTACCTACTTAAACTTATGTTTAATAAATAATTTTCTGTTTCAATTTCGTGTGATATTCTTTTCTTTGCGCTGAAAAATTACACCTAATATTTCTTAAGCTGTGACACCAATTTGCTACTCAATGATTGCCAAAATACTTTTTTTGACGCAAATCTGTTTGTTTTCAGATTAGATTAGTATGTTACAGTGTTTTGATAACCAAAGTGCTACTTGAAAATGAGTTAGTGCAAAGTTAACATAATATTCATATTAGTCGCCCCTAATCGTAATTTTAATTTTTAAATGAGTAAATCTTCAGTGTTTTTTAATGCTAAAATAGGTAATTAAATTTAAATTTTAAATAGAAGTCTGTCTTATCATTTAAACAATGTTTAACATGTTTTGATTGTTTTAATTATAAGAAATTAACAAAAAATATTTTTTTAAAATTTTATTCCTGGGATAACAATTAATTTTTGAATTTTTGAGTATACATTTGTTTTAAATTGATCTACCCCTTTTTAATATATTTGTGATTCATAAACGCAATGTTTTACAGTTTAAATAAATGTCTTTATGCTTAACCTATGCGAATGTCTTTAAGTTAACAATGGATATTTAAAAATTATTCGAGCTAGTGTTTGCAGATTTTTAGAAAAAGTCAGGACAATTCACTGACATATTTTTATTAGATTTACTTGATAGGGAATCTTCCAGATTTATTTTTATTCGCCCCATTAATTTATTTAAAGCTATTTGGCCGCCAGACTAGTTAAAACTATTTGCTATAATTGTTGTAAAAATAAATTAGACACTTAATAGCTGTCTTTATTTATAATGTACTGATCTAAATGTGGAGCAGAGATAAATAGCATTTTTTAAACATTTAAGATGCTTTTGTGAAACGTTAGAGAGTTTATAAGATGCCTGATGTCATGATTTATTAAAGTTTAAAAGCTTTTTAGCTGTGATAAAATTTTGCAGTTGATTTGATTTTTAAACGGCTTAATTTGGTGTAGATAAATTTACACTTTCGTCAACCTTTTGTAATCTGAAGATGTAAAATGTAGTAAATGACCAATCAAAGTTTATACACAAAGTAAAAATATCTGAACTCATTGTTTTTGTCAACGTTTTCATAAATCAATATTGTGAAGTTGATTTTTGCTAATACGCAGGTTTTTTGTACATTTTAATTGTACTGTTATTCAACAAAACATGTTGCATACATGGTGATAATTTTTATGTTACTGTATTATATATTTTATGACTTTTAAATATGATCTATATTTAACTTGTTGAATGTGTGTTGCTCATTTATGGGTTTGTGCATCACATTTTATTGAAAATTTTTGCCAAAATTATCATCAAATCAACGCAGTGAAGTTGATTTTTGTTGTTGATTTGTAGTTTATTTTCTTAATTTAAATATGTTCTATATTTCACTTACGTTAAATGTTTGTTGCTCATTTATGGATTTGTGCATCACATTTTATTGAATATCTTTGCCAAAATTCTCATCAAATCAAGGCAGTGAAGTTGATTTTTGTTGTTGATTTGTAGTTTATTTCCTTAATTTAATTATGATCCATATTTAACTTAAGTTGAATGTGTGTTGCTCATTTATGGATTTGTGCATCACATTATATTGAATATTTTTGCCAAAATTTTCGTCAAATCAACGCAGTGAAGTTGATTTTTTTAATTTTTATTTATTTATTATTTATATTATTTTGTTTTGGAGTAGTTTTGCCAAAATTATTGTAGATCAATGCGGTGAAATTGATTTCCGTTTTAGTCTTTTTATACAGTTTTGGTTAATCTTTATTGAAATTGTGTATGTATAATTTTTGTGATTGTGTATTAATTTTTTGACTTTGTTTTTAGGCTCTCCAGAACATCACGAAAATATGGCTGAAGCTGACGAAGTAGAAGTGGTAAAAGACCCTCATTTGGTGTTCGTTGACGAAGTCCACCAGTCAAATACACTAGCAGCTCTGAATAAGATGCGAAAAAACCGCCACTTTTGTGACGTTATTCTTCATGTATGTGTACTGGCTGTACAACAACAAATTTTACACATTTCAGTCATTTATCTGTATCTTTTATCATTTTATAACAATAAAAAAACATATTTTTTCATGCAATATTGTTATACCCTTTCAAATACAGTGGATGACTGAAATCTAAGTAAAATTGTAAGTTTACGGTCAGAACATTACTTACTGGGTGCCAAGTCGTCATTATTTCTATTTTTGAATCGTAGTGAGTAGCTTTGTATTTATGAATCCATAACTTTTAGGGTAGTTTTGCAAGTTTTATATAATTTTATCGCATTTACCGTTACGAGGAGTACGCACAATTATTATTAAATGTGTGTACCGTAAAAAATGGAACGTAAGGAACTCGTAAATGTGGTAAAAAATATGCAAATAATGCTTTCTGTACTTTCAGAATGGTCTATAGAATTCAGAAATTAGGTAAATGATACCAAAAATTACCTCTCTTATTCATATTTTAGCTTTAAAAGAACGTTTTAATTTTTTCTGTTTTACAGAGCGTTACCTATAGTAGGTAAATGGTAACATATATTTTTTTTATAATTTTTTTGTTCCTCTATTTAAACACAATGTAACTAAAACACTCAAAAGTTGTGAGTTTAAGCTCTGACATCCTACACTACGTTTAAAAAAACATACCTTTTCCTTATGTACTTGCAGTATTTAAAGTTACAATGTGATTTTTTTGTTCACATAGGTCGGTAATACGGAAATACATGCTCATCGCGCTGTATTGGCAAGTGCGTCTCCGTATTTATTTGAACTGTTTACGAATGATCAGGATCAAAAACGCACTGAAAACATCATCACCTATAAACTTAATGGAGGGTTTGATAGACAAGCTCTTGAATTACTGGTTGATTATGCATACACTTCCAAACTTGAAGTACTCTTTTATCAGGTAATTAACTGCATATATTTAACTGTTGCAATGTTACCCTGATAGTAGTTGATTTTTTTTTACTGTGCAATTAAAATTTATTATCATACTCGTAATTAGCTGTTATTATATTCTTACAGTGGTGTAATTATTGAGTGTCTACTTTTAGCTCATTATAACTTTTATTTTAAATAGGCATCATCTAGAACTGTAAATTTTTTTAAAAATTAATACATTATTTTAAATGATGAATCTACCATAGCTACGAAAAGAATAAATTCAGAATCATCTTACATTTAGTGCCTTTTAGAAGCTAAAACGTCCATGATATTAAAGTAATGCAATATGCTACATATTACTAAAGATTAATTACTGTGAAGCTCTCAATTTTGATCATCCTGTGTATATTTTGTTTTCTGCCTCAACTAAAACAGAAAAATATCTGTAGATAACGAGGACACCCTGTATGTGTTTTAACTCTTAATTTTGAATTCCCTGTAAATTTTTAGTTTTTCACGTAAATTGGGATTTTGGAAAACTAAAACATGTCTATAGATAGATTTATGTTTATTTAATTGTAAATATTTCGTTTCTTACTACAAATTATGATTTATTACCCCCATAATAACAAAATTTGCTGCAGAAAATTTATTTATAAGCTCAATTTTGTCTATTACGAAAATTATCTTCCCACTTGATGGACTAAAAATTGTTGAGTATCAGCAAAACACAAAAAATACACTACTTGACACTAATTACCTGCTAATGATTAATTCCAAGCAAACTGCAAAAACATTGCATTAAGAGATAAGTCATAATGAATTATTTAGGTTATTTTGATTCGTCCCCTAATTTTAATAAATTACTGTATTGTTGACTTTTATCAATTGAGTATACGTATTATAATTATTTTAAATTAATTTAAATAAACATTACTTAAACAAATTTAAATAGGTTTGGTGTACTAATAATGTTGTTTGCAATATATTGTTTATGTAGATTGTGTTAGTGGATATGAATGGAAACTTTTGGGCTTATTTTTTAAAGTAGAAGATAGCAAACCTATTTTTTTAAAGACTGTATCAGTAACAATACATTTATTACTTAATAGTGGATTCATTTAGTAAGAAAATCTAAGATTTTCTTATTTTTGTGTTGAGAATAATTTAAATAAAGTAATATGTGGTTTAACAGTACCTAGAATTGATTAAATTGTTAAGTTACTTCCCAGTAAAATTTTACTGTTTTCCAAGTATCTTTAACTATTGTCTTTTTGTAATACTCTACTTACTCAGTAATTTTATGCAATTACAATGTAAAAAAAGATTCTTGCAACTTTTATTTGCTTTACCGTCAAAGCTATTTCGTTGCATAATCTTGTAATTATCACAACAATGTGTTTAAACTTGTAAGTCTTCGATAAATTGTTGTGTAAGGCTTCACATATTGCAGTTTGCAGTGTGTTTATTAAATTATCATCTTGACTACAACTTAAACTGCAGTAAATCGAGTAATTATATTTACATAAGTGGTTGAAAAAATTATTAAAAATACTCCTTTAGAAAGGTGGCTGATTGTATCTTGTAGAACATGTGGAAATCCCGAGTTAAAATAAAGATTCTGAATAAATTTGCTCAGGTTTAAGAGCTCTTTCCCTGGCAGAGATAAGTTGACCAATTTAAATACAAAGCACAAAAAATACTTGAAAATTGATCATTCATTCATTGATATACAAACCACATGTATAAATTGATCATTCATTCATTGATTTACAAACCACATGTACAAATTTATCAAATGATTTACCTAATATAATAAATAATATTTTGTTCTACATTCCGTCTGATGTTTTAATTTGTAATTGTTTATATATAAACTCTAATACGTTTTCCTTTTAGCTAAAAGCTGTATATTTAGCAGCATCACAATTAAAAATGGACAGGGTTGTAAGAAAATGTGCCCAACACATGATCAAGTATCTTTCCCTTGATACATGTGTTGAAATACGATCTCTTCCTGGAATATCGAGAAACCAAGAATTTTTACAAGAAGTTGATGCATTCATTAATAAGCAGGTAAATATTTTTTACAATGCTGTATATTTTATTGCAAACTTAGTTTAGTATTTTTGCACTAATTAAATTAATTTGAGTTGCTTTCTTCTTGTTTATCTGTCTGTGCTTACAACACAAATTTGCTAACTCTACAGTGTTTTATTTACATTTAATATTAACTTAGAATTATATTGTATCCGATTTTGTGCAACTTTATTCATTTAGTAATTTTTAAGGCTTAAAACATTTATTTGCTTCTGTTTGGAATAATTTAAAATCTAGAAATATTAGCCTTAATTGTATTTTTGTTATTTTCTAATGAATGTTTTGTTCTAGTTTGATAATCTTACCAAGAGTGCAGTCATTTTAAATTTATTTTGTGCTCGGATAGAAGTCTTACATCAATCTCGTGAGGAAATGTCTCTGGTCAGTTATAACTCACTATGTCGTCTTGTTTTGGACTGGATTAAACGCCAGATCACAGAAGAATCTCTTTCCATGGAAATCCTCTCAGAGAAAACATTCATGCTATATCTTGCCATAGATAATTCTCTACAGGACTGCACTGGATTACCTTCTGGTAATTGTTTTTCCTTTAAATTTTATCATGTATTGGGTGATAATTATTTGTTTATTAGAATTTTGTATCAATTAAGGTGGTAAGTTAGTGTCTAATACAACATTTCTATCAATTTGGGTAATAATTAAGTGTATAATATAATATCAACTCAATTATTTACCAATTAAGATGATATTAAAGTGTGCAATATAATATTTTTATGAATTATGGTAATAATTAAGTGTTTAACACATTTTATTCCATTGAAGGTAATATTTAAGTGTCCAATATAATAATTTTATTAATTAAGGTAATAATTAATTGTTTAATACAAATTTTAATCAATTAGAGTAATTATTTAAATTTACTTCGTTTATTTATCAATTAAGGTGATATTTAAGTGTCCCAATATAATATTTTTATTAATTAGGGTAATAGTTGAGTGTCTAATACAGTTTTTAATCAATTAGAGTGATAATTGAAGTTACGTTTAATTACCAATAAAGCTGATATTTAAGTGTTCCAATATAATATTTTTATTAATTAGGGTAATAATTAAGTGTTTAATACAATTTTAACTCAATTATTTACCAATTAAGATGGTATTTAAGTGTCCAATATAATATTTTTATTAATTAGGGTAATAATGAAGTGTCGAATACAATTTTTAATCAATTAGAGTGATAATTTATGTTCACTACATTTTATTACCAATAAAGCTGATATTTAAGTGTTCCAATATAATATTTTTATCAATTAGGGTAATAATTAAATGTTTAATACAATTTTAACTCAATTATTTACCAATTAAGATGGTATTTAAGTGTCCAATATAATATTTTTATCAATTAGGGTAATAATGAAGTGTCGAATACAATTTTTAATCAATTGGAGTGATAATTTATGTTCACTACATTTTATTACCAATAAAGCTGATATTTAAGTGTCCCAATATAATATTTTTATCAATTACGGTAATAATTAAGTGCTTAATACAATTTTAACTCAATTATTTACCAATTAACCCTTCTGTCTACACATAGGTCTGGCCAGACCTGTTGCACCATAAAGTAATGTAAAAATAAAAAAATATGCCAGCTGATGACTTGTCATTCCATGATATCCTCAACAAATGTGTTTAGAAGCGTATTATGAAAGATACACTAAAATATCGATAGTTTTTTAATTTTTATGGGCAATTTTGTAAGTGAACTGCTCAGAACCAGTATGCTTACAACACCACTCAGTACCAGTAGTGTTTTAAATGCTTGAAAAAGTGAAAATCTATGATTTCTGGTTTTTCAGACAAAATGGTTTTTCTTTTTATGTTATCTTGAATTTTACTTTTTGGATTTTCAAATAAAATAGTTTTCCTTTTTTTGACATCTTTTTTTTTGTCATTTCCATATAAAATGCATATAGGTCCAGCCAGACCTATGGTGCACACTATATGCAAAATGAACCTGGTGTAGACAGAAGTGTTAATTAAGATGATATTTAAGTGTCCAATATAATATTTTTATCAATTAGAGTAATAATAAAGTGTCGAATACAATTTTTAATCAATTAGAGTGATAATTTATGTTCACTACATTTTATTACCAATAAAGCTTATATTTAAGTGTCCCAATATAATATTTTTATGAATTAGGGTAATAATTAAGTGTTTAATACAATTTTAACTCAATTATTTACCAAATAAGATGATATTTAAGTGTCCAATATAATATTTTTATCAATTAGGGTAATAATGAAGTGTCGAATACAATTTTTAATCAATTAGGGTGATAATTTATGTTCACTACGTTTATTTACCAATTTAGGTAATATTTAAGTGTCCAATATAACATTTATACCAATTAGGGTAATAATTAAGTGTTTAATACAGTTTTTTTATCAATTAAGATGATAATTTCTTTTGTTATTAATGTATTTAGACAAAATTATGGTTTTTTGAATCCTTCGTGTCTTTGTAGGTGATATTAGTGATACAGAAATTGTTCAGGACTATAAAAAAATGGCTTTGAAAGGCATGAAGCCCAACTCAAAAAATAAGCGTAAATATTTAAGTCAACCCAGTAAACCTCGTGTACTATTTTACTCAAGAGAGATAGGCGATGAAACAGAAGTCGAATGTGAACCGGACTGGAACCTTATTGCTACCTCAAAAGTTGCTGACCATAACTTTTTGGCTTTAGTAACACTGGGAGGAAGATTGGCTACATTATCAGTACAGTTAAGGTGAGTAAATGTTAGGAATATATAGGGAATAAGCAATGATGAAGCAAAACATACAAAACAAAGTGAGGTAGAGAAAATTGGCCACTTTTTCCACACTTAAGCTATAATGAAAAAGTATGGAAAGGACTCTGTGGCATGTGAAAATGTTCAAGAGTCTATTGGGAACAAAAATCACTTCGAAAAATTCGTTATTGCTCTTCAGACCTTTTCAAATTTGTTGTTAATTTCCATGATGTTTATAGACTTAATGCTCCAACAACTCCATCACCAGTAACAACTCCTGAGACGAGCAGATGTGGAAGTGAAGAAAAACCAGACCTGTATTGCACAATTGCAAATATGTCTTCAGGAAAATGTGCTGTAGGTTGTGGAAATTTAAATGATACTCTTATAGTGTGTGGTAAGTATACAATACAAGAACTTTACTAATAGTAAGCATTACCCAGAATATTCTGCCCAAATATCTCATAAACCTGTTTATTAATTTCCTTTAAAAGCTGTACAAAATGTAATGAGTTTTTTAATTGTATTACAGGAGGATATGATAGAGTCGAATGTCTACGAAATGTAGAACAATACATTCCAGATACTAACACATGGACCACTCTTCCACAGATGAGGGAGTGTCGGGGAAGGTTTCAAGTTGCTGTAATTTCCAATAAAGTTTATGCCATAGGAGGTAGTAATGGTACAACAGAGTTAGATACTAGCGAAATGTTGGATTTAAATGTTGGTGAGTGATTTAAAAAAAAGGCATTTCGTTTTTTGATCTAAGCAAAAATACTTTAAAAAAATATAAAATTGATGGTAAATGAGCAAATTAATATTCAAAAAGTTTAGGAATTGTTCTTAAAAGTAATTAGAATGGGGTTCTGATAGGATATAAATTTTAGGCAAGTGGACAAAATTGCCGAAATTGCCTTTAGCTAGAAGTAATCCAGGAGTTTGTGATCTCAATGGCCTAATCTACTGCATAGGAGGCTGGAATGGCCAAGTTGGTATCAAACAGTGTGATGTATTCAATCCTGAAACGAATGCATGGTCAACTATTGCACCTCTTCGCAAAGGTAAGTCCAAAAGGGCAGCAGTATCTTTCAACTTATGGATAGTTAATTTTTTTTTGCCAACTATCTATTTTGAACTCTGTTCAATGTTTTATTGGGTGGGAATGTAAGTTTTGAAGGAACACATGAACGGAGTTTTGTATCAGTATATCATTTAGCATGATTCCTTTATCTTTCTGCCACCCTTTAAATTTTAAAGGCCATAACTGGGGGATGATGGGGATTTAGAGCGCTGCTCCCCATTCCCCAAAGAGCAACCCTTTCACTACGCCATTTTGTGGGGGTGTCTATACCCGAATCAGGATGGTAGATCGGTTTTAAAAACAGTAGGGGTATACAAAATGGTTATGCGGATTCATAGGGGGTATAGAAACCAGGGATGGAAAACGTAACGTAACGATACCCGATAACGTTATAATAACGATTCAACTACAATTTTTTATACAATAACGTAACGATATTTTAATAACGTTATATAACGTTATAATAACCAATAACGTTTCATTAAAAGTTATTTTGTATAGTTATTCTCTATAAATTAAATTTTTATATGGCGTTCTTTTTATTTTCAGAAGATGTAATATTTTGTTTGAGTTTTAGAAATTAAAATGTAAATAAAATATCTCAACGTAATTTTGTACTATTTTTTAAATTTGCATTTACAGATCCCAAAAATAATTTCAGAGTTACAAATAAAAATTATTTTTATAACGTTATACAGGGTGGTGCTTTTTTCGATGCTCACCATTGCATTCTTGGAAACGGTAAGAGATACAAGGTCGGTTAAATTAGAGAAAAGTTGCACATTTTGATGGCAATTGAGAATCTGAAATAAAATACTGGATATTTTGATTCGTTTTTGATTTATTACAAAAAAAAATGAAAAATGTGATTTTAGAAAAATATTATCTTCCCTACCATTGACGCTATTTCATTTAACACGTTAACCGCCGCAATGTTAAAAAAGTGGTTGGTTACCGGGCCACCCTGTAAAATATAACCCTCTATGAAAAGCAACTTTTAGTACAAAGCAGGGCTAGAAACCGAAAAAAATTTTGGTTAACGGTTAACCGAATTCAAGAACTTTATTTTTATAACGGTTTTTGTTGAAAAACCGGTTTTTTCCGTAAAAAACCGGTTTTGAAAATACCGGTTAATTTAACCGGTTTTTAACATTATTCAGATTTGGAATGCAAAGTATAAAAAGATATTTACTATTTATAATTTTATAATATAATGTACAATCAAGCATTCAGTAATTACTTTTGGTAAACTAATCACATTTAATACAGATTTTGTATTTTTTCAAAATAATTTTTATTAAAAAGAGATGTTTAAAAAACCGGTTTTTTATTATTTTGGTTAAAGGTTACCGTTTTTTTTGCCTTTAAAAATAACGGTTTCGGTTTCGGTTAAAAATCACAATTTTGGACAAAAAATAAAGGTTAACCGGTTTTTTAAACCGGTTTAAAAAACCGGTTTCATGCCCTGGTACAAAGTAGTGTAAATTCGACCGCACTAACTATATAAATCTGTTCACCAGGCCACACATTTCCATTGCCCATAAGCATTTCATTATGATATGAATCACAAGTGAACTGCGCGGCTGAAAGTAACATTTTGGTGCGAAGCAACTGATTCACGCGCGCATTGAACAAATGTAGTCGGTCGTCGTTCTTTGGTCGTCGTCCGCCGGACGTCGTTCGACGGTCGTCGGTCGTCGTTTGTCGGTCGTCGGTTGTCGGTCGTCGTTCTTTGGTCGTCGGTTGTCGGTCGCCGTTCGTCGGTCGATGACCGTCGTGCGACGGTCGTCCGTTGTTCGACGGTCATCGGCCGTCATTCGACGGTCGTCGTTTGCCGTTCATCGGTCGTCGTTCGTCGTTCTTCGGTCGTCGTTTGCCATTCGTCAGTCGACGTTCGCCGGTCGTCGTTCGCCGGATGTCGGCCGTCGTTCGTCGGTCGTCGGTTGTCGTTCGACGGTCATCGTTTGACGGTCGTCGTTCGACGGTCGTCGTTCGTCGGTCGTCGTTCATCGGCCGTCGTTCGCCGGTCGTCGGTTGTCGGTCGTCGTTCGACGGTCGTCCGTTGTTCGACGGTCATCGGCCGTCATTCAACGGTCATTGTTCGCCGTTCATCGGTCGTCGTTTGTCGTTCTTCGGTCGTCGTTCGCCGGTCGTCGTTCGTCGGTCATCCTTCGTCGTTCGCCGTTCGTTGGTCAACGTTCGACGGTCGTCGTTCGTCGGTCGCTGGCCGTCGTTCGACGGTCGTCCGTAGCTCGATGGTCGTCCGTCGTTGGTCGTCGTTCGACGGCCATCGTTCGACGATCATCGGTCGTCGTTCGTCATTCGTCGGTCGTCGTTCGCCAGACGACGGTCCTCGGCCATTGTTCGACGGTCGTCGGTTGTCGTTCGTCGGTCGTCATTCGTCGGTCGTCATTCATCGGTCGTCGTTCGCCGTTCGACAGTCGTCGGCCGTTGTTCGATGGTCGTCGGCCGTCGTTCGACGGTCGTCGGTCGTCGTTCATCGGTCGTCGATCATCGTTCGACGGTCGTCGGTCGCTGGCCGTCGTCCGTCGTTGGTCGTCGTTCGACGGCCATCGTTCGACGGTCATCGTTCGCCGGTCATCGTTCGCCGGTCGTCGTTTGTCGGTCGTCATTCATCGTTCGCCGGACGACGGTCGTCGGCCGTCGTTCGACAGTCGTCGGCCGTCGTTCGACGGTCGTCGGTCGTCGGTCGACGTTCGTCCGTCGTCGGTCATCGTTCGTCGTTCTTCGGTCGTCATTCGACGTTCATCGTTCTTTGGTCATCGTTCGTCAGTCGACGTTCGACGGTCGTCGTTCGTCGTTTGCCGGACGACGGTCGTCGGTCGTCGTTCGTCGTTCGCCGGACGACAGTCGTCGGCCGTCGTTCGACGGTCGTCGTTCGACGGTCGTAGATCGTCGTTCGTCGGTCGTCGATCATCGTTCGACGGTCGTCGTTCGTCGTTCTTCGGTCGTCAATCGTCGTTCGTCGGTCACTGGTCGACGTTCGACGGTCGTCCGTCGTTGGTCGTCGTTCGACGGCCATCGTTCGACGGTCATCGTTCGCCGTTCGTCGGTCGTCGTTCGACGGTCGCCGTTCGACGGTCGTCGGTCGTCGTTCGTCGGTCGTCGATCATCATTCGACGGTCGTCGTTTGCCGGTCGACGTTCTTCAGTCGTCATTCGACGGTCGTCGTTCGTCGTTCGTAGGTCGTCGTTCTTCGGTCATTATTCGACGGTCATCGTTCGTCGTTCGTAGGTCGTTGTTCTTCGGTCATCGTTCGCCGGTCATCGTTCGCCGTTCGTCAGTCGACGTTCGACGGTCGTCGTTCGTGCAACTTTTCTCTGATCTAACCGACCTTGTATCTCTTACCGTTTCCAAGATACCAATGGTGAGCATCGAAAAAAGCACCACCCTGTTTATCATAATGTATGTAGCGTTATATAACGTTATATAACATAACAATTCATTTTTTTAATGTCATTTATAACGTTATGGAACGAAAACAAATAATAAATAACGTTATACAATAACGTAACGATTTAAAACGTTATTCCATCCCTGATAGAAACCCCCACAAAATGTACGCGAAGTTATAATGGGGTATAGACACCCCCACAAAATGGCGTAGTGAAAGGGTTGTTCTTTGGGGAACGGGGAGCAGCGCTTCAAATCCCCATCATCTCCTACTGTCATGTAAATAGATAGATATACATATACGGCCAATGATCTGTTTTACGCATTATTTTTGATTTTGAAATTGGTTCACATTTAAAAGACCATAAATCTGCACACAAATATAGCCAAAATAATAATCAAAAATTAAATGAAGAAGTTCCTTAAATTATTTAAATATAGTAGCAGTACCCTAATGCATCCCTTGGTTCATCCCCCACATTCGCCGGATCTTGCCTCATGTGATTGCTATTTATCCCTTAAATGTTTTATGAGAATTTTGATTGTCACATAAAAATTTGGTTGTTTAGGAAGGTACCAAGTAGGCGTAGGAGCATTTAATAATCTGGTTTATGCCATTGGAGGCTGTGATGCTTGGAACTGCCTAACCACTGTTGAAATTTATAATCCAGTGGACAACACTTGGACTTCATCCAAACCCATCATAGCCGCAAGACGTGGTTGTGGAGTTGCTGTATTCAACAACAAATTGTTTGTAATTGGAGGTTCTGATGGTACACACTCATTGAGTTCAACTGAAGTGTACGATGAAGAAACTCAGAGCTGGGTAGTGGGACCCAGTATGACCACCCCAAGGGCCAATGTTGAAGTTGCAGTTGTTGGTGATCGTTTGTATGCAGTTGGTGGATTTTCCGGTAAGCCGTGCCCTTCCTTCTTGTAGCTTTTAGTTCCACGCTTCCACGTAATTATTTTCTTTCCAGATTAGTGTATGCATTGTATTTTTTTTTACTCTTCCAGTCTTGTTGCAAGTTTTTAATTTTTCGTTTATAGGTAAGACATTCTTGAACACGATTGAGTACCTCGACCAAAATTCAAACGAGTGGACCACGTTTATACCGAAAGCAGTCCCAGAAGTCTCCAACCGTCAAAAGCGAAGATCAAGGTGTAATTCGAGAAAAAGTGTGTCTGAAGAGACTAGCAAAAAAGGTGAAACAGACTTGCCTTGTGAACCTAATAATTTAAATGAATGTTTTACTCCTAATGGGGACCATTAAAAATCGTTAATCTAAGTGTAATTTTTATATGGTTATATCCTATATACTTATATTAGTAGTATGTTATTCTGTATATTATGCTATATGAACTGTTAATGCTTAAAGGTATTAAGTTTATTATAAGATTTAAGAAATATAAATTTAGGCAAGGATATGGTAATAACGTGGGTGCAAATTTATTTTACCAATAAGCACTGCTTCTTACTCAATCCAGCATAATATTTTTAAGCAATTTTAAACAATATTTGTTATCACACCCAAAAATGTAGAACAGCAACTTTATCATTATTTAATAATAAAATTATTCTTCATAACAGAGTTGTATCCTCTTTTGTTTGAAGAAACAACTGAATGTTTCACAACTTTTAATTGATTTTAACACATTACCTTAATTAGCACAATTTAAACCATTTGCCCTGTATTGATACTGAAATAACTCTTTCAAAACGAGTCCCCTATTATCAATTTTTTAAATTTAAATATAGGAAACAGTAAAGGTGAAATTTTGAAGGTGTTGCTTCAGATAAACAAAATGTTGCTGTTCTAGATTCGAGGTAGGCAAGTAATTTTATTGTTACGTAACATACCATATAAATATTTTTTTTACTAAACGTAACAGACCACAAATAACAGAGGTATATTTTACATACTATTTTATAGGCAATAAAATCAACAGTCGTCTGTAAAGATCTACAATAAATATGTAAAAGTATTATTAGTTATAGAATAATTGATCTGTGGAATTTAAAATAAATTGCTCTAACTGAAAATGCATTTTGTAGCATTTTTGGACTTGTAGTCTGTCATTAAATAAATGTTGCAAATGCCGGCAACAGTAATTAATTGAATTTGTGTTATAAGGTTACCACACTATTAAAACAACCTTGTTCAGTACATTAATATGGAAAATTTTGATTCTGAACATCACAAAAACAGATAATAGCATTATTTACATACTAAAATGACTTAAAATACCCCTAACAGGAAAACTTGTAATTTATTTTTACTGTTCGACATCCAGAGCGTAATAAAAGCAAAAAAATATCTCTTACAGTCAATAAAATACTTTGGAGCATTACACACAGTTTAACTTGTATATCGTTAAAGATTTTTGGATCGGTTTCGTTGCTCTTGTTCTGAGCATAATTTTTTAAAATTTAGGACTAGATATGATCCCAGTCCCATAAAACTAAAATCAATTGCGCTATTTTAAGCTAAAATATGCTTATTTAGTGATTAATGTTAATTTAACTGATTAAATTGCAATTTTATCCTTAAGGCAGAGTTAATCGGAAAAAATGTTTTCGAACAACTGAATTTAATTATTTCAAGCTTCTAGGAAGAGTTATTAGCTAACTGTGCATATGAAAATGTAGGTAATGTCTGCCTCTATTAATATCGATGAATACATTGGCCAGATTTAATTTCTTTTGCGGATTATAACGAAATTTAAAGATCTAAAATAGTATAACCCCACTTTCGGTTATGTTTTTCTTAGTAGAATTATGGTTCGACATGAGCTTAGTTCATGTCTGGGTGTATTATAATGATGAATAAAACCTATTTTAAGTCATGAAAATTGTTATATTTATCTTAAATTTCCAAAAATACATTTATTAGGTTTGACAGTTATGTCATTGGTTTATAGTTTTTATGTAAAAGTTTATTTACTGAATTTTTTGAATTAAGTTCGTAATAAATTAGATAGTTTCATGTAAAATTGAGTAAATACTTCCAAATTTATCGGTTACGCTTGATTTTTTTTTGATAAAGTAAAAGTTGAAGTAAATATTTTGAAATTTAAGAGTCGAATTATTTAAAAATCAAAATTTTGCAGGTTCGAGTTTAAATGTAGTTTTTCGTAATTATTGGGGGGATAAATGCAAATTACATCTATAATTTAAAAATCCCTTTAATGTGCTAAAGCCTATAGAGTGGAATACTAACAAAAATTCTAAGTGGCCATCAGTAAGCTATGCATGTAAGCTGCTGCAATTTTGGAAATGGCAAACCACTATGAAGTGCCCAATTGGTAATTTATTAATTATAAACTTGTGTGTATAAGGAGCTACAGTGCAGTTATTTTTTTTTACATTTTTATTGCTTTTAAATGATTGTAAACAACTTTGAAATATTTGAGGTTAGTTGTGTGTTGACAAACTAATTCCCACAGGGCTGGTAAACCCCCAGTTGGTCTGCATTTAGATGTCCTTAAAGGAGAGAAGCTTATACAAAAATTAATGATTGATGAGAAGAAATGCTATCTCTTTGGAAGAAACGCTCAGATGAACGACTTCTGCATCGATCATGCATCATGCTCGAGGGTTCACGCTGCGTTAGTGTACCATAAAATTTTAAATCGACCATTTCTCGTGGACTTAGGAAGCAGTAAGTATTTTCCTGTCCTAGCTAGTGCTCCACAGTACGTTCGTTGTTAATATTTACAGCACATGGAACATTTATCGGTTCTTTACGACTCGAAGGCTATAAACCGACTCAATTGCCCATAGCTTCGAATTTTCACTTCGGTGCTTCGACGAGGATGTACATAATTCGAGAAAGGCCGCAAGCTGGAATTCGACCGATCATAGACGAACTCGAAAAAGCCGGGGAAGAAGGAGAAGGTGGCTTATTGGGCTTACCGGAAACAGAAACGGAACTTGACGTAAGTTTTTTTTCGTCTTCCTGATTTTAAGGTAAGGAAACTTTAATTTTACAGAATTTAACCGAGTTTAACACGGCACATAATCGGCGTATATCGATGCTCGGTATAAGCGACGATTCGGAAAAGCGAAATAGTAGCAGGAAAAGGAAGCGCCAGGCCGTGTCGTTCAATGAAGACGAGGAAATAATAAATCCTGAAGACGTCGATCCAAGTATAGGCAAATTCAGGAATTTAATTCAGTCGACCGTAGTGCCGCCAGCGCAAAAGAGATTTAGACTTAGCGACCACATCGGACTTCACAGTTCAGATTTTAAATTACCGAAAAGTATACACGCGACAATACCGCAACTGTATCAAGATCTTCCACCGGAGGCTAACAACGCGAACGCTAGTGGTGCCGGAATTTACAGCTCTCTTAGTTCGAAACTCGGTATCGTTTTGCCAAATCCAGCTCCCGATGTCGACATGGAACAGAGCTACGCCCAGGCCGCCTCGTTCGTACCCCAACAAGTACAGGTCACCGATAGTATGGAGCCGAGGAAGAAGAAATACGCGAAAGAAGCATGGCCTGGCAAAAAACCGACTCAGTCGCTTCTCGTTTAATTTGTAGGTGTATTTTTTTCAATTGTTTTAATGTATATATTGTTAGGTAATTGTTATGATTGTGTGAATGGATTAAGTAAGTAAAAAAAGACATTGCGAACAGAGATCATTATTTATTGAATAATATGTACCTCGTTTATTTGTAAATATTATTTTGGTTTAGATGTTGTTCTGATAATTGTATTATTTAATAATTTTATAAGTCTTTATTGCATTAAATATAAGTCTTAGATTTGCGTAGTGTTTTGTTTTATTTCTGCAGAAGTCTGTGGAGTAATAATATATTTAAAACGGCCCTGGTTGTTTTAAAACAATGTTAAATGTACAGTACATGTATTAAGCCAGTAGCGTAAGCAGGGGGGGGGGTCAGAACCCATTGAATAAAAAGATAAAGGAAGGAGCGTTATAGCGATACTAAGGCGTCCAGGTTAGCCTCTCAATATGGCGG
The DNA here is from genome assembly GCA_947652605.1 of Elmis aenea. Taxonomy (NCBI): domain Eukaryota; kingdom Metazoa; phylum Arthropoda; class Insecta; order Coleoptera; family Elmidae; genus Elmis; species Elmis aenea. The sequence continues at coordinate 60,007,129 of OX393578.1, read as the reverse complement.
ATGTATGTTTCCGCTTCTCAGTGGCGTATCTAACATTTTTAAATATGTATTGATTATTGTAAATATTTGCTTTGTTTTGAATTGAGCCTGTTATTTACTTATTTATTTCTTGTTTCGTGGTTGAGGGAATTAAGAAAACGACAGCATATTTCAATATTTGGATTGTTTATTATGAGAGTTAAAAAATATGCTGTACACAAATGCACGCCACTGATATGACATACCATTTTGACATACCACATCAAATTTTCAATACATGATTACACTACAAAATATTAATGTCTACTTACCTATGAAACGTAATCTTTTAATCTTCAACATTTTTTGACCTAGTAAGACTACAAGATCTGCAGCTAACCATTGTAGCACACAAAACACTAAATTCTTGACCATTTGACTTGTCAAAACCGGCCGCCATCAGAGGCCATATATGTCGTCATTTCCGTCGCCGCTCAAACGCTGCAGTATAGTATTAAAGCTCCTTCCTTTATCTTTTTATTCAATGGTCAGAACCCTTCCCATAGGTTTGCAATAAGTCGTTATAGAACTGCTAAATTTTGTGCTAAAAAAAAGGTCTTCAGCTCTTTTTTCGTTTATTAATCCCCCCTATGATAAAACCATATCAAACATACTGCTGCTGAAAAACTTAAAAAGAGTGATGACTAGGGTTGCCAGAAGTTGAAAGTGTAAAAACTTAACTTAAATTTTAGGCAAGTTACAGATTAACTTGATACAATATACTTTATGAATTCATATTAGACACATAAAGACTGTATCATTTAATTGTTATTGGAGTTTTACTGATATATGTGTTTCGACAGCTCTGATTCAAAACAAATTTTTTAATAACTTAATCGTTACTAGATATATTTTAATTTTTATTTCCTTTTTCGATTGAGTTAGTGCAGTATACTTTATAAATTCATATTTGAGATATAAATATTGCATTGTTTAATTTTTATTGGATTTCTATTAATAAATTGTGTTTTGACAGTTCTAGTCTAAAACAACCTTTTTAATAATCTAATCGTAACCAGATATGGTTTGATTTTTTTTTCTTTTTTCGATTGAGTCAGCGCAATATAATGTATAAATTCATATTTTAGACATAAATATTGCATTGTTTAATTTTTATTGGATTTTTACTAATAAATGTGTTTTGACAGTTCCGGTCCAAAACCAAATCTTTAATAACTTTAACTTAACCCAATTTATTTTAATTTTTATTGAAGTTTACGGTTACCTGGGTACTGTATACTGCAGAAATTAATTTTGTTCGTCATTAGAACAATATTGTTTAGCTTTTATTGTAATTCATAATTACAGAACGCAACCCACTTAACACGTTGCGCCTACATAGGTATGCAGTGTGCCGAACAAAACGCCTACTTTTGTCATTTTTAGACAGCCTGTGTAACTGTTATGTCAAATAAGTTGCATGTCTATGTAGGCGTTTTGTGTCGTGGTTGCCTATCAATAGGCGCAACGTTTAGTGGGTTGCATACTGTACATTACGCCTACATGGATATGCAATTAATTTAACGTTGTGTCAACGCAGGTTGCCTAAAAATGCCGAAAGTAGGCGCGTTGTTAAGCACATTGCATACCTATTTAGGCGCAAGTGGGTTAAGTGGGTTGCGTTTTGTATTTAAGTAGGCGCCTGTTATCAATAAATGTAGTAAGTATGTTTGGGCTTTTTCAAGCGGATTCCACACAAATAATTTACTTTTGCTACATAGTAAATAATACAATTTGTATAAAAATAAAGTTTTCGTGTAAACATATTTTACTTTATCTAACAAAGCAGAACATTTATAAGTAAAAAATATATTAAATAGCATATCCCTGGAATAATTGTTTATTCTGAAAGAAATAATTTATTATTCATGGGTCAACTGACAACAATATAAAATCATTTTCATTTGGTTTCTTGGAAGAGTTATGAGTACCTACTTTCTTTTTTGTATTTAATTAACAATACTCATTGAAATAATTAAGCAGCTGTAGTTAAATCTGCATGATCTACATTTCGTTTCGGATTTTTGCGCCTTGCTGATCACATATTTATTTTTAATCTCGTTGATTTTGATATATCAAACAACGAATTATTTAACTACATTTATTCGTTTACACAATATAATACAGTAGCAACAACTATATTGTACAGTTCACCTATCTACTTTTAAATACATGTACTCACAAACTACGATGACAACTATCTGATATGTATTATATGAATAAAAATATACAATCATATAACATTAACTTAACAACAAAACAAATTATCGTACTCACTAAATAACTAATAACAATCAATTATTTTTCAGTTACATGTATCTAATTATCAAAACCTTATTTCAAGTTTGTTTCCTGTTTATTAAACACAAAAAAGGTGTTTGATTTAAGTGTTACAAAAAAAATAATCATACACCTTTAACAGAAAGTTTAAAATACTTTTTTAATTTAAATAACTTGTAATTCACTCCAGAATATAATATCAGCAATAATATACTCATTGTAAAGTACTTGCTTACTACTTATTTGTTGAATGGGACGATGAACGTTTTAATAAAGGATAGGCCAAAGAAATGGACAATTTTAAGTCTTAAATAATTATTACTTGGATATTTCTGAGAGAAAGTTCTTTACAGGAAATATGAAAGATTTGATTTGTACTAACATTTTTCTCAAGGATGAACACTACCTTCCACTAAAGCTACTTCCATTTCGCTATACATATTTTTTATTTCCTTGTCGTAGCTCGATCATAACACACAGCAACACGTCCAAGGATAGTTGAAAGACTTTGTGGTAATTTCTTCGTTTGGGTCATTCGATTATTGTTTTATTTTTTTGCAATGGAAATTCCAAATCGCATCATCTCCCGGTGTGGGGATATTCCATGGTCTGAGAGATCTCCAGATTTCTTATGATGATAGTTAGGAGGCAAAGTCTTTGGGGACGCTCCTCACGAGACAACGAGGGACTCAAAATACGCCACTAATCGCCTCAAATTATCTTGCAATATTGAATCGCACGATGGGCGATCTATGACCAAGATAAAAAGAACGTGTATAGCATAATGGAGGTCACCTTAGGAATGAAGTGTTTAAAACCTGAGAACTTTTTAAAAATTAAATCAACTTTATATTTCCTAAAGAACATCCACTCAGACTTATACAAGCAATAAATATTTAGGATATAAAATCGACCATTTCTTTCCATCCTTTATAAGCATTGATATTTAGTACAGTGAGCAAATTTTGGTGCTCACTTTAAAACAGAATTTTGTGCTTTCAAAATTTTGAACACACAAGTATTAAGGTTTAATGAAATTGACATTGGTTTTAAAATTATTTAAGCATTTTAAATATCGTATATTAAGTTTTACTGGCTTGGAGATAATACATTATGTTCACTGTTCATACAATATGTTTTTGATATTGTCATTTAGTATTTGTCTACAATGTTTTAAACCTCCTGTGAAAGGTTTGTTATAGTTTAACAAACCATGTAAAACACGAAATATTCTTCAATAACAACTTCTCATAACAATGAACTAACATTATTAGAGAAATTTACATTAAGAATTATAATATATTTATCAGTGCAACAAAGTATGTTGTTATAGGATATGTTTCATATACCGTGTTGCTCTGAACTTTAAACCTTTATGAATTTATTTTTACTTAGGTAACACGAACAGTTATAACATTATTGTTTTGGAAGACATATATAGCTTTATTTTTAACGCAGTCTAAATGGAAGACATTAGTTCATTAATAAATTGCCCCTATAAATTTTTCGATAAATCTTAGTATAAAAATTTCAATTATTGGAACTTCTACTCGCTATAAAATATTCTACGAACTGTAATATATTATTATCAATAATCAAAACAATAAATATACCATGAAACAATGAATTTAAACGAAACGTTTTGTAACGTAAGTTTTATGAATTTTAAATATGCACAATTTGAACCATTTCAAAGGCATTTATTTAATTGGAAGACTTCGTTGACAATTTAATTGCGGTTTAATAGTTTTTCCCTACATACTAACAATTATTTTATTACGTGCGAGAACGAGTGACAATTGCCTTTTTATTTAATTCTTATGAACGTATTTAAAATGGCAAACCGATTTCAAACGCCTTTATCAGCGCGCTGCCCGAATCGTACATTCCAATCACGCCGAAAAGAACACCTAAAAAAATTATAAAGTAATTGAAAAACATTGTTTGCTGGTCCATCCCGTCTCTTTTCAATTTTAAATGGAAATAACACGGCCATATGAAACTTAACATAGTTCCGGTGAAACTGCCTATGAAACCCATCAAAATTGAGAAGTGGGGGATGAAACACGCCATCAAAATGGTGAAGACAATCACACCTATACGCCAGGCTAGACCCCAAACTTTTAGCTCACCATCAAGCGCCCATATGCTAGGAAAAGGTGTCTTAGGGCGTGCTTTGAAGAGTACCCTTTCCATCAGCTCACACGCCGCGTAGTATGGTAAAGGATAACTCAACAAAGCTTTCACGACCAAGCAAATGTTAACCAAACCTTTAAACCCGGCGGAGTGCAGATTATTTGTAATAACCTGCTGGGTATCGTTTTGAAAAGTTAGGAAACATAAATAACCGAAGAGCGTTTTGAAAATAGCTGCCCAAATATGGGACCAGTCAAGCATCCATTGGAACTTCGAGGGGTCCTCCATGTTTCCTTCCAAAGTGGGGAGAAAAATTTGGGATGTATATGAAAAGACGATCACTCCAAGGCAAATGGGGAAGTTTTCTATGTCTACCGTCCATTTGACCTTACTCCATCCCCAGTCTCCAATTTGTAGGATACAGTAGCCTAAAATTATTGCGTTGATGAAGATGTGCGAAATTGTGCACCAGAATGATAGTAAACTGACGTGCGTTAAAGATTTCAGAAATCCTGCAACAATAAACATGTTAAAACATATAAAATCTTTTTGGAAAAAAATCATTATGTAAGACTGATTTTTACTTTCGCCATGTGAAGAAGTATTGTGATCGCAAAAGTATTTAATAAACTTTGATAAAGTAAACGCAATAAGAAAAATAACGCTCTGATTTCATCAATGAGCTTGCTATTTGGGTAGTTATTTATCTTACCTAATGGTATAAGTATAATTCCAATCAGCATCATCCAAGATCTCGTATCTATAGCGCCATCGGGGAATGTTCCAATCATAAGGTCCCCACAAACGACAACGTACAGAATACAAGTCATCAGCAGTTCAATGATTTGTGCTGTATTAACTACCTTAGCACCATACTTTTTCCCAAAACATTCTCTAGCTATCCCTACGTAGGAATCCCTTACTCTCACGTTTTGCCCAGTTTGGACGTCGAATTCATACAAGCATTCGACCAGTATTTTACCAGTGTAGCAGCAAATGTAAGCCACTCCAATCATGGCAGCTATGGCCCAGTAGCCTCCCCGAAGAACAGCAAATGGTAACGATACGATGAACATACCCTGAAAGATGTTATGATAATCAAGCTAAGTTGTTGAGAAATTGCAGATATTCTTACCTGGATGGCGTTCGTAACGTTCCAAGCGGCTTGGTATTCATTAATTTTTGTCATAGATTTTCCTTCCGCAAAGTCATCTTCAGACATGTCCATGGAAGAGAATGTAGACTGTCCTCTTGGGACCTTACCACCGGTCGACTGATATCCTTGGTTGAAAGAGTCTTCTGCTTGCGTTTTTTCGCTTGGTGACCATTGGTCTTGTGTCATGTTACTAAGCTCGTGGTGTTCTGGGCCTGCATGATTTTGAGCAAACCGGACGTGCTCACTTGGTTGGGTACGATTAGCGCCCTTATCGGGTAGCTGTTGCCTTATGGTTTGCCATGCCACGTTCATGACTGAACCTACTTGGGGCAACCGCAAATTTGCAAAGCGCGACATGTTAAAAGTTTTCCTTGATGTCGATATGATTCGTTCTTGTATTGGTTATTGATTTTTATTCAGCATAATTTTGTGCTTTTCTCGCAGATTATTGTACTGTGTCAAAACAGTTTGGAAGACAGTAGATTATACAAAACTACAATACGATAATATACTTCAAGCAATACCTTGAATTTTTGGAAGACATTTTTATTACACTTAATTAATTATTGTCATTTATTTTATGTACAAATATTACATACCGCCGAGATGGATCGTTTGATGCTTCTTTTTAATTTTGCAATAGCCGTAACACTTTAAAAAAATACTCAACTAAAATCGATATGAGGCACCAAGGTTTTTCCTAAATTTTAACACCTTTTGCTGTATCCCCGATTTTAATTAACGGTTGCACAACCCCGCGACGTTTTTTAAATGACGCTGGTAAATAATTTTCACTATCACATTATTTAATGTTTGAGTGAAAACGAAATTTTTGTGAATTCCATCTCGGCGGCTGAAGACCTTGCAAAATGGTACATTGCAGCATCTATGTAGTACACTCTGGATCGATACAGGGACGTATTGGGGTGGTAGAGGAAGCGTAAAGCATCCCTTTTTCGATTAGAGTTGAAAATGTGAGTCGGTGAAATTCGCAGTTTTAATAAAAGTTGTAATACGCGCACCGGCAGTAACGGCTTAAAGTTGTCGAAAACTCATTTATTACAAGACAAAATCTCGTGAAATTTCATATTACTTGTCTTGAGGATGTGCACGTATTTTGATAATTTTCTTCTCTTTAATTATTTCCTAGTTCCTAATTATATTTCCACATCTTTTTCTATCGTTGACTAACTGCTGAATACTCTTTCATCTAGTCTTTTCCTTACTTCTTTTTTCCATTTTCTTCTTGATCTTCCTCTATTTCTTTTACTCTCGATCTTCATTTACCATCTTAATTTGCGTACGATCATTCTGGCAATAGATGTACTAGCCATCTTATTGGTTTGTCTTCATGTTTTTCTTTATATCTTTCTCTCACAGTATCTTCATAATTTTATTATTGTTGAACTTATTAATTAGTGTCCATAACTCTGTTGTTCTGCAAAAGCCAATACTTTTACAATGGTTACATTCTGTTTCATTGCCAGTTTCCTCAATTATTTCATCCATTGGGATTATAAAAAACATCAAACTTTTTGCATCAAATTGGTCAACAATATTCTAACACACATTATTGTACTTTAAGAAAATATTTGTAGAAAAATAATAGTAGATAGGATGTAGGTTTTTAGTAATGGGGTCTTCCTGTATGTAAAAAATATTTATCTTGGGCTTTATCTTTTATTATGGGGCAGTTTTGTCCTAACTTTTATAAAGCATCTGGTGAAGTGCTTATATATTTTATAACTTCGAGCACAATTAAAAAAAGGCCTATGTATCTTAAAATATTTGTTATTATATTAATGAATCTCGAAAATATTATATAATATTAGATAATACTTTTAATCCTACCCTGGTGTCAATAACACCTTTTTCAAGCATCTCCATCAGAGAGTGTACGTATGTATCAGATCAATATGTTAGTTACCAGACGAAGCGCTGGGGCATTCTTTTGCACTATTTTTAATTTAAAAATGCTGGAATTTGCATTCTTTAAATCATTGTAATAGATTATGCAATTCATAGTTTTTGAGATTACCGTTTTTTTAAAGAAGTTAGATTTCTTTTGCAGCTGTGCGAAGAGTGTACTTAAAAATGGCGTATTTAAGTATATTTTACTTGTTTTTTTCTTGTATTTTCATGGGTATAGCAATTTCTTCCTTATTATCAAAAACTTTGCTTATGGGATTTATTAGAAATGTCTTTTTTTAGCCTGAAAACTATTGCTATTTTCTTGTGGGGGTTGTTTACCCTCTTGTAACAAATAAAAACTGGTCCAATGAGAATTATGGCCAGTGTGCTCAATACTTTAGTCCTCTAGCTGTCAGGCACATCTGCAGAACAGTTTTCAACGATAATTAATCAGTTTTTAATAAGTTTGCATTGCAATAGTTATTTTGTTACGTTAAACCATGAGTTCAGGGTTTATTACAGAAGCTGAAGCAGCAGAAGCAAGAAAAAAACGTCAAGAAGAGTGGGACAAGGTGCGAAGTGCTGATGACCCATTAGGTTAGTTTTGTAATTTTTGTTGAAATTGTAAATTTATTAGTGTTCTAAGTAAAATTTGTGTAGGCATAGTGTTTATTACTTAAACTGCTAGGTTTGTGGGATATTTTTGATTAGTTTTGTCACGGATTATTAATCAAAGTAGTTGTATTTCACTTTTGTATCATTTTATGTTAATAAATTATTGTCAGTTGTAAAATTTTTGATGTTGGAGTTTAATAGTTAAAATTTTGGTGATTAGTTGGTTTTTAATTTCTTGCAGAGGCACCAGAGCAACTTTTCGACCATCGCAGTTTATTTGAACGACTACAGGAGCAGAAACAGAAACGCGACCTGGAATACGAAGAAGCCCATAAATTAAGTAAGTCAGTTTGATTCAGACCCTGATCTCTTTAATTTATGCTTTTTGATCACAGAGAATATGATCAAAGGCCTTGACGATGATGAAATACAATTCCTTGATCTAGTCGATCGTACTAAATTAGCAGCAGACCGTAAAAAGTACCTGGAAGACGAGAGAGAACTCCTCGATTATCGTACTCAAGTAGCCTATTTGCAAGAAAAAACACTAGATAAAAAACTGCAAGCCGAAGTTTGCGTAGCCAAGCCGAAACCCGTTTCCAGCAACAGATCTTCGCAAATGAAGCTGCTGAAGGGTGCCGTGGTCGTTAAAAACGAGCCGAAAAAAAGGAAAATGAGCGGAAAGGAAGACAATGAAGACGCAGACCGAGAGTGTAACAAAAAACTCAAATCGGGTGCCAACGGACACCTTAAAGCTGATAAAAACGACGTTGAACTAAACAATAGTGGCCTTAGTTGCACAGGAGATCCAGTAACACAAAAAACCGATGCGCAGAAGCGAATCCACGACGACCACGACATTGGCAACAAAAAAATTGCGTCAGGATTGGGGATGACTTGCATCGGCATTTTACCGGGCGTCGGTTGTTATAATAATTCCAGTTCGGACTCTGATACGAGTTCGGATACGGATCAGACCGAAAGCCAGTGTTCAATTCAAATCGATTTATTAGGGAGGAAGGTTTTGCATAAGGACAAAGAAAAAGATAAGTAACATAACCTTAAATAATTTAGTTACTGACTTTTAGTTGCACATCACACAAGTTCAAACAATTATTGAAGGATTTTTGTATGTTTGTGTGTGTTAATTTTTATGTTGTATAATTTTGAGTATATTTAAATTTTTTTGGTCACTTAGGATGTAATTGGTAAAATTTAGGTTATTTAAATGTTATTTGCAATACTAATTGAATACCTATTTGTTGTTTTTTGATTTATTTCAGTTCCTGCAGTTTCATGGCCTTACACTGCTTTATCAGTAGTTAAATAGAATCAAAAATGATTTAGCTTAAGCAAAGATACACTGTGAAACTGTTAGGGACTTGAAGTTTATGGAATACACAGTAAATTAATAATTTTAATTGCAAAAAACTTTATGAACATTAAATAGATTCATTGTAGCAAAATTGTTGATTGCTTGTACTTGCCGGAAAGAAACAAATATGTTAATTAAATTTCTTTCCAGTTATCAATTGTTTTTTTTTTGTGTGATTGATAAATACAACCAGGGTATTTAGTCATTTTAAAATGGGCACAACATTGATTAAATCTATTACAATTTACATCAATTTGAAGGATGTACTTTTGTTTAATTAAAATATTTTAATAAATTTGAGAATCTTCAGTTTTGTAGTTTTTCAAGTTCATTTTGTTTTATCATGTAAAACAAACACTTTGTTATAATTATGTAAAGTCTAGTTAGCGTTTTTGTACCAGGGAAAATATGGTATCCATGTTAAAAATCTTATATTTTGTAACCTGGTACATCACAAGTTGTAATTTAGTAATTTTTAAAGGTCTTAAAAGCTTTTAGATGGATCTACATTGTACTATTAAATATGAAATAAATAAAATAAAACATAAAATTTGCTCTGCTTTCTGTTTTTATTTTAATTTTATTTTTTTTTAATTTACCAAGTTCATTTTTCATCTCGTCCCTTCCTAGACGAATTATTCCAATACTTTATTAGTCATCTAGAACCTAATGTGACAGGTTATTCTTGATAAACAAAATTTTTATTAAAATTTTGAGCTAGTTTCCAACAAAATTGGGAATACGGCGCCGCCTCTATCTTTACGTGTGACGTACTAAAAGGCTGTTGTACGTTTACCACAATGCATAAAATGTGTTGAAGGTACATCTTTGTGGTAAATAAAATTTAAGTTTTGCTTCTGGCTCCTTGTCAAATTGACAAAGCAAGCCGCCTCTTTTTTTTACGTTTGGCGTTCTAAAAAGCTATTGTTTATTGCAAGAAATATGTTGAAGGGGCACGAGCTACATGAAAATTTAACGAAACTAACGTTTTAAAGTACGCAATTGTGTTGAATTACTACAAAATTGTCTTGCAATGATAAAAAGTTGTTTAACACTGAACAATTATTAAGATTTCAGATCTTTAAATAAAGTGTCTCTTTTGTTAGTTAAGTGTAGTTCTGGGCAGGAAGGGGTTTTAGAGCAGTGTTTCTTAACTATGGATCGCGAAACGAAACTGTTTTGATAAAAATACAAAGAAAAATAAAAACAAAAAATAAAAATAAAAATTTCTGTTTTAAAATGATATTTCTAAAGGTATTTTTTCAAAAATTTTCTTGCGGGGATGAAGACCCCTTCCCCTTTGGGTAGTACCCTCAATTCTAAAAAGGTTTAAAGGTTTGAGAAACGCTGCTTTAGAGTACATGCAGTGTATGTAAAATCAAAAACCATGTGCAGCGCTCAACGCTTGTAAAATTATTTAACTCAAATCAATGTTCCCCTTAATGGCCCTGATAATCTCGAGCAGATGAACATAAAAACTTATCTTGAACTGTTCGCGATGCTGTAGTTTTTTGCTAGGAATACCTCGACTCACTTTTTGTTGATATCCCCTTCAAGTTTTGCGTTTCAAATAATACTTTTGGGTGTACTTTGCGGCCATATTTCAACGTGTTGTGGACATTAAAACATTATAGGTAATAATAGAAGTAAGTGCTTAAATAAAGTGTAAAGTGTACCGAGGCAGTTCCTATAAGCTCGTTGGTCGATCAGGAAGCATATTTTTCACAAGTTTCTATGCCGGCAAGGTCAGTTATTTCTTCCTGTACCAAATATCACCGAACTAGCTTAAGATGTCGGGTGTTATATTGACAACGTCACAAAAATAAAGCTCCTAAATCCTTGGAGCTGTATTATGGACACAACGTGAGAAAAAAGTTGTTTTAACCCAATAAAGACCAACCATATAAATAACAAGCTTTTTAATATGATTACCATTTATTTGTTGTAGAAAAAGGTTCATAAAAGTTATTAAAAAAATAATTGTTGCTTCACTCAAACAAAATGTCGCGTTTGCTCAATTTTAGGACCTTAAACTTTGCAAAATTAATTTTAAGATTATAGTTTTTGTACAAAATGTTTTACCAACTTTTTTATTGGTACCTTTTACTTTAAAAAAGTTGGGAAAAGGTAAAATAAATTTAAAAAAAGGCGTTTCTATTACACTATCCAGACAGTATTAGGTAATAACGTGCCAACTTGATTTATTTTGTTTGTTTTCGAGTCTGAAATTTCTTAAAGCTGTTGTGCACTTGGACATACATTAAGTTTCTTCTGGGATTTTTATTCCAGTCATTCGCGGACACTGAATCTATAAAATATTGCGTTTATGCAACAACCATGGTGCGGAATAATAAACAGAACTGTGGTTTAGTTACCAAAGTCATCCACTAGAGGAACTATATAGTTTACTTTTTCTGGTTTTTTACGTCATCTTTGTTGTACAGTTCATATATGTATTTGGTATCAGTATAGACAGTTTTAAACATTTGTTCAATGTATTTTCATTTAAAGTTGATTTTATTGTTCTTCAATTGATTTAACATGATTAGCAAAGATTTTTAGTGCAATACTTGTAAAAATTAGACGACATGTTCAGTTTGGTGATTGCACAAATGAGCCGTTTATTTTGGCATGAGCCACTTTTTGCGAAAAACGAGTTGAAGCTGTTTATCATTACAAAAATGTATGGTATTTTTATCTTTTAACGTTTTACTTCAAATTTTTTTAAAATCATTACTTTTTTAGTCAATAGAAACTTTATAGTAAAATAGGAGTACCTACAAAGAATTCATTATTTTGTAGCTAAACCAGAAGCCTTCATCTTTTGCACAATATTTTATACACAAAACAATTTTCTCCCCATAATTTACAGGTGAAAAATTACCAGACATTTAGTTTTCATGAATAATAATGAATTAATTCTGCTTGGCGTTTTATACTTTTCTTAAATATATGAAGTTTAAAGTATGGCTGTCTTATACGTTATTCAAGTACCCATATCGTTATTTTAGATTACAAAGGAGTAGAGCAAGATCTTCAATTATATTAACTTAAATTAAACTGGACTATTTCATTTCAAAGTACAAAGAACATTAATACTATTTCAGGTTATATTTTATCAAAAAACAAAATTATCTACTTGCCTGCCCAGAGCTCAAAAGAGGCTGTTTTTAAATATACCAAAGTTATCCAGATTTCCAAAATTAAAAACTAAGTGCTGTAATGTTCTTTTTGTACTATTAAATATAATTAACTTAAAGTTTTTTTACTACTTTGGTTCATATAACGATAAACGAAGCTAAGAACGGCCTTATTTCTTTTATTGCAACGCAACAAAAACTTTTTAAATGTAAGAATCGACAAAAATAAAACAATGGCCAACAGATCTTGAGCTTTAATCGATACTATCCAGTTCCTCCAAGCTTCTTTTATTTGTTTTGATCCCTTCTTACTTCCGGTTTTGATACTACTTAAACTTTTTATGTGCTGCAATATTTTTTGTTGATGTTAGAACGGACAAACTCAAACAAACTGCAATATTTGTCCCAGAAAATTCATTAAACTTTTACATTATGAGTAGAGATTGCAATTTTAGGAACAATGCTAAATCTGTACAGTCATTTGCAAAAGAATACCACTCGTTTATGAAACAGTTACATTGTGAAAATACTGCAAATCTTAAACTTTTCCATTATCAACATTTTATTGTCCACCGTAATCACCTGACTTGGCTATATGCGACTTTTGGTTATTTTTTAAGCTTTGTAGAAATTTTGAAAGTAGAAAATTCTTTTCACATGATCATTTTGCAAGTATTGCCGAAACCAAATGAAAAGTAAGAATGCTAAAGTGTATTATTGCTAAAGCAACTTCTTTAATTATAATAATAATAATAATAATAATAATAATAATAAGAAATCTTTATTTAGCTTTTAGCTAATTTTACATTATCTTAATGCTGCTTATATTTATTTGTACATATTTTCTTAACTATTAAATCTTAACATTATTTTTCACATATTCGAAACATAGTTTTTTAAAATTTGATATGGAAGTTGTTTGTTTAATTTCCACAGGTAATTCATTAAAAATCTTGAGCCCTTTGTAGTACAAGGCGTTCTGTGTATTTGTCTTCGTTAGACGATACTGTAGCATAAGTATAATTAAAAATGTTTAAAGCAGGTTGCTAAATTGGTTGTAAATAGACAAAAAATCAAGATGAATAATTCAGGAAAATTAATGTGAATACTAAGTTTTGGCTACAGAAAATAAATCGTCATTCTAAAATAAGTCGCGAGTTTTCATATCACGTAGATTTTCCTCACAGGATAGCTGACGGTGATTACGACAAAGTTTCAAATTGCAAAAAGAACGGATGAACACCTCACGTAAAACATAATTTCCAAGAAAATTTAAATAGGTACCTAAAGCATATTTCGATATGTAATGCACGCGCGTTGCAATTGCATAAAGAAATTGACCTATTTGCAATTCAGTCCATATCATAAATTCTAGGAAATGCTAAAAAGTATTTTTTTTTTTAAATATTGTACGCGTTTTTTTGGAAAGATCAAAACTTTATTGACAGAACAACTTAGTTTATAAATTTTTTTTGTCGGATGTGTTTTTCTGAAGTGACATTTGATAAGAAAGTAATTTAAGAAATTATTGAGTGCATTATATAATATAAGTAATTAATATAATATAAGTAATTAATACAATATAAGTAATTAATGTACCTAATATAAGTTATTAATATAATGTAATTAATTAATGTAATATAAGTAATTAATATAATGTAATTAATTATTATAATGGATTTGAGTGCATTGAAAGCAGTGGACATTGGACTAACAATACCTAAACTTTTCTTTGAACGAGTGATTTAGGTTATTTTGCTATTTTTGCAATAAATAAGACAGTGCATAATATTTTTATCTTAAATATGATAAATACTCGTAATAGTGATTTGCTGTAATTTTTATAAATTGAGTTTTTGTTCATACGGTGGCTTTAAAAATTTAATGAATGTTTAAATATCATACGAAAGTAATCTAAACTAATGAAGATAACATTATTAATTAACAATGCAGCACTCCGAAAATTGTATTTGGACTATCTTTAAGGAATTTTAAAAGAAATGGCGCGCAAAATTGACAACTAATTGAGATTTTTAAATGAATGCTTTGTATACTCCTATTATTTAATTTTTAAAACCTACAAATCTTAAGCTGTCTATGCACCAGGTATGTACATATTATTTTTTTGCACTTACTCTAATAACGACGCTATTAAATAAATTGTGTCAGATACAACTTTTTCGAAAAAACAAATAGGTTGCAATAACTAGAAAAATATCGATTTTAGGAATAGAACACGCTTAATGTTTTTTTGAGGTAGTTAAATTATTTACAACAACACGTGAGGGGATAAACAGGTTGTGTTTAAAATAACAAAGTTGCAAGTCTATTCGCGAAAATTGAACACTTAGTTCTTTTAAAAATAATGCAAGACTATGCAGCTTACGATGCCAAACAACATTTATGTGTAAAACTGTTTTGTTACTACTTTAATGACAGATATATTAATTAATTTGTATTACTTTGGTAATCACCCAGCACCTCCACCATTTATTTAATAATTTAAATAAATTGTAATAACTCGTGATATAATGATTATAAGTGTAGGACATGCGCAACGTTTTTTAAAGGCAGTTCAATTATCTACAAAAAAAAAAAAAATATATAGGGCGTTTTGTTTAAAATAGCAAACTTGCATATGTCGGTTCTCGTAAACTAAACACTCTGTATATTTAATAATAATGCAGAATCATACAGCTTGTGATGCCAAACAAGTTTTGTATTTAAAACTTTTTTGTAACTACTCTAATAACAAATATATTAATTAATTTGTGTTTCTTTAGTTATATTACCCGATAACTCCACAATTTTTTTAAATTAATTAATAAAATTGTATGGAATTATAGAACATGCTTAATGCTTTTTAACAATCAATTACAACGGTTTTAAAACAGGTAAAATTACAAACAAAACAGCTTTTATAAGGGCAATAATAAAACTACATACAAAGCGTTTTAAAAAATGTTTGCCTTCAAATTTTGGTTCGAAAATGACAACTTAGAATTTTCAAAAACAACCTGTGTATGTTTTTACATTTTTAAAACTTTCAATTCATTTAAGGTCGTTTAAGTACGTAGTATGTAATAGCTAAAATATAGTTTTACAGTTATTTACATTTAATCGCAACGCGTTATTTTTTTACCGTGTTGTTCAACAGATTCTATTTTTAATGACCCATCTCGTTAAAAAACAATAAATGGAAACGGTTTACTCTTTTTTTTTTGTAATTATGTGGCACGTGTTTAAAATATTGTGCAAAAGATGAAAGCTTTTTTATGTGTCTCCAAATATTGAAATAATGTAACCGTTACGGATTGATACACCAGTAATATGCAGGTATCAACAAACAAATCCTGAACTAAAAAAAAGTAATTTTTATTTGAACTTTTGATGCAGGTTATCGTTTTGTTTTCGCGATTAAATGTGAAGGTATACAGGTATAAATAATAAATAAAAGTTGTGATTTGCTGCTAAGGTAATACATTTTTTGAACTCAGAATAGCTGAAAGATCTTAATCAGGGCAAAATATCTTAAGAAGGAATCAAAATATTCAAGCTTAATTTTGAAACTGCTGCAAAGTTTTTTTTTTTTTATGCAATAGCTATGAAAGGATCTTCTTGTATTCAAAGAAAATTTGTAGGGATTTCAGTCTACCAGTCAATAGAAAGTTATTCAGATAAGATTTGTCGTGCGTAGCTCATTATAGAGGCTGATATGGTACCTTTTTCTTTAAATATAATTTTAATTGGACTGAATTGTAATTTTTTAAAGCTTCTTAGTACTTTAAATACCTTTTCAAGGCGTTTAAAAATTAATTTACTTAAACAATTTGCATAATATTAATCGCAATTTTGTCTTCTTAGTTTAGGGTTGATTAAATTTTCTGTTCCTCCGGAGGTATTTCACTTTTTTTTGCTATTGTATCTTTTAAAGATTTAATCGTTGTCTACTTAATTAACATAAAATGTCCTTATATTTATTTTGAAATTTAAAGCGCACCCACTTCGAAATTCGAGATTAAATCACCCTGTGTAAATGCAGAAGAGCAGGAAATCTTATTAGTAACTTACAAATTAAATGTTTGTGCCGTTGCCAGTTTAAATATACTTATTGGCTTTGGTAATTGTATTTCCCTTTTAAAAGCGTTATTTTGTAATCGAATAAGAGTGAAATGGAGACTTCTAATTCCATTTATTAAGGGTCGACATCGCAGAACCTGATTAGGACCTTCCCTCGTATAAATCTAGCAAAATTGTTCTGGAGCAAATTTTGGAAAGATTTCGGTCAAAAACTTTGGTTATTAAAGAAAATTACAGCCCAATTTATTGTCTTGTTAGTGTGTTAAAATCATTTTGTATGAAGTTTTAATGTAAACCAATGAATTTTCTCCAGAACTAAGTGCAGTTTTGTTCAGTAGTTGCTTTGTTTATACTGAAAATGATAATTGTATTGTAAATAATTAAGTTAATTATGCGAGAAGTAAGGGTTTGGTGGTTTTCTCGTATTTCATGTTGCTCTCTTTAACTTTTAATGAGAATAGAATTATTTCCCCTGCTAAAAAAACAAATCAAGTTATTTATTAAGTTCTTTAACGAAGTATTCTGTCTTGTTTAATAATTGGAACCTTGGCGAGTTGGAACACCGGAACAAAAAAGGCTTAAGATTTGTAATTTTGCTTGGAGAAAAACTTGTTTTTCTTTGACTTGGGGCGACTTTTTTTTACTAATTAACTCTCCTTTGGCTGATGTTGCTAAGATTATCCTTGATTAGAAGTTTAAAATTGCAAGGCAGAATAATTTATCTCCTATATTTAATCTAGTTTTTATCAGGGCTTTAAATTGAAATACATAATGTAAAAACAAAAAAGATTTTGATATTCTCGGAGGCAGGATTAATTCTCCAAATTTAAGCGGAAAAAAAAGTACTCACCTGACTTGGCAATGTAGGAGTTTTGGTTATTCACCCTTGGAAAATAGAAATTTTTTAAAAACCTTAATCAGCTATAAAAAATATTTTTAATCGTTTTCTAAAGAAAATATTTGACTCTTTTACATAAAATATCTGAAATTCCCTGGAGCATTTACCTTTTATTCGTACTTCCCCTCTAACTTTTCTGTAGATACTTTTTATTGCCTGGGTAAGTTTTTCTGTGACTTTCAGTTCATACAGGCAGTTCCACAATTTTTCTCTTGGTACTGTATCGATTACAGCTTTCAGATCTAACTATACTTATATGATAGGTACTTATTATGTAGGTTTTCCTTTCATGAAGGCTGCCTGTTCTGCTTTCATTTTCTTTCTCACCTAATTTCATAGTTTTCACTCTAAGATTTTTGTGTACATTTTATATAGGTACTGTTGATGTTAGACAAATAGCTATAAATGCGTAACATGATAAGCAAACATTCTTGACATGTATTAGCCCTGTCTCTTAAAGAAACGATTATAGCCTATAATTTTCTTGTTAGAAATTTTTCGCAAAAGGATGAAAACAAGCATAGGATTGTGTTTTTTCTTGGTTGAAAAAAAGGGGGACATTACGCGCTAGTACAATCAGAACTCTCAGTAGTTGAGTAAAATAACTTTTTTTTGTAGGCATGAATTTGAGCAAATTCGTGATTTATGTATATATTTTCTTTCAAAACATAATTGAACATGCACCACTGGATGCAAAGCGTCCCGGCGCCCCATGCGTACGTGTGTTGCGGTTTCGTGAATATGTATTTTGTTAGCAGCATGAAAGCGTAGCGCTCTGAATAGTTAGATAAATTGACCATTTTATTCAATGTGCAATAAATACATTCGCAACGATTCATCCAACATACAAAAGAAAGTTGTAGAACGTTTTATAAACATGATTTATGTCTTAAAAAGTCGCAACAAAATGGATTCTAACTATTTTATTCTTGATTCTAACTAATTACCAAAAGCTAAGGGATTTAACAACCGAAGCAGATATTAATTAACAAGAGTTGCAATTCAAATACATAATTTGAAATTCATATTTTACGCTTAAAATGATTTAGCGATTGTATAAAAAGATGAAGATTTGCGTTGTAAGATTTTGATATTTCTGCAATTTGTGAAGATGATAGCCTTAAGATGAAATAAAATTAAGGTTTTCGTTTTTTTTTTTTTGTTATTAAGCTTGCCAGTGGCGTAGTTAGGGTTTGTGCCGCCCCTCCCAATAAAGGTTGCCAACTCTTGATTTTTCCAAAAGCAAACAGAGATCAACACAAAAAAGTTGTAGGAAAAACAAAATACGCCGCAAACGATTTTGTTTGTTTGCAAAGTTAGATAATGCAGAGTACTTTACCATCATCCAAAATTGCAGTTTTATTGCAGAACATATTTGATTTTTATTTTTCAAAACAGATCGCCCCCATCGCTCATAATAAAAAATATCCAGGTGTACAAAATAATTAACAATTCCTCACTTTTCAATACACGCGTTCTCTTCGAGTAGGCCTGTGCAAATTTTTTGAGAACCGCCCGAAAAACTATAATCTTGGGTAATACAGAGGTAGCTCATAATAAAAATTATCCAGGTGTACAAAATAATTTAAAATTCGTCACTTTTCGATGTACGCGTTCTCTGTGAGTAGGCCTTTGCGAATTTTTTTGAAATCCACATGGACGGTTCCGGAGAACCCCCCGAAAAACTATGATCTTGGGAAATACAGAGGTCGCTCATAATAAAAATTATCCAGGTGTACAAAATAATTTAAAATTCGTCACTTTTCGATGTACGCGACGCGTTCTCTGTGAGTAGGCCTGTGCAAATTTTTTAAAATTTCCATTAACGGTTTCAGAGAACCGCCCGAAAAACTATAATCTTGGGAAATACAGAGGTCGCTTATAATAAAAATTATCCAGGTGTACAAAATAATTTAAAATTCGTCACTTTTCGATGTACGCGACGCGTTCTCTGTGAGTAGGCCTGTGCAAATTTTTTAAAATTTCCATTAACGGTTTCAGAGAACCGCCCGAAAAACTATAATCTTGGGAAATACAGAGGTCGCTTATAATAAAAATTATCCAGGTGTACAAAATAATTTAAAATTCGTCACTTTTCGATGTACGCGTTCCCTGTGAGTAGGCCTGTGCACATTTTTTGAAATCCATATTGACGGTTTCGGAGAACCGCCCGAAAAACTATAATCTTGGGAAATACAGAGGTCGCTCATGATAAAAAATATCCAGGTGTCATTACCCCGATATTTTAATTTTTACCCCAAATATTTCTGTAAGCATAAACTTTTTTATGCACATTTAAATGCAAAAAATTTATTATTTTAAAATAACATTAAAGTAACTTATGCCACCTTTAAAATAAACGGTTCATATTACGCAAATAAAATTGAGTAAATGCAAGAATTTCTTGTCAAATATATCTTCGAAATTAAACTTGAGGACGCCGTTGTGTTTCATGAAGTCTTAAGGTTTTAAAACACTTCTTGCGATTATGCTAGCTAAAAAATTGTGAAGAATAGATCATAGCCCACCTGCCAGACTTGGCTGCAGTCTGCTTAAATTATTGTTGAAACGCCGTCTGTCTGCGCAACATTTAATTCCGTCCAGACTAGTAAATTTGCATGCATATAAGATACCTTGTTCGGTAAAAGCATACCTTTGTAAATTTTTCCTGGCACTAGAATAGAATTTCTTGTATATTTTTGGGCGATACAAAAGAATAATCTACAACATAACGTGGGAAGCAAAGTGCAGGTTTATTTATTATTAAAAGCACCATTGTGGATATTCTTGAACTGAGAAAACAGAATAAGTTATGATACATGATTAATAGCACTTTAAAATTAAATGAAGACACATTTTTTAATAAAGAAAACGTTGTATACTCCTTGTAGCTATTGCTAATTTTGGAGGTATCCACCAGTGTTATGCATATTTGCTTATGGATCAACAAAAGGCTGCCCAAATTCAATTTGTTTAACATTAATACCACCAAAACCTGTTCAAGAACATCCAATTGTGTTTCTACTGTGCTGAAGCATAATTCTGGTAGGCCATTTGTTACGTACTGCTAATAAATTATGACGGGGGTTGGTATTAAAGTGAATTATTGTTTGTAGGAACATAGCTAGTCATAGAAATGTAAATCAGAGAGTTTGACGCAATGTTAAATAGATTTTTAGTTCTGCAGTTTGTTGTAACAGGAGAACAGTGGCTGCTAGCGGTTGGTTACTGACTATCATTTCAAAAAACTAGCAAAACGCACCACTGTTTTAGCGTAAACAATAAAGTAATTATTAAAGGAAAACACAATTTAAAAATTTGGTTTTCCAGTATTTTGCAAAAATTAAGGGAAATTTGGAAAACACCTCCATGCTTTGTTGTAGATTTCCATGAGCTGTGCAGTTTTTCTAATTTAACCATCCTCCTATCTCGTACCGTTAACTAGATCCTCATTCATCCTGGATCTGTAAACAATTACCTGAAACAGTTTTAGAATTTAAATTGTTCACCAGCTTTTAAAAGACGCTTCTAAAAACAGTTTGAAGCAATGTTTATTTACAGCTTCATCAACACACTCGTGCTGTAACTATTCTTTTAAATTAAGTTTGCTAAAGAAATACAACTCTACTTGAAAATTCTCCTACAATTAAAATCGTCTCAAGAAAACAAAGACAATATATATTAATGAACAAAGATTGTTTTAGCATAGGTTGCTGTTAAACAACAGGTTTAATAAAGTTTAATAGCTAGGTACTCCTGAATTTAAATCAAGTACTTAAAGTTTAGTCGATTTTACTCAAGTGCAATTGCAAATTGTTATAGATATGTGTCAGGACATTTATGTTGTTGATGGAGTTTCTTTTAAAAAAATTCAATATAATGTTATTTGAATGTTTCAGTACCTAAGGCGGATTAATGCCGATAAATATTAACCTTCTATGCCTAATAATGAATAATTCACAATTTCGCAGCCATCGTGTTTGAAATAACATTTAACTTATATAACGATGAGTAAGCTATAAATATTCTGAACACGAAAGTTCATATCTATGGTAAAAACGAATCTGGTTTCTTTTACTAAGTAATTTTAGCGTTGTATTTCATTTTGACATGCGGAAATTTAAAATCGCGAGCAGTTTCTAGCATAGCAAATGTTTAGGAGTAGCATTTTTACTCTGTCATTAGGAATAATTTACAGTTGCACCGGAAATATAGATTGCTACACAAATTGTACGGTTTAACATACATAATTTCATCAAAGCGGTTCCCAAAATGTTTCTCAGGGAGTCTGTAGCTATGCGGGGCGCAGTCGTGGTTCAAAAATTGCGAATTAACATACTTAAAAAACAATCCAATACGAGTTATTAAAACTAGTTTAACCAACGTAAAAGTAACATAACTAAACAAAATAAAGATACCATCAGCACAAAATTTTTGTTATTCGACGAGAAAGTTGGAAGGTATATATTTTGTATGGATTAAATTTAATAGGAAAACCCTGAGTTAGCCCCCTTCTTTTTTGTCTTTCAATAATAATCGTCATAACAAGGTTCACTAGTCAAGTCAGTCAGACCACGTAGGTCTCCTGACTTAACGCCCCTTGATTTTTTTATGAATATTTAAATAAATTAAATTGCTCACACATCTATGGATTCAGCGTTTTGGGTTACTCCGGGGCCATCGTTATATTAGCGGGCCAACTCTTTACAGCAAAATGCGAGAAAAGTGGTGGGGATAAAGGTCGACCATTCTATATATATATATATTCTATAGCCAGGCATATAGTATTACAGCGACTTATGCTCAGCATCGGCCTTTATCCCCACTACTCAAAAATTCAATGAGTCGGCCCGTTAGTATATCGATGGCCCCGGTTACCCTGAGTTTAAGTTGTAATTATATTGTAAGCAACTTTAAAGACATCTTAAAAAATAAAGAAGTCGCTCGATTGTGTAGAACTACTTAACACATCTTGTTGCATAGAACTTTCAAAACACTTGAGTGTTTAATTTTTTCTTGCCACTTTTAAGTAAAACCCGTTGACAAACAAACAGAAGAGTTGATTCCGAGCTAAACTTTTTTTATCGTCTTTATTGTCGTCCTTTCCAGGATGTCTCACTAATTTAATAACGCAGCACAAAAGAAAGTCTGCAAATTTTATTATCATGGTAAGACCGTTTCTCTTTGTATATAAAAAAAAGAGTTCTTTTCGCACTTGCGTCTTTTATTACTTCGAGTTATTGATGCCGAACACGGAGTTTCAAAGCCGCCAGTCCACAAAATTGCCCCGAGAGATTAGGCTATACCTACTTTAAAATAGAACAAATGATGCAAATCCTTAAAACATACAAACAGTGGCTTGCAGATCGGCTTTCGTTTTCATGAAAACGATGAAGACGTTAAGAAGGCGATTAAAACTGCTTTTAAAAGTAATTTCTTTGCATTATTTTGTTTCATTAGTTAAAATTGTGTTTCCAATCCAAAGTAAGAACTTAAGAAATATTTGTTTTTATTAAGTTGTATCGTAAACAATTTAGATGGCTTTTTATAGGTACGTCGTTGGGTGGTTTAGTTTTTAATAAGGTTTTCGTCTATTGTTTTTACGCCAGGTCGCGAAATTTGCAATGAATATCAATAAAAAGCACTTTTTTCCTGCAATATATTTATGAAACGTAAGCTATTCGACGTCCTGTCATTTATGTCTTTTTACCATAAGTTATTTTATGCTAAATTTGTGCTAGTACTCCTAGCCAGGGAGTAAAGAATTCTTATCATTAAAGAGCGCATCATGCCTTTGCATATATGAGCTGGACTTATTTTCCTCATCGTCACATTCCTCGAGATTCATGTACCAAAATCGATGAAAGGAGGTTTGACATCTTTATCTCACATCAAAGTATAAGAACTTTCTGATTTTTTCTGTAACTTTGACGTTACGTTTTTCGGTTTTACTCACACATTGGTCCAATAAATTCTTAGAAAGTTTAAACGCAGCAATATTTTCAGACATAGCAAATATGTCCTTGCGTGGACACTGGGATAAATAATTCGTCAAATAATTTTATACTTATTTCATGTACCAAGTCTCGGCTAAATTACATTTTCGCAGCTCCTCTGTTGGTATATATGCAAAACCGTTATTATTCCATTGTTTTCTACATTTGTGTTTGGGGTAGGCTAACCCGAAACGGAAAGAAATCTATTTGTCAATCTGTATCTTCAAATTAAATTCGTTTTGTATCAACAAATATTTCATGGATAAAGATGTCAAAAATGAATAATAATTTCTGTAGTTTTTCTTCGTTTAGAGTAAATTTTTACAGTACATAGTATAGGGCTAGCCAATAGGTAAGACGGGATTTAACTAGGCTATAGAAAAAAACAAACGCAACACTGAAACTTCATAAACGCCAAAAGATCTTTGAGAGTCTACAATTATGGAGCTATGGCGCATTTTCCTTTAAACCAACGAATTTTCGCAGTGCAGACATTTTCCGAAACTCGTAGCATTGTAGAAACGTAAAGAATATTTCGGGGTGAATTCCAAGTTCCAAGACACGAAAGAATACCCACAGACAAAACTCTTTCAAGATGGATACGTGACTTTCGTGCTCGTGAAAGTGTTGTTTCAAAATTTTCGGGCCCTACTCGTTCAGTTTGTTCTCCTGAGAACATTGAATGCGCAAGAATTGCTGTCGAACCGAGTCCGACTCGTTCAGCTAATAGACATTCTCAAGCTTTGAACATCTCGAATACATTGTTCCGGCGAATCTTAAAACACGATCTTCACTTAGTAAGCAAAACTTCAGATCCTGGGCTCCGCAAAATCCTTTGAGTTTGCATGAAAAACCTCTACACAGTCCCAAAGTTACCGTTTGGTGTGGAGTCACCACATCAGGAATTATTGATCCTTATTTTTTTGAACTGGATAATCAGACTGTAACGGTTACCTCTGATCGGTACGCGGATATGCTGCAAAACTTCCTCATGCCTGAAGTAAGAAGACTCGGTTTAAACAATGTAATGTTCCAACAGGACGGTGCTACGGCCCATACAGCGCTTCAGCCGATGAACACTGTGCAAGAATTTTTTCCGGAAAGAGTTATCTCACGATTCGGTGACATTCAATGGCCTGCAAGATCACCCGACCCGAGTGCCCCTGACTTTTATTTATGGGGCTATCTCAAGTCTAGATTGTACAGGGATAAACCACGCACACTTCAAGAACTGAAACTTGCAATTGAACGTGAAGTAAGGGACATCAATCGCGATGTATTGCTGAGTGTGATGTTGAATTTTGTTACGTGATTACGTCTATGTATTAATCATTTGAACGAAGTTATTTTTAAACACTAGGTGTATGTAATAAAATTGCATAATTTAAGCTATTAAATTTAGTTTTTGTACATGTGATTGGTTTTTGTTTGCTCGTTTTATCGCCTGCTAAAGCCCTGTCATAACTTTTGGCCAACCCTGTATACCCACAGAGCTAAAATAATAATAGGTTAATGTTTTGCATAAATATTTGACATACTATAAAGAGAATTACATAAAATATACAAAATTATAAGCTTATTTTGGTAGCTCAGAAATGTATTTGCAAGACTTTAATAATTATTATTACAGAAATTCCTGAACTGATAGTGGATCGAACGACACACAAAGATACGTCTGCTGTTATTAGTAATTACGCAGCTCCTCTGTTGATATTACGTTTAAAATATTTATGAGCGTTTCAAATCGAACAAAAAACGAACAAGTAACGTAGTGCAAAGCAATGAATTACTAAACAATACCTTTTTAAAAGCTAACAGGAAATTGGTCTTCTTTGACACTTGACGGTATTGTAATTACCGGTGACAACTCAGATGTAAACGAAATAAATGGATCTGAACTTTCTTATTTTTATAACGACCCTACGTAGACAAACAATCGAATAATTAAGTCATAAAAAGTGTAATGGCAAATATTGTGCTTGTATTTTTACTTGTATATTTTGTTCAGAATTTTTTAGTTGAAGTTTATATGTAGACTTGCGAATGTAGGTGTGTAGGCGTGTGTGCAATTGAATGTTGGCGCTAAACTATGTTAAACTGCATTCAAGTAATATCAAATACTAATAATTATAATCACATCTATACTAATAATTTACAAAGGCAAACTTTGTCAATAAAATTTATGCAAATTACTTACAATGAAAGACTTAATGACCCATTTAATAATCAAGCAGGGATTCCCTTAAGAATGTTCATTGAGATTGTGGTTCTACATACAATATTTCAATCATCAAGTCATTCAATACTTTCTCCAACTGACCTTGCATCCCTTCGGCCTAAGTACCGATAATTTATGGTGCCATTTAGTATTCGCCAGGCCATAATAACGCAAACACACTTATTTTACATTCTAATTATATTATTTACGCAATAAATATTGTGATTTAAGGAGCAGTATTTAATAAAGCAAACTTTTCCATTGCTAAACTAATGCTTTTAGAAAGTCGTTGATAAGAAACAGACTGAACAAAATTAGATCTTTAACTTAAAAATTCCTACGATTGTTTGGAAGTCAGAACAATTACTGAAAATGCAAGGTTCGAATAACATTTTATTTAATACATTATTTATACCCATTATAATGCGGCCGTTACAATATATTATTTTGTTATCAACATTGTTTGCTTTTAAAATTGAAATTTTGTTACTCCGAAACGGTTCCTGCTACTTTACGTTACAGCATGCTGTAGAAACCTTTATTTTACATGCCCATGTAAAAAAAAGTTTTTTTGTTGACCAAGCAAGCTAGTTAAACAGTTTGTTCCGGCCATAATTTATTTTTTGGTCACGTATTACTTGATATTAACTTCAGCAACTGCTCACTTAAACTAGATAAATGATAGTCGATGAACTTTATCCCCAGCGTCTTGAATAATAAGAACATTATGTTCTCTTTACCTAGGGCATTATGCAGGTTATACGTGACAAAGTTTAAGTGGGAATCCTACGCCTTATAGAATTGTTATTGCGAAGTAAAATTCCGTTCAACAAACATAATTTTATGCAATGTGTATTTGTCTTATATCATGTGCGTTTATTTAAATACGAGGAGTGTTTGAAAAGTTTGAGATCTGGCTTAAAAACAACTGTTAAGAGCTTTATATTTTTCTACATAATTTCCTTGAAGCATAATGCATTTATTCCAGTTATGTTCAAACCTCCTTAGGATGCAGCAATAATGTTAGACTGGTATGGTGCCCAGGCACACTAGTATACCAGGGAATGAGAAGGCAGATCGCCTAGCCAAAATTGGCAGCGAGACACCTTTCTTCGGACTAGAACCCACGGTTGGTACATCCTAGGTGTCTTAATGGCATATTAATACAAGGGCATAATGCCCATTGGAAAAAAGTTGCAGGACAAGGCCTATTCTAAACCTATCCCGTCAATGGTCTCTAAAGAAAAGAGAGAAGAAATGCTTAGGATGAGCCGAGCAGACATCAGAGCAGCCACAGGACTCGTCACAGGACTGTGGGCTAAACCAACACTTCTACATAATAGGGCTCTCAGAGACCGACATATGCAGAGGATGTGGTGAAGAAGAAGAAACTCCTCTTCAAGTAATATGCCAGTGTGAAGGATTCACACCCTATTGACGTCGACTTCTAGGGATGGAAAAAGCCAACC
This sequence comes from Elmis aenea, assembly GCA_947652605.1. Lineage (NCBI taxonomy): Eukaryota > Metazoa > Arthropoda > Insecta > Coleoptera > Elmidae > Elmis > Elmis aenea. Next base: position 59,979,837 of record OX393578.1, on the reverse strand, counting down.
AAGAAGAGTTGAGAAAAACACCCTTAAAAAAATCTTGGAGTTTTTCAAAAACACAGGACTTCTGGGAATATCACCAGAGGACACAGTAGACAAATAGGTCGCAGTACAGGAACTTGAAAGGGGACCACCTCCGCGAAAATAATAAAAAAAAATCCTTATTGTAATTTTGTAGACCGATTCGTAGAATTTTTTGGTTTTAGTACAATAAGCTATCGTTACTTTGCAGTTATAGTTTTGCCCCTTGGTAGTAACCAATCATAATAAAACTTGTTCAGTCCCGAAAAACCGACGCTTTTACGAAGTGACCTCCTTTGCTCAATTTTATCGCATTTCGTTTTACAATATAAACTTCACATAGGTACACTAATCATTAGCCATAAATGATATAACATTATTTATACGACCCTTACAATACCAATCGAGTCTTTATTGGTCGTTCGAAGGTCACAAAAAGTCTGTGTAAAAGAATACTCTCTGAAGCTAAATTGGAGCATAAATAAATTTCCAACACATCACGAAAGCACACTAGCATTTTCACTTCGATGGACTGGGGAAATGTAATGAAGCCTGCTAGAAGGGGTGGAAAATGTTAAGTGCAGTGGCCCTAAAAAAAGAAAGAACGTGATGCTTTTGTTTTAAAGACATTTAGCAAGAGAACTATCGGTATTAAAATAGTTAGGCTTTAAATGTCTCTATATAAAATCTAAAAAGTAAATTATATTAACAAAATATATCATGTCTCATTGTTTTTATACAATGTGTACAAAAAGTAAGTAGTGCGAAAGTGGTTTTGCCTTTCGTGGATCCATTTTGAGCGTTGTTTCAATTCTGTTGTAGATTATTTAACAATAATTTACTATTTAAAAATAATTTAATAATAATTTAATTATCTTTAAAATTTGAAGGAGATCATAATAATAATAATAATCTTTATTTGTTCTGAATATCCCAAAAAAGGTGTAGAACTTGTCACAATAATAATTTACGTACATTACAAATAATATACATAGTTAATAAAAATAGAAAAAACACAGAAAAATGATATTTAAATATAACATTTTACAAAGTCAGCATCATTTAAATATTCGCTTACTCCATAGTAAGCTTTAGAAATCAGAACTTTTCTTAATTTCTTCTTCAATTCGCGGGTGGGAAGATTTATTATACTCTCAGGTGATGTGTTAAATTTATATCTGCCTAAAATTAATATTTCTGGAATTATTGCGGTTTAATAATAATTGAAAGACACCAACGCAATATTTAATTGATTAAAACTAGTAGGATTCATAAATATTTGTTTAAAATGTCAAATAGAATGCTATTTTCACGTTAAAGCCGTATTTTTTGTTTGATTATAAATTGTTTTAAATAAATATAAACATTTGAAACAAATTTGTTTGTGTTACGCAAAAGGTCATAAAAATTATTTATTTACGGCATTTGTATAAAAAAACAACGGTTAAGAATTGTATATTTTAACAGACACTAGGACGGTAAATAAATAATTTTTGTGAACTTTTGTGTAGCACATTAATGAAAATATGTATGTGAGCTTTATTTAAATATTTACAGTTGATGTATCGATCTTCTTAAATCTTAAACATTTAATTAATAATTGGTTTATAACAATTACTTTCCCAAGCAGTGTACAATAAAGTTGAAATTTGCAAACTCTTGTTAATCGGTATGTAAAAATTAAAACTGATTGATGTTTGATTGGGGCAGGTAAATACATTAATACCCTGCTGCTTCAAAAAGGGCAACATATTGATTTAATACTGTGTAATTCGCTAATTGTAAATCAAAAATAATGAATTGAAACAAGCTAGCATAGTTTTTCAGTGACGCTTTTGCTTTTGTTTAAACAGAATACGATCGCTAACTGTTTTTTAATTTTTGTTCTTTCCTGAATATATTCTTCTGAAAAATAATTAACAATTTGTGAATGAGGCATACTTGAAAATTGCTACAAAAATTTGCGTCAATGGTTTTGGGAGTTTAAGTAGTAAAAATCGTTTAGAATGTGGGCAATTGGTTATCAAGTTTTTTGGTTGTACGAGATTGGGGTGCTTTTCAATTTAGGGGTAATTTTTCGCTCAAATGAGCCGTGGTCTTGTTAAATAGATAGCACATGATACATTTTTTCTATTTGAAATCAGTTGAAAATGAAGTATGTTTCTTTTGAAACAACAATAAATGATGGCGTTTTAAAATAAGACGGTTTATGATTTCGGTATTATATGATTAAATTTTACTTAATTCCAGTAAGAATTTTGATTAAAAAAATTGACGGTAATATTTTTTCAATTGTTCAGTCACACAAAAAGGTATTGAAAAATTTGGCTTGCAGCAACCTGATCTAGTTTATTACAGGTGAGTTTTCCAATCTCAGAAGCGATATGTATTTAAAAAAAAGAAACATTAGTATGTTCCCTTTTTGTTTTGTTTAAAACGTAATTTTTTTTACAATCCATTTAGGAACGAAACTTACAAGGAATCTCCCAAAACGCATTTCCTATATGTCGGTCTGAAATGTCTAAGCATCAGGATAATGTCAAAGCAGATAAATTTCGCTTGCAATTTGACTCTTTATCGGCTCATTTTGTTCGATCAAGATTACTCTGAAGCCAACATTAGCGACGTTTTGGCCGTAAGCTGTAAGATATCACAACACTTGGGCGGGAGTTAGTAAGAAAAAAACAACTTTGGAAGACGTTAGTGCGCGTACTTGGGCTAAAACATGTTTTCAATTACAGTTTTCCCACACTTTGTTTGGAGATTATCAAAACTTAGCAATATTTTAGGTTATATTTATTGTTATTTAAATTCAAATATAACTTTATTGATAAATTTGTAAAGTATTACAGGACATATACGGTGTGTCCAAAAGGTACGGAATATGATTTGCTATATATCTCAGTAAATATCCACTTCAGGGAAAAATGTATTCAATAAAAGTTGTTTGGTACAATTTTCACCTTAAGACAAAATTAAATTATTTTCTTTTCAAATAACAAAAGCGCAAACAATTGAATTTTTTAAATGACAAGATTCAATCCAGGTGTACAAAATAATTAAAAATTCGTCACTTTTCGATGCACACGTTCTCTGTGAGTAGGCCTGTGCAAATTTTTGGAAATTTTCATTAACGGTTTTGGAGAATCGCCCGAAAAACTATAATCTTGGGAAATACAGAGATCGCTCATAATAAAAAATATCCAGGTGTACAAAATAATTCAAAATTCGTCACTTTTTGATGCACGCGTTCTTTGTAAGTAGGCCTGTGCAAATTTTTTAAAATCCTTGTCTACAGTTTTGGAGAACCGCCCGAAAAACTATAATCTTGGGAAATACAAAGCTCGCTCATAATAAAAAATATCCAGTAAATAATTACAATCGTAAGCAAAATTTAAACATAGATTTAATTAGGTGAACAGTACAATTAGTTGTACTTAGTAATTTATCTGGGGACATAGACCATCGAATGTGAGTGCTTATTTCACACAAAGAAGCTGTAATACTAACATTTTTATAAAGCATTTGATACCATTCTTCGTATTCCTATTTACAGTTTAGTAGGAAATTTTTTTTTTAATTAAAATACTAAAATTTTTATTTAATTTTACATTTTTTGTGTATGTACCTACTTTTGGTTTCTTCTCGTTAATCAGGCCTTTTTCTATCATAATGCTAACATTTATGTTCTACTGCCACGTAATCCATATTCAAACTTGCTAAAAATACGCTTTATTTATTTTTGGCCATTATTTGTAGATAATGATTAAGTATAATCCACATTTTTGTGGTCTGTGTTTCCTCGTCTGAAGCAGCACGTTTCATGAAGCCTGCAGTATTACATTATCCATAAAAATAAGAATGTTCTTTAGCTAGATTTAACCCTACATACGATTTGCATATATCATCTTACGTCGCTTTAAGGTGCGTATGACAGCGATATTAGTTACAAGTTGGAAGCTTTAACGAGGGTTTTTAAAACGGCGTCAGAGAAGCGACAAAGGATGAGAGTGCCTATGCACATAATAATGTCCTTAAAGCGATGGAGTAAACGCGGAATATCGGTTTGGCCAGAAAGTGTTCCTTGCTTTTTTGAGTTTTATTTTACCTTAAATATAGTGGTGAAAACTATCTTTATTTAAAATGTATGTTATTATTATTGCTGACTTGCTTAAAGCGCCCATCTACTGATTATTCTAAATTATGCGAAGGTTGGTAAAGGCTAAAAGGCAACTTTTTCCTTTTTTTTTTAAAGTAAATTTTAAGAGGAATTCGAAAATATAATAATATACAGGATGTTACATTTAAAATTCCAAAGTTGGAGTCCATTTCCGGTTGAAACGGATGTCGTATATTGCATCTTTAATATTTTCATCGAACCCGAAAAATACCGTAACACTTAGATACAAAATTTCATTGTTATATCTACAACAGCATTCTAGATATTTGTCTGTTTCCATACTTTTGCGCAACCCCGTATATTATTTAATAAAAATAGCCACCATTTTTGTAAACTGATATTAATTAATATTTAAAGTCAGAGATAAAGTTTGAATTCATAAGCTTAGAGGTGATATGGGTTAAAATAGTTCTGGACACATTAAACTAGAAAATTAATTCGCTTGGCTTGCAATCTGTCAACAGTTAGTGGCCAAATTAATTGCCTAACGAGTGTTAAATTCGATTTCATGTGATATGTGGTCCGAATTTCCCAATTACCGTGATCATGTCAAAAAGTTTAAAATTGATTAGTTTCGAATGCATTCTTTTAAATGTTTTCGACATATGTGGGTCAAACGGTAAAATTAGTTGTTATTCGGATTTTGAAACTTTTGTGTTACATGATGAACGACCAATTATTGCTGTAAAGGGCGATGTGTGGTATAAATTAATTGCAAATTTTACTGTTAAGATATTATTGATGGACGAAGTTGAAATATGGCCTATTTTAAAATCACACGGTTCTGCTGATATTACATAAAAATCTGAACAAATTTGACTGTGTATGTATGTCCCATTAATTGTTTTCCAGTATATAGTAAATTGTTTTCCTTACGGATTTTAATTTTGATATTGTTAAATACGAACAGGGTGAAGTTATTTTTGGTTTAATATCATAACCAGTTTACTCAAGCGCCCATGACATTAATTAATACAAACAATACCGCTAATATTAATTTGAGGGTATTACTTAATTAATCTCTTAAACTTCTTAATTGGTAATACGCAAGCTAATTTTATATTAAACTTCTTCGCAGTCTTTAGCAACAGCAGGAATTCCTGCGGGATTATATAAATAAATTTTGCATTTTAAATAATCGTTTTACTGAATTATTAATCTTTGAAGAGCTGTCGAATTACTGAGGCACCATCTGGTGGGGAAAAATACGTTCACATAACACGCTTGTTAAAAATGTACAAGTACATTTGTAGCCAAAGTTGCCGTTGATGTTCAATTAAATAAATAAATACTTGCTAGTTTTAAATTTTGTTAACAATAATTCTTAAACTGCTACTATTAGAATTTTTTATGGGTTTTTAAAAGTGTTTCAGCAAACCGAAAATATTTTGATTCAGTAAGCTTAGGTTTTTTTAAATTTTGTAAAGACAGACCTAATTTGTGTATAAGTTAAAACATGCACTGGTTAGCAGTCCCTATAACAGTTCCAAAATATTTACCTTTGTCATTTTTAAACAATAGATATAAAGGTTTTCTTTAAGTCTTACATCTGTCATAATTATATAAAAAAAAAACGCAAATAACTCTAAATGATTAATTGAGGTACGGAACACTTAATAAATGTTTAAAACATAATTTGATATAGAACCTAAAAATTTGAAATTATATAAAATGTTCTATTTAAAATTAAAATAGTTGTGCATTGCTTCAACACCCCAAAGTATAGACGAAAATAGTTGTCGCTCATAATAAAAAATATCCAGGTGTACAAAATAATTTAAAATTCGTGACTTTTTGATGCACGCGTTCTCTGTGAGTAGGCCTGTGCAAATTTTTTGAAATCCTCGTGGACAGTTTTGGAGAACCGCCCCAAAAACTATAATCTTGGAAAATACAGAGGTCGCTCATAATAAAAAGTATCCAGGTGTACAAAATCATTCAAAATTCGACACTTTTCGATGCACGCGTTCTCTATGAGTAGGCCTGTGCAAATTTTTTGAAATCCTCGTCTACAGTTTTGGAGAACCGCCCCAAAAACTATAATCTTGGGGAATACAGAGGTCCCTAATAATAAAAAATATCCAGGTTTAGAAAATAATTCAAAATTAGTCACTTTTCGATGCACGCGTTGTCTGTGAGTAGACCTGTGCAAATTGTTTGAAATCCTCGTCTACAGCTTTGGAGAACCCCCTGAAAAATTATAATCTTGGGAAATACAGAGGTCGCTCATAATAAAAAATATCCAGGTGTACAAAATAATTAAAAATTCGTCACTTTTCGATGCACGCGTTCTCTGTGAGTAGGCCTGTGCAAATTTGTTGAAATCCTCGTCTACAGTTTTGGAGAACCGCCCCAAAAACTATAATCTTGGGAAATACAAAGGTCGCTCATAATAAATAATATCCAGGTGTACAAAATAATTCAAAATTCGTCACTTTTCGATGCACGCCTTCTCTTCTTTGAGTAGGCCTGTGCAAATTTTTTGAAATCCTCGTCGACAGTTTTGGAGAACCGCCCGAAAAACTATAATCCTGGGAAATGCAGAGGTGGCTCATAATAAAAAATAGTAGTAATTTTTGCGATTACGTTGGCCATGAAACCGTCAGAGATAAAATCGGCATTCTTTTTTTACCAATTTGCGTGTACTTTGCAAGTAAAATGGTGCAAAAGTTTTTGAAAAAATCTTAAACGGTCCGAAGAAACACGCGAAAAACTAGGCCCTTGTAAAAACGGTTTCCCCTATGTTAAACTCCTATGCAAGTCGCATAGATTTTCTTATACAACTTCTCAAATCATAGCTCTTTTGTAAGGGTTTTGTTGTTGGCGTTTTTCTCCGGAACCGTTAAAGATTTTTTCAAAACCTTTGCACCATTTTACTTACAAAGGATGCGCGAATCGGTTAATAGAAGAATTTCGATTTTATCTCTGACGGTTTCGTGGCCAACGCGATCGCAAAAATTACTTTTATTATCCAACTTTCCAGTTTTTCCCATATTTTTCCGAAGAAAATGGCCGGTGGCACGTATAACTCTGCAAAACATTTAGTTTTGATGTTCTTGATGCAATAAACACAGCCTTGATCAGATTCTAGCGAAAACATATCGTGCGTGACCTTACCTGGTTAGGATTTACACTTATTTTTAAAAAGTACCCACTGACGTTACATGTAACAACTTCTATACCATTGAAATCAGAAAAAATATCTTTATAATATAGTTACAGCCACCTAGAATTGACAATTAAAAAAACAGTTTGATCTACATCTCGATAACCATTTGACTTAAAAACAAATCGTGTCTTAATACTTGTCTTTGTAATCTTATATGTAATTTATCTTTTATTAGATTTTAAATCTCGCATTGGTGTTTTTAAAAAATTTGCAAAACTGCTTAATTTTTTAATGGCTTCTAATTGATTTTGTAAATGTGCCGTTCATTTTTTATTTAATCCACTTACTAAACCTTACAATAAAAAAGTTACCTATGTACCTATCGCAGTAAATATTGCCACTTTGTTTACACTCGATGTGGGTTTAAATAATGTTAAAATCTTTTTACATTCCAATTACGCACTCATGAAAATAATTTTGTTATTTGTCGTTTAATCATTGTCACAGCTCCATTAAGATAACAACTTCCATGGGAAATATCTTTTGTGAGTGTTCCAAAACGGGTGAAATGGATTCCTAATGTATTTTTTTGTGCTGTAATAGCATCTAGCAACATGAAAACAGGAAGCCATAGAGGTACATAAAGGAAGCGATATGTTGGCGATGTCAGGTTCGTTTTGTGAAAAATAATAAAAGTATATAACGCGTCATGTCAAGACAACGCTAAACATGATATACGATTTTCACTTTCGCCGTACGTAGTATGACGAAAGTATTGTTTAGTAGACGTGAACAATCGTTTTTGATTCTATTTTAAATGAAAAATATATCGAATAATTTTGAAACATTCTCGAACGAATGCCTATAATAAAATAGCAATAAATATTATTTTTAAATTCCAGATCTGTTATGATCTCTACATAAAGATATGATTTATCGTATTCGATTTTAATTCATTATTTGATGATTTCACTTGTACCTATTTTAATTACCACCCTTCATTAAACAAGCTAATTTTAGCTTACAATGAGCGTTGGAGTGCTTCAGTTGTCCCATTGAGCTCATATCCTTGGCAATAAAAGCACTATTTGCATATATGACTAGATATGATTGTGTGATGTGCTAGGATAATTATTTTATTCACATACGGAGCATGGCGTGCATAGAAAATTTACATAAATTTAATTACTTACAGTGTATTAAATCTCTGGATTTTGAAAGAGCAATATTTGCAATAACAATTTTTTTTTTAAACAAAATATGTTTTTGCTTAATTTTTTGTTTTTAAATAATAATATATGAGAATAAATTTGTTTAATTCTTATTTACTGTAAAAAAATTGTAAAGGCCTATCTACAAAATATTAGTGAAACACATGTACCAGTTTAGCTGCTAACGAACTGTGCCATATTATTATTATTATCTTTATTCACATTTCATGCATATGTAAATTAAAATAAAAAACATCCATATTTAATCTTACTCATTGATTTTCGTTGCTGACTGCTTTGATAAAAAAATAAAGTAACTTCTCGATTTTTACAGCTCTAAAAAAAAATTATTAGGTTTATGAACGAATTGAAGGTGGATAGTAGTAGTCTTTATTTGTTCTGAAAAATCCAAAAAGGCGTAGAACATGTCACAGTTATGATATAAAAAATACACATATATACGAATATATACAACACAATTATAATTACTTAAAGGAGTTTTTAAAGTAATCGTCATTAAGGTATTCACTAACTCCATAGTAAGCTTTAGAAATTAGGACATTTCTTAATCTTTTCTTCAAGTCAGGAGTGCGTAGATTTTTTATACTCTCAGGTGATGTATTAAATTTGTTATATATTGCAATAATTATAGAGGCAACATTTTTTTGAAGATAAGTATATTTGAAGCAATCGGGCTTAAGATTTTTTTTATGTCGTGTATTGGCTGCATGGTTTCTTATATTCACTTCAAACAGATCAAAATTATTTCTTACGAAAAGGATGGCTTCGAGAATGAATAGGCCGTAAAAAGTTAATATTTCTTTGTCACGAAAAGTGTCTTTACAATGATCTCGGTAGTTTAGACCAAAAATAGTTCTTATACATCGCTTTTGTATAATAAAGAGGCGTGCAGAGTCACTAGCGTTACCCCAAAAAATTATAGCATAACGTAACCTAGATTCAACATACGCATGATATGCAGTTTTGGCCGCGTTTGTACTGACTAATTTTTTTAGGTTTTTTAGTGCGAAAGGATACCGTGACAGGCTTTGTGACAGGCGTTCGATGTGGTATGACCAGTCCAGTCTAGAGTCAATACCTAAACCAAGAAATGATATTTTATTAACAACATTTATAGTTGTGGAATTGTTTTTAAGTTTTAGGTCGGAGGTTAATTTACTTTGTGAAAACTTTATTACTTGAGTTTTATTGACATTTAAGGTTGCTTATCGTGTGTACAACATTTTTATTGATTATTAAGCCAATCGCAAAAGTTTCGAACTTTATCCAAAACAAATTGCAAGAGTATGTACTTCGAGTTGTTTTAAAAACTTTGAAACATGTAATATTTTTTAAAAAGGCAAACTGAAGTAGATATATGTTTTTTTAAGGTGGCGTTCCTAGGATCGTTAAGTTAGTCCAAATGTTACTATATTTTGCTTCGTTAGTGCCTCTTTGTGCATTAAGAATTATTTAATTTTGATTAACCGTTCTCCCATTATTAACAAAAAACTACTTCGGGGTAACCTCACGCCATCAGAAACTTTTTCCGAACAACATAAATACTTTACGTGCATCAATGAGGAAACTCAGAGAAAGTAATTTACTATTAAACAAACTAAAACAATAAAGTGCAATACAAAACTAAAGGAGAGGTTTATTACCAGCAATTATCTACCTGAGTCACATCATTTAGCCTGTATAACATTACTGTTCTAGCCAGGCCAGTGGTGTACCATATATGAAGTACAGAGGTGGTGTTCACCTAAGAGTTAAGAAAATACTTTAATTTGGTCGCTTCTGAAAAACTGTACAATCCTTTTGTCAGGTGGTATATCCAGGGTGTTTCTTAAATTTGTGTTATAATTCAGAAATGAAAAGTAAACATAAAAGGTTCATAACGGTGTAGACTCCAAAGTTAAAAATAAACTGCTCTTTACATTTATTTACAACTTATGTTTCTCTAAAACAACTTTCGATAAACAATAAACAAATCATTGGTTGGAACATATACAAATTGCTAAGGAGAGGTCGTTCCTAACAAGGGAGGGTCACGATAATGTTGTCGCTAGAATCTGATTAAGGCTGTGTTAATTGCATCAAGAACATCAAAACTAAATGTTTTGCAGAGTTTTACGTGCCACTGGCCATTTTCTTCGGTAAAATAGAAATTTTTATTTTATCTCTGAAGGTTTCAGGGCCAACGCGATCGCAAAAATTACCTTCAATCAGGGTTGAGCAGATTTAAATCAATTGATTTAAATCACGATTTAAATCATGATTTAAATCAAGCGATTTTTTAAAAAAAATCATTGATTTAAATCAAGTGAATTTTTTAAAAAAAATTATCAATTTATATCACAGATTATATGAGTAGATACAATATAATATTTATAATAAAACAAAATTGTATTACTATTAGTAATTAAATACACGAAATGGTGAATAAAACATATCAATTCGCTCTTGTAAAGTAATATTCATTGTGGAAATGCAATAATTCAAAAAATAAATGACAAGTTTTTGACGTTAGCGAAGTGAACAGTCAGTTTTTTCGATTTCCACGGCAATCTATTGCTTCAATACCGATTTGAAGAAAAATGTCGAATATCTCGAAAAGTATGAGTTTTGGGTATAGGACATACTTAACAAAATATGAAGCTCTTTTAAAGACCAATTCGATGACATAAAAAAATACAGGGGTTCGCATTTGAAAAAATCGAGTTACGAGCTTTTGAAAATCATGGAAGTTGCCACCTATTTATAAACACCCCTGTATGTGTGATTCAAATTTTTTCATATCGAGCGAACAGAGAATTTTTTTCTGCATGTCCATACCAAATTAAAACTCTGTACTTCAAAATAACTTCAGGAGAATTTTTTAAATAAAGACTTAAAACCTTGATTAATTTAGAAATTTTTTTTTTTTTACAACACCGTATAAAAACCTGTAGTATTTGAATTGATGCAAAGCTAAAATTAAGGCAGTCAAAAATATTAAATAAAAAATTGGGTGTTGTATTTGAAATATAAAAGTTGCTATTAGTTCCAGAAAGGTGACTCACCCTGTATATTTGAAAATATTTTTATTGTGTTTAGAAAAAACTGTATAAAATTGCATTTGAATCAACTTCATATCTCAAGCCGTTTAGCCACAATCGACCGATCCCGCACTAATGACTCACCCTGTATATAATTAATTAAACATCACTATTTAGCACTGATTTTTTCAAAATTCTTAATCATTATATTTAATTTTTCATTTTGACAAAAATTCACCAATGAATTAAATATATTGGTTATTAAATATATCAGCACAAAACAGAAATAGCATGTGAATATGTCACCAAATTTGATAATATGGTACATTTGATTTAAATCAAAAAAATCTGATTTAAATCAAATAAATCGATTTTTAAAAAAAAATCATGATTTTTATCCACCCTGCCTTCAATAATCAACTTTTCTGTTTTTTTCCTATTTTTCCGAAGAAAATGGCCAGTAAAACCTCTGCGAAACATTTAGTTTTGATGTTGCTAATACAATAAACACAGCCTTGATTCGATTCTAGAGACAACATATCGTGACCTTCCCTGGTAAAACTATTTTATTACTGCAAATGTGCCAGAGATGGTGAAAATTCAAATACTTAACTCATTAAAACTTAATTCATGTACACCATTCAACGAAAATATAGGAATACCGTGGTTTAAATTATATGTATTTAAAATTAATTGTTTAGCTTGTGGCTGAGTTCAAAGAAACAATTACCCCGCTTTCTGTGTTATTCATTCTAAGTGTTAGCCAAAAGAATTGACAAAAAAATATACAAATTTGGAACACAAACATTTGGCTTACATTATTTAAAAATGTATAGATATTTCGCGCAATGCATGCAATGCCCATTGGCTTTTTTTTTTGTCTAAACATATTTACAAAGCTTTAATCAGCGAGATGGAAAGTAAATAATGTTATTGAAATATTTTGAGCTGCAGTAAAATTATCTGCAAATCAAAAATAGTGCAGAGTATTGGATTTCGTGCAACTAATTATTTAGGATTTAAAATTTGTTTGTTACGGATAGTCAAGTAATGCAAAAAAATGTCGGTTTGCAAAGCCTGTTTTACTCTGCTTGTTCCTCTTCCCATTTTCATCTCATTTTCTCTGCACCCACTTTTCTTTAGTTCGTCTCCCGAAAACCAATGGTAAGGATTATATTATCGCTTTCACATTTCGTATATCGCTTTAAATATTACCAAATTATGAGGTAACAGACAGACATACATGTTCTCTAAGTATAAGAGAGTGATTGGTATCTCAAACTGAATACAAAAATTCAAAATTTTTCGTGACTATATACAGAGTTACTATAAACACCTCCTTGCAGTTGTGCGTCTACAGAAGCAACTGTTTATTCCATCAACAACACCCAGCTTAAACAAGCGATAATTCGACTCCTGATTGCTGGCGAATGTACACGTTGGCTGAACTAATGTGTACATACCAGAGAATTAGTATTCCAATTAATTGCTGTCTAACACAGAACCCTAGTTTCTACACGGATTTCCTATTTGCATACAACGAAGCTGATTGTGAGCATATCTCATGTAGTGTAAGAGGAACAGTTGCACTGCAATACGGTTTTCTGAGATAATAATAGTGTTCCAACAAGGCTATGTACGATCCAATGTACTATCAGGATTTTGCGCAGTATCGATATCGCGTTCCAGCACAGTCTCTGATAGTTCACCGGTCGGTTAGTCGGCTGTTCCAACTGATATAAAATTAATACATGAACTAGTCAGTGTACGGTCAAAATAGTACGTGAATGAAGGCATGTACTAGCCTTTGGATTTTTACACGCATGCGCTGTTTATAGCTAACGTGAGTCCCTGGTATGCATCGCCCTCCCAATCCCATTTAGTACTGGATTCTTAAATTGTTTACCGTTGCGATGCGCACATTTCTGTGAACTCAGACACAGATGTCATTTACAGTTAGGCCAGTCGTAAAAGCGTTCCAACAACGGCTAATACTGGCCAATACATTTGTTAGTACATAGTTCACGCATGCGAATAAACCAGTTCATGTATTAGTTCAAAAAATGGTTTTAAATCGCTTGTTGAAACAAGCCTAATGAATCCACACATGCGTCTACTTAAGATAAAATCCTCAGCTGTTGGGTGAATGCTCCGCGATCGTCTGTATTCAAAAAAAGTGGTCATTCGTTTTCGCCAAATCAGCTCCCAAAATGCAGATCATGTAAGAATTTGCAAGTACCCTTTAAAAATTCTTAACAATGCCTGACACCAGTTTCGATATTTTGCCAGGGAAGAAAGGTGCCTACATTTTTTTAAATGTATTTAAATTTAGAATTTTTGATTCTTAAATCAGCCAAAATTTCAGCCCATTAATCTCTCCAAAACAAAGAACAATGAGCCACTTACAAAATAAACGATCCATTTATTACTACATAAGGTTTGTATTAGTTATTTTTAAAACCATACAAGTAGCTGTATGTTATAATGGTTCCTGATACACCCTGTGTGTACCGGTTTGCGATTCTCAATCTTGTACAAAGACGGCTTCGTTCAATTGCCTGTTTTTCATTTAGCCAAATAAATATAGCAACTCATTTACTTTTGAAACCGTACATGAATTGAAGATGAACCGACTTGACGTCCTTAGATATTAAAAATGTTGACGGAGTACGCTGTAGGGAGCAGGTTTATCAAATCTTGTAAGGTGAAATTGTTCCATCAGAGAGATATCCCAATTTCACAGCTATGATATAACAGTCTCGATGATGAAGGTAATATTATCAAGTGTGCATGGCTTAATTTCGCCTGCCAGTCATAAAATTACAGTTGGGAGTTTCGAATTTATCGTCGTTGCTATTGTGAGTATTGAAACAAATTTGTAAGATGAGTTTTTGCAGTATATTTTGTTTGAGTCGCTTACGTTTGGGCGAAGTTATGACACAAACTTACCTTTTTTTTAAATGGAAGCTGTAGTTGGCAACGACGTATTTTTTTTTCTTATTCCAAATATTATAGGCTTGATGTAGTTATTTTAATTAACACGCAAGCTACAAAGGTTTTTTTTTAAACAAAAACAGCCTATGAAAACAAAAAAAAACAAGTTGTAAAACCTTTTACAACGCATGGTGTACAACATACGAAGGTTTTTTAATTTGTTGTTGAGGTGAACATTGTAACTATTTGAACATAGTGTTGCCCTGGAAGGAAACTAAATTTAAAAAAATTCTAATTTTGAGTTCAAAAATAGTTGTTTTGTTAATAGGACTGAGAATGCTTCGTCCGACTGGCCTAAGGTAATACGGGTTGATTAAATAAATAAAGTTGGCAGCGCTTAGGGACATCCCTTTCATTCCAAACTGCCAGACCCATTTTAGCAAATACCTGTTTTGCATGCCATTTAGAATTTGTTTATTTTATTCATAGCGTAGGTGTTCTCTCTACTGTCTTGTAGTTGCCATATCCATTATCGTTTAGTGGCATTGATTTTTCTGTAATTGTATTGTTACGCTGTATGCTAGCTCCTTTTCCTGGCTCTTTTTTGAATTTTTAGTAATGCTTTGCAATTCTTTGTTAATATGATTGTGCTGCAAAACTTGTATGTAGCATATCTCTCTTTGTGTTAATAAAAAAAGGTATGCCGCATTGTTTTGTATGAACATTTCTATGTACATTCCTTTTTTTAGTTTACCCTACAAAGAAGCTAATTACATTTTGCTTGTACTATTAGGTTTCACGTGTATGTGTAGCCTCTGTATTATGTTATTTATATTCCCAGTGTATTTTGGACGAATTTTTAAAATTATCTAGAATCTTTTGCGCTAAAATACTGAATGTTTTACACAGACAATTGGCTTTTGAAACGGTGGGATTTGTAAAATGGATTTAACTAGGCGCCAAACGTTTCTATTTTGCGTTTTAATCAAGGATAAAAGAGCGAAAAAATATAATAATAATAATAGTCTTTATTTGTTCTGAATGTCCAAAAAGACGTAGAACATGTCACAATAATGATAATACACATACATACGCACGCATGTACACAAAATTATATTTACTTAAAAGAGTTTTTAAAGGGATCATCATTTATGTATTCACTAACTCTATAGTAAGCTTTAGAAATTAGAACATTTCTTAATCTTTTCTTTAAGTCAGGGGTGGGAAGATTTTTTATACTCTCAGGTGATGTCTTAAATTTTTTATATATAGCCATAATTATAGAGGCAACATTTTTGAAGATGGATATATTTGAAGCAATCGGACTTAAGATTTTTTTATGTCGCGTATTGACTGCATGCTTTCTTATATTCACTTCCAACGGATCAAAATTATTTCTTACGAAATAGATGGTTTCGAGATTGAATAGGCCGTAAAAAGTTAATATTTCTTTGTCACGAAAAGTGTATTGACAGTGATCTCGGTAGTTTAGACCAAAAATATTTCTTATACGTCGCTTTTGTATAATAAAGAGGCGTTCAGAGTCACTAGCGTTACCCCAAAAAACTACAGCATAGCGTAACATAGATTCGACATATGCATGATTTTATGCAGTTTTGTCCGCGTTTGTATTGGCCAATTTTTCTGGGTTTTTTAGTGCGAAAGGATACCGTGACAGGCTTTGTGACAGGCGTTCGATGTGATATGACCAGTCCAGTCTAGAGTCAATGCATAAACCAAGAAATGATATTTTATTAACAACATTTATAGTTGTGGAATTATTTTAAAGTTTTAAGTCGGAGGTTATTTTAGTGAAAATTTTATTACTTGAGTTTTATTGACGTTTAAGGTTAAATTGTTTAATGTGAACGAATGTTGAAGTTGGCCTAAGCAGTCAAAGAGTTTTTTTTTCAGAGTTTTTGGAATCCGAGTCACTAATAATAGCAGATGTGTCATCGGCAAATTGTATAAGGGAAGTTTTGGCAAAATCTGAAAGATTATTAGTGAGCAGTATGGATAAGATTGATTCTAGCGGGATTTCTTTTTTGATTTTCTTTTTGTTAGATTTTAGAAATCCACCTTACGAGTCTTTTCTGCCAACATATTGATTTCCTTCCGGGAGATAAGATTTTATAAGGTTATGGGCGGTCCCTCGTATACCATAGTGCGTTGGGTAATGAAATACAAAAAGCTTTAAAAGCTCCACAGAGTATGTACTAACAAGGTTTCGACTCGGTAGTAAATTAAGTAAGAATAGTGCTTAAAATTAAATTACTGTGATGCACTTTTCTCCAATACGAAGACTGACGTTTTCTTAGAAGTTCCATAATATTTAAAGTTGCACTTTGCTGTACTTGATTTTTCTTGCTCACAGAAAGAGTATTTATTTCCATTTTTATTACAAACGTTTACTTTGATTTTGTTGCTTAACGACTGGATCTTTTTTTATTAACTTAGCATGAACGTAAATATTTTTTAAAAGGTTTTACCTTTTCATTTTTCTTCTATATTAAACTGTAGGTTGAATACCTTATTATTAAAACCAATTTACATTAGTTTTGAAGCTTATTCCTTGCCTTTCACATACTTTTCGGGGTCATGTTTGCTTATTTGTAAATTTACATTATACAAGGTTTTATAAAAAAATAGTATAAATCAAACCGGTTGTTTAAGGATAAAAATTAGTACATTGCCTAATTGCAAGTATATTTTTTTATGATTTCTATAGGCAAGTTATCAAATAATCTACCTTAAAACAATTTGGAGCAAACGTGGCGTAAAAACCATTTTAATTTTTTGTTACCGACTTGCCTTTCTTTCTTACGTGCGTCACAAATAAAGACATATAAAAAGTACAAAAAAAAAAACGAAGCACCAGGGAATTGAAAAACCGGAAATGCATGATACGTACTTATTTGTCAACTTTATTCGCTTGAAGGCGATAAAAATTAAGTAATACACACATTACTTGTCACTGGTTCTTAGAAGCGAACTCCAGCCCAAATCCTTATAGCAAAACAGCTGCAATTTATCTCACAAGAACGCCTAAGGCCTTCCTTTTTATTTTCAAACTTACTTGCAGCGCTTTGCTGTTTTAGTTACGGCTCCTAAGAAAAATAAACACGCCACACAAGGAACTAAATCCGTTTCAATATTTTTATTGGACAGATGTTTTAAGTACACATTACACAGAAAAACATTAGATACATTAGAAGCGTTTTCTGCTTTTCATTATGTACTTCGTTTAAAGTAATTACAATAAAATTAAATTAATTACAAAGTCTTTTGTACATTAAACAGATATATAAATATTGTACAGTTACTTAATTGTTAAAGCCTACAACATTTTATTTTTAACAACTAATATACTATAATATATCTTTAAAATATTCAATAGTGAGGTTAAATGCATTCATATTTATTTTAATAAAAATAAAAAAGAGTTGTCCCTAAAACCATTTCAAATTTTGTTGTTCGAGTGCTACAGAAATATTAGGGTAGACCAGAATATTGAAAGGACAATTTTATATATATTTTATAGAGTAAATCTTTGTTTTTTTTACTGAATATTGGTTCTAAAACCATATTGGTAATGATCTTTGGAATCCTGGTTTATGTTTCTTGATTATTCATATTTTAAATAACTTACCAAACATGAATTTACATTCTTAAACAGCTTTAAGACCCAAAATATAGAATCGGCTGAGTTTGAAACAAAAGAGGGCTTAAAACAAGAATTCGTGCTTAGTGCAATATTATTCTCAGTAGTTATAGATGGCGTAATTAAAGAAGTAAAATGAAAAATGAAACCGTTTCATCTAGGAAACTGGAAAATGAAGAAAATAAACATAACTGAGCTAATGTTTGCAGACGACATGGTCTTAGTCGCGGAAACGGAAAACAATCTGCAATATAATCTAGAAACTCTAACCAGAAAATGGAAAAAATCAATATGAAAATAAATACAGAAAAAAACTGAAACTATGATCGCTACAACAGAGAACAAAGGGCATAACATCACTTTAAATCCTGTTTTAATAATAGTAATCGAAGCAAAACAAATTATTGTAATATTTTGGAAAACTTTTTATTAAAATGTTCTGTGGGAAAATTTTTGGAACAGGCTGAAATCAGCTTACGTTAATCAAAATTAATTTTTGTTTGTTTTTACATTGTTTTACAAAATCTAATTTAAATTAAGGCTTTCAAGCCAAAGAAAAACCAGATTAGACTAGGGCAGCGTTTCCCAAACTTTACCCAGGACGCAACACTTCACAAATCCTGAAATGTTAACGAAATATTTTGGTTAGGTTATAGGAAAATCCTGCTCCCATAAATATGTCTTTGTTGAGGAAAGGAAAACAAGAGTAGCTAGTTTTGACACGCTGGAGAACTATTTTGTATACCGACATCGTCTACTGGCAGTTCTTTGTATTTTGTGAAAAATGACAAAAACTAATTCAATCACTTGTGCTGAAGTCTGCTAGCAAAGTTGTCACTGTAAATAGATTCCGCAACCATTAATTGCATTCATTGTAGGATAGTGTTCCGCGGAACAGTTTGGAAAACGCTGGACTAGGATATGTAAATATTTCAGTGTTTATGTTTGATTTTAAAAGACTTTTAATCATTTTTAAGGTTATTTAAGGTTATATTGCTCAAGGGCGAACGTTGCTAAAATAATAATTTTTCTGACTGTAAAAGCAAAAACCTAAGATGACGCATTTTTAAAGAAAGTTTGTTGAAGTTCTGTGGTCTGAGAAATTAATTAATTTTATTGTACTGTTTGGTTTTAAACCACTGCTGAAGTTTTTTTTTTTTTGAGGAAGGCAGGAGTTGCGTTTTATAATTGCTAGTGCTGACATTAGACTAAATGCCGTTGTGGCATGCTATAATTTAAACCCTGAGTGTATTAGCAGTTCATATTTAATGACCTATTGCACAGGTTGATTGTTCTGCCAGGACCAAGTTGCAAGCTAACTGTCGTCCTTGTGAAGAAAAATGTAACATTTTCAGTTCAAACACTTTCGTTTTTTGAAAGTCAGAGCCATTTAATTAGTTTAATTGTGACTAACCAAGGATAATAAGGAAATTCAAGAATTTATATTCTCAGTTAAATAAAATTAAACAATTTCTTTAGGTCTCTTTTCGTGCATAATAATATTGCTTTAGGTTTTCTTGACAAAGTGATCCATTTTTTATCTAATCACTTGCAGACAGTATTTGAACGAACTTTGAATTGTTTAGGAAAGATATTTGAAAAATACATAGTTTAAGTTGCTTATAAAAGTAAAAGTAAAAGTAAAATTTGTTGCTATTTCAATGAGTTCAAACTTTTAAATAGATTTAATAGTCATAGAAAATGAGAGAGGGATACAAAAAACTATTGAACTGACTGAAAGGTTTTAAAAACGTGTTTGCCTGTAGGTAGCAAGTAAGTAACTGAAAGTTTACCAGAATCTGTAAGCAAACAAATTTAATTTTCCATTTCAAGGATCATCTCTCGAAATGCAATACCAATTTTAACATTCCCGTCTCTTTACCAGATACAGATTTATTAAAAATAACACAAAGAGATAAGGGATTTGAAACAGGCCTAGCATTTCAGTAAGAGATGCTTTGAAAAAAGAAGTGAAGTTAGTTTGAGCTTATTTACATAAAATTGATTCAATTGTATTGGAATATATGAATGATTACTGTATTTCCAATCCATTGTTTTATAGTGCAAATCACATGAACAAACGAAATATCCTTTGACAAAGCTGTCTGAAAATACTCTGCATGACTTTTTAATCTGCACTATAAAATATTTATTCCTTACTGCAACCTGCACTTTAGAAAATTCTGTCACGTTTAAGTAAAACTCACTTCGTTGTTGACCTATATACACATCATCAAATATAAATGCATTTATACCTCCAATAAATCTATTCGTTTCATGTTACAAAGGTATCAGAGGACTAATTTATTTATTTTAAACCTTATAATCAATATGTACACATACAGCTAGATATTAAGTGTAATATTAAGATAAACTATCAATATAATTGTGTTCTACCATTTTATTGGTAGAATCGGTAGGCCACTTCATTTCACCACTCTTTTGCACCACAATATTATCCGATTTCTAGACTCTGGAATACGTAGCTTGTTGGTTGAGTTAAGATTGTAACAATAATCTTTACTTAATTTTCAAACAAAAGTAACTTCAAAATAGACGAATGTGTCGTGAATATTGTTTAACTCTAGCAGTAAGCAATTTAGTCACTTCGCGGTCGGCAATTGACTGTATAAAACTCATACTTAAAATTTGATTTATAAATCTTTCTATTGTTGTGCGTATTTCAGTTGAACAATTTTTTTTGCATGCTGAGGTCAAAATAAACACCTAGAAATGACTAGAGACTATTCATTTTTGCGTTTCGCAGCCTCTCTTGTCTCTCTCGCGGAAGTTAAAACGAGTATCGCTCCATTAGCCAGAGTTTCCGGGTTTGACTTTGAGTAAGGTAATGATAATGTTCCTTTATAAAATTTATGTTCCATACCTTCCCTCATAATATCGCCTAATTTCATTTTACACCAACATAATCGATATCTTTGTGAAACGGCAGCGAATTTCTTTTGTAGACTTTTAATTAAATTTAAAAGTCATGTCGTCTTTAAAAAATCAGCTTTTGTTGCTTTTTTTAAATAAATTTTTACTTTTCGAAGCGGAGGAAGAGGTTTTAATTAGGAGAAGCACGCTTGATTATAAATCTGTTTTAGATTGGAGCACAGAAATTACAAGAGCACGTGCTTTTACATAAGAGATAAAAACGTGCAACAGAATGAAAGACTTTTGTGCTACTAAAAATATCACATCTTTGTGTGTGCACATTTTGAATTTATTAAGCTTATAGATATTCCCAGGAAGAGTACGAAGTAAGAAGCTTTAGTTTTAAAATTATTTGAGGGCTAATAATCCTTAATTTGGCCATAAATAAATAATTTAAGAAGCTTGCTCAACATAACACTAGAAAAAATAATAAGAAGCAGCAGTCTGAACTGGGGAAGGAGATATGATGTACAAGAGCCATCAAACAGTGGGATATGCAGACGACATCGCCATTATAGCCAGAAATATAAAGGAATTAGAACACGCGACAAATAGATTGGTGGAGGAGGCTTTTAAGATGGGGTTGCAATTAAACCAGAAGAAATGTAAAGTTATGTCAATTGGAGGAAGTCAGCAAAATCCTAGAAATAACTACGACATTGGGAAATATGAGTCTGGAAGAAGTAGATGAGTTTGTCTATCTGGGTGCCAGAATAACGAATAACTGTGATGAAGATAAAGAAATAGAGGCGAGATTAACAAAAGCAAATAAATGTGCCGGGGCCTTGAACCAACTACTAAGGGCGAAACAGCTATCTAGAGATGCTAAATTCCGCCTTTACAAAACAGTATTGCGACCAACAGCACTATATGCCTGCAAAACTTGGATACTGAATAAAAAAACACAGGAAAGATTGCACAGATGGGAGAGGAAAATACTTAGAAGAGTTTTGGGAGGAAGGTAAAGAACAAGGATATGAGAAAAGAACAAACAAGGAATTTTATGAGAAATATAAGGGACAAGCAATTGATTTAGTAGAAAAATCTAAAAAATTACAGTGGCTGGGTCATATCGAAAGAATGGCAGATGGACGAACACCAAAAATGATAGCCTGGAAAACACCAAATTACAAGAAGAAGAAAGGTCGACTAAGAAGACGGTGGAGAGAAGCAGTGCTATCAGAATTAAAAGAAAAGCGTATAAGAGATTGGAAGACCAAAGCCAAAAATAGAAAAGAGTGGAAGAGTATTACGAAGCTGTCGGCCTAAACAGTTTGTAAAGGAAGCTTTATATGTTATATATAATGTATATGAAGCTTGGTTTTTGTAGTATTTAAGCTCAAAATTTACAGTTCTCTGGCCCTTTATCGATTTATTGCGATCCTATGGGGTAGGTTCTGATCTCCCCTAACCCGTTTCTGCCTACGCCAATAGACGTAAGAAAACACTGCAGACGTCTAAAATGGACAATTACATTTTTTAATAATGCAAAAGGATGCAACAATAAAGTTCTATCAGCTAATTATTCAATAATTTCCTAAAGATAATAAAATAGTTATTTGATATGACTGAATAGACTGTAGCTCTGTTTTTAAGGTTGGAAAATTGTTGTGGTTGGTCAATTTTTGGTCAATTATGTACATTTAAAAATAAGAGGGCTGTATATTGGGGATTTAAATTTTTAAAAAAAGTTGCAAATAAAATTTAAAACGCAATATTTAAAAAAATCAGTAGTTTGCATGCGTCTTCAAAATTTAACGTTATATTGCAACGTATCAACAATTTGAAACTTACTCTTCACCCAAATATAAAATAGTTTCCACATAAATAAATATTTAACAAAAACCAGTATACAAAAAAGCTTCCCTTTTCTAGATAAATCCCCACATATTTTCAAAACTGTTGCGTTTTGGTTATATTATTATTTCAAAATATTCTGCTGACGAAACGACGCTATTATTACGAAACTAGCACAGAAAATGTAATATATAATATAAATAAAAAGCTAACTTTAGTTAAACTCAAACTAAAAAGTTTTGCATACAGCAAGAAGCAACTTTCCTAGGAATTGTTTGCAATAGCGTTCACTGTTTTTGTTATGTTTTTGTTTTTAAAAAACCTAACAAAAGTTTTTTTTATCGATTTGGAAAAAGATTAAATTTAATAAATGCTTAAAACTACTCCTACATACCCTGTTAAAAATTTTAATTAGCTTTCTGGCACATCACTTTTTAAATCACATACTCGATAATTATTTCTGACCCGGAGTCCCTCGTCCAGCATCAAATTGGCTTCAAATTAGACGGCACACGTTCTTGTGGTTTTCTGGCTTGACTGTAGTAAGCTGAGATGTCGTTTGTTCAGAACTGGCGGGTTCGTTTTCAGTCTCTGCAGATGTCGTTGCGAACTCCCGGAACTGTCCACCCACTAAACAAATCACAATGAACGTCAATAAAAAATACTGTTATGTGTACGTTTACAAATTATTAATACGATGGCGTTTTGTGACGACTTTTATAGACTGATGGCAGGAAAAAGCAATCCCGTTTATTTTCTCCTTGATATGAAATATTGGACAACTGAAAACGTTTTGAAAATACAGAACGTTTGGCGCGTATATGTTAATATAGAGCAAAAAATGTGTAAATATATGTAAAGAATACTGTTTCAGGGGTGTTTTTTGTTGTTATTTTACTGCAGGTTAAATCGTTAAATTTTATTGGAGCTCTTTCTATTAGTTTTATAGTTTTATAGCCTCATTTTGTAGTCGCTTTGAAGTGTTGTTTTGCAATTGTGTCAGAGCGCAGATAATTTTAGCGAAAATTTCCTTCGCCTGTCAAACTTGCATTTTCAACCAATCACTAATCTCAAATCTTCTAGAGATTACCAATAGGAGCATTATTACACGGTATTAATTTTACATTACCCTGTCAGAAGTTGATCCTTCTGTCAAATTTGAGTTTTCGACCAATTACAAACTCAGATTTCCTTGAAACGACCCACAAATATAATCATACACTGATAATATCGTTTTCGCAATTAACAGACGTTCATGCGTTTATTGGTCGTTTCTAAGAAATCTGTGTATGTGGTTAGTCGAAAATATAAATTTTGGAGAGGGAATTAAATATTTTGGTCTTTATAAATTTTTGACGAATTTCGGCGACCAGTAGCGTTATTTTAACATAAATTAAACCACACCCCTGACGCATTACTCTGACAGTACTTGTAAAATTTGACATAACATACATTTAATTTGACAGTTAGGTTAGGTGAAGCAAATTTTCTGACAAAATATAACTCGTGCATTGCAAATAATCTATAATTTTTGACAAATCTTGACTTATGCAAGTTGAACCAGAAAAAAACCACCCGTGCACTTCGTGCTCGTGTTTTTTTTAGCTCAACTTGCTATCGGGCATGTTTACCAAAAATTATTGATAATTTTCAATGCAATTGTTGTATCACAACTGATAATTTTACTCAAAAGCAAGAATGTGATTGCAGAATTATAGCTTAGTTTTTTTTTTGGCGTTTAAAAATGAGGAAGCATTTATATTTTTTGTACCGTCTCCTTTCAAATAACAAACATAAAACGCAAATGACGAGGTAAATACCAGCAATCAGGACTTTTATTCATTCGGCGTATTTGAATTGGTCCCATTTATATCTGAGCAACAAGTAACTGGTAAGATCTCTCAAATTTCGACTAAATTAAAAAAGCCGAACGAAATTCTCCAGAGGAAACGGAAAAATAATTCAGGAACTGTGGTTGTTATTCAAACACGTGAAGGTACTCAAATCTGTCTAATCAGGGATGACACACAAATGAGATTGGTGGCGGAAGTAGCTCGCAAAAAGTATACCTACAATGAACATTATAAATACGTTTATAATGAAACATGTAGCATCGACATGCGCGCAGTTTTGGAGAAAAAAAATGAAGACCGGTAAATAATGTAATTTAGTTCCTACTCTTTATCAGTAGATAACAGATATTTTAGAATATCCACTCAATAACATACAATAACAGTATATTACGTAACAAGAGTTGTAAGAAGCATATTACGCACGAGTGGAAATCGCGTAGCCGCGAGTGCGTATACAACTCGTGTTATTTAACTTACTTTTTCTACGATCACATAATACGTACGACTTTAACGGCTTTTTGGCTAATATACACATGTAATTACGTTGTCTTGTCAATTTTATCGTAAGCCTACTTTGACATTTCGAGACAATGCGTTTTGCTTACCGTGCGTTATAACTCACTTACTAAGCATGCAGAAAGTATTTGACGTTAGTCATTTCTTTA
Source organism: Elmis aenea (assembly GCA_947652605.1). Lineage (NCBI taxonomy): Eukaryota > Metazoa > Arthropoda > Insecta > Coleoptera > Elmidae > Elmis > Elmis aenea. The sequence goes on along the minus strand of OX393578.1, from coordinate 59,954,437 downwards.
TAAAACTGTGCTTTTTGTTTACCGTGCGTAAGTTATTGCAAAACTAAAAATTAATATTGATGCATTTATAGACACAGAATATTTTTCTTTACAAAAAATATAAATGCACTTTTTTTCTTAAATAATCAGGGGGAATTTTACACTACTTTTAAAATTTTAGCATTGAAATGACTATCTTGAAGATTCAATTCTACACCCTGTATATTTAAATTTACAAATACGGGGCTAACTTAGTGGACTATCAGTATTTTTAAATCGACTGAAAAGCGAACCCTTAAATATTTTAAAACAATAATCAATCTACACAAACCACTCTTATAATAAACGGCCAATATTATTAATTAATATGTTATGGTTTTGGTGTATATTTAAATTTGATTAAAATGCAACGGCATTATATTAATACTGGAAGCATTTTCATATACAGAACTTTTGCAGAACATCTGGGGCTTACGATTATCTTTTACAATACGTCATCATTCGAAATGTCGCCCATAAAAATGTTGTTCTCTTTATCGAAGTAATAAAATGTATTGCAAACTTTTACCGATATTCAGCGAAGTTCAACTATTATTTATGAAACAGGAGCGCAAATCGCTATAATAAATATGTAAAAAGTGTCAACATGTCTCTTTTTGTAACCGTATAAGCTTCTTGTAGTGACTTTGATCAACACGGGCGCTATGCAATGTTCTGCAATGAGATTATTAGGGCAAAGTGCGTTTTGCAACGAAATATTAAACGTTTAAATGATGGAACTACATTGCAGTCAGAATTAAACTTTTAGTGTCGTTTAGTGTGAATATTAATTCGCACGGAGCTTTTTATGATCTTAAAATTAGTCTTAAGCTGGATCCACATCAATAAAAATGTATGTTGTATTTTGTATTTCAAATTCAACACAAACATTTGCGGCGCAAATTTAAATCTGGTTAAGTATTTTACCACGTAAATAGTTATCTTGTGCGTTGAACGGCCGAATCCGCTTGTGCACGTTCGTTAATGCAGAACAATGCACTCAAAATCAAGTCCACATTGACAAGACTGTGCGGCGCAAATCTCTTTGAAGTTGGCTAAAAACCGACAGCATGATGGATAGCGTGCGTTGTTCGTCACGAAATTATTTGCGTGCATTTCTATGCGGCGCACAGTCCACACCAACAAAAATTTCGACGCACACGAGCAAATTTGTGTCAAATACAACGCACAACGCAAATTTTTATTGGTGTGGATCCAGCTTTAGACCGTGCACCGACTTTTATCAAGAACATTTTTCGTTAAAAATTAATAATAAAAACCGTTTTAATTTTTCGCGCGTTTTGAAGAGCAGCGCGTATTTCGCTGCACTATTTTAACTTCAAACATGCGAAAATTGTCAGAACGAAATGTACAGTTTTGTTTATCACGCGGTACCAATTTCACTTTTTCAGCAGAATCGCGAAACGCTGTCGGCATCTGCCTGAAACCGCAGTAGATGGCGTTAAATAAAATATTCGCAACTGCATGAAATTTGCATTAATTTTGCTTTTCGTTCCCGTTACCACATGGTTGGCAATAAAAAATTCATGGAAATATACAGTTCTCTCTCGGAATGTAATAGCACAAAAATACGTGTAATTTAAATACGACTAGGACAGCGGTTTCCAACCTTTTGATAGCGAGGGACTCCTATTTTAACCCGAAAAATATGGCGGTTCCTTGGAAGGGACCAATTTTATCTAAAGTATGTTTGTTACATCCGGTACTAAAAAAAATACTAGCACAAGACGAAACTTAAATATTTTATGATATGCAGTAGAGCGAGTATTTTTTAATAATCTACCTAGCTATGAAAATTAAATTTCAAAATGAAAATTGACGCTCTCTTGAATAGCTGTGATATTTTTAACCTGAAGAGAACAGTGTCATTAAAATCCATTGGGTCTGGAGAGTTTTCTACAGTTTTTTTTTAAAACTAAAATAAGCAATATGTAACTCAAACATCGAAATGTAATAACATTTTTCAAAAACGAGGATAATGGGCCAAAAGTTATCTATCAAAGAATGACCAAAATTTTGATATAACAAGAGAGGGCTATAGAAGCGGACTGGGAAATTCAAGCGGCCCGGGAAAAACCTGCTAGGCCGGCCCCCAAAAAATTAATAATCCAAAAAAATGTAATTTTAAAATGTTGTCATGTTTCTAAAAAAATTCCATGTTCAGTCTCATTGTTCTCTAATGAGAATTAGCAGATTCCGATCTGTGAGCCCGAAAAGCTAAACCCCTTTTTCCACTTAGTTTTACAACATCTATAATTCTTTCCAATACTTGCTTGCGTTGAAGAGTTTTTTTTTTTTGACGTAAGCTTCCTTCATTTGAGAACATTAAACCAGAAATATCTTTTTTTTAAGTTTAAGCATATGGCTATAAACACAATTTTCATGGATCGTATTATTTTAATGTTCTATATTTGCAGAATATGCTTCCAGTCTTTCATTCCATCATTTACAAACGAACATTCGTTCTTATGTATGCCAAGCACACGGAACAAAATAGAGATTCCTTTTTCAAACAATATGATAACCATCGTCTATTTATATTATCATCTCTGTAAAATATAACATTTAGCTTAAATGGCAAATAAGTTGGCAATAGTTGGCTGATAAGGATGTTTGTTAAAAAAATCCTTAAAATTTTGACTTGTTGGTGTTGTGAAATAACTAGCTGATAAGCATTCAAAATTTTTGTTACTTGATAAGTTACACTTGAACATGAAGACTTTGCGTTGATAATCGACGTTTTAATTTTGTCTGTTTCAACGGGGCAGATTATATTGTCTTCGTTTGTCGAATTTGATGAATCAATGTTAGATTTTTCAACATCAGGTGCACTAACTTTAGAAGTTAAAGCAAACAAATCACTTAACTTAAAACTTTTTTTAGCAGCTTCGTGAAGTACTGTTTGCCTTTCTCTTTCTCTTTTTGAGCACATTTTCTTTTTTCCATTTTTCCTTGATTAAAAACTATAACCAGAATAATCTCACAATGAATGTAAAGAATCAGTCCGCATTTATTAAGTTTAATAATTGTTTATTATTTACTAAAATATTAAAACTAAAATTCTAGTAAGGTATAATATTATCATTATCACTTGGTGCTCAAAAACACAGCCCGGACGGTGAAATTTAACGAAAACGTCGGATATAGCAGAGACGTAGTCAGCTTATAAAGCTTGGGAGGGCCAGGGGTACAAAAATTATCTTTATTTATTACTAACCGAAATAATAATATTGCATAATTTTTTCATAAAAATCATAACAAGTACTGCGGGTCGCGGCATCAGAGCGACCGGCCCACCGGGATTCCTCCCAGTGTCCCGCCGGCCCAGTCCGCCACTGGAGGGCTACGATATGTAGTCGCTAGAATTTGATTAAGGCTGTGTTTATTGCATCAAAGACATCAAAACTAAATGTTTTAATGGGTTTGGGAGGGCGATGCATAGCTATCAGAGCTCACGTTAGTTATGAAGAGCGCATGCGTGTAAAAATCCAAGCGCTAGTACATGCTTTCATCCACATACTGTTTTGACCGTACACTGAGTAGTTGTTCATGTATTAATTTTATAACAGTTGGAACAGCCGACTAACCGTCCGCTGAACTATCAGAGTGTGCTGGAACGCAATATCAACACTGCGCAGAATCCTGATGGTACATTGGATCGTCCGTAGCCTTGTTGGAACAAACATAATATCGAGCACAGTGGTGTATTTGCGAAACGGCTATGAAGCAATGATTGAATGTCCCGTAAAATATGAACAGGATATGACCAGCAATATCGTGGGCGCTTACTTTGATCCCAGTTCAATAAAATGTGACAGGTCAAGGAAATTTTTTTATGTAAAAGGTGTTTTATTACTGTATACGCTTTTTATACAAATTAGTTTTTAAAGTCATCAACTTTACTGAAGGAAGTATTCCTTGTTAATGGTGTTTATTCTGTCGTGAAGGTAGCCAATTGCTTTGTATTTTAGGTCCTGTTTTTTTTTTAATAAGGAGTTATTCCAGACTTAAACAAACATATTTTAATTCGGAGAAGGAAAAAAAAAGGTTAAGATCAAGAAACATTATAAGCTGTATAAAAAGTTTAAGTGAGTTTATAGAACTCTTAATCATTGTGTTGGATAAAAAAGAAAACTTTGAACTTGGTGGATGACGAAAGTGTTTTCGCTAAAAAGTTCTTCGAAACTTATCGAAGTCGCAGAGTTAGTCACATCAATAAACTCATCAAAGAATTGGTCCATTATCACCTTTCAGTTGTAAGTATAACGACATTGAATAGCATTTTCTTTTCCCATGAAACATTTCTTAGTAGTTTTAGTACTACTCGGAAAATTTTAAGACGATATACAAATATGTGGAAAATTTTTAGCTCCAAAATTTGGCTTTAATACTCTATTTTTTTGAACATCTATAATATACTATAAATAGCAAAAAAATCTTCTCCATTGGATCTGATTTGTTTGTAAATTTATGTAAATAATCAACGAACGAAATATCAGTCGATGCTGTACAGATCTGGTTCGAAGGACCAAGAAATTTTTTTTTTTTCATAGTGTTGGAGCTATTTTATGAACGTTGTGTTAAGAATATAGACTTGTAGCAAGATTGTGTTAAATATAATGTTAATACTTTGCCGGTACTTAGTTTCCTTATAAGCCAGGCCAGAAACATATCAAAACCGCCTCGTATATTCGATGAATACATCCCTAATAAATTTTCTGCGCATGAAAGCAATAAATAATTTGCTTGTATAACCGATTTAACTTGTTTATCCCTGAACATTTATCATATTTTAATTTTTACTCGATCCACCAGTGTTTCAATTCGGTGTTACGCTGTTGTAAATCAAATTACTTATGCTTTGTTAAGACCAAATGAGCAAACGGTTTTTAATTTGGGAATCTAATTTGCGTTCATGCTAATTTCGGATAATTCGCACTAATTTTATTATCGGTGTTTGTAACAAGATGTACAAAAGCATTCTGCTGCAATGTGTAGTGGATTGTTGGTTCTTTTGTTTAAATTAGTTTATCAGGTGATAACAGCTAGTTAATTTAATACAAAATACAATTGTTTCTTGGTCACACAGTATCATCTATATTATGCGGTATATATTGCAAAAGAGGTACCGACGCTTGGGCCTCCTTTGCAAAAAGGGTTTTGACTATGTTAGCTAAATATGCCCAGGTAATTTAAGAACGATGACTGTAATATTTTTCTAGTTATTGTATCTTATACGGGGTGTTCTTACGGTATTGATGTTATAATCTATTTATGCCATATATATTGGGAAAAGAGGTACCGACGCTTGGGCGTCTTTTGCTAAAATTGAAAAAAACGGCTTCGACTATGTTAGCTAAACATGCCCAGATAATTCTAGAACCATGAATTTAATAATTTTCTAGTTATTGTATCTTATACGGGGTGTTATCCTACGGTATTAATGTTATCGTCCATATATGCCGTATATATTGCAAAAGAGGTACCGACGCTTGGGCGTCTTTTGCTAAACTTGACAAAAACTGCTTCGAATATGTTAGCTAAACATGCCTAGGTAATTTTAGAACCAAGATTGAAATAATTTTCTAGTTATTAGTTGTCTTACGGTATTAATGTTAACATCCATTTGTGCTACATGGCAAAAGAGACACCGACGCTTGGGCGTCTTCAGCTAAAATTGACAAAAATGGCTTCGACAATGTTAGCTAAACATGTCTAAGTAATTTTAGAACCATGACTGTAATATATTTCTAGTTATTGTATCTTGTTGTCTTAAGGTGTTAATATTATCATTCACATTTTGCGGTATATAAATTGCGAAAGAGGTATCTTTTGCTAACATCTACGGATTGGACTATATAAGCTAAATTTTTAGGTATTATTTCATCAAATTTGCATTAATTTCTGACTTTGTGCATGCTCAAATGATTTAACCTAACGGCGCGGCGAAGAACTGCAGTTGTATGGTAATTTTCTATATTCGATTTCTTCGCACTGACGTAGTCAATTAAAGCTTTTTGATGAAGCAACTTGAAGCGGAAATTCCAATTATTTCATAAAACTCTTTGGAATACGCTACTGTGTAATATATTCCGCGTCCTTTGCTCGTATAAACGAGACAAATTGAGATAATTTTGGAACATTCCGTTTTAATATCTATTTCTGCAATTATTTGAGCAATCGTAAATGGTCTGATATTATTTTTAATAGGTATTGAAACGACAAAGACTCTTTTGTCTTGGAAGTAAAGTCGGTTGAGTAAAAAAATATTGTGTAGAGATGAGGAATGAAAAAAAAATTGCCCATTATAATTTAAACCTGTTATTTTCATCAATTTTCGCCTACAAAAATTCTTACAAGTCGAGGTGTAATTAATTGTATTGTTTGGTGTTTGATATAAAAAAATGTAGGATTTTTCATGCTGTGTTAATCAATACTGTTCATTACAATTCACGAAAACTACATGTTAGAGAAAAGTAATCACTCATTCATTGTTTGCTCCAACTTCACTGATTAAAACCGGTTCAATCAATGTTTTTCAATACTTCCATCATTTTGTCATGATATTAATTGAAACAAAGGGTTATACTATCTCTACTGAAAAATTGTATTCGACTCCAACAGCGGTTTGCAGCTTTTTTATTACCGTGTACAATCGAAAGAAAAAACTAGAACTTTTTGGTACCAGCACAATCTTAAAAAACAATTCTTCTGGGACATATTAAGTTGTAATGTATAATCTAGGACAACGTATCAAATACATCATATGTCGCGTACTTCTTCCTAAAGTACCACTGGTGGTCGCGCACCAGTGGTTGAGAAGCGCTGGGCTAAAATAATGGAAGGAATGTATAATTTTTAAGATTCTCTTAATGACAAATTAACAATTCTAATTTCATTAGTTTTAGTTTACTAATTAATTCAGTCATTGAATAACGAAACTTATAAAAAGTTTTTGCGCCACTCTCTTTATTTCTTAATCCGTTTTCAACGCTATCGCTTTGAAGTTCAGCAAGCCATAATCTAATACCCGTATTACAAAACATTTGTCAAACTCGGTAATCTATTTACGTGAAAAAGTGAGACACTTGAATCAATACTGTCACACTTGCATTTATCATTCCTTTGTTTTTCGTGTTAAAATTGAAATAATAAAAACAAAGGCCAAGTTGGCCATTAGTTAAAATCCCTTTGTTTACGGAAAGTCCTTTTTTTGATAACATTTACAGGGTAACATGTCTGTCTTTATGATGGACGAGCGGAGAAAACTTCTTGTTTAAAAAATTTATGTGTTTACAAAATTGGCAGGGTAAATTATAACTTTTTTTTAAGATGGTAATTTGTTTCGATGTAATGTTCACAACAAGATTTCCTGGTGACATAGAAACAAGAAATGCCTGAATTATTTGAGTGAGTCGTTTACTATGTAGCGGTCACATTAGTAACTTGATGAAAGATTGTTGTTGTGGATATGCTAGACCAGTTCCAAGACAAAAATACAAGAGATAGGTGTTTTTTAATTGAACAGATTTACATATATAGGAACAAGTTTAGAAAATATTATAAAAGAAGAATTCTGTTTTGATAAGTTTATAGCTTTGTTTCATCAAAGTGATTATTTAAAAGATCTCTAAACTTACTCAACCGTCTAAGCAGAACACAAAGCGACCAACAAAAGGGCACCGTAGAGGTTAGTGTCTCAAACCGGCAGAACTGTTAGAACTTGCGGGCATGAAAGCGATAGTATATCAAATACTAAGTTTTGTTAACCCTCAACCTTAAGATACCAAAACAATACTTGACACAAATTATTCTACCGAACTGAACACGGATTTCATCTTGCGACCTAGCACAAGTTTTTGAAACACGATAAACCACTCGTAGATATAGAAGCACTAAGTAAAAACACAATGGGTGCTCATAAGTTTTAAAGTAAATGCCAATATTAAAGATAAAACACTGATCAAGTTGAAGCAAGTTGGGCGCACCCTTTTGATAAGTCGTCAAAAAGCAATGTTAATTAGGAGGACAATTTTTATCGGCAAGGACCTTAATACATCTGGCAATGCCCAAAAAATCCTCGCTATATTATTAAGCAACCTTCTTTTACAGATAACATTAGCACATGCCAATAAAACTAATTACAATTTTTAGTTAGTTTAAATAATTTAAGTAATTAGTTTTTATTATCAATAAACTAAATTAAAAATTACCTATCTTTTTTGAAGGAACTCTTGTTTAATTGCAAAACCAAATTTAAGCCTTCCCTCTCTTCTAAAACAAAAGAAATGCTTCGAAAAAAGGTTAGTGATTTTTAATAAAGTTTGTTTATACTAGGGGGATTCAAATGGAAACCGCAAATGTGTTAATAAACATCTTAGGCTTAGCAGATCGACGAAAGACTGAACAGAGAGGGAACAATACTAAACAAAAGTCACCAACTCATAAGTTATGCCGATGTTGTAGCTATGCTGGCAAGAACTTTGAAGGAACTGGGAGAGATCACAAGAAAAATCTCAGAAGCAGCACAAAACTGGGAATAAGGATAAACGAAGATAAGACCAAGCTAATGAGAATAAGACAACAAACAATAAAATACAGGCTAGTGGTAGGAAAATTTTAGGAAGCAAATTAATTTATGTACTTAGGGACACTTTTCACAAACAGAATCGAACAAGAAAAAGACACAAACACGAGAATTCTGAAAGCCAACAAAAGTGCAGGAGCTTTAAATAACCTAATAAAAGCAAAACAGTTATCTAGGAGCACCAAACTACGTTTGTATAACACAATACTAAGGCCTACAGCGATCTATGGGTGTGAGATCTGGGTACTAAACAAAAATGCAAAGGAAGCCCTAAGAAAGATAATTAGTTGAATAGTGGGAGAGAAGAGATCATAATATGAAGGATATACCTATAAGAAGAACGAACGAGAGGCATATACAATTTTCAAAGAAGTAACCATAAACAAAATAATAATTGCCGGAAGGACACAATAGCTAGGACATATTAAAAGAAGGGAGGACAGCAAAATAATAAAAGAGATAGCGTGGAAAGAGCCTACATACAAGAAAAAAAGAGGAAGACCCAGAAAAAGATGGAGAGGAGCTGTGAAGGCAGAACTAGGAGAGAAAAACAATAAATTGGAAGAAGAAAGCTAAAGAGAGACGAGTGGAAAAACATTACCAAGTTCTGGGCCTAAACGGCGTGCAAAATAGCTTTTATATATGGAGGACGAGACTAAATATAAATTTGACAGACAGGATAAATTTAACTAGTTAGGAATAGCTTTATCAGACATTGTAATAAAAATCAGGGATGGAAAACGTAACGTAACGATACCCGATAACGTTATAATAACGATTCAACTACAATTTTTTATACAATAACGTAACGATATTTTTATAACGTTATAATAACCGATAACGTTTCGTTAAAAGTTATTTGTATCGTTATTCTCTATAAATTAAATTTTTATATGGCCATCTTTTTATTTTCAGAAGATATAATATTTTGTTTGTATTTTAGAAATTAAAATGAAAATAAAATATCTCAACGTAATTTTGTACTATTTTTTAAATTTACATTTACATATATCAAAAATAATTTCAGAGTTACAAATAAAAAATATTTTTATGTAACATGTTTCTTTTAAATAATGCGATAGGTGATTCCTTATCGAAAATTAAGAGGGGTCTTTCATATACATTTTTTTTCTTTAGGGTCTCCTTTCGGAGCTACACCCCCTAAAAGGGATCGGTAAAATTGGGTTTTTATTTTATTTCTCAAATTTGGATAAATGTAGGAGAATTATATTTGGTAGATGATTTATACTTATTAAAAGGTTTCCCATAGTATTAGTAGTAGTAAAAAATTGCTAGATTTCAACTCACCAAAAAGTTCTGATTAAAAAACCAACAGGGGTCGCACTTTTCAGCCCCCTGTGAAGGTGGAAGATCATTAAAAATATTACTACGGGAAACCTTTTAATAAGTATAAAACATCTACCAAATATCATTCTCCTACATTTATCCAAATTTGAGAAATAAAATAAAAACCCAATTTTACCGATCCACTTTGGGGGGGGGGGGGCGTAACTCGGAAAGGAGACGTCCAAGATAATTTTTTTATAAAAAAAAACTCTTAATTTTTGATAAGGAATCGCCTCCCGAATTTTGTCGCATTATTTAAGAAACATCATAATTAAAAAAAAAATAAATTATATCCCAATTTATGTAACGTTATATAACGTTATATAACATAACAATTCATTTTTTTGATGGTATTTATAACGTTATGTAACGAAAACAAATAATAAATAACGTTATAAAATAACGTAACGATTTAAAACGTTATTCCATCCCTGATAAAAATTAATACAAAGTTAATACGATTACAGAAATTATGTACCTATATTAATAAAATTACTCTCACATTGATAACACGACATTTTTATAAAGGTTTGTTTCCCATCTGCGCTAAAAAAAAAAATATATTTTTGTATTACACGAGATGAACATATCGTAAAAATGATCCCATCTTTATTCCAATTGCCACATAAAAATTTCGTTGCATGTTCTTCAAAATTTTATTACTTCGATACCCTCTAAACGAGTTTTTAACGTCAGAACATATCACAAAATATCAGAAAGGACTCGTTCTTTCTGCAAAATACCCCCGAAGCGTTTTATTGTATCTGGCAAAAGCTATGAGAATAGCGATATAAGCTTATTGTGTTACAGACGAAATATATTATATGTAACTTCAGAAGTACTGGTAACTTTAATAAAAGACAAATGAGAGGGCTAAATTTACTTTCATGTCAATTATTTGCATTGGATCCCATTGCTCTTAGGAGCGTTAAATTTAATTTTAGTTGAAACAAAGAACGTATTCGGCATATTAGTTACAATTCAAGTTGAAGCTGCTCCATATTATAAACTCTTAATCAAACAATAAGACAGTTATAATGATCTTCAAAGAACAGGATGTTTAAATTCATTATATCATTATTCATTAAGTTGGTTTTCGAGAACTTTAACGTGCAAATATTAAACTGAAAACTCGAATATTCATAAGGCAAGTTATAAAAAACATAGTAATAACAATTTCTTTTTACATTTCCAAATTTGCATGATATGTTTGTTTCAACAACTCATATACATGTTATTTTCAAGAATGGATGTTGAATATTTATTGTGTGCTAATGATTTGCGGACGAATATTTAATCTAACTGATGTTTGTTCTTTGGTAATTAATTTAATAATAACATGATTAGGGTTGTGTGTGGTTTTGACATTAGAAAATTTACAAGTACGCATAGTGTGTTATACAAACTTTATCAACAGCTTTTAGATACATTTTCAGATGTTCATTAGCGATTTTTCGGTTAGTTACTATTCGAAACTGTACGTTATAGAAATTGATGGAGAATTTGCATAACTTTAAATCATAAATAATGCGTTGATCGGTATATAATTTTAAATAAACCCCAATAAGTACTAAAGAATGAAATGCTTTCACAATTGGCGGTAGATCTTTATAAACTCGGCTAGTTCTTTATTCTTCAACAGTTCAATGAATTAACTTCGTTGTATTACATTACGAGAGCAAATATTAATTGACGTTTGTACAATAATTTAACTTTGTGTTAACATTACTAACCTGCAGTCGATGATTGCGCCTCGAAGCGAAGTTGACTCTTGTTCTGAATATTAGGTCCTTAACGGATTTGCGAAAGTTTCTGGACATAACGCAGTATATAACTGGATTTAAGGCCGAATTAGTGTGACCCAGGAATAGCATGTAACGCTGGACGGGCATTATGCTTGTATCTATACTCTTGATGTCCAATAAGAGGTTTATGGTGTTGAATGGCAGCCAACAAATGGCGAATATAAAGGCCAGTATGAGAAGTATCCATGCTACACGCTTCCTTTCTCGCACCAATCTATAACTCTGAAAATAAAGAAATAAAAGTTTAGAAACAGTCATAACAATGTGAAGTAGGTAGGTAGTTATTATCACAAAAAAACAGAAAGAAATATCAAGAACACATTTATGATGAGAAAACATGTACTGTTTTGATCAAGAATTTTCTAGTAAATATTTTACAGTGCAGACTTCTATCTATTATAAAGTTTTGTCTGTAAAGTTATATGAGTGTAAGAAAATATTAGGAGTAACAACCAATTAGTAGTTATCAGTTATGTGTACGAATACAAAAATGTATGATATTTATATCTTTAAAGATTTTACTTGCAATTTCTTTTTAACTCATCACTATTTTCGTCAATAGACAACAGAGAACAAAGAGCATAACTTAACTTTAAATGGGCTTAGGTTAGAACAGGTAGAAAGCTTTAAACATTTAGGAGTAATCATTTAATAAAAATGGAGGAATGGACAAGGAAATAAGCGAAAGGTCAGGAAATGTGGGAAGAATATTTAACATTTTTTGGAAATAGAGAAGTCCCAAAACGAACAGAAGTAGCAGTGGTCAGGTAGTAACTCTGGCACTTTTATACGGAAGTGAAATGTGGACACTCACAAATAAAAATAGTAGCCGAGTGAATTCAGCTGAAATGAGATTTCTAAGCAAAATCCAAGGAAAAACAAAAATAAATGTCGGTTAGCTATTATTCAGAGCTTTTTGTAGTAAAACAAACAGCTTGTGATAAGCGAAACCAAAATGGCATGTCAAATCTAAACTGAAGTGGGATTGTTGACAGGTAATCTTAAGCAATTTATCTTCGAGTGCAATTAATCCATATCTTTCAAAGGAAAATACAATCCAATTTGGATAGGGCTAAAATCGAGCTATAGACAAATTGGTGTTGTGATAAATCGATGCAAGATAATTACCGATTGATAATTAATTGTGTTTAAGATTAATTGTCGTTTACTCCCTGATTAACACTTAACCTAAATGCTTCAAAGAAAATTAAAACCAAATGGATACCTTTGATTGTTAATGTTTCCTTTTGTTAAATCTAGGAACATTGTAAAATTATTATAATTTATATTATATTATATATATTTATATATTATACTCCTATATATTATCTTTATCTATATATATAAAAGAGCTTGTTTGTTTGTTTGTTTGTGTGTTTGTTTGTTTGTTTGTTTGTTTGTTCGCTATAGAATCCTAGGTCCGTTAACCGATCGGGACCAAATTTGGCACAGTTACTATTTGGGACCTAACGGATCAAACGTCGTATAAAGAACGGCCGGAAATGCCCGGGAACGGCCGGAAACGTCCGCCGAGCGCGAGCGCGGAGCGCGAGTAGTCTGTAATTATTGAACGTCTGAGAACGTCCGCAGGGAGGGAGCGCGGAGCGCCAGTAGTCTGTGATTGATAAAAGAGAATTGTAACCACCCGTGCAACGCCGGGTAAATCGCCTAGTTTTATATATAAATATATTATAATTATAATAAACAACGAAAAGCACAAATACCAGTTATAAATACGTCATCACATACATTTTTTTAACGACCGGAATCTAAAACAAAACGCAATTAAACGTGTTTGAACGTATAACGGTTTGAAAACTTTCTCCGCTAGGTAAATAAATATCTACCGTAGTTGGCTCTGTCAGTTGCAGGTATGTATATGTATATCACCCCCATAGCGTTGCTTCGTTCATGAAGGGTGCGTAGAACGCAAATATAAGAATATTCATCATAACAGTCTTTTGTTCATTTTAAACTATGATCAGGGCGAATGCCTGCATTTCAATATCTGGAAAATTTCATTAAAGTGATTTGCTAGGAACGTCAGTACAATATAAAACATAATTTTTTTATTCTTTTTTTGTAGTTGAACTCAAAGGGTTAGTTTGTTTTTACATAGTGTTATACGTAAGTTACTCTCATATTCAATTTAAAAAAGAATTGATTATGTGAAAAAGAGTTTATTTATTATTTATTATGTCTGATTCTCACTCTCCACCTCTTAGTCCAATCAGTTACTCTGTTGCATGCTTCTCGAAGTTTAGCAGCTGTTTCTACATTGTTATTACCAATTGCCAAGATGGCTGTATCGTCAGCAAAAGTTGGAATTGTGTCGTTTTGAGTCTGTTGAATGTCGCAAGTGTACAGCGAGTATAAAATAGGTGCCAAAACACTGCCTTGGGGTACTCCTGCATTTATATTTCTCATGTTCGAGTACTCCTCTGTCTTGCTTGACACGAAATATTCGATCGGATATATAAAATTTTAATATCTTGGCATAATGTTTTGGCAACATGTGCTTTAGCTTATACTCTAGTCCTTCATGCCGGACTTTGTCAAACGCCTGGGCTACGTCTAGGAATATGGCTGAGCATATGGTATGGCAATATTGAATGATATTATTGATAACGTTATTCATAAAAAATTGTTTCAAAATCGTAAAAAATTGTATGTAATTCATGTTTTTAATTTAATTTACAGGCAGGCCAAGGTCTTACTTCCTCCTAGAATATTTGGTAAGTGTTTTTTTTTTGTTTTCCTCTCGTTTTAATGAAATATTTATTACTTTTGAACCTTCACATACCTAAGATGATTAGATGTTTTTATTATAAGGGTTACTAAGTTATTTATAGAATAAAAAAGAATCTTTAATAATGTTATATTAAAGTTTTTGTATCATTTTCTCTTTACTTGCATTTAAGATTATTTGTTCCATTAGGAAGCAAGGTATAATTTTTAATTTAATCCATCTTTTTTAAACAAGACGCCATCTGTAAAAGCGCCTGTCTAATTTTCTGAACTTACCTTAACAAAAACTTTGCGATACTAAAACGATTATTGTAAAATATCCAACAACACTTGAGTGACATATAAAAATACAGTATTTTTATACCAAAATTAGTATGGGGCAAATATTTAATTTTTATCTTCGGCTGTTAAAATATTAAAACAACCATGTAAACAATATTACTGTGTTCTACTTTTTAAACGTAGCAACTCATGAATGGAAATGAAAACCTTGTTTAGCGGGCTGTAGAAAAAGTGTTTTTTGATGTGTACACACAAAATGAATGAAGTATCTGGTTCATTTTTCTCCTCGTTATAAAATATTAAATCTCCTTTTTTGTTTACTCATGACAGCAGGAAATGAAATGCTTGTTGATTTAGGTTACACATTCATATGTCTTTGAAAATATTTTAATGAATGTGGATGAGATGAGACTCTTAAATGGGTAAAATATAGGGTGGCAAAAATCACGTTTGCAATTAATTACTTCTAACTTTTGCTAAGATCTGAAGGGCAATTTTGTTTTTGATCTCTTAATCGTGTGCAATAAAATCTGCCATTTAATTATATTAAACACTGTTAGGTATAAATTATATTAAATCGTTATTTATGTACTCGTATATTTTAAAAGATCAAACGGCAATATACATAGTCTGTTACCTTTTTACCCTAAGGTGTAAGGTATTTGTGAAAGTAGGGGAGACCGGGAATGAAAGTAAAATTTTATGGTTTTTATTTAATTTCTCATGAAGCATAACAAATTTTTTACAACCATACTGATTTCATGATAGATTGGACATTTGTCTTCCTTCCAAGATATTTATTTCATATGTTTTGTGAAGCATATGTGAAAAATTTGTTTTTTTCTGTGGTAAGACACCCAACCTCAACATTGGGGCTAAAAGTAAAAATGACCGGGGTAAGTTGTAACGGCGTAATAATTTACACAGCTCATATGTAGTTGGTAAATATATTAGTATTCATTAACAAAATTAATATTGAATTCCAAAATACAAATTAGCAAAACGAAAAAAAATTCATCTACGAAGAAAACCACCAATTATGTGCTAAGAATGAACATTTGCAAGTGAAGACATATATTGGGGTTGGTTATAACACTTTTACTTTTGACCCCAAGTGTACACAAAACAAATTGGAGGGAATTCACAATTAACCACGATTCCAACGTCAAATTTTACTCTCGCCAAACCTTATACTACTAGTATTCACAACAAAACAATTTAATGTCTTAATTTCTTAAGTTTATTTTTGTTTGATTTATTGGAGAAGTTTTATCGTTGTTTTGCAAATTCCTATGTTTTAAAAGATGCTTAATTTGGCATTCCCGACAGGAAATAAACCAACGGCAGGTTTCAGTTACAAACGATCTATTTTAATGGCTTAAACTAAGTTGAATAGATACTGAATTTAAAAACTTTGAACGTTTTTCTTAGGCTGGAAATGGTGAAACAATTTAAGAAGATTAATATTTTTATTTTTTAATTAACTGTTATTTTGGTAGCTTATTGAATAGGTATTTAAAAATATTTAATTAAAGTGATCTTAGAAATTGTAAGGGTTCCTTTTCGGTAAGAGCATATTTTCAGGATCAATTTTTTTTACCGTTGGCAAATTATTGTTCTTTTAATTCTTTTTTTATTTAATTATTGAACTTTTCCACGCGTTGCGGATTTTGACTTTAAAAGCTCAACTTTTTGTCTCTCCTTCAATGGATGGAGTCAAACTGCTTGCCATTTAAAGGTTCCAGCCAAAGAAAATCGTTTTTAATGTAATATACAACTATCAGCAATTTTGTTTTGACACGACATTTGTTTAAAGTTTGATTTGGATTTGGATACAACCAAAAAAAGTCAGAGATACAGTTTTGTGCCTTCCAATTTTTTTCAACAATTGCCGAAAGCCCTAGACGTAAAATATACTAATGCAAAAAAAACGCTTCAAAAACTAAACGACAAAAGTTTGTTTTGATACGAAAGAACAGAAAATAATTGTTTGTGAGCATCTTCAATAACAATTTCTTTCGTAGTTTTGCTAAATTAAGTTAGGAACATTAAATCAATAACACAGTTTATGTAAAATACAAATCAACGCCTAAAATCACACTAAAGTGTATGGAATGTTTTTTGTTGTTTGTAAGTTGTTAATTGGAATTTGATACGCTCGGCACTCGGTGAAAATTGAAACGGATTTAATCCATAATCTATATTTAATTCCATAACATTGAGCTATTCAAATCAATTAAAATTAAAACCTTCATATATCTCGCAACAAAGAAAGATGGGCCTACACCACTCCGATAATTAAGGTTTCAATTGAGGTAATATTATCACCAAAAACATAACATGGAATCCACAGAAGACCTAATACAGGAGTGGCGAACCTATGGCACGCGTGCCACAGCTGGCAGGTATAGTATATTTCTTTTAAAACTGCTCACAGCGGATTAAGGACAGGCAGAACTAAAGGAAACAAATGCACAATCTCTGTCTCTTTCTTTAAATATTATTTGTGTTTACAATTCAGTCTACGCCAATGAAAGTTGTAATCTAATTGAATGAATATTATCGCAAGCAGTCGAAATTTGATCCCTAATTATAGGTTCAATAAGGTTTAATTTGGGTTCTTAGGTAAAAGAAAATTAATATCTGTATTAGTGTTTCCCAAAAGTTTTTGCTTGAAAACAATTATAATTTAAAATCTATTATAGCATATATAAGGTAATAAGCTTTTAGCGAGAACTTGTTTAGAACTGCAACATTATGGTCATTATGCTCAAAGAAAAGCAATTAGGAAGATGTGGTATGCGATTATGATTTTATGTGTTGTGCCATACAAATCATTTAAGGTTTATAATCCAAGATTGTGTATGTACCTGGGTTGTTCCAACTGCTTAAGCCGATATGGGAAGTTTTATTTGAGATATACTATAGAAACATTTTATTGGCTCGCGGGAGATACAGTTGCTGTTCTAAAATTTTTGGAAAATTAATAGTTTTTTTTTAAATGAATTAATAGCATCAAATTATATTTATTCAAATAAAATATATGCATTTTGTCTCGAAACTATACGAATTTCAAACAGAATTACAAGTAATTAAACGAGATATTGCTTCTCATGCCTTCAAATATTTTCCAAATTTAATTTTTTTAATATAAATTTCGACACGTCAAATTGAAATAAACCAAATTTAATTGACTGAAGATGTAACCACAGCTGTGGAATTAACAATAGATGAATTTTCTTCGCGATTTCCTCAGCTTGAAAATTTCTAAGAAATTTTGAAATTCATAAATCACTCAGACATAATCAAAGTTGATGAACTTAATTTAGAAATTTTTAAAAGATTAAAATTACAAAATTTTGATATGCGATTAATTGATTTTTAATCAAGTGCAATTTGGAGGCAAAAGTTTATCGACTTAAAGAAAAATTTAGAGATTATTGAAAGGGAACGCTTGGATGAGAAAATAATTATGGTGAAAGCAAAATTATTAATGCCTGGCAAACGATTCCAGGAGAGTTCAAATCTTTAAAGAAATTAGCGTAGACTATTTAACTATATTTTCTTCCACATATGCATGAGTCACTGTTTTCACAAATGAATTTGATAAAAAATAAATTCAGAAAAACATTAACGGATGAATTTAGTTCAGCAAGCATTTTATTAAAAGTAACGAAATACCAACCTAATTTATAAAACTTAACAAAAAGCATCTAACAACAAAAATCGCGTTAAAAACTCATATTTTAATTCTTATTGTAGGTACCTACTTAATTAATGTTGTTTGAAAAGTAAACACATGTAATGTGCAATTATTATTTTTGTCTAATTATATCTTTCTATTAATAAAATAGTTCAAATTTAGTTATGTATCTTTAGTTGTTGTTTAATTACAAATATCTATTAGTAGTCAATAAAAAATATTCAATTCATACAAATGTTGTAATATTTACTCTACGTCTCTTTACCATCAGCAATGTTTTTTTTTCATTCATTGCAAAAGTTACCTGGCAAGCCAGAGTTTCAAAATGTGAAAATTTTCGAAAATTGGCACGCAAAAGGGTTTGCCACACCTGACCTAATACATCAAGTACAAATACTAAAATCGATTCAGTATTTTTGATTTAAGATTTTATTTTCGAACTATCCTCGGTTGCTCTGATTATAGCATGAGCGATTTAGGGCTAAATCCTTCGATAAGCGAAGGGGAAAACCATTTAAGCCGCAACTAAATTTTCGTATCAATTTACAAATCACTTAAGTACAATTTATCTATATCACATCCCCCCTTCATTATCGAAAACTAATTTCAAGCTGAGTCACGTTTCGCTAGCAAAATTATCAAGGTACTAGGCCAAAACTGAAAATTAACCATAATTTTTAATTATCTTCTCTCTTTATCCAAAATTTATTAAGTCGAGTGATTAAATACGATTAATAACAAGAACGAACACCAAATGTGGCACGCGAAGGGCTCTTTAAATTTAGCTGAGATTAATGGTGATGAATTTTGTACTGCAGTGCATATATTTCATGCATGAGAAATGAACGGATGAAGCTGGGAGCTAATTTGTTTGTATTTGTGTATGTTTTAGCTAAATGAGAAGTTGTTATTTAACTTTTAAAGTAAATATTGTGCAACTGGTTTGATAAAAGTTTTCAATGAAATTTAAAAGTATGAATCCTAAATAAATAGGCTTGAATAAATATCACAGCAAAAAAATCTCTGCAAGAATACTTGATCAGGGTCTTTAAAAAAATATTATTTAAGGTAAACTGCTTTGTCGCTCTTATCGTTAATGCGATCCTAATAGTGGCCCTTCTAAGTGGACTACCCTTTTACACCTACCTGAAAAAATTATTAGGTTTTTGAACGAACTGAAGGTTAATATGTTATTGCCTACATTGTGTACAACATTTTTATTAATTATCAAGCCAATCGCAAGTGTCGATTTTTTTCCAAAACAAATTGCAAGAGTACCTATGTAATTTGAATTGTTTCAAAGACTTTGAAACCTGTAGTCTTTTTTAAAGAGGCAAACTGAAGTAGATATGTGTAAAGCATTCCTAGGTTCCTTAAGTTAGTCCAAATGTTGCTATATTTTGCTTCTTTGTGCTCAAAGAATTTTTTAATTTCGATTAACGGTTTTCCCGTTATAAACAAAACATTGAACTCTGAGGCAAGTTTACGCTATCCCGGACTTTTTCACCAAATTCAATTATTTTGATGCCAATCCTTAGTGCTTCGTTAGTGCCTCTTTGTGCTTCAAAAAATTTTGAATTTCAATTAACCGTTCTTCGGTGATAAATAAAAAACTAAACTCCGAGGTAACTTCACACCAAGTCGGACTTTTTCACCAACAACATAAATGGTTTATGTGCATCAATGAGGAAACTCAAAATAAGTAGTGTACAGTTAAAATAAAACAATAAATTGCAATGCAATATTAAAATAAACCAATAAAATACAATAAAAAACAAAACAAAAGTTTTTTTACCAGCAATTATCTACCTGAATCACACCATTAAGCCTATACATTACTGGTCCAGCCAGGCCAGTGGTGTACCATATATGAAGTACAGAGGTAAGGGTTAAATTACCTGCCTTTTTTTTAAAATGACGAATGGTGCAAAATAAAATGAAGGTGCAGATTTTGCTTCGACCTTATAGTTATAAATGTCTGCTTTACATTCCGTAGATTTATCTGTTTTGTGCCTTTTTAATAAAATGTAAATCTTAAATATAAGCGGTATTTGTGTAATATGTTTCATTAGGTAATTTTATATCCGGCATAAGAACTGCTTTCGTGCTTACAGAACATTTATTTCCAACCATCTGAGAAGCCCCGGAAACTGGAGCTATACGCCATATATAACTATAAATCGACGTAGTTCTTTCATTCTAATACCCAGAGGCAAAATCCGATACTAATAAGTGACGCAAAATTCAAAATCAGTTGAGAATTAGTCCCAACAATCGGAGCCCAATCAAGTTTCATTATTACTTTTTTGAAAGCTTAATATTTTTCCTACGTCTGTTACATCAGCGACTCGACTTTTTGCATCCCTTGTGCAATTATAGCAAATCATCCCTAATGACGCAGATATTTTATTAAATTCCCTTGGGACAGTGATAAATCAATATGTTCAATTAGTTTGGGTAGCTAAGAAGATCCATTTGAATTAAGCGTTAAAACTTGTTTGATTGCTCGAGTTTGTAGATTTTTTTTTAAGGTCGACAGTTTTGGCTCTTTTTCGTTCTATCAGCGATAATTACAAGTAATTTTTTTTTAAGAAGTAGGCTTTGGTGTATGATTTGTTCAAGAAGTATTTGCTCGAAAAATAAAAGTTTGAAAGTGTGCGATTCTAGATAGGTATGGGAGACAAAAGTACAGAATAAAAGAGAAAAGGGGAGACCTTAGAAAACATGGAATGATAAAGTGGCATTGATTTTAAAGAATGAAACAAGAACTGGACAGGGACAACAAGAATGACAAAGAACAAAAAGAAGTTGACGAAATTCGTACACCTAAGTTAACCATGAGCTGTAGTCAATACTATTACAAATACCCAGGGCCGGCCCAAGGCATGATGCAAGTGATGCACAGCATCAGGGCGCCCCCTTAAGGGGGCGCCTCACAGGATTATTTCTTTAAATAAAATGTGTGCTGTTTTTAAAATTTTAAAATGTCAACCAAATTTAATGTCAAAATGAATTTTATTTTAAATAAGCTAGTATAAAAATAAATTTAAAACACGTGCCAGTATGGATGAGGCTAAATTTGAACCGCGCGCCAACACAGAACTCGGCTAATCAGAGAGGGGGCAAAGCTCTGTGATTTCAATTTAAATATAAGTGATATGAGAGGACAAGGCTACGATAACGGCGCAAATATGACAGGTAAAAATAAAGGAGTTCAAAAGCATATTAAAAATTTAAATCCCAGGGCTTTCTTTATTCCGTGCCTGCGCATTCGTTGAATTTAGTTGTGAATGATGCCGCAAAAATGAATGTCGAAACAATTAGTTTTTTTTGGCTTTATTCAAGAACTTTAATTTTTTTTTAGTAGTTCTACTAAAAGGTGGGACATTTAAAAAAATAATTTATCAAAATTAACACTAAAACCTTCATCTGCAACTAGATTGGAATCTAGAGTTGAAGCACTGCGACCATTAAGATACGAAAATATACGACGCATTAATAGACATTTTTGATGATAATAATAATAACGACTACAAAGTCGACATGAGGCACAAAGTTTAACTAAAAAAATTAAAAATTTTAAATTTATTTGTTCTACTATTTTATAGTATGAAGTATTTAACAGATTAAATGTGGTAAGTAAAATGTTACAAGGTGTTAAGCAGCATTTAAAAAGTGCATTAGTGCATTAGACGAATTAATATGTTTCATAAAGGAATTAAGAACAGATAAACGTTTTAATGAAATTTTAGAATCTGCAAAAGAACTAGCTACAGAGTTAAAAAATGGAACCAAAATGTATTCCGTCAAAAAATGTTCGAAGACGTAATATAAAGAAACAATTTAGTTACGAATCTGCCGATGAAACACCGATTGGTCCTAAAGATAAATTTAAAATATCTTTTTTTCAATGTTATTTTAAATACTACAGTACCTAGTACCTACTGAACTCTTTAGAAGAAAGATTTAGCTAACTTAAAAATCACAATGATAATTTTAATTTTTTTACGATATCAAAGAGATAAAAAATATGGACAAAGAAATTTTTAGAAAACATTGTAACGATATCGGAAGTATGCTTACGGATGGTACAGACAAGGATATAAGTGCATTAGAATTATTTGATGAATTAAAAGTTTTTTGGTGAATTTGTAGATCTTAATACTTATTCAGATACAATTGACATATTAAATTTTATTTGTGCCAACAATTTGGAGTGTGTATTTGAAAATGTAACCATTGTTGTACGAATTTTTGTATAAATAAATAAAGAAATTATTGATAAATTTGCTAGCATAAAAGCCAGAAAAATAAAATTTTAATATTATGTTTGCTTATAAATTTTATTTTGTTACGAATTTAAGAATTTATAATAAGAGTAAATCCGTTTTGTTTTAAGTATATTACTTAGTACCTACTTATGTAGTGTTTTATGTAATTAATTCCACTACATACTCTATAAAGATTTATATTAAATTAAATTATTAATAACAATATTATATTTTTATTATTTTTATTACCCGAAAATTAGCCACTTTTGTCTTTAAATATATAAGGGGGGGGGGCTATAAGAGTACTTCGCAGCAGGGCGCCGACTACCCTAGAGCCGTCCCTGCAAATACCTTACCCTTTAGGGTAGAAAGGTAGCAGATTATAACTATATTATACTCCATAAGGTACAGGGTTATTTTATTGACAACAAAAATTGACTTACACATCCTAAACTTTTATGTTTTCGTTTGGACAGAAATTTTATTTCGAAGCGTCCATTAATTATCCAATTCGGTGGTTTTAACGCGGTGCTTAAGAGAGTTTCTTTAATGTTTTCGAAGTCCTGAAATGTTCAAGACTTATTAACACCCGTTTAATTAGGCCAGAGCCGTTTTTATTACGACGCACTAAGTTTTTAATTCAAAATTAATAGGATTCTTTCATCTTTTGATTCGATTCCGTGGCATTAATTAAAACATAATTGTACATTGAATAAGGAAAAAAAATGGTGCTACGCATCGCTTAAAACCTTAAGGACATGTTTGGTTTACATTTACATGCCCAGTGCAAACGAAACTCGGCTCACCCTTCTTCTTTACTTTTCAATTAGAAAAATAATACTTTTTTAAGACTAATTTTTTTTTTAAATTTGTGTTGTTCGTTTTCTGGTTATATACAACTGTTTAAGCACACCCTTTTAATTTTCTCCCCTATAACTATTTTCTTTTTGCAAGCGCAGCGCGGAAAGCATTTACTCCAATTTTATTCAAATTTTTGCAATCCAATATAAATTAGCTGCCTCAAAATAATCCGGACAATAATGTCTGTGCCATCTACGTTCTCGTGTGCTTTTAATTCTTTTTGTGTTGCTGCAAAGAGCAGAATTCTACCCTTGTTAAAAACCAAGCCAATTACTGACAATAGAATGACTGGTCCAATGAAGTTTAATCAACAATCCAGTACTTTTAATGTCGGCTCAAAAAATGACTACAAACTCTTATAGGGCTAATCTTTTTCAAGGTCTTTTTGTTGGATCGTTTATCAGTTTTATTTAACTAGCTTTAGTTTGATTGTCGAATGTAATTTTAGAGTTTAAAAATAGGTACCCTATTTTAAAACTTATAAATCAAATGTTTTGAATTGTTTAAGCAATTTAAAACCTGTTCTTGTATAAAACCTATAATAGCTTTGATGTCTCGGCCTTTTGCCACAAGATTATTTTCAAAGTTGTCTCAATATTCGTTGAAATAATTAATATATGAAGGAAAGTAAAAAAAAACAAAAAAATTATCTAAGAATTACGAGAAGAGAATTTCAAATCTGATGTAAATTTCCTTTGAAAAGAAAATCTGCGCATAAGATAGGTAATTTATGATTGCTTTCACATATTGCGCATGAATGGGATAAAAAAAGATTTTACAAAAATTTGTTACCTTTGTTGGTTAGGTAGAAAACTTCTAATCCTTGCAAATATTCTAATATACAGGGTGATTGATTGAGACCGGGCATTAAAAATATATGAAGAATGAAAAAGGGTATTGATCTGAAATTTTGGAAGTAACTATAATGGCATATAATCTGTTTAATAAAAATATTTTCATGATGGCGACATTTCCGGTAATACCGGAAGTTGACGTCTACTTTCTTATTTCAAATACAATGGTCTGTTTTTTGTTGGATTTAACATTAACACGTTATTTTAGAGGGACTTTTAATAGCATTCCCTATACCTAATTGCATTCGTTTTTTAGGGTTTTGGACTTTTTTGAAATTTTGTTGATTTTCATCGTGATGCTTAATATTATTTACCGCCGAAGAGAAAACACTTAAATTTAGACTACGCATAGAACTTTGACTACAACCTGGAATTTTTGCTATTGATGCATTACTTACAGGGTGTCCAAAATTTAATTTTCTTTTAATACAACTTTAGACCACTAAAACTCGTTTTTTTTTAAGACAATACCCATTTAAAAAAAAAATCTAATGCAATATAAATTTTGGATCAATCTGTATTAACATTTCCTAAACCTATCTGCAACAATTTTCGAGTTATGAAGAATATTTAATAAAGTTAAGAGAGAATTGTCTCATAGCACCCCACTTTGCATGCTGCTCTAGTATTTTATTTCTGGCGAATATTGACGATTAAAATCGATTTCAAAAAACTGCAAAATAGGGCCTTAAGAATTATTTTACGCTGTTCCAGGTACAGCAAAATGTCTGTATGCTAAATACTTTTCAGTGGCTTAGTATCAAACAACGAATGTAAACACCATTCGTTGTTTGATACCATTAGTTTTATTTCCAAAAATGTAAATAACCTGCTTCCAAGTTTTTTGTTAAAATATGTAACCAAAAATTCTTAGATTCACAATTATCGACCTAAAAAGTTTAAAAGCTTTACATTGCCATTCAGGAAACTAAATTACACTTAAAATTATTTGTTTTATAAAGAACGTGTATAACAATTTGTCAATCGGGGTTAACAATGAAAGTTTAGATATAAGCTCAGCAGTTTTACAATGGAAAGTTTTAACTTTACTTATTAATATGTGTTCGATATGCAATTGTACAGTAACTAGCTAAATATCTTAATAAATATGTATGTTAAAATTAGCACTATCAAAATTAGGACATTTTTAAACGACAAGGTTAGCATCTTTAAGGATTTTTTCTTAGGCATACAAAAAATTAATCTTGTAGTAGCTCCTATTTTGATACAGAAACCCAGAACAAGCCTGTGGAACACATTATTTTCCCATTTTGTTAGGCTAGGGGCGACTTTTTGTTATATTAAAAAACATTTTAGGATGCTAATACTCTCTTCGGCTTGTTTTTGATGAAAAAATGATATTGTTTTGCGGTCTAAAGTTTGTTACATATTCTACAATTCAAAAACAAAAACACATTTAAAGTAATGTACCTAAAACAGATTTTTTTAAACGTATAATTTGTTCTAATATTTTATCGTCAATTGATTGTTTTACAAGTACTATAGCTTTGGTATTTTCCATAGTTATTTTTACATTCTATTTTCAACCTTTGTCCAAATTTCTTATACATGTCATGCATTTTTGTCTTCTAACTGTAAATAGCTATAATAAAATCTACACATTGAGGCCAGGATTTCCAACCTGTGGGGCGCGCCCCCCTACGGGGGCACGAGACCATTGCAAGGGGGCGCCCAGCTATTACTAAAATATCATTTTTGAATACAAACAAACAAAAAAAACTTTATTTATACAGAATATGGTATATTGTTTGTAACCCATTAAATAATTATTATATCAGGACAGTATTAATAAAATTATATTGTTACGAAAAGTGAGGGGGGCGCAAATTGTTTTTTATTAAAAAGGGGTACAAAAGTACAAAAAGGTTGGAAACCACTGCTGAGGCATACTTTTAAACAGAAACTGATAATGCACCTAAGAAACCGTTCGCATAAATAACGAAGATTTTGTCATCTTATACATCCAGTCACCCGTTAAAACAATTACATCCCTGACTAGAAATTCGCAATCAATTTGGTTCAAAGTTAAAATGATGGCTGTTATGTAGATACTTGCAAACTGCACCGAACTAGGATTGCGTCCTGATATTAAGTTTCCATGCAGGACATTAATTTCCTTTAAAATCGCAAAGGGCTGCTCAATAATTTACCGAGTGCGGTGCAAAAGTGTTTACCAACTTACAAGTAAAGTTTAAAAGCGGACTAGCGACGATTAAAGATGCACCTGGGCTACATTACGTGTTTCAAGTTGCTATATAAACAGCATCGGGGAAACAAAACGTGAACGGAAGATTACAAGAGGAAGGAATTGAAGTGTTAAATATTTATGTTTTCACTTTCCAAACCTTCCTTGAAAACGAGCTAAGAAACTAAAAAATTTGCAGAAACAATAAAAAGCAACCGTAAAAGTTGGAACAAATTTGCATGTATTTAGGAGCAATTTTGTAAAAAAATGGCAGATTAAAGATTTTTTTAAATTGGTAATGGGAGTAGATCGATAACATCCGTGTATGTGTGTGATATTTTTGAAAACTTCGAACAATAAACCTTAAAGTTTCCTTAATTGATATCCATAAACATATTTGGATTTGTGGTTGTTAAATTTTTGAGTACATCGAAAATTATAGGAAAGCTGTTAAAAGCTTAGCTCAGTATTTGTTACCATTGGTGGTAGTATTTGTCTTCGTATGAGTAATTACTTTTATGAACACTTTGTTTTATATTTTGTCTTAACTATTATACAGTGGAAGATAAACAAATCGTGTAATGGCAACTCAAGGGCTACAAATTGCGGTCAAGTTGGGTAATTATAATGCTTAGTTAATTTCAAGAAGAACGTAATAGATATATCTGTTTCATGATTACAAGATAATATCTGTTTAAGCACCTTTTTAAGACAAAAAAAAGCTTTTTTGCTTCTTTTTTTTATTAATATATCCAGCAAGTCTCCTGTATTAACATTATTTGCACAACAAACTTTGTTAAACAAATAATTTTCGCTTAAAATAACCCTCTGCTGTTGTTCGCAAACCGCAGCTAACTTAATGAGTTATTGTCGAAATTTCAAGTTATTTTTTAGCTTGTTTATAACTTCTATAAACTTTATAATATATTTTACAATTATCATTCTGTGGTGTAATAATGGTTGCTCCGGTAGACATTTAATTTAGTACAGTTTGCAATTTAAATTTATAATTGTCTCGTAATAAGTTTGGGAACTTTCAATGAAGTATTCAGTGATACCAAAATTAATTTCATAAGTTGATTCATACTTTCAGCTTTTTGTTGCGTTAATTTTATGGATATTGTTAAGTTTTGTTACTTGTGGTGGTGCGTGGGCGTTTTCCTGAGGTAATTTTAGGAACAATTGTGTTGCAATTTTAATTGTTTTATGGGTAGAAAATTGCAGTTTTCCCATTTTTTACGAAAAATTAAAAAGTTACTTGAGGGCTAATTTTGGCTATAAAAACCGTGTCAAAAAAGTTTGAGGCTTAAGTATTAAGAAAATTTATTTTTTGGTCAGAAAAAGTGTAAAGAATTAAAAATCGCATTCAAGGACTAATAATCCTTAATTTGGCCGTTAATTTTAATGTAGCACTTTATATAAAAGCCTAAGAATGGCACAAAAAAATGTCAGTGGGGTGGTGTCGCTATGGCATTGGAATGATTAATTAATACTTTGTACATAATAATTGTCATTTGGTTCGTTTACATTATCGTTCGTTCTATAATATAATTTTAAATTCGTAGAAAAATTGTATTTATGATACGAGATGAAATCAGTTATTTTGGTTCGTGAGATTTGCTCACTCGCCGCTTCGCGGCTTGTGAATAAATCTCACCTCACAAGAAAAACTGGACTTTCATCTCTTGTTGTAAAATATACTATCTTAATTTTTTACGAAAAAGCTAACCTAACCCCCTTTTGCCTACGCCACTGATTGTGTTTTCTTTACCTGATCGCATTTTATGAAATATGTTTTTCTTATTTGAAAATATCAGTGCATAATGACGTTAAATGTAAAAAAAATTCAAAAGCGTAATCGAAAATAGGATATTTATATCGACTACCAAGCTGTGGCCTTAGGACAAAATTTGTGTCTTGTTAAACGTGGTCTTGTTACTAATTTATATATATAATTTATATATATATAATTATAACCAAAATTTTTTGAGGGTATGTTCCTATGTATTTTTCATTACAAATAAGTTTGACATTTCAAATTTTATACTATAATAACAAATGAGCTTCTTCTGTTTGCGTTAGCAGTATTTGTAAAAAAGAATGTAATTTGTAACAACAAATATTTAAACCACAAAAGGCTAAATTCCGCGACTTCTTTACAAGAAAAAAAAAATTGTTTTTCTTGTTTAAAGTAAATAAAACTGTTATTTTTTTAACTCAAGTTTACTAGAATAGTTTAAATACAAGTTAAATTTTTAAAACCATGTTTCGAGGCTTTAGTAATAGCTGTGTTAGTTTAATTAATATTTTGTTAAATAACAAAGGCTAGATAAGAAGAGGTTGTGAACCCTTTATTTAACATGCAAAATCGTTGTAACCAAAATGATAAAGAGCAGCTGATTTTAATTAAAAACCTAATTAAACTGTCATTTACTGCTTTGAAACTTAACAAGGTACTATGTTTATCGTTAAGGACATTTTAAGGGCAAATTAACTTGAAGAATATTTAGCGAACAATGAAAAACTGTAGACACATCTTCGTTAATACAGAAAAAAATAAATTTGTAATAATTGTGCATGTTGCTAAACGTTATTTGCGTTTGTTAAACTTAATTCCAAAAGCTGTCACTAGCAATATACGCAAAAGTTGCCTCATTTTATAAAGGACATTAAAAGAATTTTGTACTTACGTACTTCCTAATTTAAAAAACAGCAATCATATAAATTAATTTTATAAAGAAATAAAACATCTCAAATAATTTTACTTTACCAGATTTGAACTTCGCAGGCAAAACAATTTTTCACCTGCGAGAAAATCAAAGAGAGAACAAAGAAAAATCCTTTTTGCGGTATAATTCGTCCTCATAAGTGGGCCAATAATTCTCGACAAAGTCTCTGTTGCTATTGACTTCAAGGAATAAACAGCCAATATTGTTCATTGTATGGGGCATAAGTGTACATAATCTCTTATAAGAACAGTTCATTGAAGGTTTATCAACAAGATAATATACGGGCAAATTTGCTATTGTCACGAAAGCCCACCGCAATGGCAAATAACTACCACGAATTGGATTTTCACCAAGATCTCACGTATTTTGTAGCCAAAATTATTTGGTTTTATTCGACTAGAAAATTGACATGCTATGAAACTAGGTCAGTTATAATCTGTAAACAGTAATAGTATGAATAAACCTCAGTGGCGCGCCGGGATGCGAACTCATTTCTGGCGCCCTAAATCCATATTGTTAATGTCACGGATAAAAAATGTACAACTGTCAACATGCGATAGAGAGTAGAGAGAAGTTAGTGTTATTTGCTTCGCAAGCGCGAGCGTAATTTAAATGAAAATTGTCATTGTCATTTTACTTTTACGTAGTAGTAAACGTAGGTTCGCAGTTCAGAAGCCTGTAGAAATATCGGGAACTTTTCGACATCAACTTTCGCTAGATGGCGATAAGTCTACGACTGAAATCTATACCGACAACAAATTAACTAACACTTTTCCACATTTTAAAAATATTATGCAGAGCGCTTTTTAAACTTGGTCAAAATAGTAAAACTTTAAACACGTAGACTATGCTGTATATCAATTTTTATTATTTATTTAGTCATGAGTCCTTCTACTGTTAGGTGTAGGACCTGTATATCAATACGGTTTCAATTCAGCAATAATGTAAATACGCAATTTTTTCATGTCACCTGTACGATGTTTAGAATTTAAAAGATGAAAGCATTTTATCTGTACACATCTAGATGTATGGCGCCATTCCAAAATGCATTAAATAAAATTACATTCTAGAACACGGTTCACTGGAAATTTAGATGGAAACTCAAGTGTACACGGAGTAGTTTAGCTACCGCCAGGTTAAAACCAAGAGTTTTTGCCAGGATAAAAAAAAAATTATCGACTTTATTTGCAAAATTATGTGGTGCTCGTTACTGGAGGCTAAATGTTCATAACTTCTATACTGTAATAAAAACAAGGTCGATTATAAGGGTACAAACCTTATCTTCAATAAAAAGTAAAATAGCAGAACGTATAGTTTTAAACAAGTTTAATGGCCCGGTAGATACATATAAAAAATTTAATAAAATATGTCAAAATGGGACAAAAATTACCTGTTGTGTGCTACAACTTCCTTCATCGCTGTCGAATGGAGGTTGAACTGTACATAGAGTTCTTCCCATCATTGCATAAGCCCAAAGCATTATAACACCTGAAAAGATACAGAAAATTATAAACTAGATAAGACTGATAATGGAATCACATAAAAACCTTAAGTTACACAACTATAATAATATTAATCTGGTATACATTCTAAACGTAGCCTAAATATGTATATAAAACTTTGGATTATCTAAGGGTTTATTTACAAAGATATACAGGTTGTCCCAGATTAGATTTCCAGCAGGGGTATCTCGCTTATTATAAGATATACAGGTTTGATTAAATTAGATGTATAAGCTTAATTGATTATCATTTTGTTTTAAGGTTGTATTGTCTATAACTTTGTTTATTTATTTAATTATTAGTTTTAATTTATCACATACAAAAGAACAAGTTTGTCTCTAAACGTGGATTTTGTGTAAGGTTAGTTTTTAATTAAATTAGTTTAATATTGCTTGAAATTTAAGCTTAAATATCGGGTTAAAAAAGTTTGCCTAATTTCAGAAAATGCTTTAACCCTTTGGTTCCTAGTGGTTTCACCGAGAAACCACCTTTCAAATAATTTATTATATGATACCCAGTGACCAAGCTTTAAAACCACTAAAGCTATTCTATGTCTTATAGCACCATCTCGTGGCAAAAAGTAAAAGTTCGTACTAAAATAGGTCCGTATACCAAAATTTCATTTAAATGTTTTGCATGGTGTAAGTCGACTTGTCAAACAGTGGTAAATCGCAAGAAAATATTAAATTTTACGCAATTAGTGGATTGTAATGGCTGGTAAGTAAATTTATCAGTGAATTATGATCAGGTGATAATTTGTTTATGGATTTGCTTTTAAATTCGAAGTTATAAAAGATATTTATAAAAATATTTAAAGTGTGTTTCTTGTGCGCCATTGGTTATTTAATGAAACCACCGCTTTTTTTTTCTATTATTGTAAAAAAAAAATATGTTAATTTTAATTTATTTTTAAGTTCATGAAGTGAATGATAACTTTTTTTTTATTGAAAAATATTTTGGGTTGAAAGTAAATTTATTTATTATTAAATTATTAAACACCATAAAAAGGGAAAGTATTTTTTTTTGTCCCAGTGGTTATCTAATGAAACCACCGACTTTTTTTCTATTTAAAAAAATAATAATTACAAACAGATTTTTTTATTGTTCATGTTATGGTATTTTAAGTTAATAAAGTAAATATTTTTTTCTTTTTATCAATAAAACTTATTTTGGGACTTAAAGGGTTAAAAGCCAAAGTTTTATTAATAAAGTTCTTATCTACAAAAAAAAATTATACAGACTCACTCTCAACTACTCCTAAATAAGCATACATTAAGATTTCTACTGTTCATGTCTGCAGCATTTTCTCTTAAAGCTTAAAACTTCTAAATATTCAATCACAAATATTATCGTCTGTAATATACACGGACAGGCTTCCCTTTATATTTTAATATCATGTTTTGGATTACAACTTAAAGCACATTAATAAATTATGTCAAACATTTCTGTAGTCAAACTATCTCTTTGCTTGTGATAGGGCGCGGATGACGAGGCTAAATTTGCGTATACATTAAAAATAAATTTTTATGAATGGCAACAGACAGCCATCCATTAAGTTTGCAGCGTTTTTAATACTCAACGGTATGCTTCATTGAAAGAAAAAAAGTTAAAAATTTAGCACGCGAAAGAGTTACGTTCAAGAAAAGACAGTCGCTTTCAAACTTTAATAAAAGAAATTGAAATTTTATTGGCTTTGATTTTGAATGGGGTCTTAAATGAAGTATTCTTAGAGTCTAGACATAGAAAAAAATATTTTATGGCATATGCTTTTTAAAGTTGGTTGTACTGATTGCGAAACTTTTCCTGTTTGTAGAAAAGCACACTCAGATGCTTTATTGGGATTTTCTTTGAACTCTGTGGCAGTTTTGAGCAATAATGATTGCATAGATTTTGATTTTCTCTTGTAATCTTTATAGAAGCTTCATAATTCCGTTATTTTTTAACTTTTATCTTTTACAACGTAAGAACTGCTTAACTGTTTTAATTTTGAAAGCTTGTAATACAATTTGAAGCTTCGGTTCTGTATTTGGTGATCTAAATCTGGCAAACACATCGAATCAAATACGATGTTACAATCAACTTCCAATATTTTAATATAGTAGATGATTAAAATTAGCTCTGGAAAGCGAATTGCAGATTCAAATATGCTCGTTCAAATACAGCCCGGCGTACAATTCGTAATAGTCAATTACATCCATCCGTTTTTGTTTGTCATGCAGATTGTTGTTAACTATTTACAAACAACCTCCGTTTGTATAAAAAAGAACTTAAAACAAAGATAATGGCTATCTGTGGGAGGCAACTGTTTGTACAGTGTTAGTTCTACAAACAAACTCTTTATTGAATACCAATTTAGACGACATCGAAAGAAATCGAAAGACAAACAAAAGAGTAATTCAGAAAAGATATTTTCGAAACCTCATTATGGAGAGATAAGTAGATTACTTATATTTTAGGTTAAAAGTTTGCTTTTCGTTTCTGTAAGAAGATTAACTTATTTCGACAAGACATATTTTCATTGGAATTAAATACATTTGAGTACTTTTTTTTGGAAATAACTTAAAACGTCGCAATACATCACATTTGACTAATAATAAAAATATTCACTTTCATTGTTGTGTTTCAAGGTTGAGTGGAAGAGCAATCCATTGTCCTAGACAATGGATTGAACTACGCCTTGCGGTTGCCATATAACATATATGTAATAATATTGTTGTATTATTTATTTATTTCTTATGGCAATAAAGAAATTATTATTATTGTATAAGAATACTTTACTACAGTTTTTTTTCTAAAACCATCACATGCTTTGAGGTGCATCTGTTCCATTATCGCGAACAGAGGTATTCTATTAAATCTAATAGATATAACCTTCCGATTTTTTTTGAGCATATTTTATTATTATCCCAACGTAAAACGTAAGATATTCTCAAAGCATGCTAGTGTAGAAAGCAGGATGCACAAATTTCGGAAGAGTTTCAGTGGAAAAGCAAGAGTCAGCCTCCATTAAACTTAAGTCCACCATAATTAAGAAACTTCCATTAGCTGGCTCGCTTTGAAGATGCGAGAAAACACATCACAAACCACCCGCTCACGAACATTCTTTTTTTGATTAAATTAGATCGCTGACAGCAAAAATGGCAGTCTTCGCAAAGCTGGTAATACACAGAAGTTTAATCTATTCTTATAGGTTACATTTAAATAAATTAATTTAAAAAAGAAGATCAGTTTCGCTCAATTTCTGCACAAATTAATTTGGAAAGTCAATTCGTTTCTTGAGAATAAAAATTTGGTTATTTTGTGCAATAAGTTTAAAATACCACACTT
The DNA here is from genome assembly GCA_947652605.1 of Elmis aenea. NCBI lineage: Eukaryota > Metazoa > Arthropoda > Insecta > Coleoptera > Elmidae > Elmis > Elmis aenea. The sequence goes on along the minus strand of OX393578.1, from coordinate 59,920,176 downwards.
TAATATCTGTTGCTATTTAACAACATAACATGGAAAGCAATTAAAAAATGAACGTTTACATTGCAATATAACACCAATAACAATGTAATTTATTTAGGATTTTGCTAATATGTTTACTATTTTAGGTATATGGATATATAACATATAAAACTTTCCCTTAATATAACTACTGAGCTTACGTCTAAACCTTACAATATTAGTTTCATTTTTAAGTTCACTTGTTAGAACGGCATAACATTTCAGTCCTTTATAAAATAGAAAGTTTTGAGTATAATTTCGTGCTCTGAATGGCAATTTAAAGTATTTACAGTTTCTAGTCGGATAATTATGAATATCAGAGTTTTGGGTTACATATTTTAATAAAGAATATGGAAGCAGATTATTTATAATCTTGAAAATTAAAATAATGGTATTAAAAATTATCCTTTGTTTAATACTGAGCCACTGTAGAGTGTCTATCATTAGAGTAATTTTGGTGTATCTGAAAGTGTAAAATAATTCTCCTAGCCCTATTTTGCAATTTTTGAAGCCAGAAATAAAATAATAGAGCAGTACCTATCTAAAATAGGGTGCTATGATACTTTTGTATACTAAAATTTTAGTAAGCACTGGTACTGCTTAATTTAGCAAGAAAAACAATTTTTTTAGACACCTTCTTATTGTAATATTGTTGTATTCAGTTTCCTCTTTCCAATCTGCTAGGAGAAGATTTTTTGCACGTTCTTGCTCTGAATCGGGATTGTCTGTTTGTTAAAATACCATCATAAAAATGCCTTAATTAATAATGCTTGCCAAATAATTTAGTGCGATATGGCGATATAATTTTCATTAGCCTGTTTTTCGATAAAACACGGATACCTAACTCTAAAATATTGTTTAAAAAATTCCAGTTTTGTATCGTTGCAAAAATATTGCATATTTTTTTCTAAATAAAACCAAACGACAAAAATTTGTGTATTATGTAATGTAATCTTGTAATCAGTTAATTTACCTTAATGTTCAGGCTAAATTAGGCCACTAAAGTAATAAATAATATATTTACCGTTATTGGAGTCATAAATTATATAATTATATGATTTAATGTGTAATTAATTTGAAGTAAATTCCATTTTATAGAGATTACATAATATTTAATTTAATCTCTTAATAATTTATTAATTTATTGGGGGTCCATCCTTCATAATCACTTTTAGTATCTCGTTTATACTTTTTGTTGTAAAAAATATACCCTCTTCAAACGTTTGTCAGTTTCGTTTATTTTGTTAAACTTTGTACTCATACAATTTCTTGAAACTAGCAGGGTTATGTAATGTCGCCTGTATTTTGCACGAAACACATCTTCATTTATTGCTATCATCGCTTTCATCTGTTCCTGGTCCTTCGCGACCCCTAATTGTAACTTTTATTGCTGTTATCTAATTTGGGGTAACATATAACCAAGCTGTAAACTGCAAGTTTGCTGGAGCAGATGTACCCAAATATAATACAAAATTTAAGTACAGGAAGGCAGATTATTTTAATGCTAATGTTTGCGTGGGAACACGGGTATAATATTGTGTTTATTATGTGAGTGAAAACACATCAGAATTCGTAAATATAAAGGTGGTAACAACCAAAATGAATCGGTTCATATTGGAATATACAGTCGGTTCTACAAAATAGGCCCGAGACTGTATGATGGTGCATGTCCCCATATTTTATGTTGGGGTTTTCAGAAAAAATATAAACAATATAAAAGTTTTTTTAGTAAATCAAGCTTTCAAGTAAAACTTGTTAAATTACAAAATTTAAGGCTTCCTAAAAGTTCTAATAAAAACCAATGGGGGTCGCACTTGTTAGCCCTTGTGAGGGTAGGAGATAATTAAAATCAGCACTATGGGAAACCTGTTAATAACTATAAAACATCTACCAAATATCATTCTCCTATTTCCTACATACATTTATCCAAATTTTAGAAATAAAAGAGAAACCTAATTTTATCGCTCCTCGTCAGGGGGTTGTAACTCCGAAAGGAGACGTGTAAGGAAAAAATATATAAAAGCACCCCATTAATTTTCGATAAGGAATTGCCCCCCAAAGTTTTTCGCAAAATTTAAGAAACACCCTGTATTGCGAGCCAACTAAAATATTTTCTTTATACAGGTTGACCCAAATTAAAAGCGCTAAAGGGGTATCTTGCGTAACTTCAGGCATTTGTAATACCCTATAGAACACATTTCAGTACGTACCTGGTATGATGAACATCAAAATGTAACACACGATCCCAAATTCGTGCCTAGACATCGAAACGCTATCCCACGATTCGTAACAGAAGTTGATATTTAATAGTTCTTCTTTATGCTTTATCAGAAACAGCAGAGGAGCGAACAAAGACAGCGAAACTATCCATAGGCACGCGATGACGATTATCGTTGTCTTCTTATTGAACCACCTCGCAAAGCCAAAGGGCTGGGTTATGGCGAGGTATCGGTCCAAAGCCATGGCTGTTATCGTGAACACGCTGGATGCTACAGAGACAGCTGAAACAATGAAAAGTAATATTAAAACGATTCAAAAGAATATGTTGTATATAGGTATAAAGATTACATAAGATTATAAAGGAATCCATGACACTCAAACAAGAATTTAAAATATACATAGCGTCAAATCAAACGCATTCTAAATTTATCCGAAGACCATAATTGAGAGAATTCCAAATTAGCATGCTCCATTTCTCAGATTAGTTAATTATAATTCGAAGTGCGCTTAGAAATTGTTCCGTTGTAACTTTAAGATCATGTTCACGACATATAGCAGCTGTATAATCTGCATAGGCAGCTAAATTTATTCCTGCAGGAGGAATACGTGGCAGGAAATGGTTAAAGAGGATTTAGGATAAGATGTAAACTGCACTGCATTTCATTTAAAATTTGTGTCTGCACTATGATAAATAAACGCTTTTCAAAACGTATACAAAGAAAAATTGCACATCTTTAAGTAGGAAGATTGCTTAATTAATTCAAATATACCCATAAACTTACACAATTTGTACATTTTTAATAATAAAAAACGTTTTATTTAAAAATTTTATTAATAGTTATTTATGTATCGAGGCCAAAAAGTACGTTTTGGCCGAGGTGCATATTACATTTTTTGTGCGATCGAATTAAAAACAATTTAAATTTTTAGTAATTTTCAAAATTATAGGTTAGAAACTACGTGACATTCTGTCACTGACAGATGACGGCGTATGTACTGCATTACCGGCGCTCTCCTTAGCAACGGCCGTAAAAGTTACTTTTTCGGCCGTTGCTAAGGGTAACGGCCTGAAAAGTAACTTTTACGGCCGTTGCTAAGGATAGGGCCGGTAATGCAGTACTTTATGGTTGCTAAAGCGTCCGTCAAACAGCTGTTTCTAGTACGATCGCACAAAAAAATATTTGTGGGAACAAATGGGTTAATAGTTAATACTTGTGTTCCTTCTCCAACTCTAATTCTTATAGTGTTGTATTTTGTTGACCGTAAATTAGGAGCCTTATTAAAAAAAGTTTAAATATGGACATTAATATTTTACCAGCTGTGTAAGTAAGTATTTAATAGTTTTCATTGTCTATTTAAAATTGTGCTAGTAGTTATTACCAAAGTTCGTTTAGTTTAAATGACTGGAGTATTGAACTTTCCTACTTTAATTCAGTAATGGTTAAAGATACTTATTTAAAAAGAAAAATGGGTACTATCACGTTAGTTTTTGTCTAGAATGATTAAAGTAAAGTCTGCAACATTCACTAATTAAACAATGTTCGCTTTTTTAAAGATTAAGATTACACATTGGAGTGCCTGGACTTACCAAATAACTTCAGAATGTTAGTTTGGTTTTGTCAATAGTTGCTTAAGTTTTGTTTAGTTTCAGTTAACTTTTTACGTCGTTAGGAGACTGAAGAGCTGTTATATTTTTATTAATCCTTAAACGGTTCCGCTTTCCGAAATATTGTGTGCTCCTTGGACGTCTAATATCCTTTGCGGATATTGAAAACGTGAATTGAATATTAATAATAATCATAATAAGCCATAACACAAAGGTTGGAGGTACTGTGCTCTAAGGAGAAAAAAAAAAGATTTGTGTGTCTCTTTTTAGAATAGCTTCGTGAACACACTTAACTCACTGTTTTATTTTATTTCTTACAAAATTAATAAATGTCTACTACAATATCCATCTAGGGTAAAGCATCATTTTATATATGTTAAGAAAATTCTTATTGGAATTATTTCTTTCTCAGTGTATACTTTTATTTTAATTCCAAAAGATTTTTGGTATGTTAAAACGGTTTTAATTGTTGTTTGTTTGTGTATGTAGCAAAATTATATGATTGATTTTTAAATCTGAGAACAGTTCTTAACAATATGAGAAAATCAAACATATCGCCCATTATAAAATAATAAGAAAATACCAGGACTATTATACTTTTCGAAAAGCTAAGACTAATAGGTATATAAAACGACGAGGTATGTCCAAAATTAAAAAAATTATACCACTAAAAAAATCGTTTAATATGCGTTTTTCCCCTTTAAACTAATGCAGGTTTTGCTACTCGTCAACAATAGGTTTGTTCCAACAAGTCCAGGACCATGCGACGTACTGTCAGAACTCTGCACAGTATCAATATTGCGTTCCATCACAGTCTCTAGACCTAACAGTTCTCTGGACGGTCAGTCATCCATTCCATCAACTCTCAATTCATGTACTGGTTTGCGGACGATCAGAACAGTCCATGAACGAAGGGACGAACTCTTGCTAGGATTTTTAAACGCATGCGCTGTTCATAACTAACGTGAGCTCTAGTAGCTCAGCATCGCCCTTCCAATCCCATTTAGAATTATTCTTAAGATGTTTACCCTTGCGATGCGCACATTTCTATGAACCCAATAGAGACAAATGTAATTTACAGTTAGGTCAGTTCTAAAAGCTTTTACGAGTTTCTGGTCTAAATCTGGTAAAATTTGTTTCACTTTTAGCCTTATTGGCAGTAAATGTAGGTCAGTTCTAAAAGCTTTTACGAGTTTCTGGTCTAAATCTGGTAAAATTTGTTTCACTTTTAGCCTTATTGGCAGTAAATGTTAGTTCTTTACTTTTGTATTTAAAAACATGTGTGAAGCTTTTCACCTTGGCAAATTAAAGTGGTTACAATTTCGTGCAAGGTATACGAGGTGTAGACAAAAAGTTTGTATACTGAATGTTTTTCGGCCATTGTGGCAATTCTGTAAGCTTCTAAGGTGGGCGTCTGGGGGGAAGCCTAACGAGCCATCACAGATCAGGTCACTATTAAGTGCACACGTATATTTCTGTGCCAATATTTGGAAACACAATTTGTTTGCAGGTTGTTTTTTGTTCCCTAAATCTAACGATCTTGCGAAGTGAACATTTTGGGGATAGGGAGAACATCACACGTGAAACGACGAGGCTCCCGAAAGACCTAATCTGCAGGACATGCACTGTTCTCAACAATGGAGAAAGCGTCGGGCCAAGTGCATTTAATCAGAGGGTGGCACGTTTTTGTTTAGGAATAATTAAAATTAGACTCTTTGTGAGGTCAGTGTACGAGCTTTTTGTCTACACCTCGTATATTAATTTAAGACTTAGTCGTAACTACATTTAAACGTGCCGGCTATAAGCAACGTTTATAAAATATTCTAAAACGAATAGACAGTTCATAAAAGTTTTCGCCTTTTATAGGCTAGGCCTGAAAGCACTCGTACTAACCTCTTAAGTAAGAAAAAAACGTTTAACTACCCACGGATCGAACAATAATTTAATGTTGTCACTACACTGCCGTTTCTACGGCTAACCCAATAATTAACATCGAGTGGAAATAAACTTAAATGTTTTGTGCGTGTCCCTGCTGTCTGTTTCAAACCAAATGTCGCACGATTAATTAAAATTTATGTACAGGCCGGTGTGTTGCGAAACAAATTTCGCTCTTGTTTTACTCAGCCTTTTCGCAATTTTTATTATTCGTAATAACCAATTTGCTACTTGAATAAATTCGTTTGTTTTTAAAACATTTTTGGTTATGTACGTGTACAACGTTTTAATAAATTCGTGTTTAGTCGAAACATTTACAAATGAAAAGTGACTATAAAGCGTTATTTATCGCAGACTCGAGGCGGGTAATTACAGAAAATATATTTAGCTGAAATATTAACAAGCTGAAGCTGAAAAACGTTGAAAAAAAAAAGGTTTTGCTTGCCGCACGTAATATAAGGAATTATTTTGTTAATTTTAGGAGAAAGTTTCTTGCAAAAATTAACTGGTAGCAGCCAATGCATGCATGTAACTTTGTTCTGGTTTTGAGATGTTAGTTATCAATAAAGAATTGAATAACGAAATTTAAAAAAAAAGTGATGTGTTAATTTCTAAAAGAATAACACCAATATACAAACTATCGAAACATTATTTTGTAGGAAAAATAGTTTCTTATAGGTAACATCCCTCGACAAAATTAATGACAAAATGCTGATCGGATCATGTTATTTGTCCCAGGATGTTACCAAAGCAACAAACTTTTGTCAAAAATATTCTCGGCAAAATAATGTTCCCTTAATATATTATAACTGAAGAATATCATCCAAAATAAATGGATGACACTGTTTTCTTCATTATTTGCTTCAATATCATTCAAATATAATATGCACAACAAAGGCCCAAGGACACCACCTTGAGGGATGCCTAAATTAGTGATGATACTGGTTAAGGAGCGGTTTTATTATTTTTTGAAAGAAAAAATTAAAATTGACCGAATATCAATTAAAGTTTCTGTTCCAAAAGTGTTATAATTTTACACACAAGCTAAGGCTTTAGAAAAAGTGGCATAATTTTAAAGTGAACCTAAATAGTATAAATCCTGTATTATTGGTGTTAAAATTTAACCCGTTTTATCTACCGTGTAGCATGTGATAGCATGTAAAAATTCAAAATATTCCGTTTGTTCGCCACGTAATTATACTCTTTATTGCGTTAGCTGTACATTTTCCCAGGGTGAAAATTGACCGCAAAACCAACACGTACTTCTGCCTCTAAACTAAACTTTCATTTGTTGTTCATTTACAGTTAAATACGCAACCATTGGAAGTCTATAACGAGCTGCTAAGTAGTTACAATTCAAATTAAGAATCTTGATTGCGCCGGCTGATTAAGCAATTTCTGACGATGATAACACAAAGCCATCGCGTATTAATGTAGAACTCACTTTTCAAGCGTTAAATTTTATGAACAAAACATTCAAATAAAATTCATTGCATGTATTACAAAAATTAATGCATGGGAACCATGTCACGTACAAATGTTCTAAATTTTTGAATGATTCAAGTGTAAGTAATTCATGCCAAATATTATTACAAGAGCGTATAGTCAGCGTCAGGTCTAATGGCGAGCGGTGGGGGTATTTTCGCGCAGCAAACGCTACAATATGGCCACGGACCATTGGCGCCGGGTATACCAATACAACTAACCAGGGAAGGTTACGATACGTTGTCCCTAGAATCAGATCAAGGCTGTGTTCATTGCATCAAGAACATCACAACTAGATGTTTTGCAGAGTAATACGTGCTGGTCATAACTTTCGGAAAAACAGGGGAAAAACTAAAAAGTTCACTTGTCTCTATTCCATCTATAATATTTTTGACATGTATTCAGCATCCTGCCAAAATTATTTGTTCGAAGACAAACATTAGATACTTTAATACTTGTGTTCTTCTCTAACTCGAATTCTTGGTGTTGTATTTTGTTGACCATAAATTACGAGCCTTATCAAATAGATAAAACACCCCACCGCTCGCCTTTAGACTTGACGCTCACTATACTGATATTATGTTACCGAACCATGAAAATGAATTCGAATTAAACAAATATAGTTTTGGAATCAAAAGAATACTAATTTCTTTGACCCAGTTAATCTTATCTCATTAGCTGTTTTTCTTGTGAATTTCCCTGAACACTAATTAACTGTGTGGGTGATGTTAAATATTTTAAATTACCGCTTCAAACGAATTCACTGCAGCTGATATCCAGTTTCCAAAGCCGTTGAGCGAGATAATTATTAACAGCTGCACCTTCACCGCAGTCGACTGAAACTATACAGGGTTCTCGTTTTTCGCGGGCCACTATGGGGATCTCGTAAACGGTAAGAGTTACGACTTCGGTTAAATTGGGGCAAAGTTGTATATTCAGGTGCTTCATAATTTGACGCAAATAGAACTTATCTAGCTCTTTTAGTTTTTGAGATATAGGGAAAAAAGTAAAAAAGTGGATTTTCGTTTTTTGCCCGTAACTTTTTCATTTGATGTCGAATTTCATTTTTTTAAAAATATTTTCTTTCAAGGAAAAAGGGACAAACACAATTATTTACCATGCCGATGAGGATTTGTTTTAAATAAAATATTTGTTTTTGCCATTTTTAACAACAATTGTTTTAAAAAAGTGCCAACTGTTATACATTGTCGAATTCAGAATAAAATGCTCTACAAATTGGCGTTAAAATCAGATATAGCGTCCATAAGAAAAAATTGACCTGATGATGGTTTTAAAAAACCGAAACGTCGCACGGAAAATATAATTGGAGAATTTGATTCCTTGCAAAAAGCGGCCATGAAAATGTTTTTACAAAAATGAAATTCGACATCAAATGAAAAAGTTACGGGCAAAAAACAAAAATCCACCTTTTTACTTTTTTCCCTATATCTCAAAAACTAAAAGAGCTAGATAAGTTCTGTTTGCATCGAATTATTAAGCACCTGAATATACAACTTTGCCCTAATTTAACCGAAGTCGTAACTCTTACCGTTTACGAGATCCCCATAGTGGCCCGCGAAAAACGAGAACCCTGTATAACGCAACTTATTTCTCCCAAGTTTAAAGGCAGAAAGCAACTAGCTTTGAAATACATTTAAAAAATGAGCTTTTAACTTTGTAAATTCAACATTAAATTAAAAAGAGTGTTTGGTATGAATTTACATTATTTAAAGATTTCTTTAGGTTTTAAATTAGTTTTCCAAAAAAAATTACCATTCAAGATGGGCAACTTATGAAAGAACGAAAAAACTTTTTACTTCTTAAATAAATGTTTATAAAAGTTGGAAATGAAAAACTACAGCTACTCTGCTAATTACATTAAAGAGTAAATACAACGGAGTGTCCTTAGAACTGAAAAGTGCTTCTTTTCGTGATTGTTTTTGTTTAATTAGCAAGCGCCATTTGGTCATTTCAAAGAATTCTAAGATTATCTACTTTTGTCGCTTCGTGGAAAATAGTTGGCTAAGCTCTTTCGTTCTTCGACCAAACTAACTTTTAGTGTTTCAAACAATATTTTTCTTGATTTAAACTTGCTAATCATAGTTTTAGGTAAATATTACCGCCACCAAAGCTTTGGCTGACGATTTCTCCCTTACTCGTGCAGATCAGAGTTTGAAGTACGAAAAAATCGACTGTCTTGTCAATAAAAAAGTGCTCAATCATCTAATTATGATCCCAATGTTGTACGTTTGCATCAACTGACAACTTAACAACTGTCAACAATTTGTAAATGAGATATCTGAAAATTTAATACAAACAGCAGATTCACTGAATTTTCAATATTTAAAATTCGTCAATTTTGTGTATTTGAATAATTTTGTTGTGAATTAAGAATAAATTAATTATTTTAAGTTTATTTAAAGTACCAATACTTGATTGTATGTGTGCCTCTCGTAATCTTGGAATACATTAGCTAAGAATATTTTGGATGTAAGCGAATAAACCTCCCTATAGTGTGCAAAAAAACATTAACATCTTGAAGCTAAACATCTATCTTTTTAACTAACTTTGTAAATTTGTTTTCAAACTTGCTTAAATGGCATTAATTAATCAAACACTTTGTATACAGATATAAAAACAAACTGGTTGGCTTCTGCAGTTTGCCTTTGCACTCAATAGATTTTTATATATTATAAATACAATGACCATATTTTCTTGCAAAATGAAAGGACTAATAGAACCACCGAGCAAAAACCTATAGCAAACTATTTGAAATAAAATAATTAGATCAATTTCAATCATTTTTTGAATAGATAATCAACCAAAGTTTAATTAATAAAGTGATTTATTGTGTATTTTGATAGTGATATTTTTCCAATTGTGAAATTTATTTTTCTACATTTCTGAGTAACTTTTACGTTCTAACAGTTGAAGTTTAACGAAAGTTTCGCACATTGAAATATTTTGAAATGCAGTTTTCAGAATATGTTTATCAAAGGTTGTAGCTTGACAATGGAAAAGAAACCGTGCTTCAGTGGAGGGATAATTAAAAAAGTTTTTGAGAATTGTAGGACATTTCTCCTGCTCCAAAAAGTATACTTTGAGCAGTTTTAAAATCATTACCAAAGCCGGTAATAGAATCAACATCTTAGACAACACAAATTTCTTTAAAGTTTTTGACTCGTATGGAATATATATAAAACAATTTTTTTTTACTGTATAACTTCGTTATCAGCTGGACTGGAAGGATTCTTACACTATCATCAATACAATTGTTTCATGTGTGGCCGGCTCAATAAACAACAATTAATTTATTGCCAAAAATAAAGGAAAAAACTAAGTGTTCAAAAAATAATAAATCTAACGGACATAACTTTGAAACAAAGGACTGTCCTGTATAATGAAGAACGTATGGTGACCGTAATTATTAGAAACTGGTACACATCAGTTACCGGCAGTAAATACTACCACAGTTTTTGTAAATTCGTTTGTTTTTTTTTTACTTAATGAAAGACTCTTGATCAAGGCTAAAGCAAAATTTATTCAAACTATGATTAGCATTGCAAAAAAAATCAGTGCTTCTCTGTTTATAAATTCTGAGGCTACTGCTGGCAGCAGATATCTTAGGAATTTAATCAAGACCAATCGAATCGACGTCCAAACTATACTGTTGCAGAATACAGCAACTGCCAATAAAAGAGAACAAAAAAGCTAATAATACTGTTTATATCCTTCGGGGAAAAATCACGAACGATAAGACTGTTTGTGCTTGGTTAAAAGTTAATAAGTCGTTGTTACAGTTCAACTTATTTCAACGTTTTGTCTGAATGCGTTGGGTCAAGTGTTACAGCGCCTGGGGATGACTTAGTTGGAAAGTGGTCGGATAAATTTTACAAACTCCGGTCAGAACTAGGCGCGGTATGGGGATCCGCTAGGGTCAAACTAAATGTATTGAATAAAAAAGCCCGCAAAAAACAATATCCGTTCCTTCATGTCCTATTCAGTTCTTAACCTGCCATTTGAATTATAATTGCCAAGTCAAATTAATTAGCACCTAGTTTATTAATCTCTTAACCTTGCATCTACCAAAAAAATAATGCTGCTAAAACTACCGACCGGGTCCAACTGACCCGGCCTATTTTGAATTGGGCAATGTCTAACTTATAGTCATTATGTTTGACTTATAAAGACATTTCTTGTCTGAGAAAGATATTGATCCTGCTGTTCACAAAGATTTTGCAAGTATTTCTATAGAAGATTGGTTGGGAGATATTAGGGAGTGTACAGTTATAAGAATGGCGAAGTGAATTATTACCAAAGGTGGTTACTTTGAACATATTTAAAATGTATCCCAAAAAATTATAAACAAAATTTTTATTCCCAAAAATTCAAGCTTGAACTCGTACATTATATCACCGACAAATTTTGTTGACCAACAGAAGTAACACGATACAGAAACCTCAGACATTGCCAAAAAAATTTATTGAATGTTATTTTTTTATGGAGACTTAGGAACTTCTAAAGATTTTTTTGTTCTTGTTTTGATATAAAAACGTTATCAAACATAAAGAAAAAGTATGGAAATCTAACACAAAACCATAATAATTGCATACAATATTAAGAGAAATCCAAAATTAAATAAACACATGTATGTAATATTTCAAGAAAGTCCCCCAGATGACAAAACTTGAGTTAATAATGTGCCATAATTGGTAATCTCTTGTTCATTTTCACTTTTCTTGACACAACTCAACCCTTAGACAATCAAAATCCAACACTTTTACAGACACAATAGTTGTTCCTAAACAATATTGTTCCGGAAACCGTCTGTTAGCTGATATATATTGCGGAACTTCATTGTTTGTGTAACAAAATTAGGCTTTCACGCATAGCCGGGCGATGGCAGCAGAGATATCCCTTTCACTAACGTTATTTAGTATTTAGGAAGCTTATTTTGCTAAGGTTGTAGTTATTTAATACTCTTGTTAAAACTTAATGAACAAAAGCATGTTCTATGGTATAAAGTTTAAAGTGTAGTGTACAGTTTTTAAATCCTATCAGGATATTCGTCATCATTAAAAAAAACAATTGAAGTGAATGTTTTGACTGGTTGCTAGGTTGCTTTTTAATTATTGTCACTAGACCTTTTTGTTTTAAATAATACGGAATCTGTCTCTTCTTTAAACTTTAACTTTAAACTTTAACTTTAAACTTTAACTTTAAACTTTAAATTGTAATTTTAAACTTTAAACTTCAAACTTCAAACTTCAAACTTCAAACTTCAAACTTCAAACTTCAAACTTCTAACTTCTAACTTCTAACTTCTAACTTCTAACTTCTAACTTCTAACTTCTAACTTCTAACTTCTAACTTCTAACTTCTAACTTCTAACTTCTAACTTCTAACTTCTAACTTCTAACTTCTAACTTCTAACGTCTAACTAACTTCTAGCTTTTAACTTTAACCTTTAAACATCATTTCAAATGGGCTTAGGTATATTATTTTAAGTCTAATATTTGTATAATTAATTGGCTTAAAAAAATATGTGTCTAACTAAAGTGACGTGGCTAAAACTCGTCGGTTATTTGATGAAGTGGATCAAATTAGAAATAAAAATTTTGCTTATGAAGATGAAGTCCAAGTGGAAAAAAGTTGAGAATGGGGTTTTCAAATTTGAAGAACAGCGATGGCAAAGTTTAAAACGACTCCATCTTTTACTACAACAAAAATACTTCCTCCTAGACCTGCCCAAGAAGAAAAACCACACACGTTGAACACAAATCGTTTTGCTAAATTACTACTGATACAATGAAGTGTGTACACAACACTCAATTTTGTTTTTATTTCCGTCAGAATAGAAACAATAGAAATTTTGTTTTACCGTTGTGGTTTACATAAAAAGTTTAATTTTCCATTTCATTCAGGAAAAATAATTAATTTCTCAAACCAATTTCCGATGCAATTTTTATTCATTGTTTTTGTAGATTAAAAATCCTTATTTACACATTTCTGACGTCATTTAGTTTTGAATTCAATTTAGGAAACAATTATCGTTTTAATAGGAAGTATTTGAAATGGGTTTTATAATCGTCTTTAATTACATGAATAAAACCGCATTGTAGAATGAGAAAACCTTCTTTTTGTCAGGAGAAAAGCAGTTAAGATGACATTATTCTTAACTGAGGCTTACAATAAGACAAAGCAATTGCTTTTTAATTTTTTTTTTGTAAAACAACTCGAATATTAACCACAAAAGTACATTACAAAAAAAAAAAAAAACATAAACAGTCTTACCTTGTAGATATTTGGTAACTTTGCAAGTAATTTCTCCAAAGTACCACAACATGGTGTACGAGTCCCATACAGCCATCGGCATACAAACTAACGTCACCAATAGGTCGGCCACAGAGAGATTCACAAGAAAATAATTCGTCACACTGAAACAAAAACCTGTATTAACGCACTGATTTCTTACAGCAAACAGGATAAATTAATATTTTACAATTATTGCTTTTCAAACTTTTTTTAAAGAGTCATGGAGTAGTTTCCTATTTTTAAAATGTTGTACCTACATCTCCTACAGCATATAAATTAGTTTTTCCACGACCACTAACACTAATGTAAATTACTCTTACCGTACGCCTGCATGCATAGTAAGTGGGTCCTTACGTACGGTAAGCAAAAAGCACAATTTTAAAAAAAATTATCAAAGTAGACTCACGTCAAACGCTTTCTGCATGCCTAGTAAGTGAGTTATAACGCGGTAAGCAAAACGCACACTTGACTAGAATTGTCAAAGTAGGCTTACGTTAAACTTGACAAGACAACGTAATTACATGTGTACATTAGCCAAAAAACCGTTAAAATCATAGGTATTAAGTGATCGTAGAAAAAGTAAGCTACATAACACGAGTTGTAAAGCAATTACGCACTCGTGGAAATACGCACTTGTTATGAAATATACTATTATTGAGTACTGGACGACAGACTTACTAACAGACAGGCCCATAGCGAGTGGAATTGATTAAAAGAAAGTGTAGTGATATATTTAAAACTAATAAAAAATATTTAATCCACAGATCGTTATAGACTACACATTTTTTCTTTTAGCATACTAGTAATTTGTTCTTGCAGCAACAATGAAAAGTACCTATCCACTATATACATAACTATTTAGTATTTGTGAATCTACAATAAAAATAAGTAGCAATTATACTTTTCCAAAATTCGCATCCACTGCAGCATTATAACCTTACTCTCCTAGATCCCAAAACACAAAAGCTTAAACAAACCACAGACTATGTTCTCAAAGTAAATAATTTTATTTACAACTTGGTTAGCGTTTTAATAAACTTCAGATTTACGTAAAGCCACTGTAGATTAAAGGGTTTTAGAAATTGCTGTACTATATTTTAAGGTATTTAATTTAAATGCGACTTAATTTACTTGGTCTCCTGAAAATTATTAGACCGTTTCGTGTTGCAAGCTTTAAAAGCACTTATCTTGGCGAAACTCACAGAAAAACTTGAAACCAGGCTTACTTGAAACATGTGGGTGTTGCTAAACTAGTTAATGTGCTATATATTATTGGCCAACTGCTTTTCTGGCCCTGAGTGTTGTGTGAAAAACGTAAAAGTGATTTTTAATTAAAGTTATTTATAATAATGAACCGCCTTTATAATCCAACAATGTATAAAATAATGCAAGCTAAGCTTAACTTACTAAAATATAGATACTATAATGCAAGTATGTATATTATACTTAATGATATTAGGGATTAGAAAATTGGCCTCTTTTCGCATATAATATTTTTCAATTCAACTCCCAACCAATTTTATAGTTCAGGGCAATGGCCACTTAAATTCATTACGTTATATCTTAAATATGCTCAGCCATATTCCTAGATGTAGCCAAGGCGTTTGACGAAGTCTGGCATGAAGAACTAGAGAAGAAGCTAAAGAACATGTTGCCAAAACAATATGTCAAAATATTAAAATCTTACATATCCGATCGAATGTTTCTTTTCAAGCAAGAAAGAGATTACTCGAACATGAGAAATATAAATGCAGGAGTACCCCAAGGCAGTGTTTTGGGACCTATCTTTTACTTGCTGTACACTTGTGACATTCCACAGATTCAGAACGTCACAATTGCAACTTTTGCTGACGATACAGCCATCTTGGGAATTGGTAATGACAAAGTAGAAACCGCTGCTAAACTTCAAGAAGCATGCAACAGAGTAACCGATTGGACTAAGAGGTGGACAGTAAGAATCAACGAGAGTAAATCAGCGCATATTGACTTCTTGATTGGAATGTCTTAAACTATAATGTAATATAAAAGCAATTTTAGCTTTGTTAAATGTTTTGTATACAGTATCTGTATGAATTGGTCAAATACGTTAAAGTTGTTTAGCATCTTATACACAAGTCTTCTACATTTCTTATAAATAAATTCGTGTTTATATCTAATTGCTCTCTGTATATTAAAGCACTAATAAGTTTTGAACCTATTTTTGTATGAATAATCTGCCATTATAGAAATTATGATTTACTAGGTTCAACTGCTTCAAAAACAGAGAAAACATAGTTATTTTCTTAAGCTGACAGTCGACTTCCATTCTGTTCAGATTCATTTATTTTCATTACCCAATAAATATGACGTCAAAATCATATAGAGTCATCAATATTTTTTATTGGTTAAAAACATGTTTAGGAGACTAATAAATTTTTTGCGATATATGTAGTTTTTATAGATGTTCTTTTGGTTGATTCGGGCAAAATTGCAAAAATAAAAAGATTTATGTTACAAGTTGATGATATTCCATAATTTGTGACGACCGAAAATCTCATCTTTTTTGTAATTTTCGTTCAGAAGCTTAGAAATATGCTTAAAATCCGAAAAATATAAAAATAAATGAATCTGCATTTTTTTTATATGACATAATTTCCGGGAAAGTTGAAGGAATGTCAGCTTAATTCGACTTAAACAATTCCAGATTTTCAAAAGCGTGTTAGCGAATATTATATATACACCGTTCGTGTTGATTATGATCAAAAGCGTGCTTTAATTTTTTATTTTAATATCTCGGTTTTTCTCCTTCTTTCCGAGAAAACATTTGCTTTAATAATTCTTCTGGAGTTTATCGTCTTGGCTCTGAATTTCCAGTACTTTTCATGCATGTTAAGTACTTATCCCCTCCGGGATATCTTTGTGCTGAAAAATAAACAAAGCTTCATAATTTTTTAGAGCACATCCTTTTGCATGTGTTTTGTTGTAGAAACAAAACGCTGTTTCCGGTTAGAACATTTCAAAAGTTACTGTAGAAAATTGTTCGCTACACATTAAGATATTTCTTTCATTTCGTTTGCTTTAGAAATTTTTAACGCCCAGACAAATTTGTATCTATGTATAACTATTTTTGCGTGGTAAAAAGCAATTAATATAAATGATCGAAAGCTTCCACAACGAAAAACAATTCCACACAGCTTATGCGTCAAACTTTTGTATTTCTGTTTAATAATTGAAATGTATCTAAGCGGATTAAAATATTTGTATACAAAATAAAAACTTCAGCTTTAAAGTAAATAACTGAATTGTAAATTTAAACTTTATTAAACTCTAACTCATAATAAAATTTCACATATTCTGCAGTTGTTTTAATATCAAGCAGAGTATGTTTTGTCTATCGTATTTCAGGCAAAAATTTTGTTAAATGTAGTAAAGCCTTTGGCAGCAAGTAAAATTTTATTTAAAATAGCTTTGTTATTACAAGTCTTCCCATTACATTAATAAAACGTCAAGATATTTTTTAAGTAAGAAATGTACAGTTATAACAGTAAAAAGTAACTCGACAAAGATACAGAGTGTACAAAAAGTAACGTAGCGGATCAATATCTCGTCTTGTGGCAACTTTACAAAAAAAAGTATATAAAATTGTTTTTGGTAATTTACTACATAACCTAAAATTATTTTCAACTATACACATTGTTTTGTTTTTGCGTACCGATACGTCACTTTGTTTTCTCAAATAGAACACCCTGTATATTTTGCACTTTTTAGATGCAGAATTAAATTGTCTTTCAAAATGTATACGGTTCTATTTGTCTAAAATTAATCGTTTTTGAGTTATTTTAGTTTTTATGAAAGTTTTGACAGAAACAGGACTCAGAAAATATTGATATTTCACAACATAGCAATTTCAGAACGAATTCCTTTGAAGCTCTCTTCGAAAATTGTATCATAGTGATTGCTGATCAGTTAAAATTGTAAAATAATACGCAGGGTGTTTTTCATGCTCGGTCCAATTGGTTAAACTTCAAACACGCATAAGACAATTTTTTTAAATAGAACACCCTATATATTTTTACATATTCTTATCGATAATTCAATTATCTTTAAAATTTGTTAAAGGTCTAGTATGTCTAAAATTAATATTTCTCGAGTTATTACGTTTTTCATGACAATTAATGGGCACAAACAAAATATTTAATAGAAATTAATTAGTTGGCTTTGGAAATATCTCGATAATTTGTTTTAAATGTCATATAACGTTCTATTTTCATCTATAAGCTATATGTTTTTCTGACCAATTGGACCGAGCATAAAAAACACACTGTGTATTATTTTAACTGAATTGAAAGAAAGTTGATTTTTCAATGGTTGCTTTTATCGGGTATGTATTGTACCTTAATATTTAGAAAAATTTAAGCATTTACTCTTGCATATTCAACCCAATTTTTAAGTTACTTTAAAAACATTTTTAAATACAAAAGATGTACATAATTATATTGATTGTTAGGACGAAAATGCTAAAAACTAATAACAGTGTCATCAATTGTATTAGAGCAATATCATCTTAATAGTTATTGTTATCGCATGTGCTTTTGCACAAAAACTTTGCATTAAATATAAAATATAGTGTAATTAAATTAGATCAGAATACATTAAGCATTAGATCTAATGACCCAAGGGCTATCGGTTTTGCTTGACCAAAACTGAATGTAACTCACAAAAAGTAAACTAATTATGCGACCCTTTCGTCTATCTAAGGGTGCCACCTTGTACACTTGCAGGGTATACAAACTAAAAAGGCCTAAATCAATCAAATTTATGACACTGCTAAAATAGACGTTTCAAATGTGTTTAAATTATTTTCTGCAGATTTATATAACACGAACATAATATTACCCACGTCTAAACTTTTTGTTAGTGTACACTTTGCTTTAATATTTTTTTGTCCTTATAAAATTAACGTAATTAGTTCAGAAACTTGTAAGCTACTACTAATTAATTCAAATTAAATCTTGCGAACTTTCAGCTTAAGTGAAACAATAATAAATTCCTGAAAAGTCTGAATATTTTACGAGGACAAAGCCGTGCTAGTTTATGCGGGTTTAAGTTCTTGTAAAATACGGAATATTAAATTAGTCGGATTATAACATGAGTAACAACGAAATCACTTCCTAGCAGAAGTTTTATTGGACGCATAAAACCACAGCAATTTTTTTTTATTTTCCAAGATTGTGTTGTTGCCTGGGGTTCGAAATAGGTTTTATTAATACATAAGTTTGACGCGAAAGCGTGGGATCTGCATAAAGTTTAGTGATCACAAAACCTGGGCGACGAATATGTCTGGGAAAATTTTAATAGCACGCTCAAAAAAAATCCTGAGATTGGAACTGGATTTACACAAAAATAACTACAGTAAAAAACATAACGATTAAATAATTGCTTAAATTGTTTAAGGAATTCATTTACATAATATAAACAATAAATAGGTTTAAGGATGAAGAATATCTTGTAGAAATGCCGGACCAATTTTTAGAATACATTTCTAAAAACAAAGGAGATAATTTCGGTGTAAATAGTGTATTATACAGGGTGATTAATTGGAAATGTGCATTAGAAATTCAAGGAAAAACCAAAAAAGATAGAATCAGAAACGAAACACATGGAGAACAATTAAAGATAAAGTTAAACCAAAAATACAAGAGAGGCAGCTGGGAAGGTTGGGTCACATTTATAGGATGAAAGAAGAAAGGTTAACCAGAAAAGCATATGAAGCAAGATCACAGGGAAAAAACAAAGGAGGTAGACCAAGAAAAACCTGGCACGACGAAGTTAAAAAAGAAAATTGTATAATTTTTAAATAGTAAGCCTTGGAAATGACAACATATTATGCCAATATTATTAACTGTCAACCACTTTTATCGCGTCTGTCTGTAGTTTTCATGAAAATGGAAAAACAAGAATATTCAAACACGGATATTTTGAACTTATTTTATATTCATTGAGAAGGCACGCTTCCAATTAATCACCCTGTATATTATATCTTCCAGTTCCTTAACCTTTATGAGCTAACGTGCGGTCTCAGAGACCGACGGAACCGAATTATTCTGATAAATGACAAATGGATTCGAATATCGTGCTGGGTCGTTCAGTAGCTTCATATTATACGTAGATGTTGCTTTTGCCAAAACGGCAGCAGAAGTGCGTGTATAGTTTTTTAACTACATCAAATTTCGGTCTCAGAGACCGACGTAAGCTTTGGTGTAATTAAAGTAAAGGTAATGGAGCTGCTGGTTTAGTGTTTTATTTTAAGTAATAATTATCCTAATAGTGTAAAAATAAATTACGAACAACAACAAAATTACTTGCAAAGACTTTTTGAAGAATTTTTTTAGAGACACTAGGTATGGAGTTACTTGAGCCACATGCAAGATGCAGAGCACTTGCAAAATATCTACCCAGGGCGCCTTCAAGAAATTTTTCAAATAACACTGAATGTTTCAAATAATGAACAGGCACATGGACGCTGCTTTTACTGCAGTAGTAAAAAAAGTAGAAAAACCAGATATGTGCTATATATGCAATAAGTTTATGTGTATGGAACACATAAAAGGCATATTACGGGTAGAATGCTCTGCAAATATATAGTACTTTTTATAGTGAAAAGTTACATTATACTATAAATACTTTTTAGTGCTAAACCTGAATTTTACTTAATTTATAATGTAAATAACCTATTTCAGATGTTTTTTCTTTATTTTTTAAATTTTTTGTTTGTTTTTGTTTCATTTAAAATATTTATACGTTTTTGTAAGGATATTTTTATACAGTTGTTTTTTTGTAAAAAACGAACGAAATATATATATTTTTTAATTAAAATTGTTTTTATATACTGTCTACTAGTTGCCTTATAAACTTCAGATTAAAATTATTTAAAAAACTTATTTTTCTGTTATATTTTATTTTCGGTCTATGAGACCGACGTTAGCCTTTAAGTTCAAATTAAACACGTTAACCACAAACTACGGCTTCATAATGATTCAATATTAAATTCGTGTTTTTATGAAATATTATAAACTGGCGCTTCGTTTTTTATCTTTGAAATTTCCTTACAATTTAAATTTTCTTTTAAGCAAAATTAAACTCGAAATTAAAAAGCATATATATTAAAACTTGCCTTTCAAACTAATAAAAAATGTAATTTAAAAATGTTTACACGCGCTAAATTTCCTTCAAAAGAAGAAATATTGAAGTAAAGAATTTATAACTTGTAAAGATTTGTTCATAGGGCAATTTTTAGTGCTGTTATTCGCAAAAATTATCTTGATTTGAAAATATCTTTATGCATATATTATAAATTTGTGCGACTAAAATTGTTTTAAAAGTTTTGTTGGCGTCATTTGGAGGCATGCCATGATAAGAGCTGTAAATTATCAAGATTACCTTTTTTTAATTCGGAATTTTACCTCGTCAACGAAATTAATAAATAGAGCCTTTCTTGAAGCCATTTACCCTGCTTTTATTCGTCTACTTTGTAAAACCAATGCGTCACAGGTATTTTCTAGGAAATCATGTTGAACAATAGCTATAACCCCAGATCAAAAGCAAACAAATATTGACGGTGAGCTCAATCAGTTCCATGCAGTGTGTAAGCAACATCTTAACTCTCAATATGGCACGCTGCTAGGATATTATTGAATCTTTGACGTGTTGTGTTGGTGTAATCGTGAGATTTAATAAAATCCCGAAGGCTTCCAAAGTAATTTCATTAGGTTTTTAATTTCTGTGCTCTGAAATTCTGAAAATGTGAGCCGTTATTGAATAATTTAATGAATCCGTTCGTAATAGCGGATTGGTAGCTTTTTGTGTACAAACAGAAAAAAAAAGCAATTTGCGTCAGATTATTTGAACAGCTTAGCTGCAGTTACGCGTGATCTAATTTTATCTGACGGATATAGAAAGAATTATTTAACACAGGGGTAAAAAAAAATATCGAGGGATAAAGGAACTAGCACGTAGTTAAAAACTTTCGCATTTTTATATTATCATCGAAGACATACAATATGCCAATGATTAAAAAATATTTAGAACAACATTAAATTAAATTAAACGCCATCAAGAGTTCATATAAAGCCGCGTACTGACCAAAATGGGTTCGCGAACACGGTTCGCGAACACGGTTCGCGAACTCGATTCGCGAATAGTTCGCGAACCCGGTGCGTACCTGGAGTATGCAAACAGTTCGCGAACACGTCCACGTCAAAACTTATTGTGTTCGTAAACAGCAACAGCTTAAATTTATCACTTCCTCTTCTGACCAGTCCATTTTATTAAATATTTTTGTCTATTGATACACACCAAACACAAACAACGCGTAGAATCAGAAAGTGAGGTTATGTCAGGTACGAGTTCGCGAACAGCCCCTTTGATGTACCGCCTCAAGAGCGAACTCTGGCCGAACTGGCGAGCTGTTCGCGAACTGTTTGCATACTCCAGGTACACACCGGGTTCGCGAACAGTTCGCGAACAGTTCGCGAACCCAGTGTGTACGCGGCTTAAGAGTAGTAGTAGTTATGTGCGAACCCATAACAGCAGTTCCCAGGAATTTATAACAACAGTGGGAGTAAGACAAGGAGGCACAGTCCACTGCTCTTTATAATTCTTATGGATAAAATAATTAAAGAATGTAAGCAAAACACAAGGAAAACATACTAAGGGGTGGAATAAACTAAAACCAAAATCCTTAACAGAATTAGCCTTTGCAGATGATGTGGTGCTATTAGCTAAAAGCAAAAAGGACTTGCAATTCAATTTAGATCAGTGGTGCTCAACCTTTAACTGGGCTCGAGCCAATTTAGAATTTAAAAATTTTAGGCGAGCCACATATAATATATTTTGATTTTAATATTTTAATTTTAAACGTTTTAATGCACAAACAATAAATTTTTTTAATATGTTAAAGAAAATGAGGCACATCAAAAGTTGTCGCGAGCCACATCAAAAGGTATCGCGAGCAACACGTTGCTCGCGAGCTACGGGTTGGGCAACATTGATCTAGATGTATGGGCAGATACATTAAGTAGATATATTATGAATATTAATATAACAAAAAAAAAGGTAATGGTTATAGCGAAAAATCGTGAACCAGTTACAATTATGCTAGACCAAAAAAAGATGGAGCAGGTAACAAATTTTAAATATTTAGGAACAATCATTGCAGAGATTGGTAAATTGGAAGAAGATCTAAATAACAGAATAGCGGCAGCGATGAGATTTTACTACGCCACTAAAAAATGTTGGATAAGCAAGAAGCAGATATCAAAATAAACGAAGACGCGAGTTTTTAATGCAGGGTACGTAACCATTCTCACGTACACTTCAGAAACTTAGACACTAACACAAAAACATAAACAAAGAACACAGGCACAAGAAGAGAGATTTCTGAGAAGAATAGAGGGATGTACATAGACTGATCGATAAAATCGGTAACGAAAAAATTCGAAATAAAGTAGGAGTAACAGAGATTTTTCTCTGTTTCTCCTAGTTTATTTGATGAAGACGAGTCAACTAAGATAGCTTGGACATCTACTACGCATGCCAGAAAGTAGATACGCGAAAATAGGATGGAAAATGAAGATTGGAGGGAAAAAGAAATAGAGGAAGATCAAGGATAAAATAAGGAAAAGAAGTGAGGCAGAGACTAGAAGAAAAAGGAGTCAGCTGGAGAAATGTGTCACAACTATAGGCAGGAGTGGAGAAATATAACACAGAAATAGAAAAGCATACCTTCGCACCGAAAGGTACAAGAGGAACCGATTAAGAAGAAGAAGATAAATATTACAGATAGTCTGCTATTACAAGAGGATTTCCACAGATTATATATACAGGGTGGTCCACATAGAAGGGCCACTATTCGGATCTCGTAAACGGTAAGAGCTACAAAGAATTTTACGTTAGACAAAATTTTTCCCTCTCTGAAGCCTTTCAATGATGCTTTAATGTTTTAAAAAGATTCCACGGCACGCTAGATAATAAACGAAAATCAAAATGGGACAACAACGTTGTCTGGTTGACTTGTAAAGTACTACATTTGTAAATAAATAAATAAATTTAATTCTGAACCTGTTATTTCAGATTAATTGTAAAATACAACTGGGTTGGTTTAAAAGAACTGATTATCTTTCAACTGTATTTCTAAATCCTTCAAACCGATCTACAAAGAATCGTGCAAGTATAAATACTTATTAGAAGTATAATATTTGGTTGCAAAGAAATTTTGTTGATAAATCTCTTTAAAAACTTATTTATGGTTAGGCTAAAATAGTTGCACACTCTTTGCAAGCATAAATATACCTATTAGTGTGTTCATGAGGCACAACACTCATGACATTTTATTTGTAAATTGGGAATCTCTTCGAATTTGTTAAAACTTGCATTAGACAGATATAAATAGAACCGCATGTAATAAAAAATATAATTTCGATGCGAAATATAGTTAAAAGACAAAGTAAAGTAAACGAAATTTTAACACATCTGGGGTTAACCGACATATTCCCCAAATTTTCACACTCGAATATGCAATGAACTGTATTTCTATCGAGATACTGCCGGCACATTTAGAAGTTTCTAATATTTGTGGTCACGCGTTCAAGTGAATGATTTTTATGTCCTCGATTTTTGGAAGTTCACGCCAAATTTATTCTTCCACTTGACGCACAAGTAAAGAAAAGCCAAAGAATTCGTTAATAAACAGAAACCGCCGGCATTTTGAGTGACTGAATTGTGGTTTTAATATGCGGTTCGCATTTTCGATTGTGTATTTTACGGTGGTTAGTCCTTTTAATTTTATAATTTCTAAGCTGGTATTTGTATCTTTTTATACACTTCCGTCTGTTTTTTATAAGAATATTATACCATCGCAATGTATTATCACTTAGACGCAATAAATAATCTAAGTAGGTTAAGCTAAATCCGATTAATCCAAACTAAATCTACTAAGTATACCGGAAAGCAATACAAATAAAACGATACCGCACAATGGAACAGAAGAAAGCTTGTGTGTGCTTTTCCGAGCACGACTTATTGCGATCAAAAAAATAAAAAGAGAATCTCTTAAGCTATCCTGCAAACACATTCCCCTTCAAAAGCAAGTTTAGCGCAAGCTGCAAGTTTATTTTCAGTTTACCGTGTTAATCTTCACTAAAATGAATGTGAAACGTAAGCAAACCTACAATAAACAATTTTTTTGTGGATATGTCACTTGTAAAGTGTTAAATTGCTTGGACACAAACATGGTTTGTAAGCGTTTTCGTGGATTTGAACGATAAAATACTTTTTATGAATGTTTTATTACGCAAAGACCATATTTCAAAGAAAATAATATTTTTATGGCCTATTGGATTTTACTGAAAAATTTAATGCTGGAATATCGTGCAATCCGCACGTACATTGGACTGTAATGTAAAATAATTTGCTAAACAGTTAGAACTCGAACGGTCTTAAATCAGCTTGATGTATATACAGGGTGGGCCATTAGTGGGGGATCGGTCGATTGTGGCTAAACGGTTTGAGATAGAAAGTTATTCAAACGGTATTTCATAGAGCATTTTCTTCAGAACACGATAAAAGTATTTTTAAATATACAGGGTGAGTCACCTCTCCGGAACCAATAGCAACTTTTATATTTCAAATACAACACCCCATTTTTTATTTAATATTCTTGAACGCCTTCATTTTAGCTTTACATCGATATAAAATACCACGGGTTTTTATGCGGCCTTGTCACTAAAAAAAATAATTTTCAAAATTTTTCAAGGTCTTAAGTCTTTATTTAAAAATTTCTCCTGAAGTCATTTTTCGAAGCACAGAGTTGTAATTTGGTAAGGACATGCAGAAAACATTGCTCTATTAGCTCGATACGAAAAAATTTGAATCACGCGTACAGGGTGTTCATAAATAGGTGGCAACTTCCATGATTTTCAAAAGCTCGTAACTCAATTTTTTCAAATGCAAACTCCTGTATTTTCTTATGTCATCGAATTCGTCTTTAAGAGAGCTTCATTTTTTGTTAAGTATGTCCTATACCCAAAACTCATACTTTTCGAGATATTCGACATTTTTTCTTCTAATCGTTATTGAAGCAAATAGAGTGCCGTGGAAATCGAAAAAACTGACTGTTCACTTCGCTAACGACAAAAACTTGTCACTTATATCTTAAATTATTGCATTTTCATGATGAATTTTAATTAGTTGTTCCGTATATTTTAATTAATATGCACTTATAGGCTAACTAGTTTATTCAATGCAGTAGGTTACATATTATAGCAATGATTTTTTTCCCATCAATGACTTCTTTTATTTTTACTTGTTCCATCTGCTCTTCTTCCTTATTTTTATTTGGCTGCTCTATATCCTTTTCTGCTCTGTCTACTTGTTCTTCTGTGCGTAGTAGCTCTTTACAATGTTCTTTTTTTTCTCTTCTATTATGTACTTGGACAAAAAAAAATCGCAAGATTTATCTTAAATTTCGCGTTAACTTAACGCTTTTTGCCATTTGAACAAATTTGTGAAGTCTTAATTTTCAAAAGAACTGCACCGAACCATAAATAAACTGTGAATGACAAATAACCCAGCGAATTCTTTTAAATATAACTCCTAAAATATCACCGAATTAAAAACGTTTGCCTGTTATCTAATAGCTTACAAAATATATCTAGATTGTTGATGGGAATGAGAAAAAAAAACATTCAATTTAACTGTCGCAGCTTAGTGGAAAGTCAAAAATAACAAAGCATACTCCCAATCACACTTTTTAGCTAGTAGAAGTCCCTAGCTCTCTACAAATTGTGAGGTCTTTGATGTAGAAATGACTATCTTTTCATAAGATTGCAATCAAACTAAGTGTTACCAACGACAGTTTATTTTCCTTCACGGTTAATCAATCTAAAACTCTTACTTATGGGATTAAAATAACTTTAAACTATTCTAAAATACACTGCAAGGTCTTTAAACCAAAATCAGGATTAAAATATAATTTAAAACTTACATAAGGATCGGCTATTATGAAAATTGTGCAAGTCCATTTTTAAGAGTTAGCATTTCTGCCGATTTAAAAATATTGAGAGAGTCTGTTAAGTGTACCTATGTTTCCGTGAATTTAATATATGAGTTGTTTATTACTATTTCTGCTAATTTCTATATTTACTGCTAAATTACATGTAAATTATTTACCTTTTCTTTTTTCGAAAAAAGGACGCACTACACTTCATAATCAACAGATAATGTACGAGGTTTGTTCAAAAAATAACGAAACTTTTTGTAAAACATTAATTTTATTGTAACGCGGAAGGTTGTTTATAAACTTTATGATTTGTGGAGAAATATAACGGCAATAAGTAGCAATAAACATCGTTCAACATTGTGATTTTAATTAATTTGAAACATTAAATGCGTAGATACTTCACTTTGTTTTTGATTTTGCAATAAATCAGACTTCCATAGTTCCTACGTAAATCTTACGTTAATTGTGAACACTTGCGTTTGATTCTATACATTTCAACTTTAGCTACTAACCACTATCTACTATCTACTACGTTCATTGTGAACGCGGACTAATATCAGACGTTTGGTTATTTTTTGAACAGACCTCGTATGTATGTATCACAGTTCCAAACTTTTTAATCGCAAGAACTTTGACGCAAGTTAAAAAGGGTAAACGTAAGATCCATCACCCATACGAATTTATCATCTATCAATTAAATTTTGTCATCTCCTCAACGTGTCGCCATGACAGCGATGTCTCGGTTCGAATTGTCACATAAGCTATTTCTGCTGCTGGAGGATATAAATTATACATCTCACCTAGTATCCGCTTTCTGTTCTGATTGCTTACGTCATTCGTCCATTACATTACCATTACCTTATTTACGTAACTGTTCATGTCGAAAAAATTTAAGATATATTTTGTTCGCGCTTGTAATGTGATCTAAAGATATACATTTACTTTTCGAGACTTTTGACGTGAAATTTTTTAACGATATAATCGCAGAATGTTGGGATATTTCGTAACTATTGCTATCTGACTATAGCGTTAAAAATCGGTGTAGCTGAACTGTTGTCAGTTGGTATCAAATCTTGGCCTTTTATCTCCGCGTTTTCACAAAAGTGTATTACTGGCAAATATTTTAAGTAAATGCAAATAATTTTACCATCATTAACTTAAAAAAAATTAACTTAAATGACCGGTAGATTCCAAAAAGGTTTAAAATACAGTGTATTAGAAAAAATGAAGTTGGGGTATTTTTTTGGACACTCTGTACATGCTGCAACTTTTTTGTTTACACTATCAAAACCATTGATAAGAGCGTATTGAACAATGTCTTTTTTGTTAGTCAATCTCGGTTACAACCAGAGATATTTGACTTGGATCAGTTTTATATATAACGAATATTTTTGGTGGAGGTGCCGGGTAAGGACAGTTTTTAAAAAATCCATTTTTTGTAAGGTAAAGTCTTAAATAAAGGTAAAATAGTATAGTATTTTAGAATTTTCAGAATATTTCATGAACATTTTCAGTTCAGATTTTTACTTGTAAAAACGGTATTCCCTATTTTCGCATAGATTTAGTTATACATATATATATATAGTTTTTGACGTTTTTCTCCAAAACCATTTAAGATTTTTTCAAAAACTATGCAACATTTCACTTGCAAAGGATTTTGTCTCTGACGATTTTATAGTCAACACGATCGCAAAAATTACCTTTATTATTCTACTTTTCAGTTTTTCCCCTATTTTTCCGAAGGTAACGGCCAGTGGCACGTATAACTCTGCAAAACTTTAAACATCTTTTCTTATTTTAAGGTTTTGAAGATACTCATAATGTTTAAAATAACGAATACACCCGGTATATTACTTAACTAAAATATATGAACAGACATAAATTTTCGTTACACTTAGTATGCACGGATAATGTACCGTGTTTCTATTAATTTAAGAACTCTAATATAACACTATCCAGTAATAATTTTTATGAGAGCCTACAAATAATTGATGTTGTTAAATATTTATAATAACTAAGGTACTTTAATTATACTTTAACATGAAACCGCTATCAGGAATGTCATTATGTAGATTTTTAATAATCGCACAAAGATAATCTGTACTTTGATATGATTTTTTTTGTCATCAAATGGGAAGGGAACACCAAAGCAAGAATAATTACAGCAATTGTAAATAGAGGCATTTTTAGATATATGTTTTTATTTGTTCAGCATTATTGCTTTAAGCAAATTTTTTTATCCAGTTAATAAACTCAATGCCTTATTTAAGGCCTTTTTTGAAAAAAACTTTTGATTGGCCACGACAATCTCCTGACATAAACCCTATTGAGCGTTTGTGGAATGAGATTGTAGAAACGTAAGAAAAAATTGTCTCACCTCACACTTATGGAACATTTAGAAGCAGAATTGTGCAAAATTTCATCTGCAGTTCTACTAAAACTACTTAATAGAATGCAGAAACTTTGCACAGCAGAAATCAAAAACAAAAGTGGGCACATAGATGAGAGAAATATTTGATAATAATATTGTAACGTTATAAATTTTATAAAAAATATGTTATTAGTATTTATGTGGTTTAAATATATTTTTATTGTGACTTTATCGATTTATTGGAAAATATGTCAACAGTTTTTATTTGGTTTAAATATATTCTGAACAGAATTCATTAAACGTTTTATCTTCCAACTCTTCACATCAAAAATATATAATTTTTTGGATGAACAAATACTTTTGAGCGGTAGTGTACATCATTGTTAAGATAATCTAAAAGCTTAAGATATACAAGATGGCATTTTAAAAGTTCAAAATGTCTTTAAGCTAATCAGAAAGCAAAATTTTAGGAACAATATGTACAAAAAAGTGTTAATTTTACATTGATATCACAAAGTTTGAAAGTGCTATTCCTGAAAACAATAAAGAGAGCTGAATAGAAGGATAATTATGTTATCATCTGGGTTTGTTCTGCGGAATCAGATGTTATGATCAGCGTAAAAATTATGAGTGACCAAGCTATTCTTCAGCCATATCGAGATGAGGAAGAGATCAACAGACAAAAGATTTTATGACGTTCGGTCTTTGTGTGTTTGAAATGTGGTAAATGCGGGGTTTTAACTGAAAACCTATACAATGTGTGTTGAATGGATGCTGGAACTGGCCGTGTATGTTGAAGATGATTTGCTAGATTTCAGCTGGGTCATATCGATGTAGGACATGAACATTGCAGGCTTCTTTAAGATCGATTACCGCAATTCTGAAACGAGATTGAAAGGACACAAGCAAATGGCTTAAAATTTATCCTTCGGAATATATATTTAGGGTCTCGAATATGTTTAAAAGTAAGACACTTTTGGATCCGTTGATGACTTGTTGATGTCGGCCTGAAGTGCCTTCTCAGAAAGGTAACAATAAATTTCCAATTAGCAAAAAAAAATTCAGACTGCCTAAACTCGGCGAACCATTAATCCAATACGAAACTGCAAGTCTGTCGTTAATTTAAGATCATTTAGCAGCGAAATGGAATTGTAATTTGCTGTGTTATAGTCGCATGCATCTTAAGCTTCAAGATAACTCTAATTTAATTTTGTTGCATTAGCTTATCTCCGTTTAGTAACCTACTCTCGCAGATACTACAGAAGAAATGTTGCTCTTACTTTTAATTAGCATGTACAGTACGAATGGATTAAATTTATAGCTAATGAAATCCTACGCGCAATGAAAAGTGAAAGCAGATTTATGTTAAGCTTCATTTTGAGTTTTAGTTTTGGAGTTAACGTTTTATTTTGCAGGTAATTGAATTGCGTAGGGGCTGAAAACATTTTGATTATTTTTGTTGTTAAGTGTTTCAGTGTACCTGGATTTATGAAGGGTTTAAGTTAATTAATTTGATTATAGGTTAAACGCTATAAATTGCTTTTAAACATAAACACGTTAAAATTACTTGGGATATTCATTTTAAATATGAATAATGAAAATTTTAATAATATCTATGAATGACTAAATTTAAATAGATTATGTTTATTAAGGATATCTTGTGAAACTGATAAGCCAGTTACAAGATTCTTCTCTCTTTGTCTGATGCAACGACAATTGTTCGTTACGAAAATTTGCGATTTTAATCGAATTTAATTTAATTTAAAGAATGATTCAAAAAAATTCAAAAATGTATTGAAAGACATGAATTAAATATTTTATTGTAACGCTACAAAATTTCTGATTTTTCTTGGCAATTATTTTTAAAACGTAGCTCTCTTTGGTGTGTTTTAAAAAATAACGAAGAACGTGCTAAAAAATTTGTCTTTTTTCAAAAAAAAAATTGCTTGACATCCAGCAGTATGGTTTTTTAAGAAATAAAATTAATAGTAATGTAAATTATGTTCAAATATGAGTACCACAGGGGTCGGAGCCCCTTATTATATTTAATCTATGTTCTAAGCTTAAATAAAACTTGCTGAAAAGCTACTTATATCACATATGCTCATGATACTATTTAAGTTATTTAAGTGGGATAAAACTGTATTTATGTTATTTAAACAAAAAAATAAAGGCTCTGATTGACCATAATAGTTTAACTCAATTATGCCCAAAGGGTCTTTAACGACCCCTGTATAATTCGCTATTTTACATGTAAAAGTTTTCATGAAAATTTACAAGAAAAAAATTAGTTTATTCCTTAGAAAAGTGTTGTATAGCCATGAGACATATTTCTGATTGCCTCACTGCCTTACTGCCTCAATGTGATTCAAAAACATCATTTAAAAAAAAAAAAAGATTAATAAGTTTAGCTACGAAACTAAACTAAATGAACGTGTCAAAGTTTTTGATACTGTGGCGTCTATTTTACGCTATTCATTACTTTCTTTAGCTAAGATACCCGAGAACGGAACTCTTTTCAATACAGTTCCTCTTTGCAAAGAAACAGTAAGTTGCGAAAGTTAAAAACTCAAGCGAAAATGTCTTAGACCCGAAGTAAATTTCCACCTTTAATTCGGTTTCTCGTTACTTCCACGAGACCGTTCGCAGAAACAATTTTCTTCGCTTAGGACAAACCAATCGCTCGTCTATCGTCTTCATTAAACATTTCCGTACCTGAGCACACACATTGCTTTTGATTACAACGTAATGTCTAACACTAACATACGTAGGCGCTGGTAAAATAAACATGGGCATGTCGTGATACATATAGAAACGTGCATCGTGTGTTTGTGTTACATTATATCCATTTGGATAATAAAGCCAGGTTTAAATTGATAATCGATACACGTGATAGTGTGATGATATGTCATCGCCTGATACGAACGCGATGTATTTCGTAATCAAAGATTGGGAAAGAGAATTAGTCTGAGCAAACAAATACATTTTCTCTTTTGAATCAAAATTACTTTCTATAAATACATCAAACAGCGTGTTCACTTTTAGTGCGTTTTTCGTTACATTCTGAATCATCATTTTAAAAGAGAAATAAAATTTAAATATATTTATAGAGCATGAGCTAAAAAACCTGAAATTAATTGTTTCAAATAGAAAACCTTATATTTATTGCGTTTACTTCCAAATAATTTAACGGTCTTTAAAAAACATTAAGGACTTTATCTGTATTGAAAAGGGCAAGTTTGAATTACGTAGAGTAAAACCCCCAAACGTTGGCACTTCACCAATGATTGGCACTTCCTTTATATTTTCCTCTATATAGGGTGTAGACTCGGATCACGCAACATAGCAATTTCAATGGTAAAATTTTAAAAGTCGTATTCTTGCTCCCCTAATTATTTTAGAAAAAAAGTGCAAATACGTTTTTTGTAGAGAAAAAAATTCTGTATCCATAAATGTAATCAATATTACTTTTTCGTTTTCCAATAACTGAAAATTAAGCAATTACAAAACGCGTTTCGACAAAAATCTGTAGTGCCTTGGAATTATGCTATGACAACTGCCCAGCCTAATGTCACTTATACTGTCAGTGACGCGAAATTCATTCTTAAAACCTTTATATTTTATCAAACATTTATTTTACACAGTTAGTTATGATAGTCCAAGATACAATAAAAATGATTATTATGAATAAACTTCACGTCAAAGTGACAGTATAAGTGACATTAGGCTGGGCAGTTGTCATAGCATAATTCCAAGGCACTACAGATTTTTGTCAAAACGCGTTTTGTAATTGCTTAATATTCAGTTATTGGAAAACGAAAAAGTAATATTGATTACATTTATGGATACAGAATTTTTTTCTCTGCAAAAAACGTATTTGCACTTTTTTTCTAAAATAATTAGGGGAGCAAGAATACGACTTTTAAAATTTTACCATTGAAATTGCTATGTTGCGTGATCCGAGTCTACACCCTGTATATAAAAAAGTAAGTTAATTCAGCTGTTAGGAATATTTTTTATGAAATCTGACAACATCGAAGTGCATCCTCGAACCATTACGCATGCCGTTGTTTCAAAGATGGCTTAATTATGCGGTTAAATGTGTGACGTCTTCTTCATAAAAGTAAGTTTTTATCAATTTTCATAGTAGTAGGCTATAGAAACAAGTTGGGTTACTGGCTAGTTTGTAGTAGTATTATTTGCAAGTTTTTAGTAATAGTATTTTATGATTTTCTGTTGATATTTCTTGTACAAAACATAAGATTGGTTAACTTTTTAATAAAAAAACAGCGGTGCCAACATTTGGTAAAGCAATATAGGCTCCCGCTAAATATTGGCACCCGGTGCCAACATTTGGGTAAGATAATTTTTGAATTTCGCCAAACATTGGCACATCTATCAAAGTTAGGAATAGGCTCCAGGGTGATGTGTTTTTTTCCAAATGCCCAAGATTAAGAAAGATAAAAACTATGTGAAGAAATATTCTGAACAGATTCTTCAAAGTGCTCTGAATGAAGTCAAGTCTGGCATACCTAAGAAAACAGTTTCAAAAAAATACGGAATACCAAGGTCAACTCTCCAGTTTAGGTTGGGGCCAAAGTTCACAAAACCCGAATTCGGAAGGCATACTTATCTCACGAAAGAAGAGAAAAATACACTTGTTGAGTATATCCTGGAAAGTCATAACAAAGGCTTTCCACGAAGAAAAATCGACATTCAGTCAAGGCTTTCTTAGATGCAAACCAAAGGCCAAACCCATTTAACAACAACATACTAGGAAATCATAACTAAAAACGGATATAGCAGAATATCTCTTGCACCCTAAAACACCCGAAAGAAAAGGAACATACCAGTCTAGAAGATCTTCTTATGTCGTCACCTCTAAACAATATAAAAAAGAAATGGAAGTAAAAGAAAAGGCCAAAGAAAGAAGAAAAGAAGAGAACAGACAAAAGAAATTGATCAAAGAAGACGCTAAGAAAAACATAATTTCAGCGAAAAAAAAACTCAACTACAACGAAGAAAAACTCAACTCTATACATGAAAAACCAGAAGAACAGAAACACTTTTGCAGATAAAAATGTTAAAATTGGAACTGATGCTAAAGAGAGTCCTGAAAGTCAATCTCTGAAGATTGCACTTAACTCTTTCAATACGGTATTTGAAGAATAAGGTTTTCAAATATTTTCGGTAATATTTTGGCTTAATAAAGTATAAAAAGAAGCTTTATTGGAAAAACATTTTTTTTTTCAAACAGATTCTCTTGGAGAAGGTGGTACATATATGTACCACTAGGGTTATATGTGGTTATAGTGTGGTATATATAAGTACCACCAGTGTCTAACAAAACCAAATTCTCTTGTTGTGTTGTGTAAATTACTTCAGGGGGCGCACTTGCAGCGTAAACTGTACAATTTGACACTAGGTAGACCTATAAAACTGACTGGTACATATCAGAACCATTCACAATGATAAATTACAGTTCTAGTATTTTACAAACTTTCGGTGGTACATATATATATCAGCAGTATGGAAAGGGTTAAAAGTTCTAATAAAATTTTCAACAAGATAAATCGCGAAGTAAATCCAGGAGATTCATGTAGACGCGAATCTGAATCTGAGAAGAAAGAAAAAGAGCGTCACATAAGAAATCTATTTGAGGATAGTGATTCAGATGAGGACTCAGATATTCCCTTGACAAGTAGCGTGCATTATTCACCACCAAAAAACAATATTGTCATACGTAGAGGCCTTTGTTTCATTTGTACCCAGAATATCTACTTGACAAATGTAGGGATCGGATGTCAAAAATGTCGTAGAACCTATCATGTTCAATGCCTAAAGTAACGCCAAAACTTCAAGGAAAAC
Source organism: Elmis aenea (assembly GCA_947652605.1). NCBI lineage: Eukaryota > Metazoa > Arthropoda > Insecta > Coleoptera > Elmidae > Elmis > Elmis aenea. The sequence continues at coordinate 59,885,322 of OX393578.1, read as the reverse complement.
TTTATATGTCAAACATGCGCATAACGTGGCTCATTATTGGGCCTTTAACACTGCAGTATTATATATTTTTGTTCCTCGGTTAATAAGTATTATTTTATGAAGAATTTTTTTAATTTTTATATATTTTTATAATCTAGATTTTTCAACAATAAACATTATTTTGAAAGTTATATTTTATTCTATTATACTATGTATCTAAGGTAACCATAAAAATCTATATTTTAACTAAAACTACCCTCCCAACCAACCATACCACCCTACATCCCAATGGTTCTAACAAACAGTAAGGGGTGCCAATTACTGGCATAATTCAAGTGCCAATCATTGGTATTAATGTGCCAATGACTAGAAAATCGGAACAATTTTATAAATTTGAGGAAAAAGGAACATAATTGATCTTAAAAAGAAAAAAATGCAACTGTAAAAGTAAGAACTAACTTTGCGGAATGTAATAAAAATTCATTTTTGGGCTTTTACATGATAAATTGTTAAATAAACGGTTTTATTTGTCTCTATAGCCTTAAAGTGCCAATGGTTGGGGGTTTTACCCTATAAGCTAAAACTTCGAATTTTATTTCTTAAAAAAAAACTGTGCAGATATTATATTTTAAACTTGAAGAAATACCTCTGAGGTGGGTGAACATAGAAAACGCTAAATTAAACTGTTCAATGCTGAGAGAAATCACCCAGTGGAATGTAATCAAATATTTGAGTGTTCATGTGGAAATGTTCGTCACACAAAAATAAAACAAGCAAAAAGTTAAATGAGATTTATATTCCTTTACGCAAGACTCCCACACTTGGTCCTTGGCTTTTAATCTGTGGCCTATATTTTTACGTCTTCCCAGTGGTTATGAGTTAATGAGATTTAATGGCATGTGCTTTGCGCAAAATTAAACCGCAGATTTTGATATCAGTTTTATTTTCAGGTAGTTTAGAAGTACAGCAAGCACAGCTTATTGCATTTCTCGATTATCAGAATCATTATAGAACCAAAAGAACCAATTGTCCAATTTCCATAGCTGTTTGAACCTTATTTCGCGATTTTCTTGGTTGTCAACGTTAGTTTCTACCGGTGGGTTCCACTAAAATTTTGGACAACGATTATCCAGCATCACCAGCATCGCAAATTCTTCGGATTTTGTCGTTAGTTATTCTCTGTAGGAGATATAATCTCGGATCTGATTCTTCCTTCTAACCAAGGAAGCTCACGATATGTTGTCGCTGGAATCTGATCAAGGCTGTCTTTATTGCACCAAGAACATCAAAACTAATTGTTTTGCAAAGTTATACGTGCCACTGGTTCTTTACTCCGGAAAAATAGGGGAAAAACTGCAAAGTAGAATAATAAAAGTAATTTTTGCGATCGCGTTGGCCATGAAACTGTCAAAGATAAAATCTAAATTCTTCTATTTATTAAGTCGCCCATCCTTTGCAAGTAAATTGGTGCAAAGTTTTAAAAAAAATCTTAAACGGTTCCAAAGAAAAACGTCAAAAACGAAACCCCTGGAAAAGCGCTATGATTTGAGAAGTTGTATAACTAAATCTATGCGACTTGCATAGGCGTTTAACATAGGGGAAAACGTTTACACAAGGGCCTCGTTTTTGGCGTTTTTCTCCGGATACGTTTAAGATTTCTTCAAAAAATTTGCACAACCTTACTTGCAAAGGATGTGCGCATTAGTAAATAGAAGAATTTCGATTTTATCTTTGACGGTTTCATGGCCAACGCGATCACAAAAATTTACCTTCATTATTCAACTTTTTAGTTTGGCCAGTGACATGTATAACTCTGCAAAATATTTAGTTTTGATGTTCTTGGTGCAATAAACACAGCCTTGATCAAATCTAGCGACAACATATTTTTTGTAAGTCTTTATTGATAGCCCAAATTTCACAACCCCAACATAAAACTGACTTCACGATTACTTGACCAATGAGTCTTCTTGGTAATATTTGCGTCTCACCATCGAGTTCAGCCATCCAACTCATTTCTCACGTTCGTACGATATTTTATTTCGTTTTCCCGATTACTATTTCTTTTACTGTAGCATTTAAGTGTTTTTATTCATCTATCTGTTCTACTATTCGTTCCCCGTCCATTAGTATTGCAAATCTTTGGTAACTGTTAACCACTAAGCAGTATTTTTCAGGCTAACTTGTAATTCCCATTTACCAAATTCTGTGTACAGTCTTCCTTCCCATCATGAACTCCAGGTCAAAGGCTTTCTAAGTCAGTACCAGTTTTTTACAGATCAAGTTTAACATTGTGAGGCCCCTAAATTTGTAAGAGACCCCCTAAAATCGTTAGGCCGGGGACGTCTGTCTATCTTGCCCCCCCCCCCCTCGATAGAGCCTGGTCAGAACTACTTGGTCTTCAGCGTAATTTATCTTTAAAAAAAGTTTTGATCACTGAAATACTCGCATCACTACAAAATTTCTTGTAGTTTTTTGATACTGCTTCTACGCGCGCATTAACGGTAGTAATTGCAAGTCTTGATAGGTGATTTCCGGTTTTGATTTATGATACATTGTTTGCATATGGCTCTATAATATTTGCTATAAGTTATGATAACAATAAAGCTGTGATAAAACGGTTATAAGACATTAATTAATGAACTGCCGTACGTGTTTTGCAAAAAGGTGTTTTGTAGTGTTAAAGCGCGCCTGCGAAAATTAATAACTTCACAGCCTTAACGCTGTTAAACAATCTTTTGAAGTGTGCTCAACTTGAATGACGCATGCATTGTTAAAAAGTTGCTAATATAATGTCTTGCGTGAACATTAATAAAGCTTTCGGAAGATTTGCAAGATTACGGCAACGTCTATCACATGATGACATGGACAAAGACAGTGACGAAAATTAATTGTCCCGTCAGATTTATTTAGCTTTTGAGATTGGTAAACCGTGGTTTTGGGTTCATTAACCTGTATGAGATATTCAATCAACTTTTCATTCATGAAACCAAGAATTAATTGCCACCTTCTTTCCCAGCATTTATGAACAATTTCCAAAGATAAGATGTTGTACTCTCACATATAACCCAAAGTTTGATTCCATATCTGCTTGGTTTGGATGGAATGTGCTGTTTGAACAGGCATCTCCCACGAAATGTAACTAGCTGCTCGTCGACTTTGGTACACCAACCAGGAATGTACTTATCTCGCAAGTAAATATCCCATAATTCAAAACATTCACGAATTGGTTGCAGTGTGTCTTCACATTTTTTTTCTCTTCTTTTAGCCGCATCGTCAAATCTTATAACACGCAGTATAGTTTGAAAACTAGTTCAGGGCATAATAGTGTTGAAAATATTTCTTCCATTTTCGCCACTCCAAAGTTGAGATGTTTCTTCATTTTTTGATCTATACACCCCTATGAGGATTAGGACGCCGATAAATCTTAGTACTTAGCTCTTTTTCATCAATTTCCATGCTATACCGAATACTCGTTTCCCTTCTTCATTTGTCCATTTCAAAGACTAGTAGACCCGACAAATTTACAAGTTTATGCGTTCTGTTTAATTCACAAACCATTCTGAAAATGTTTTTCTTTTCATAACCTCACCACCACAGCAAAATACTCATAATTGAATCACTCGCTGGAAATTATTTCGTAATTAGCATAGTATAAGCACCAAATTGAAGCATATTTAACAATTATAAAGCGAATTACATTGCGTATCTTAGATAAAATCAAAACGGCGCGTTAAAACATTTTGAAATTGATAGGGCATGTTAAGCTAATGTATCTCAAGATGTGGTCAAAATAAAACAGGTTTTAGCGTTTCATGAACAAAAGGAAAGAGATACAAGCTGTTGTTGGTTAAACCTGCAAACACATATTAATTTTCCCCTTTTGAGTCGGTAGCGAGAAAATACAACTTCGTTTACGTGAGGTTTGTGTGTAAGATTGATGAATATAAATTGGGGAGGATTAATTTGACTTAAATTTACAACCGGTATTTAATCTAATCGACATGAAACTGTATTTAGAAATCGCGAACATGATATAAAAAAAATTGTGATCGTCATTATCCTTAATTTGATGGGATTGTTTTGATATTTTTTTTTGACGTGATATACCTGTTTTTAAATACGAGGGAGATTCAAATGAAAACCGCAAATGGGTAATATAATTATTTCATGCAGTTGTGGGTGCAGTTGTAGTTGCAGGGTGGGCCAAAAGTCACTTTACCAGTAAAAAATTAAGTAACTTTTGCACTTCTAACTATTTTATAATTTTTTTTTACATTGTAATGTACACATCTTGGAGATTCATTTGGCCTGGACATGAAAGATAACATCTTTTAACCCATTTATGCCCAGAACTATTTTTGGTTAGAAATTCTTATGAAACTTTGAAAAACTGTTGTTTAGTGTCTAAAGAAAGCATTAAAAATGGGAAAAAAAATAATTTCAGTAGTTTTTGAGATTTTGAGTGGGTCAATAACGGCCGTTTGGGCAAATCCATGACTAACCTACTGTTTACAAATAACAACGTATGGAATAGAAAACAAATTTATAACTGCAGAATTTATGTGCAACAACAGTTTTTAAAAGTCTCATAAGAATTTCTAACCATAAATAGTTCTGGGCATAAATGGGTTGTGCAGTGCAGGATTTACGTATAAGCTACACAAGCTATAGCTTAGGGCACCCACTTTCTTGGGGGCCCCCAATTTTTTTTTAAATTTATATATTTGGCACTGACATATAATATCTGGACTTATAAAGGGCCCCATATCTCAAGCTTAGGGCGTTACCAAGTCTAAATCCGGCCCTGGTTAAGTGCCCATGTATGCTCTCTGAGTAAGAACAATGGAGCCCTGATGTTTAAAGTAAAACTCAGTAAGTTTTACTCCTTGTTCTGTCTTAAATTTATCCATAATTTATTTCCAAACTCTATATTTTAGGAATGTGAAACAAAAAGTTTAATAAAATGTAATAGCAAAAAAGTTATTTAATTTTTAATTGGTAAAGTGACTTTTGGTCCACCCCGTATAGTTTAAAGTGATTTAAATTTCTCATAAATTGAAGTTGTATTTTGCTTGCGGCATATTTATTGAGCAATTATTAGTGATTGCTAGAATAACTTATTTTCCAGGTAAATATTATATCGTACGTAAATTCAAAACTTGCTTTGATAATATTTGCTCTGAAAACGCAATTCTTGATTTAATATTACAAAACTTCAACTTAATGTTTAGGCTATTTTAAATGTTGGATTAAATATGAAACCGCATCATGCATTTTACCCATTTTCTCTAAGCTAGTAGTTTTGCAAAATGTAACCAACAGCATACAAAACATTATATAAAAACAAAACTTACACTTTACGATGTTATTCCGTTGTTTGTGACATACACCGCTTTATACGATTCGCAATAAAAATCGCCATAAATTTTCTATGTAACTGAGACTTTTGAAACCAGAAACATTTTCGCACTAATATTTACATTGCGAACTATATTGTGCCAAGAATCCTTCGCAAACATAAACGCCCATGATCGTAAAACAAATGAAACATCTTCGTTAACACAGCGAGGAAGACAAAGTGTTTGCTTAATTTTATTCACTCTAGCATCTTGTAAAGCACAAGAGATAAAGCTTGGGTTAAGAGGACAATTCGCTTGTGTTAAGCAGGCCGAAATTTAACTATTTGATTGATTGGGAAGTTCTAAGGATATTTTAAAATGGTTCATATCAATTTTGTTTTGTATGGTGGTGATTCAGTTCAACTGTTGTGCTCCTGTAACTTGTTTATTTAAAAAGGAAACCCTATAGGTAAACCTTTTCTTTTTGTAAATCGCAGTTAATTTTCTATCAAATGACATTAATATGTTTTTTTCTACAAAAAAACACTATATCAAACCACCTATAGTAACTTTTTTTGGTCCAAAATACCTACATGGTTTGCCTTTTTAATTTATTCTTATAGAAAATTTAATTCTAAATCCAATCATGCAATAAAAAAGTTAATTTAGGATATATTTTTGAGGAAAATGAGTTTAAAAATCATTTATTATTTTTCATTTGCGAGCCGTAGGTCCTTCTTCTTGTTTAGTCCCTTAAGGTGTTTCTCATTTTTATGTAAACAAATGTAAAATCGGCTTGCATTTATGTTTGTTTGTTATTTACAGCTTGGTGGATTACCCTCAAATGAATTTGTAAGCGACAATAAATCTTCAAAACGGTAGCATGCCGCTTTAATTTTACTTTTAAGGAGTTTAAGTGCTGCGTTATAAAATATTCATTAAAATATTCATAACACAGCTTAGACATGCAAACGCCAGAGGTATGCGGAACTGTAAAAACAAAAACGACGAAAATTGAAGGGACATAATACCTGCAGCAGTAGGTCAATAAAAAAAACTAAACTTACATATGTGTGGACTGTGGAGGTATTAACACACATTTATGGTCAATCTCTATTTCTTATACTGGGTGAGTCATTACTGCGGGATCGGTCGATTGTGGCTAAACGGTTTTCGATGGAAAGTTGATTCAAACGCTATTTTATACAGCTTTTTCTTCCGAACACGATAAAAATATTTTCAAGTATACAGGGTAAGTCACCTCTCTTTGCATGAATATAAAATACTACAGGTTTTTATGCCGCCTTGTCGCTAAAAAAAATAGTTTTAAAAATTTTAAGTTTTAGTTTTAAATCTTTATTTAAAAAATTATCCTGAATTTATTTTTCGAAGCACAGAGTTTTAATTTGATAAGGACATGCAGAAAACATTGCTCTATTCGCTCGATATGAAAAAGTTTGAATAACACATACAGGGTGTTCATAAATAGGTGACAACTTCCATGATTTTCAAAAGCTCGTAACTCAATTTTTTTAAATGCAAATCCCTGTATTTTATTCTGTCATCGAATTCGTCTTTAAGAGAGCTTAATTTTTTTAAAAGTATGTCCTTTATGTGGGCTACATTGAAAATTATGCGCAAAAAAAAATCAGTTTCAAAATTTCTCCGTACGCTTCCCAGTTAAAAGAATCTCCATATCCACTAGAAAATACGATTTCATAAAATTTGCAATTGGCCCGTTGACTTGAAAGGCTGCAGGGGCCTGCGCTAGCAGAAGTATTAATATCAAAACACAATAATATAAAATTGTAAACCGAAAAAAAGTAATAAATAATTATAAAAGATGATATTAGATGACATTCCACTAAAAATAGATTAATTTTATTACCTAGAAGTTTGTTAATGCCACTTTCACTGCTTCTTTATATTCCATTAAGAGCCAATGAACCTTTAAACCAAAATTATAGCCTTTGAGGTATAGTAAAAGCCATTTAAAATAGCAGAAGCGAGTTCCTAACAACAATATTATTGTGTATCCATCTAGAAATGCCGAATAGTTTTGGAAACTATAGGCAAACAACCTCAGATTCGCTTAGTTGATAATAATCACACTAACTGTTTGCAACATCTGCTTTTAACCTTTCTGGAAACCGGCCCGAAAGGGCACAGCTTATTTAATACAGTTACGTTAATAATAACCTTAAATATTAAACAGATTCGATTATATAAATGCAAAGTTTGTTCGTTCCGATAAAGCAATAGAACGCTTTAAGCTTTAGTTTAGTTGTAATGCTTTCAGGACATTAGTCATAGTTAATGCTGATTTTAAGCCTCATAAACTAATTTAATGTTAGTGCAATAGAAAATGACGGTTTCCAAAAGTTATATGTACTTAGTCTTATGGAATTTATAGCCATATGGCGAGACCTAGCAGGAATTGTGTGATTTATTGGCTGGGAAATATTGCAGTTATGATTTAATAAACTTGAACACTTCAATTTTTGTTCCAATTTAAGTGTAGTGGAAAAATCTTCAATAATGTTAAAGATCCTTCGACCTTTATCGTGTCTAGTGCGTCGCCCGTGCCAGTAACTAGACGTCACAAGGCCAATAAAATTGGATGCTTTGCACCATCATTATTAATTAATGCTTTGATCAGGAATTTTTCACAATCATTAATTGACAAACGCTGATTGACGTTAATTAAAATTCATTTACAATTTTAGTTTGCTTGCAAATACTAATTGATTTACGAGTTATTTTATTTTAAATGTCACCCAGATCTTGTAATAAAAGCTTTGTTTTATTTCAAAGGATTCGAATTTTTTGTGTTGTAATCTCTTGCATATTTTCAAGTACAGGGAATCTACCTACAAAGTAGAATAGAGCGGCGAAATTTCTCTGGATCTTTGAAGTGTACTTTTGTAGCGAATAAGAAAATAAAATAAGCTTTAGGGTATAAGAAGTAATTGAAATATTTATTGTTAGTATAATAGAACAAAGCCAACGAAATATACGAATGAATGCCTGTTTAATATAGCTGTAGAGAAATATTTTAAATAACTTTTACAGTTTAAGAGAAATTATGCCCAACAGTACTTCATTGAATTGAATTTATTTAGTATGAAATGATCTATGAATTCTTGCATTTACTTAAGGTTATTGTACAAATTATACGATGGTAGAACACAAATAAATGCCTCTATAGATTTCACATGTCGTCTTATCGCCTAATATAACTTTGCTTCCATTTCTCCAAAACAATGTCCGCAGGAGGCACTGGTTAAAAATGGAAGTCAAATATTCCAAGGTAACTTTTAGAGCGATTTTTACCATCTCGATACCATCTCCTGAACCTTGGAGACCTATAGTTTTTCATGCTTTTAAGAGCTTCATTTCTTAATGATATTATTACCTTTTTCTTCAGTATATGTTTTTCGTAGCTCTGTATACTTTACTTCTTGAAATGGCGGTCGATTTTCTTTTAAAAGATTTTTATAATATTTTTGGCAATCCAGTCCAATACTATTAAGTTTAAATTGTTCGGAAGGGTTGTTTCCTAACCGCGTTCTTTTATCCTCAGTAAATTCCGCTAGACCCCCGTAGATTTTATGTCGATTTTTCACACAACGTTATTAAATCTGTGACAATATGGCGCCTCTGCTACACCATTTCAATTTTCTAAGAAGCACTTTACATCGCAATGAACGGGCGACATTTATATATCGTGGGACGTAACTCAATATCTAAATTATGCTTTCGTACAATTAATTGCTCAAATGAAATTGAGATTCTTTTGATAAATTGCATTTCTCACTTGAAATTTAGTGCCCGTGAAACTTAATTAGGAAATTTGTTTCTTATGGAAGTACATGCAAGCGGAAAATTTATTTTAAGGGTGATATTAGATCTTTGCGAAATAAAGTATCTATTAAGTTATTATTTGACAATTTATAAATGTTATGTTTAGCTTTCATTTTATGTGTTTCTGAATTTTGGATTTATTTTCCAAGGTATTATCCAGTCATTATAAGCAACACATAATTATAGTTATTAAAAAATGTCATGCCAGAGGCATAGGCAGGATCCTTCCATGGGGGGAAGGAGGGTTAATAAACGCAAAAAGAGCTGAGGAGCAATTTCTTTAGTTCATCGCTCTCTTTCAAGCATTGTGCTCTTCATTTTATTGCAATCTTAAATTATTGTAGCCTGTTTAGCATATCTTTCATGCACATTATTATAGTGGTGTATTTTACTCTTTGGAACTGCAGACTTGAAATAAAAGATGGGTTAGGCTAAGACTTACGTACAAAGCTTTTTCGAATGTTTAAATTTTTTTATGCAATAGCAAAAGTTGGCTAAACTTTGGCGTTTTTCTAGGTTTATTACATAATATCTATGCCAAGAAAAAAGTAATTCTTTTGCCTATTTTTTTTAATAGCTATAGTATACTACACCTAAAATGAGAAATAGCGATATCGGTGAGACATATTGAATATTATCAGATATATAAAATTCTAATATGTAGGTTACATACTGCGGAAAAACCGAGTAGGCTGCGAGATTTGTCGGAGAAGATAAATTTTCGCCGTTTTTATGATTATCATTTCAAAAGACGAATTTTGGTGCGTTGCAGAATGGTCGATAAAAACTATTTGTATGGATCAGTGTAGCATCGAAATCAACTGCTAAAAAATATTTATGAGCGTTTTATACCAAAAACATAAATAATAGAACAGATTTATATCTTAAACATTAAAGAAAACGATTTTCTGATTGATACACGAAAATACTTCAATAAAAATGTTTGTGTTATGATTAAATACATACAATGAGCATGAAAATAATGCTTATTGACATAATTTATAACAAGAAGAATATTATGGTGGAAATCTAAATTGAAAACGTACTTCCCCTACGAGGGTTGAGTAAAATTTGATTTTTATTTAAAAAATCAAAAAATCATCGATTTCAAATTTAAAAAATCCAAAAAATTACGAATTTTTGTTTTTTTTTTACAAAAATGCCTATTTTTCCTTTTACAACAATTATTTATTTTTCACACCACATTATATCTTCTATAAAGCGTCATTCAAAAAGTACCTATCAAGAAATGAAAAAGTTTTTTTATTAAAAATTTCTCAGAAACTTTTATTCTTGACGAAAGTTGGTTGATGACCTAAAATTAATTTTAAGAGGGAAAAAATTTCATAAAAACTCATACGATACCGAATTTTAGCAATTTCAGAAATATTCCAAGAGCCTCATTTAAAGAGTTACAAAAAACACTTCATAGAGAAAGATTGTACCGAATTCAAAAATACGACCAATGGTGAAATTTGTCGTTAAAATTTCAATTTTTATAGTAATTCTAACACCAAAAAGTCTGCATTTACATTAAAAAAGTATATTATTGGTTTCTCAAATAATTTTATTCTTGAGAAAAGTTGGTGCATGATCTAAAACTAATTTTAAGTTTAAAAAAAGTTAAATATAAATTCATATAACACTAGGTTTTAACGATTCTAGAAATATTCGAAAAGAGTAAAGTGCCCTTATTTTACAAATTTGAAAGTGTAAATAGTTGTATACAATTTAAAAATAATATTAAATAAATAATCGTTTTGCTTTTCCTTCATTTTTTTAAACTCCTTAAACAAGAGTACTTTAATTCTGCGAATTGTTCTAAAATCGCTAAAAGCTAGTGTTGTATGAACTTTTATCGAGCTTTATTTTAGAGTGAGCTCACGTTTGTTCAGTTCGCAGTTTTTTTGACATTGAATATTAGAATGAACAAGAAACAAATGTATTCAAATAAAATTAACAGACAAAGCTTTATGTTTGTGGTACCAATAAAAAAATATTACTATAAAAGTGGCCAAGACAATTTTTTTAATGTTACTTAAAATGTAAATTGGTAAAAACTAATCGACACTGCTACAGTTTTTAGTATCATTCATTTAATTAAACTCGTACATGAATGTTAACAAACTTCTTAAATTGCTGAAATGCAATTTCGAAAAACTCGTTTCTCTTCAACCAAACCAAAATATTTTTAAACCGGAAACCCGTTTTATGTTACAAATGGGTCATAATAAAGATTAAAACGTTTAAAAAACGATCCAAACACTTAATTGGCCATTCAGAATAACCTAATTACTCCGGAAAGTTACCGTTTAAGTTTACGAAGTTAGATAACAAGCTTTTGAAAATGTTTGGTTTCATAAAACCAAGTCAGCACTGCTTTCTACAATTATTATACTAATCTCTGATAGTCAATTACAACGGATGCGCTAATTATTTTGCGGAAGGCCTCAGATAATGTGGTCCATAGCGCTGCCAAATTGAATGGGTTTCGGAAAATCGATCTACGAAACCAACGTCACGCAATTCGATACATCGAAATAAGAAAGAAAAAATTTTGCTGCTGTTAGTTTTACTCTTGTAAAAACATTGAAAATTGTTAGGGTTCAGCTAAAATTAAAACGCAAGTCCTTGTTAATCCAAAACTTTCTACAATGCTATAATGAGTTAGGATGCACCTCTCTCAATTAAAGGTTAAAAGTTGTTAAATATTACATCGTTAGAACCGTTTTCAAATATCTAAACAGGGTTAAGTTGCCTGAATTATATCGTAACCCAAATCGTACAACCTTAAACATTTGATGTATTTAATTGCTAGTATCTACATTATTATAATGCAATGGGTAATGCCTGCAATATTTTATTAAATACCTACTTTAAATTTTAAGAATAAAATATTTGATAATAAAATTTCCTTTCAAAACACGTCAGCTTTATTATCTATTTTCACTTTTAAATTGTCTTAAAAAAGCGACACAGCATTCCTTAATTCGTTTTTATCAGCATCCCTAATAAACGAAGCCCTTTTTAAATTGGATTGTATTAAAACTGAAAAGCAGAACAAAATGAAAAAAGAAATACGGCTACACTTTGAAAAGCGTATTACTGTTATTTGGTAAAATGGCGGAAGCAGCTTAATTTAACCGAGTAAAGAAAATTTGTTCGGAATTGCACGATAACTGCTGGTTAGGTCAATGAAATTTCAGTCTGAAGTTGGTAAAATTGAATCCTGACTAATGTTCATCTATTAGATTCGTTCAAGGAGATAATTAAATATAGGATTTCGGTATCGCATATGTGCGTTTGGGCGTGTACAAAGCATCTTCGTGGCAAACGGAAGAAGATAGGAAATGCGTTTGAATATTTGTACTAGGGATTGGAAATAAATCGGTTTATAATTCTATCAATATTAAATTTGGATGCATAAAAGTTGAATGCAATTCTGTCACAATTAAAGGACTATTGATATAAACGAGAAATATCTAAGAGTGTCGATGGACGAATTATACTATTTGTTTCCAGTTTTTGTAACACATTTTGACAGTTACAAAGTTATCTATTTTTACCTTTGAAATTTGTAGTCCCAAAACGAATTTTTCTGATCGCATTACCTATCTAACACGATTGTCTCTTGTTGAAAACACATTGGCAACTAACTTGTAGAAGTTGCAAATTGCCAGGGCAAAGCGCTGAAAGTGCACTTTGCATTTTAAATACGAATATATTTAATATTTCTCCACGTATAGGAACTGTATGTTCCAAAATTGTTAAAATGTGGTACAGAATCTTGGGCAAACGAAATCTAATTTTTCTTTAGACAATACACCATTACTTTAAGCTTAATCTATGTAATCTAATGTTTAAGGCGTGTATTTATTAGAATTTCATTAGCTTCTTTCGCTTTTTGGTAATGTGAAAAGTATTTTAGGACGAGACTTTTACATAATAACTTGCAAGAATAAGCTAGAATATTGCTAAGTTGAGTTATTCAATAATGTCAGTATTTGGCCTAATTTTTGTAAATTTTGGTTCATTTTGCTATATCCAGATATGAGAAATTGCCTTAAATAGTGATAATTTTTGTAATGGATATGAGGAAAAGCGATTCGACCCGAAAAATTATTATCACACACGCATATCTGACGTCAGTTAGTCGATCATTTTTTACGTATACCTAACACCGTAGTGTTTATTGATTTTATTGTGGAAAAAATGCAGTAAAAGTATCGTCAAGTAGTTTGGATATTTTTGGTTGCTGAATTGTTTCGTTAAATTTTGAATGTTACATGGTAACTTTGTTATTTAGCTGGTTAAACTAGCGGAGTTGGGGAATATGTAGTACGAAACAATTTGAATACCGTTTAAAAAAATTATACAAAAAACGAAATTTTCATCTATAAAAATTTCCTCAACTATTGCAAAAAAAATTAAAGGTAATATTTTAGATAATTTTACCTGGAGTGTGATTACCATCCTAATGATTTTAAGTACAGTGATTATCGCAACAAAGACTAACTTTACTGTTTTTTAAGTTGGTTGTTGCCTTATTTTATAACTCGTGTTATGTAGTTTACTTTTTCTACGATCACATTATCATATTCATTTGTAATTTTAATTTTAACAAAGTTACCTAAGGTAAATTGTTAGTCATTGTTGCCCTGTATATCATTGCTAAATTATTTAGGTAAAACCTGTCGCATTATTTATAAACTTATCGACTGCAAAAATGAATCCTTAAAGATTAATACAAATAAAGAAGGCAATAACATTGTTTGAACTATTAATTTTAAATATCTTTTGTTTCTTTGTCAACTGATTCATTTAATTATCACAGCCTGAGGATGCCAAACGCTATTCTGATATATAAAATCAGTTGAAAAAATCTGTTTTTTAAGTGCACCTGTAAAATCGAAAGAACTTTTTTTATGTTTAATTGATGCACACTTATTTTCTAAAATGTTCGTTCCTTTATAGTTGTTTCGGGTTTTATATTTAATCAGTGTAGAATATAATTATTCATTTGATTTGCTCACACAAAAGAAAAAGACACGTGGCTAAGAAAAAGTTCTATCTGAACATATAGAAATAATTGTTCATTGTACAAACTCAAACCATTTAAAACTTGAAACCAGAGAATTGTTTTATACTCGGAATCCTTGTTTGTTGTCTCGAAAAGGTTTTCACATTATCAGAACTTATACAACATTGTTTTGAAAATAAGAATAGATCAAGTCGAAACTTGAATTAATGTTAGAGTGTTTCAAACTTTGTAACTGACTAAATGTGTTTGCCGTTAGACGATTTGACCTAATTTTGTAACTACAGTTTATCGCCTTTTGGTAATGTACAATACGCTTTGTGTAGCTGTAAATGGCAGTAATTTCCTCCCAATGGTCCTTCAAAATCAATCCTGCAAGTCATTGATAAACTGCGCTGATTTATAATTTAAGGAATGCGAGAGCGGAGCTGAATTTATTGAAAATAACGGAAGCGGTTTATCATCTTCTAAGATTTTATTGTAAATTCATACTTTGGTAGTTTCCTCAACTTTTTTTTTTACTGAAAAAAGGTTTATACATAATTCCATACAGTGACGTTACTTTGCGTATTCTGTTAGCTATTTCTTGTTCGATTTTGCCAGTATCCTCCAGCAATGCCCCTAAATATTTCAGCTGATTATTTTTACTTGTAATTTTTCATCCTGCACTACTATTTCTACATTTTCTGTATCATTTGCTATAATCGTAATTTCTGTTTTCTTTAAACTTATTTTCAAGCCATATCCTTTTGAATTATATGTCCATTTTTCTATTCGGTTTTGTTTCTTCCTTTCTCTTTCCGAACAAAATTAGATCATCTGCATACATGAGTTCATGCATTCTATTTATTTATTTGTTTATTTAGTCATGAGTCCTTCTACTGTTAGGTGTAGGACTGTTTAGTAATGTTGTGCTGTTAAGCATTATAATTATGCAACTTTGCCCAAATTGGTAGCCCTCGAGATACATTTTTTATATAAGCAATATATCCACCTTCAATGCGTTCAAAAACCTATTTTTTTTTTTTTTTAGAGTTGTAAAATATTGAGAGGTTACTGTAATTTTTTTGTCAAAGCAATTAACAACAAAAATCAATAAGTAAGATAAAATACAGATGTTTTTTCTTTTAATTTACATATGCATGATATGAGAATAAAGATAATAAAAATAATATGGCGCGGTATTAAAATACAGTTCGTTAGCAGCTAAACTGGTACATCTGTTTCACTTATATTTCGTAGATAGGCCTTTACAAGTTTTTCACAGTAAATATAAATTAAACAAATTTATTCGCATACATGTTACAAATACGAAAAATGAAGGAAATACTTAGCAATAAAATACCATTATTATCAATAAGAGACAAAACATAAACCTAATTAAC
This sequence comes from Elmis aenea, assembly GCA_947652605.1. Classification (NCBI taxonomy): domain Eukaryota; kingdom Metazoa; phylum Arthropoda; class Insecta; order Coleoptera; family Elmidae; genus Elmis; species Elmis aenea. Next base: position 59,869,717 of record OX393578.1, on the reverse strand, counting down.
ATATTTATATAAGATGAGTTAACCTTAGAACATATAGTTAGTCCATTAAGTGGTACGCGAATTAGGTCTGGCGATTGTTTTATATTTGTCGATATTCGATAGTTATAGAAATATGAATATTCAATGTACATAATATCAATATTTCGATACACACTTAGAAGGGCCACTATTAGGATCTCGTAAACGATAAGAGCTACAAAGAAGTTTCAATTAGACTGTTTTTCTAAGACCTATTTAGTGATGCTTTAATATTTTTAAAAAGTTCCATGGCACACTAGATAATTTACAAAAAAAAATACTTTTTTGTAAATCGTAAGTAACTCGGAAGTATTTGATGGTATAAAAATATTTTTCGGGAAAAAGATGTAGATTTTTTCATCGCTATTAAATAGTGAATCAGAAACACTAAAACAATCGGAAAAAAAAAATAAGTGAGAAAACTTGAAGAATCACATACAAAATGTACACTGGTCCAGCCAGACCTGTGGTGCACAGCTTAGGACTACCAACCTTGCATGTCTAACCCTTCACACAGCCAATTTTTTAAATTAATTTTTCTGTTTGGGAATACATTAAAACATGTTCGTAGAGGATATCATAAAATATGAGGTCCTTACGAGATTTTTTTCTGTAAGAAAAATACATTCAAACTTAAAATTGGTCCAGCCAGACCATGGTGAGCACAGAAGGGTTAATTAAGGCTTAATATTACCAACTATCTCACATACAACACAAATTTCAGTTCAAATGTCATCAATTTACGTAAATATTTAATAGTGGCCAAAGCAACCCTTTTTCTACGGTCCCAAAAATCGTTACTACATTCTGAAAATCTTCCACGACATTACTGCAATCTTTGGAAGCTCGAAATAGTTATAGGTAAAGGTTGAACAACCCTAAACTGAAATGTTTAGAACCGAAAGTGTGTCGCATTCCAAAATTATTCGAAAATCGTAAGCCCTCGTTCACACCACTGCAAGATTTTACCTCAAGTTTAATGGTATGAGCAAGTGAAATTCTAAACGTTTTTATTTTGGTTTTTACTATATTACGTGTTGTACAACGTTTCTAAATATTTTTTTGGGTGTGTTTGCTTTGAACGAAGTGTCTGTAATTATATTATACTTATACTGTTTAATATAGAGGGCAGCAAAAATTCTTAATTTCTGGATCCCAGATTTGAGCTTTCCAGCGTTGAATGATTCCCGTGTTGCATGGTTCCAGCGTTGAACGATTCAAGATTTGCAAGATTCTACTGGTGCATTTTCCAGCATTCCATATTTGAATGTTCCAGATATTAAATGGCTTACCATTCAAAATGTGCCAGTTGTTACATTATAAATTAGTTCACAAACTTATAGCAGATTGATTCCAGGCTTCTAGGGGAGGTCTCCAAATTTAACTTAAAATGCATCAATCAAACGTAATTGTATGTGTCACCATGCGGACTATGATATTTTAAATATATATGTAAAATCTTCCAGCTCACTAGACAGGTTTCGATTTAAAAGTTTTACTAAATTAATGTTAAATATCAATATTTGCGTATTTTAAGTGCCTAAGAGGAAATATTACTACATAATTAAATATTCAGGTACTTACCTTCAACTAGTGTAGTAAATTTTCTTAGGTTAATTGTTGTAAACCAATTAATTGTTCAAATTGAGATGTGTTTTAGTGAGTGAATGGTCTTCTAGTTTATACTGCGGTATTTATTAAACTTGGCATTTCTCCCAACTGCAAACCTTTAAAACTTTTTCCTTCAAACGTATCTCAAAACAATAAACATATTTCTTAGCGCATTAGTCTTCTAAGCTCTGAATAAGTCATACTAATATCTTGGAAGTCTCACACCATAAATATACAACCATCCTAAAATCGTTGCGTTGGCAAACATATAAGGAAATTATTAAATAATTTTTCCGTGATATATAAACTTACTCGCAGGCACGCGCTTAGGTATACATTTTCCACTCAAGTTTTTTGAGGAGATTACGATGTTAAAGTTCACCGCAAGTAAATGTCGCGGTATATCAAATAATTCTTCGTGAAGCTCAGCAAAAGTATTTATAATATTGTTGCTCATCCTATAAATAGCAAAATAAATACCTTTTTTTGGTCGAAAATCAACTCAATCCCTGTATTTCTTTCTATTGATTTTACTTTTATGGTCCTTCTTTGTTATCAAGTTAGGAAGCTTTTAAAAAATATTCTTTGTCTTCGATGTAGCTAAAAGATAACAACTAATTCCGATTGTAGTATAATAATAAATCTTTATTTCGCATTACACCGATGCAGACACTAACAATAGCATATTACATAACAAGAGTAATTGCCTTACAACTCGTGTTATGTAGCTTACTTTTTCTACGATCACATAATACCTACAATTTTAACGGCTTTTTGGCTAATATGCACATGTAGTTACGTAGTCAATGTTGACGTAAGCCTACTTTTGACATTTCTAGGCAAGTGTGCGTTTTGTTTACAGTGCTGAAGTTGTTGGAGGTGTTAAGAGTATATAACTAGGTCATTTGCGTACATCAGAGAGTATAATTCGTGCGTGATTTGCCTTTTTAATAAACAAAACGAATTTCTCTACAGCTGTCGTTGTCTTTCAGTCTTCAGCTTACATATTGTTCTGTTGTGGATATCTTTCTATCCTGTTTATTCTAAATATGTTTGTATCCATCGATATAGTTCGAAAATACAAAAATTACTTGAAGTTATCCATAATTTTCAAGAGCCGGAAGAGTCCCGATTCGTAAAAGTCTGAGAACCGCTGGTTTATTTCATTTACTAATGCAAAGTCTCTTTCATTTGATTAAAAATACGCATTAGTTTGCCCTAAATAGACTATAACAGATTAATCCTTACCTATAGGGGTTGGTTTACTTCATCTTAATTATTAATCATAGTCAGTAAATGATTTACGAGAAACTCGAAGCATGAAGTAAGTTGTTATGGAATCTTAAATAAATTATACACGCATTTGTCGTCAACACAATCGCTGAACTATATGTTAATTCTATATCTAAAGACTTAAACGTAGTATTTCGCTTATACGCACGCGATATGTCAGCAATTTTAATTTAGAACGAAGCATAGAGCAATTTTATAAATTGTATGTTATATCGTGTGTCAATCTACATAAAGGAATTGTAAAACACGGCCTAGACAATTTGAAGCTAGATGATTTGTTCGAGAAAACGTGAAATTAAAATGTTAAGTTGTACAGTCGTTTCAAAATATTCATTTAGGCGTTTTAATGAGTTTTTTTTTAACTAAGCAAAGCTGGAACGACTGCAATTAATTATCCCTTAAAGATTCTTAAAAAGTAAATTAGATTTATCAACGTTCTTAAAACTTTTTTTTTTAATTACTTACACAGTAGATTTTTTATTTTAAATTATGAATTAACTACAAAGTTGAAGACCGGGGATGAAGGTACTTTTTTTTAGTTTTTATTTAATTTCTCATACAGTGTAACGGATTTTTTTACATACAAATTGATTTAATAATAGATTGGACGTTAGCCTTCCTTCCAAGATTTTTATCATGTTTAGCAAAGCATGTGTGAAATTTGATTTTTTCTGTAGTAAGACAGCTGTTTCTTCCAACCTCAACGTTAGGGCTAAGAGTAACAATAAACGAGGTAAGTTGTAACGGCAAAATAATTTACACAGCTGATAAGTAGTGGGTAAATATATTAGTATTCATCAACAAAATTAATACCTATTTGAGTCTAAGATACACATTAGCAAAATAAAAAAATTAAAAATAAATATTTGGCACAATAGAAAATAATAAATGAACATGATCAATATTCAAAAATGTGAAACAAAATATACAACAAATTGGAAAATGAATTCGTCAAGTTTTGTATGTTCTCATCAACGAAGAAAACCACCAGTTATGTGCTAAGAGTGAACATTTGCAAGTGAAAACATTGATTGGAGTTGGTTGTAACGTTCTTATTTTTGATCCCAAGTGTACGCAAAACAAATTGAAGGAAATCTACAATTAACCACGATTCTAAGGTCAAATTGTATTGCATTCACCAATAGCCAACAAAATGTAGAACATTATAATCTAGAATGAACCAAAAATTACGACCATGTAGTAGTTTGTGTAGAATAACGGGATTTTCGTTATAAACCCAAGGACCACTATCCCGTTATTCTATACAAATTTTTAATCTAGGTACTGCTACATCCTTAGTATTAGTTTGAAAATAGTTTGTTCCAACTATGGGGTTAAAACTTCTAACTTAAAAGGGATCTGAAAATTCCCTATGGACCGGCGCACGGAACTTTTAAGATCCGCTGGAATGTACGACAATTATTTTTTTATTGCAATGGTGTCATAAAATAAAACAGACATAAAGACATTTGGTAGTTAAATCGATTTTATTTATACAACGTATATAAAGGTCGTAACATCATTAATATTGTAGACATATCCATGGACTTTAATTATCAGTTTGGGCTTAAAGTTCTGAATCTTTGGCATAATAATACATTTTTTGACAATCATTCTTTGCAAAAGTGTTAAATAAGGCACAATTTTGTTTTACAATGCTTTTGTAGTCAAATGATCTAAAAAAAATGGGTTGTTTGTTTGTGAGAAAGACAATATATATTTTTTGAGCTTGGAATAACTATTTTTTTAATCCTATTTACACATTGCATTACATAATCCTAACGCCTTTTTTACCCTTTCGGGTGTAAGGCCAAGTCAGTTACTAAAATCTTAAATAAAACAAATAATCTTATTAATGAATAGAAATACAATATTCCCTTATTCAACAACAACAAGGGGAAGAATGGATAGCGACGAAAATAAACAGATAAAGGAAGGAAGCGAAAAGATTTAAGTAGAGAAGAAATCTTCGAAAGTAGGAAAAAGATTCAGATGACCAATGAAGAAGCCAAAAGAAGAAAGAGAGGGAAAATTATACCAAATATTAGGGTTGATCATAAAAATGAGCAAAGGCCAAAAGTATATGAAGCTAGAACAGAAAGAGAACAAGTAGGAAATTCAGGAAAGTAAAACGCAACAAAGAGAATTTAATGATGAACTTTTAAAACTAAGAATAGAAAACGATTTCTTGAAGAAAGAAAATGAGAAAATACGAGAACTGCAAAAAGTAGAAAAAACACAGGAAGTAATAGAAAAAGAACGAATGAAAAATAATGTCCTTGAGGCTTTCGCGGCCGTTATCCATAATACAATCTTGGTTTCCGGGTTTGGAACCGCGTCTTCTATATTTAGAAGTAGTTGACGTTTCGACCATTGTGTCTTGGTCTTTTTCAAAACGACTAATTTGTGAGGGATGTTGCTGGGTTTATATATCCAGCTTGTGGAGGCGTGGCGTTCCGCTTGATGGGTTTGTTCTGCCTCAGTGATTTTGTGATGACTGGTTTCCAGATGTTTGGGAGTTGTATGCCTGTGTCTCTGTTGTAGTTGTTTGGGTTCTTGATGATTTCCAATGATTCTCGATATAATCTTGGCCAGAAATGGTTTGCGCGGGCCAGTAGTTTTGTTTCTCTGAAGAGGATGTTGTGTCCTGTACCCTGGGCGTGTTCTGCTACCGCTGATTTATCGATTTGTTTTCTTGTTGTTTGTCCTTCGTGTTCTTTGAGACGCGTTTGTACACACAGGACTACACCACGCGGGAATATATAGCATACCTTGCTCCTGTGGAAAAGTATACATAGGACAGACTGGCAGGAGTATACAAATTTGGGAATATAATATTATATTAAATCCTATTTACGAATAACAAATTGTTATTTCGGAGATATAATTATTATTTTGTAAAAAAAGCTTTAACAAAAAACATATTTTTTGTTAGTTATTAATCTCACATTGCTTATCGCTTTGATATTTCATACCTAGGTTGTTATTTTCCGTAATCTATAAACGAATTTAATGAGCATCAATATTATGATGCCCTTCCACGTGAGAGTAAACTACTCTCGATAGCAGCGTCGCCAAGGATACAGCCAATCGCGAGTTACTCTCAGGGGCTGTATCCTTGGCGACGCTGCTATCGAGAGTAGTTTACTCTCACGTGGACAGGCACCATTAGAGAACGCTTTGGCATTTTGTTTTTTAATGTAAACAAGGTAACACGACTCATTATTTTTTATTTGTACAATAAACATTTGGTATAATATTTCAAAATTCTTTTTATTCGATCAATGTTAACCTTTAAATATTGTTAATAGTCTAAGTATGTACTTAGAGGACAATTTAAAGCATGTCAAGAAATTTTTCTTAATAAAGGCTCAATAAGAACTCTTTACTGTTTTGCTTTGTTAGATTTTGTAGCCTGTAATTAGTTACACTCACAATGAAATATTTAAGGAAGAAAGAAATGTAATAACAGCTTATTATCCCATAAGGATTTAGTTTCTAATAAATTTATTATGACTTAATTTCTTTAGGGTTAAATTAGTTTCCCTTTTTAGTATAAAATTAACCCATATACCATATACCAAACTAAACAGAAGAGATATAATTGTGTACTTATTATTTTTACCCTTAAAAACCTTAAAAGACTTTTATCTTTGCAATATCTTAGTTTTTTACTTTTAAAAAAATCTTGAAAGCAAGATAAATAAGGCTTTTTATTTTATAGAAATTAGGTCATCAATATGAATATATCTGGACCGGTTTATATCCAGCCTGATTGATTAAGAAAGTTTGCCGGACGGGAGCGATTTAATCAGACCATAATACCACTTTCTGTCCTAATTGCAAGCTTTCTGTACAGAAGCACATGAACCATTGTCGATGAAAATTCTCAAAAGCTAACCACGTTTTTAATTAAGCCGATCTAAACAAGACCACTACAAGCTTAGAAAACTCCGGGAAAGCTCAATGAATTAGTAATAAATCCCTTTCATTTTGTGTAGTAGACGCGTAATCGGCAGTATTAGTGTCTTTTGTACTTACTTATAGTTAAGTTGATCGTTCGGTACTAGTTGCTAAAGAGCAAGCATACACCAGCAAAAAAAAAAAAAAACTAGAGCGCAATTAACAAATATTTCCACAAACACATGTACACTGTACAGGGTGGCCCATTTTCGATGCCCATACAGGGTATCTCGGTTATTATCAGAGATAGAAAAAACTAAGTGGGTAGTCTCGAGTTCTTTTTCGAAAGTAATTCATTGCCGTAAAAGATTTTTTTTTATCGTTTTTTATTTTCGAAATATAGCCAAAACCCGATTTTTGGCAATTTTCAAAAATGTCAAATATCTCGCTTAAAAGAAAAGATAGAGAAAAACTTTAAAGACTTTTTTTGCAAGGTTTTTTGTTCTTAATAAGATAGCGGTATTAAATTTTTTTTACTTATATTAATATCGATATATTACACCTAACTTTCTTATTTTAAATGGCAACCATAGTTGGCTTTGATATAAATCTAAAGCTTACTTTTTGTGCTTTTCGAAAGTATATAATTTGGTTATAGTTGCCATTTCAATTAAAACCCTTTCGCGGGCAAATTATTTAAAATAATAATACTTCCTAATTAATGTAATTTTTTTATTAATTGAACAACATATTATCACATAAAATAAAAAAATATTTTTTTTGTTTGTTACAAAAGAAGAACGAAGTGGTGGGAAGAGTACTTCCCACAAACACAATATTGGTACAAATTTAAAAAAAAATCTTTCTTAAATATATAATTTATTCGTGAAACAAATTAAGATTTACTTGTAGATAAAATTATTTTCCATGATATTTTTTAAAACAGGGCTCAATGCAGTGTAACATTTCAGTAATTTTTTTATACCGTTTTGCAGTCATAGCATTTGATACTGCCGAAACGCCTAATATCGGATCTGATGACCAATAATTTGGTAACTGAGGTAAATCATGAATTCCCATAATTATTAAACAACCAATGAATGCTTTTAATTCTTCAGCAGTAATATCTATCCATGTTTTATTTTTTTTCGTCTTTTCTTTCTCATTTGCATAAATATTTGTCTCGTTTACAACTTTTTCAATCAGATTATCGGTAAAAAATTGATTTAAAAAATATGCTTCTTTATTTGAGCTTTGAATTTGAAATGTAGCTTCAGCTTTGAAGTCAAATATTGGTTTTACCAATTTTTCAAAAACATTTGTATTTTCCGACCAGTCCTCTTCCAATTCTTCTTCTGATTCGCTCTCAAAATTTTCTTCAATAATTTTTTCCGTAACATAATTTGTATCAGCCAAAGTAACACAGAATTTATTTTTATCTAAGATATTTTTGTTAGATGAATCATTTAAATTTTCTAAATTTTCTAGTTCTTCAGTTGCTTCTTCGTCGGCTTCTGTTTCAGAAATATATTCTTCATCTGGCAGCGCAAACAACAAATCCAATGCTTGTTCGGCTTCATTAGGTTTATTTAGATTCCACATTCGTTTCATTGTGGAATATAATTGCTAAAAGTACAAGATCTAATAAAAATAATTATCTTTATATAAAACAATTTCGTAGCCGCAAACATTCGGCGGGAAAAGTACTTCCCACCTTGATTTTGGCGAAATACTTTTAAATGTTAACAACTAGATAAACTATACAACAACATATGACAAATTAGATATATACTTACGTTTATAACTAATTAGAATGCTTATATTTTGAAAAATTTCTGTATAATAGCAGAAAACACAGATTATGCACTTTACACAGATATTGTTAGGGCGTAATTTCACATTTGCTGTATATAATGTCTAAATGGCGGGAAATAAACAGGTCCTCCATTTTTTTAATAATAGTTTTACTACCCCACAATAGATGGAAAACATAAACTAAGTGGGAACAACGTTTCCCATGATACTATAACTAAAATTATGTAGTGGGAAATATATATCCCACTAGCTGTTAAAGGGTTATAAAGTTAGTTGTAATATATCAATATTAATATGAGTAAAAAAAATTAATATCGCTATCTTATTAAGGACAAAAAACCATCCTAGAAGTGTTTTTAAAGTTTTTTCGTTTAAGCGAGATATTTAACATTTTTGAAAATTGTCGTAAATCGGGTTTGCGTTTGGGCTATACTTCGAAAATTAAAAAAGATATCAAAAATCTGTTTACGGCAGTAAATTCCTCTTGAAAAAAGAAATACGATTGCGTACTTTAATTTTTTCCATCTCTAATAATAACCGAGATACCCTCCCTGTATGGGCATCGAAATTATACCACCCTGTACATATATCTAGTAAGTAGTACTTTATTTCGTTGACTTTTTCTGCAAAACATGCAAGAAAACTGAAAAAATACGTGATATGATGTTGTGTACATTTTTTTTGCAGAGTGAAGTCATCGTAATGTGATGCTGTAGTGATTCAAAATGGAAGAATGGTGTACCTTGTTTCGAGAAGGAAGGACATAGGCCCATCTTTATGTTTGGTTGAAAAGGTTTAAACGATTTGTTCACTCCATAAAGCCTGACATTTTTATTCAGTTAAGAATGCCGGTTGAACACGAGTGGTTGGCAAGTCGCTTAAGCTCGTACGAGGTCCATGATCAAACTCCAGGATTCTTGCTTCAGGACAAGCACGATAAGGTAAAGAAAACTATTTTTCTTGGCTTTAACAATCTATTACAAAATATTCGAGGTGTTAATTACTTTTTTGTCTTTATGTACAGGTAGGTCTCGTTATGTGCGAAGAACGAAGTAAAGGATTAAAGTAGGTCTGCCTTCGTGCAGTTGTTTTTTTAGCTTGTTCATCTTTAGCTTTCCGCAGTATATTTTTAAACAACACATAAGTCTCGGTAGTTCGAGTTCTTACGATTCAGTTAGGTCCGGTTAGTTCCGTTTAAGGTTTCGAGCCTCCGTTAAGCGCTTGGGGTTTAGTTTTTAAGTAGGCTTAGGCGAGAGAGTCTTAAACTATCAAGAAAATGTGTAATATTAATTCTGATTCAATTATTGTAAACTTAATTTTGGTAAATTAATCTTTGCTGCCGAAGGACCAAGGCACACGTCAGGCAACATCCTATTTTGCCTGTGTCTAATAGATTTCTTTTTGTTTTAAGTTTCAGCTTTTCAATTTGGATGGTCCCAATGTACCTACAGGGTATAGATTTTTTTTTTTTAAATTATGAACTGAAAAGTTTTGAAGTTTCAAGGTTTTTTTTTGTGTATTAAGGTGACCGTTGTCAGAAATTTTTAAGAACTTCTCTGTCAGCTGTAGTCGAAATGTATTATCTAATAAAAATTAAAGGTAGGTAATTTAATTAATCACGTAAAACTTTGCACGTGCCTTGTGCTAAATAACTATCTAGTTAACCGCAGCTTACCTCTTAGTATTTATTTAATAGCCTTGGTGTTAGCGAATACTGGAAATTCATTAGAAAGCGAACGTATAACGCGGTGACATTTTCAGAACAACATTAATATTACTTCGCTTTCCGCAATTTGAATAGCGAGAGTAATTATAAGCCCTGCCGGAATTGCTACATGCAAACCTTTACGCACCACTTATCAACCGCTATTGTATGTAGGTTACTTTACCACTATTTATCATAACTGGTAATGAATAGTACGTTTTCTGTTTGACTGTAACCAATACGAACATTAACAAACCATGGTAACCACCAAAATGAATCATTTTATTTTGGAATATTTAATGGTTCATGCTCACTCATTTTATTGTTTACTTAAAAACTGTGGATTTTGCAGGAAAACTTAAACAGTTAAAAAATGTTTCTTAATAAATCAATTGTTGAAAGAAATTTTTTTAAGTTGCAAAATTTCTAGCCAAATTTTGAACGAAATACCAACAAGGGTCGCACTTTTCAGCCCTTGTCAAGGTGGGAGATGATTAAAAATGCATCTATTGGAAACCTTTTAATAAGTACAGAACATATTACCAAATATCATTCTCCCACGTAAAGGGTGTCCCGACAAGAACGGAAAATTTAAATTTTGCGCCATTTCCGCTGTGGTGCTTTGACAGTCAAACCCTTATGACAGTTTAATGGTGTTTAGTCCGCCATTATTAATAATGAATGGCTATTCAACACAACAAAATTTTATAAAAGCCCTCCCTTAATTTTCGATAAAAAAATACCTCCTCGATTTTGTCGCAATGTTCAAGAAATACCCTGCATTTTGTTCGTATTCTCACACACAATTTTAATAAAATCATTCGCGCATATTGCTTATGCATGCAATATGGAAATCGCGTAGTTCAATTTACGTTGCAAATTCACTCTGCATGCGCGGAAAACTCGGCCTAATGAGTAGGTCTACTTTTTTTAGGTTATATCACATTTACAATTACCCGTACGTGAAATCTCATATTCGCGTGTCTCTACAAACAGATTTGTATAATTAGCTAGAATAATTTATTGTACGTAAATGTACATTACATTTGCTGTGATTAAAGTTAAATTATGTGTATGAGAAATTCGGCTTTGTACAGTTCAACACGCTGAAAACATTTATTACTGTACCTTCTGTTGGTGTTTTGTACGTTAATAATTTAATTTGATGAATGTGTTATATTAATTATTTAAGGTGCAAGTCCATTATTTTTTGTATTTAAAATTGCTGATAAAGTCTACCAAATTAGCCCAGGTTTCTATGAATTTATATACAGGGTTGTCCACAAAGAGGGGCCACTATTGGGATCTCGTAAACGGTAAGAGCTACAAAGAAGTTTAAATTTAAATCTGAGACTTATTCAGTGGCACCTTAATATTTTAAAATAGTTCCATGGCACGCCAGATAATTAACAAAATGCAAAATGGCCATTTCTTAAAAAAGCGGTAATAACCCTGTTATACTAAAGGGCACAAAAATATTTTTTGGAAAAAGTTGTAGATTATTTTACGCACTGTAAAATGAAAATATTCATTGTTTCAATATTGTTTAAATTCTTAGATAAATTACAAACTTGCATTTTTTTAAATGGAAACCATAGTTGGCTATGACCTCGTGTAAAGCTTCTTTTTCCTTAACTCAATAATATAAGGTTTAATGCAGTGGTTTCCAACCTGTGGAGCGCGTCCCCTTGAGGGGGGGGGGGCGATAGCAAGGGGTGCGCGCAGCTGTTACCAAATTATTATAATGTGGTATATTGTTTTGTAGCCCATTTAATAATTATAATATTAGGACAGCATTTATGAAATTATATGTTACGAAAAGTGAGGAGGATACACAGCGACGTAGCCAGGATTTTTATTCGGAGGGGGTTCGAACATCTTTTCAAGTGTATGTAGGTATGCAAAGGTGAAAAATGTCATGATTGCAAATATACACAATAATTTTGAATAACAATCGATTTCGGGAGGGGTCCAGACCTCCTGGAACCCTTCCTTGGCTACGTCACTAGGGATACAAATTTTTTTTTTTTATGAAAAAGGGAGGCGGAGGTACGGGAAGGCTGTAAACCACTGGTTTAATGTATTTATCTTGATTTTTAGGCTTAAAACAAATAAAATTCATCAAACAGTCCCTATTTAGCTATAGAGTGCCATGAATTTAAACAATAATAAAACATCGAAAGTTTTTATTTTACAATACGTAAAAAAATTTACAACTTTTACCCAAAAATATTTTTGCACCATTAAGTACAACCGAGTTATTACCTTTAAAAAAAAATGCCATTTTGATTATTTTTAATTATCTAGCGTGCCATGGAACTTTTTTAAAACATTAAGGCATCACTGAATAAGTCTCAGATTTAAATTTAAACTTATTTGTAGCTCTTACCGTTTACGAGATCCCAACCCTTCTATGTGGACCAGCCTGTATATAAATTTATTGGGATTTTTTTTGACAATTCGCGTAACCAATTTTTTTTTTGAGCTGTTTATAAACTAACACAATTTTAATGATAATTGAATAGTTATTATCACTAAATTGTAATTGTTATTACATTAAGAGGCAATACTCAAAACTTTTAATGGTTAAATTCAATCCTTAATAGACGGTAATAGTGTTACTGTAGCGTCTTGGAAATATTAATTTTAACTGTTTGATGTAATTCTGTATGTTGACGACATACGAAACGACCACATTTCAACACTTTGTCGAGAGATAAACTTCAATTATGCTTCTCAAACATTACAGGTTACCCAGGGTACGCAGTTAAATATTTTAGTTTCAAACTATTTATTTACATCCGGAACTCGGCTGTAGATGGTAACATTTTAGCTCTCTTTTTCTTATGTGCACATGTATTAAATATGTATGTATATTTTCATCATTTATATGGTAAGCCCAAGAGATATGGAAAATCAGGATTATCGAATTTTGTGACATATTCACATGCTATTTCTGTTTTGTGCTAATATATTTAATAACCAATATATTTAATTCATTGGCGAATTTTTGTCAAAATGAAAAATGAAATATAATGATTAAAAATTTTGAAAAAATCAGTGCTAAATGGTGATGTTTAATTAATTATATACAGGTTGAGTCATTAGTGCGGGATCGGTCGATTGTGGCTAAACGGTTTGAGATATGAAGTTGATTCACATAAATGCTATTTTATACAGTTTTTTCTAAACAACACAATAAAAATATTTTCAAATATACAGGGTGAGTCACCTTTCTGCAATTAATAGCAACTTTTATATTTCAAATACAACACCCAATTTATTTAATATTTTTGACTGCCTTAATTTTAGCTTTACATCAATATAAAATACTACAGGTTTTTATACGGCGTTGTAAAAAAAAAATTCTAAATTATTGAAGGTTTTAAGTCTAAAAAATTCTCCTTAAGTTATTTTGAAGTACAGAGTTGTAATTTGGTATGGACATGCAGAAAAAAATTCTCTGTTCGCTCGATATGAAAAAATTTCAATCACACATACAGGGGTGTTTATAAATAGGTGGCAACATGATCTTCAAAAGCTCGTTACTCGATTTTTTCAAACGCAAACCCCTTTTTTTATGTCATCGAATTCGTCTTTAAAAGAGCTTCATATTTTGTTAAGTATGTCCTATACCCAAAACTCATACTTTTCGAGATATTCGACATTTTTCTTCAAATCGTTATTGGGCAATAGAGTGCCGTGGAAATTGAAAAAACTGACTGTTCACTTCGCTAACGTCAAAAACTTGTCATTTATTTTTTGAATTATTGCATTTCCACAATGAATACTACTTTACAAGAGCAAATTGACATGGTTTAATCACCATTTCGTGTATTTAATTACTAATAATAATACAATTTTGTTCTATTATAAATATTATACTGTATCTACTCATATAATCTGTGATTTAAATTGATAAATTTAAAAAAAAAGTCACTTGATTTAAATCAATGATTTTTTTTTTAAATCACTTGATTTAAATCATGATTTAAATCGTGATTTAAATCAATTGATTTAAATCTGCTCAACCCTGTGGAAAATAAAGTGTTTGATAATAAAACTTTAGGCTATGAGCTATTTAAAGAAAATTGGGTATGTTCTTGGGTAATATTGTAGAGCCTAAAGGTCTTTGTATTCAAATCTCCTAAAATTATTTTATGAGTCTATTACAAACAATTTTAATTTAGATAGTTGGATTATGTATAAAATAATAGGAAATTTTAAGTACTTTTAAATGTGCTTTAAAATAAGTGTGCTATTTAGACGTAATCAAAATATAATTTTTATTTTCAAATATCTTCAAAACGGTTTTCTTTTTTGCAAACTCGGTTTATACAGTGTGCGCCAAATAGTGGGACCTTATGGGGGTCTTAATTATAATAAGACATACATAAAATTACGAAAGAGTGCAGAAATTGACTTGTATCAACTGACAGCTTTTCTTTTATATAACATTTAATTATTATTTTTTTCATTTTATCTTACAAAAGTACAAAACACTAGCTTAACCCATTTTTTCCCGAATTATTTTTTTAGTAAAAATTTATTAACACTGTCAAATTTTGAGAATAACATAAAAAAACAGGTTTTATTAATTTTTTGAATGTTGCTATTTTTGAAATTGTTTATTTTATGTGTTCCAAATATGGAACACTGGGAAAATTCGAGGTGTAAAATTTAAATAACCATTTTTTTTAAAAATATTTTTATTGTGAAAGAAATTCAAAAGAATGTAAATTTTACAAAATTATTATAATTTAACTAAATTTACTTCACATGTTTCACATGATCTTGTAGAATTTTTTTCCGGAATCATCCAATGATTTGCACAATCATATCCAACAGCGTCAGGTACTCTGCTGGATATTTCCTTTGACGATTTTGGTGTTCCTCCTCCAGTCGCAGCAAATCTATTTAATATGGCACTATGCCTTCATCTATGCTCAGGTGTTCAGGAAAGTGGGCATATTTGATGAATCGATCATTTAATAAATTAGTTAAAAGCCGTACTTTGCTAAATTTGTCATATGTCGTAAGATTATCGTTGTCGGAACAGTGACAATTTTTTTTATATCTTCAAAGCGATTTCGACTCATTGCTTTTGCAACAGTTGGATTGTAGAACTTCATTATCAAAAAATAGTTCGAAACAGTCTACTGAATCAGATGGTATATTTTGTAGTTGCTTCGGAGAAACAAAAGGTAAACATTTTTGCTGTAGATCATAATGATCTTGACCAAATTCTATTTTAATTTTTTTTTTGTAACTCGGATAGTGGAATATTATCATCTTCATTGTCTCTTATTTCTCCTAAATGAACAGTTCCTATTTTAGTCTGAATGATAGCTATTGGTTCAGCTTCTAGTTGACGTCCACTGAGATGATTTATGTCTCCTTCTTCATTTTTATCATAACTATATCTTCTTCGCTGTCTCTGCAATCTTTAGGAGGTGTGATAAATACATCTACATTTTCTACTTCCTTCCAAAAATTTTCATCTTTTATACTTTCTAAAAGTTCTGTTGTAGTAACAGGTCTATAAAAAATTCCCATTTTAGTGCAGTTATTTTCCCGGTGTTCCATTTATGGAACATTTTTTTTTTTATAAATTCAAAAAAAAGCAAAAACAATTTTAAGCAAATTAGTATGTACAAATGTTATATAATAATAAAAGATTACTTTTCAATAAAAACACGTTTAAATAAGTTGTATTAGCATCATAAAAATCTTACCTTTTATTTGACATGTTTTGCAGCCAAGTGAACTAAAACTTGGCGCGCTTTTTTTACTCAAACAAGTTTGCAATGACAAAATTATATTGTAACATATTTCCCCAGACGTCTTCTCTGATGAATCATGCCATAAACAGAGCATTATTTTTGTAAATACAGGCAATAAAGTTCACTAATTCAAATGTTCCAATATTGGAACACTGGGAAAAACTGGGTTAATCTATTATTAAATTATATTGACAATACTAAATATTTCTTTGTCGTGGTACAGTAGTTTTGGAGCAATTTTATTAATTTTCTGACAAAGGAAAAGTTTGTCACCACCAACCACCATTCGATTCGGCAAAAGTTGCTTAGGCAATGTTTAAACACATTTTAAATATTTTAAACTCCAACAGAGTTACAGACGATTTTCAAAAATCGTATTTTCCGATTTTTCCTAATTTTTTTCGGACACCGTTGGAGATATCTTCAATTTCCCTTCAGATTATTATTGAGCACAAAATTTGGCAACTTTTCCAAATTTAAACCTATACTCTAGCTACTATAATAAGCGAGATACCCATGCTTAAATTCGAATTTCAATCACCCTGTATATTCCAGAAAGGAAATAATAAAAAAAATGAAATGTTGTATAAGCCAGCTATTTTGTTATTTATGTCTACATTTGAATTATTTTTAAACAAATGAATGTCGCTTTTTAATAGTTCGTTTGTGTACCTACACAATTTTTTGTCGAGTAACTTTTTTCTTCCATCTGGTCTCTTTGATTTTTTCAAAAATTTTTATTTTCATATTTCGTTTGGCAATTTTTTACTGGTACCTTGTGTATAAAACCCTTAGGGCTTAAACAAAAATAAGAAAACGTCATTGTCCTTCCAACGTATGAGCTGTTTCATCTAAATCAAACCATTGTGTTAGGAATGCAAATTCAAATCACGAAAAAAGGAAATGAAAATGTGAATTCAGTTTTCGGAGCAGCAGAATTGGATACAAAGCTGACATGGTTGGTTCGTAGCAATATTTTTCCACGTTGACACAAAATAATTCAAGTTCAAAGACAATAATATGAACAATTTTAATATAGAACTGTTTGCTTTTGACATGTATTCGACATCAGGAAATGATAACATGAAATATATATTAGTTGTTTTCTGAAGGTAGCAACATTTTTCGTTGCTTTGATAACGTTTTTGTTGCACTCTAAAACAATCTTGTATAAAGTATAAAAGTCAAAAGTAAACATTTATAGGTTAACAGTTTAATGTTAAAAATTTTTTTTTTAGAATACAATTAGTATTCAAAATTCTAATAGTTAACATTTTTTTTACAGCGATTTATAGTTTCCAAATGTATAAAAATATTAGAACTATTACAACCAATTTCAGTGTCAACTTTATCAAAAAGAAATCGAATATCTCAAAGAAACAAATGGCTTTTAGACATAATCATATGAAAAATGAGGATGTGATCAAGTTTCGTATGTAATTTTAGATTTCCTAAAATACTTTAGTCGATACATAACAGCAACGATTTTTTTAGTTGTTTGCAGATCATTATTTAGTGTGATGTCATGAAACTGCGTATCTAAATTAAACCAACAATGTTTGTCCATTATTTATTCATATAAAAGAAACTGCGCGTTACTATAACCTACATCAGAATTAAAAATGATATTGGAGCTCATAAAAGTTAACGTAAAATGTATTGGTTTGAACAGGGTGGTCCAAATTCGAAGGGATTACATGGGTATCTTGCTTAATACTCAAGATAGAAAAACGGTTAATTTACTTAAAATGTGCAGTTTGTTGGGACAAACTCAGAACCGTTCTCAAAAATATTTTATCATTTCCGGTTTTTGAGTTTTTAGAAAAAAAATGCGTTTTTGTTATATTTTAAATGTGTCATATCTCTGTTATTGTTGTAAATATCGAAAAAAAATCTCAACGTTATTTTTAAATATGTTTATATAAATGTCAATTAAACTTTAAAAAATTATGTTACGCTAGCCGTTAAAAAGTTATGACACAAACTTGCCTTTTTTAAATAGAAGCTATAGTAAGCTATGACCTATTTAAATTTTTCTTATTCCAAATATGTATATGAGTTGATGTGGTTATTTTCAATAATACGCAATCACAAAAGTTTTTTTTTTAAGAAAAACAGGCTGTGAAAACAAAAAAAAAACAAGGTGTAAAACTTTCTAAAACTCAAGTGGTACAAGTTACAGTTTTTTAATTTGCTCTTGAGATAAACATAATAAATATGTGAACATAAGATAACAACAATATAGTCAGAATCAGCAGTGATGTGGTGTATTGTTGTTTATCTACTGTTGTATACAATTTACACGCAAATATGTCACAACAAACTGAAACCTATTTATTGTTATCTCTACATAATTCTATAGGTACTATTTACTGTGACACCCCGCCTCCCGCCTGTGATCAATTATTTTATTTTATTTCAATGTTATTTCATTTACTTATAAATGAATAACATTGCAACAAATGCTGATGCATCAGTTACTAAAACACGTAACGCTTCAAAAGGGCCAAGTTATGAGGATTTCAACTTTAGTAAAAACACATTAACGTTAGAATATTACGGTCATAACTTGGGCCCTACAACGCCAGCATTTGGGTTTCGTCAATCAACAAATGATTTGTTGATAAAGTTGTACATCACAAGTAGAACAAACTACTCGCACAAATATGTGTTTATAGGAAAGAATGACAAAGATGCAACTACAATAAAAAAGGGACAGCAACAGGGAACCTAAAATCTTGAGACGGTCGCACAGATAGTTAAGTTCCAACCCCAGAGAAATGTACAGCCAGTCGAAAAATAAAGGAGTTTGTTGTTAAAATTGTTGTGTTTTATTTGTTCTTACTGTGTACTAATTGCTCTAGACCTGTGTACTACGTAAAATAACGTTTGAGAGTCCAACCACGTTACAAAGACGATCACGAGCCAAAGTTATCTACAATGAATATAAGAGTAATAAGTACTCTTCCACAACAGTGCGGCCTATGTACAGTACGGTCCGTCACATTACAATGAGATTTTAATTATTGTTATTCAACTTGACCCATGTAGTCCAGTTCACCCCAAAATAATTGAAATATTGTTTAACACTAGAACCGCCAGAAAATGTTACTAACTTCAACCGCCGTTACCGGTCATTTTGACCGCCGTGTTTAAATGAAGCCATCTTATTGTTTTGTAAAATTTTATTACGTATAATAACACAAATAAAGCATAACTAAACAAATATAATAATATTGCGCTAAGTTTAAGTACTTAATAATAAATATTTTAACAAAAAATATTTTAACATAAATATTAATTAGCACAATTTAAACAAATTACAGTTGTTTGCACACTTCCAGTACTATTTCCGCAGACATATTTTTTACACAAATCATAAACATTTGCAGTTTTGTTTGACTTATATTGTTTAATTTGGCACTGGTCTTTTGAAAGCTTTGGGTTGGCCTTTACTGGCATTTCTTGGAGTAGCACTTTTTTTTGCAAATCTCTATATTCTCTTTTAAGTTCTTCAGCTAGATGTAATATAAAATTTCTTTTTGTCGTGTTATGACCTGTCACTTTCTTATAAATTCATGCTAGGTCTAAGATATTGTGAAAATTTTGAACAGGCCATCTTCGTGAACCTGCATTTATGAAATATTTTTTTGCCGTTTGATCTAAAATGTCAACGCCACACTTTGTCTCATTGTGAAATATAATTGTTTCAGGTTTTTTCTTCTTTTCTTGATCTACTGTTATAGTTGCATGAAAGGTACTCAAAATCGTTTGCTTGATATATTGTCAGTGTCCTATGATCCAGTTTCATTATTGTAGTAGAATATAATAATTGCATTTTATTGTTTTGCAAAGATATTAGAATTTCTTTTCGTGTCCGTTTGATAGTGCCAACTATGGTAGTATTCAACCTGCAATCGTCTTCGGGTCTCAGTTTCAGTGCATTTCTATATGTTTTAATATTGCAGTTTCCACAAATAACCGAAAAGCACTTACTACAGAATACACAGACACATTCCGCTTTGTATAAAGAGTTGGTCCAGGGTTATCACGAATTATATTTATCGTAAGTGCACGTCCAGAAGAAGGGCTGTTAGGTGCTACAACCTCCCAAACATGTCCAGCTTTTGAAGTTTGTTTACTTCCGACTAGTACAAAGTTTTTTCGCTTACGATGTTGGGTAACGTTGCCTTCCGGTACATTTGATGTAGGTACTTGAATTAGTATTTACATCAATTTTACTGCTGCAAGATTCCCTACTAAGATTTTTAGTAATTAATTCACCGTTTTTGCGATCTACAAGTGTATCATCATCTTCTTCACTTTCTCCTCCAGATTCATTTTCTGGAAACTTTTCTAATTCTTCTAAATATTTTAGCGCTGCTTCTTGTGTTAGAATTTGAGATGAACACATTTTGTCAATTCACTAGCACTAGCACTACAAAAATTGTTGGTCTGTATACTATATAGTATATACACATAGCAGATCAATATATGCCTTATGTATAACAATATTCCGCTAAAGAAGACAAAGTTGCAGATATATAACTTGCAAAATCATGAAATATAAAACAAGCAACTATGGATAACCATAAAAAAATTTGCTAAAACACTAAAACAATGAAAGATTGTGTGTTACGTAAATATTTTTAATAACGGTCAAATTGACCGTATTTGGCAGTTTAAGGTATAGAATTTAAATTTTCATAGAAATAATTTTTTTTAAATTTTGAAGCTTGGTCTATTATAAGATAAAAAGAAGTTAGGAAAATTCATGAAAGCGCATAGTTGTACTTAAAAGAATAACCGAATCAGCTCAGTTTAAAGAACGCGAACGGTCAAATTGACCGCTGCGGCGGTTCTAGTGTTAAATTTATTAACCTTTAGGTAGAAACTAAACGGAACTTCTGACCCTACTTTTCCAACTGGCATTTTAGCCCTTAATAATTGAGTTGCTAATGTAATATTGTCACGTACACAACCATTTCAATTTTGTGCTTTTAATGTTGAAGTTTTGAGACACTTATATCTCGTATGTGTTCCGTATTCATTTATTTATTTATTTAGTCATGAGTCTTTTTAGTGTTAGGTGTACGACTGTTAAGTTCTGTTGTGTTGACTTTTTCCATATTTTTCTGTGTTGTACTAGCTTTTTTAAGTATTTCTATTTGATGTTTCTATCCGCTGCTGTTATTTTTTTTACTTTGTCTTGTCAGGTTCTACGGTCTACTGTTTTTTCCCTGTAATCTTGCTTCATAGACTTTTCTGGTTAACCTTTCTTCTTTCATCCGATAAATGTGACCCAACCATCCCAGCTGTATTTCTTGTATTTTTGTTTTAACTCATTTTATCTTTAGTTGTTCTCTATATATGTTTCATTCTGATTATGTCTTTTTTGGTGTTCCCTTGAATTTTTTTTTGATATCTCATTTCTGCTGCATTCACTCGGCTACTATTTTTATTTGTGAGTGACCACGTTTCACTTCCGTGTAAAAAAGGCTGAAGTTACTACTACCTTTAGACCACTTCTACTTTTGCTCTTTTTGGGACTTCTCTATTTCCAAAAAATGTTGTTCTTAAACTGTTGAATATTCTGCCCACATTTCCCGTCCTTTCGCTTATTTTCTTGTCCATTTTTCTCTATGATCACTCCTTAATATTTAAAACTTTCTACCTGTTCCAACCTAACCCCGTTTAAAGGGATTTTATGCATTTTGTCCTCTTTTGCATCATGGTTTTAGTTTTTTCGGTATTTATTTTCATATTATTTTTTTCCATTTCCTGGTCTAGAGTTTCTAGATTATGTTACAGTTTTTTTTCTGTTTCTGCGACTAAGACCATGTCGTTTGCGAACATTAGCTCAGTTATGTTTATTTTTTCAATTTTCTAGTTGCCTCGGTGAAACGGTCTCAGTTTTTGTTTTACTTCTTTAATTACCCCATCTGTGACTACTGAGATTAATAAAGAGCTGAGCACGCATCCGTGTTTCAAGACCTCTTTTGTTTCATCCGTAATAATAAATAATGTAAAAAGAAAATTAGCTACGCAAAATAATATGTACAAAAAGATATCTGGCAACAAAAATGCAAGCATACAAATGTTGAAAAGTTATCGAAACAATAATAAGCCAATTTTGAATTGTTGTTCACTTATTTTTGATCAACTTCATCACAAGGGTCAACCGTCCCGATTTAACGGTACTTGGATAATAATTCTTTATTTGGGTTAGATTAAATCAAAGTAACTTCGTAGCATCAAAACTTGGTGGAAAATAAATTGTGATAAATTATTTCTTACCAAATAAAAGCATTCACTTTGCCAGAAGTAATATAAATTAAGGGCGTCCAAAAAAATTTAATCTATGATAAAAATGCATTCCAGAAATATGTTGCAAGCGCAGTTGTACTGTACTATGTAAGGTAAAACTTAATTTAGCACATGTGTGCTTGTAAAATCGCCTCTATTTATTTTAAAACTGCGCTTAGACAGCACCTGTACAGAAAAATAACCTGAATACATCTCTTTAAAAACATCATAAGTTATAAATCTTTGACAGAAACCAATAATATAAAAAGTCATAAATTTCTGATTCACCGATGAAAGTTTAGGAGCTTGAAAAAGTTTTGCTTCCTCACTCATTTTTAAAAAAGCTCGATCGAGATATTTAATAAGTTTCATCCAACTTTTTTTTTGCTCTAAGGAAAGTGCAGCTTCTCTGGAGTAACGATACTTTAAAACGAGGAGCCAATTATTTTTTAATTGCCCCACGTGAAGTCCATTTCGCCCTAAACCACAGTAATAAAGAGACTAACGGGTTTAAAATAGATAAATTTCAACTAAACTGACATAAATGCTTATGCGTCTAAGACCATTTTATGTTCCCGTAGTTTCTTGAAAAGGTCGCTAATATTTAAGATTATAACATCATGGTGAAATTTAGAATTATCGTGAATAATGTCCAATACAAGGTGTCACAGTAGAAACTTATTTTGGGCGATAAAGATTTGATATGTTCTACTACAAGAAGTTGCATTACATACCTAACTAGAGTTGTAGGAAGCATATTATGCACGAGCGGAAAAGTTGCGCACAGAGCCGAGTAGCGGCGAGTGCGTATTCTCACGAGTGCGTAATTGCTTTACGACTCGTGTTATGTAGCTTACTTTTTCTACGATCACATAATACATACAATTTTAACGGCGTTTTAGCTAATATACACATGTAATTACGTTGTCTTGCCAACATGTAAACATCTTTGTAGCTCTTACCTTCTACTAGTTCCCAATAGTGATCCTTCTATGTGGACCACCCTGTATAATATAATTTTATATTGTGTTAACTTATACTATATTTTTCATTCAAAAAAAAATTGTTCCTCGGTGTCAAATTTAATTCAAAAAATAAATTAACTGTTTAGGATATTCTGAAAGGGCAAAAATACAATACTTGTTGTAACTGAACCTCAAAACCTATATCCCTATCATAAATTTTCGACTTTTCTTAACGGGAAGCTTTCATCCTACCAAAAATTTTGCGTGACTTACCATGTAATTAGTTTCACATTATATACTCGAGACGTTTACAAAATCTCTTGTTTGGTTTGTCATAAACCGTGTCGAAAATCGAAAGACAAACAAAGCTATTGTTGTTTGAAAATTTATGGGTGGTTTGTCGCCCGAAGATAATATTATAGTACGGGAGATATTTAATAACAAACTGCAACCAATTTAACATGGACTGTATCACAAAATAATAACCTAAGCCAAGAAGCTTATTATGATCTTGTCCTACGATAACATTATACATGATTTTGCATCAAAGAAATTTCCCACAAAGCGTAGATACAGTAACGCACCATTAATTTTTTGCTTCACTCTATCAAATGGATGCTTCTAGTCATACATAATTGGATAATGGAGCCACTGAGAAAGATGTATTTGCAAGTTAATGGTCTCAAAAGATTGCAACAATTCGTTTTTTTATTACTTCAAAAGCTTTAGCTTAACATGCTTTACACATAGGTCAAGTCATTACCTACTAAGGCAATATTGGGTCGCATTTGAAACGAAATAAGGCACAATTTAAACTTTAAAGATCCATTTGAATAGTACGGGAATCTAACGAATTACATATTTTTGCATGTTTCTTTTTCATTGATATTTTTTATTTATATCTTTCTTTAATACATATTAACAAATTCAAAAATTGGCTTATATTGTGGATATTTTTCCATTCTTTTACAACCTTAACAAAACAAAGGCCAAAATAACATAATATGGGAGACCGCAGATGAAAGTAACACGATTAGGTTGTAACAGTGCCTATAGTTTCTTTTATTTTTGTTATATGTCGCCCTAAGTGCTTGGGCAATGTTCATTTAAATCCACCTCCCTACCTACATTGCTAGTTTCCACTGTCAAGGTTGAGTTTCTGCCAGCCAGAGTCACTATTTTTCGCCTAAAACATAATGTGTTGTGTCACCAGTCGAGTGACTTTTAGACGATATACAAAAGAGGAACAAAAATATACCTACAATATTAAGTTCTACATTTTGTTGGCGTTTAGTGGATGCAATACAATTTCACGTTGGAATTGTGGTTAATTGTGAATTCCCTTCAATTTGTTTTGTGTACACAGGGTCAAAAGTAACAGTGTTACAAGCAACCCCAATTAATGTTTTCACTTGCAAATGTTCACTCTTAGCACACAATTGGTGTTTTTCTTCGTAGATGAGAACATACAAAACTTTTCGGATTAATTTTACAATTTGTTGTATTTTTTCGTGTCTTATTTTTAAATATTGATAATGTTCACTTATAATTTTCTGTTGTGCCAAAGGTTTTTATATTTTTTTTATATTGCTAGTGTGTGTTTTGGAATCAAATATTAATTTTGGTGATGAATACTAATATATTTACCCACTACTTATGAGCTGTGTAAATTATTTTGCCGTTACAACTTACCCCGATTATTATTACTTTTAGCCCCAAAGTTGAGGTTGAAAGTAACAGCTGTCTTACAACCAAAATAAAGTTGCTCACATATGCTTTACGAAACATGAAATAAATATCTTGGAAGGAAGACAAATGTCCAATCTATCGTTAAATCAATGTGGATGTAAAAAAAAACTTGTTATGCTCTATGAAAAATTAAATAAAAGCAAATCAATGTTACTTTTAACCCCGGTCTCCCCCACAATGAATTAATGAAATCCTTATTTGTAAAACTCATGCAAGGTTTATTTATTTTAGCTTATTTTCATGTAAAAACCCTTGCAGATCTATATTTTTACCCAAGCAATGAAGCAATACCTTTCATTATTTTCTTTTATGTTTTCGTACTCTTTTTTAACTATAGATTTATAATAAATGTAATTGCTTGTTAAAAGTATCTCTATGTATCTTCGACTCAAACAAAGTAAGTTTTTGTAGCGAAATAATAAGCGAATGAGTTCCAATTAAAAAATTTCGTTAGCTACACATAACAATTATTTGATTCCTTTATTGTTTTAGAAAACTAGCTACAACACAAAAAGTTCGTTTTATTTTATTGCTTGTGTATATTCACTATAAAAGCAATTCCACGCAATTTAATACTCGTTTTTTAGATATTACTTTATTTTCGCAATAAATGCCAACTATCATTGTACATTAAAGGTTTTTATCTATCTTTAGAAATGTAAATTTTGTTGGTTGTTTCCAATATACCACTGGGCACATTTTTTTTCAATAATCCTATTTTCTTTTTTTGTTAGATTTGTGTATAAAAAGCGTGTCATAACTCATTCTAGATAAAATCCAATGGAAAAATATTAGTCAATGATTTATGACGGCTTGATAAGCCTTCGCTTACTTACTGTAAATTTTTTAATAGACTTATTAAAGTCCTATTGAACTTTGGTTTAAGCCAAATTACCTTCAATGTTTCTTAATTGCATTTCTCTTAACCTTTCTTAATTGTCGTGCACTGCGGATTGCTGTATGAACAAGATTATAATATCTAGCATTTGTCGCTACATTACAAAATGCTATATAAATTTCCCCCTTTTCATGGAAACGTATGCAGAATTTTATTTGATAGTCCCGACATCTGGCTGCAAGTTACACTCGGATATAATTTCTACAAAAAGTATGTTTTTTATGTAAATTCAGCTTACAAATTTATACAAATTAAAAAATTATTCAAAAAATCTTTGCACTTTCCATTTTTGTTTGCATGTATTTGAATATTCATGTAAACAATGTTTTTTTACATCGTCTGTGTTACTCTTTAAGGCTTGTCTTTAATTTAAAATAACAAAGTTGCATGTCGGTTCGCTAATACTAAACACCCAGTATATTTCAAACTAATACAGGATTACGCAACTCGTGATGACAAACAACTTTTGCATTTCAAACTTTTTTGTATCTTCTCTAATGGCGACAATCTACAAAAATTTTTGTTGGATTTAATTTTCTTCGCAAAAATAGAAAAGTTGACGTAACTCGAGAAATGCCAAACAAAGATACACAGCAATGGTTTTATGACTAATAAAGAAGTTGTTTTATAACCCCGCACTTATGCCAAATGAAACTGGGATAAGTTCTGGCACATGATTAATCATCCTTCCAATAAAATAAACGACTCGGCTCTATCCTCTACGTGTTGTCTACATTTCTAGGATCTGTAGTTTCCTGCACAGTTGCCCTTTACTAGCGGCTGTAATATTTTTCATGTCTATTATTAATAGCATCTTTCCCTAGTTAGGAACTTGTATTCGGCGATACAGACATATATCCTTGACATGGTAAATATCTTTGCATGCACATTCCGTGCAAACACAAACAATATACGCGGAGGTAATATGCTAATTTTGTTAACCAACAATATCATTGCTTGCCATATTTGGAGATTAAAATTAATTGACAATAAACCGCTTATTTGTAGCTGTTGATTATAATTTCGTAAAACAGGCAATTGAACACCATTATTGGTGGGTTTAACGCTGTTTTTAAGTTGGATTTAATGGTAATCTACATAATTAAAACGAAAAATTGCCACTGATGTTAATTTTTGTGTGTTTGCTCTACATTATTTGTTAATCTTCTTAGGCTTTTAGTTAACATGAAACGTAATTTAGAGCGTTAAAAATTGCTTCTCAAATAATTCTACTACCCAAGCCAGGAAAAAATCCTGAGGAAGCGAGGTCATACAGACCAATCAGTTTATTACCGGTAATGTCAAAGGTCCTCGAAAAATTACTTCTTAAGAGAATCAAACCATACCTCGAGAAAAACCAACTGATTCCAATGCACCAATTCGGCTTTAGGGAGAGGCACTCCACTATAGAACAAGTCCACAGGTTGGTGCGACAAATAAATAATGACTTCGACGAAAAAAAATATAGCTGTGCAGTCTTCCTGGACGTGTCACAAGCTTTTAATAAGGTCTGGCACACGGGCCTTCTTTATAAAATCAAAAAACAGATGCCTTATAACATCTACGAAGTACTAAAATCTTATATTAGCGAGAGACACTTCCAGGTAAGACAACAAGATATTTACACTGACCTGCACCCGATCTATAGTGGAGTCCCGCAAGGCAGCATCTTGGGGCCAACCTTGTATCAACTGTACACCGCGGACTTGCCTTTGTCGCCAAATACTAAAACTGCAACCTTTGCAGACGATACGGCCGTAATGGCGTCAGATAAAGATGCAAAAATAGTAACAAAGCACCTACAGCGGCATCTGGATAAGATTCAACATTGGTGTAGACGATGGAGAATCAGACTGAATGAGCAAAAGTCTGTACAAATTACATTCACCCTAAAAAGAGACAGCTGCCAACCAGTCAATATGAATGGTAAGGAACTACCACAGGCAGAATCAGTTAAGTACCTGGGAATGCACCTCGACCGACGCATAAACTGGAGGACACATATATGGCAGAAAAGGAAGCAGCTAGGAATAAAACTAAGCAAAATGTACTGGTTACTAGGAAGAAATTCAAGACTTTCAGTAGAAAATAAATTGCTCATCTACAAGTGCGTGCTTAAACCGGTCTGGACATACGGCCTGCAGTTGTGGGGTACAGCCGCTAACTCTAACATCGATATCCTAGAAAGGTTTCAGGCCAAAGTGTTGCGAATGCTAGTGGCCGCCCCATGGTTTGTTACGAACGAAATAATAAGACAGGACTTACAAATAGTGCCAGTAAAAGAAGAAATCAAAAAGTACTGCAAAAGATACATGGACAGGCTAAGTCAGCATCCCAACCACCTGGCCGCGAACCTGATCAATGAAGGGACAGACAAGCGAAGACTAAAGCGCTGGAGAACAGCAGACTTAATAGAACGTTATGAGTAGTAGATAAGTACATAGAAATAAGTTCTTATGTTTATTGAAGGAGTGGGTGCCACTGGGCAGCCACTTACATGTCTCTCTGTTACGTTATTTTAATTGTGTCAATGTCAAAGGATTTGTTTATTGTCTTCGGACAGATGGCAAATGTTCTGGGAGAAAAAAAAATAAAATTGCTTCTGCTACTGATAGAAATATTTTATGGAAAATATGCATTTCAGAAATAAGTACGTTTTAGTTGGATTCTTACATATAAAAGCTATTTTCCAGAATGTTTAGGCCCAAAGCTTGATAAAGTTCTTCCACACTCTTCTGTCTTTCGTTTTCTTCCTCCAATTCATTATGTTTTTTTCTATTAGTTCTGCCTCCACAGCTCTCCATTTCTTTCTGGGTCTTCCTCTTCTTTTCTTGTATGTAGGCTCTTTCCACGCTCTTTTATTATTCTACTGTCTCACCTTTCTCAAGGTATTGAAGGATACAATACATTGTATCCTTCTGGCATTTATTTCTTTGTCTATTGTTGCTTCTTTGAAAATTGTATATACCTTTTTGGTCGTTCTTCTTATATATCCTTGATCTATTCCCTCCCACTGATCTCCTAATCGTCTTTTCCCATCTTCCTAGTGCTTCCTTTACAGTTTTGTTCAGTACCCAGGTCTAAAACCCATAGGTCGCCGTAGGTTTTAGTATTGTTTTATACAAACGTAGTTTGGTGCTCCTAGATAACTGTTTTGCTCTTATTGGGTTATTTAAAGCTCCTGCACTTTTGTTGGCTTTCAGAACTCTCATGTTTATGTCTTTTTCTTTTTCCATTCTGTTTGTGAGTAATGTCCCTAAGTACACAAATTTATTTACTTCCTCAAATTCCCCTACCACTAGCCTGTCTTCTATTGTTTGTTGTCCTATTCTTATTAGGTTAATCTTATCTTCGTTTTTCCTTAATCCCAATTTTTGAGCTGCTTCTACCATTCTGCCTGTGATCTCTCCCAGTTCCTTCAAAGTTCTTGCCAGTATAGCTACATCATCGGCATAACATGAGTTGGTGACTTTTGTTTAGTATTGTTGCCTCCCTGTTCAGTCTTTCATCTCTTACTATTTTTTCCACAACTGGGTTGAATATGAGACTTGATAATGGGTCTTCCTATCTGAGCCCTGTTTCCATGTCAAATTCTTACGTTGTTTTCCCTTTGATCTGAATCCTGCTTAACGTCCCTTCCAATGTCATTTTGAGCAATCTGGTAAGTTTGGAGCATTCCGATAACACCTGAAGATCGCGTTGGATTACCTCACTTCGCACGTATCATGGGACATTCACAATCAGCCGCAACACTTTTGATTGGAATCTTTATAGTATTTAAATATTTGAGTTAAAAGCCGATCCCCACAGTTGAACACCGTATGTCCAGATACGTTTTAAGATAGATATAGAAATCAGGAGTTTGTTTTCTAAAGATAATCTTGATGTCTTTCCTGTAATCCAGTATTTTTTTTTGTAATTTAAGACCTAGTTGCTTTCTCTTTGTAAATATATGCTTTCTTCTACAAGTTAATCTTCTGTCCAGGAGAATACCCAGATATTTTTCTTCTTCTGCTTGAGTTAGTTAATGGTTGTTTAGTTGGACATGGAGACAGTTGCCCTTTTTCAGAGTGAAAGTGATCTGAACTGACTTTGCTTCATTGGTTTTAATGTGCCACCTTTTTCGATCTGGCTGAACTTTATTTAGGTTATTTTGCAGTATGTAGGTTGCTACTATTGGATCACACTGGACACAATGATGAGTATTTTTCCTTGTATTTTACCTAAAAATACCTATTGTACAGTACAATTTCAGGATAATGTACATTTTGTCTGCGATTATTTTTGTAATTTTGTACAGTAATCCTACATGCCCAACTTTATCAAAGGCTTAACTGATATCTAAAAATACTGCTAGGCAATAATCCTTGTCTTTAAATGCTTGAGTTATCGTGTTTGTTATTCGGTGTACTTGTTAGATTGTACTGTGCTCACATCCAAACCGAAATTGGTAGTCTGGTATGCTTTGTTTTACTTACAGGATAGGTTAAATTCACCCCAAAAATTGTATCTCAAATAGCTTAGAGAAAATTGAAAGCAAACTGATTGGTCTATACTACTTTGGTGTTGGAGTAAAAAATTAAATGTAAACTCTTTTTTTTTACTTGTGGCTCTAAATTTTTAACTCTTTGGATGACATGTGCTATTTCAGTAAATATGTATATAGTTTATAGAAGTATGTGCCCCGAACCTGAAAGTTCAGGTGCACCAGCTGCAAAAGTTTTACTAACCAAATTTAATTCGCAATATCTCGTGACGTTGAAGAGATGCTGGAATTGTGTTTCAACTAAATTTAATCTTCGCTAAAATATTTTCCTGCACAAAGGACAATCTTGCGAGATTTTGTGTGAACTTAAGAAGTTGGTGCATAGTATAGCACATGCCCTAATAACTAATAAGATTAACTTGCTTGCGAAGCTACAGCGGCATTCGATAATAAAACGAAAATAAGCTTGCATTTGATTTCAAACTTTTTGAACGCATAGCGTACAGCCACTCCTAGACTTAATTTAATCATTGACAGTGCTCAAATATTCTCGTTAATTACTTCTAATGTGTCCATAGTCCCAAACAATGCATCGGAAGCTATCAGCTATTCAAATATAGTCTGGAAGGTTGGTCGGCTAATTAATTAATTGAACAGACTGATTTGCTTTGTTTGTCATGTCTGTGCTTCTAAAATTAAGCAACATTTGTCTGGTATCAAAGTTCGTAGACTGCGTAAATATTAAGTTACAAAACAACGATTTTGGATAATTATTTCATGTGTTTAAAGGCATTTCGTAATGATCGCTTAATAGATGTCTAAATGATGGTTATTGTTGTCTTATGAAAGTGCTTTCTCGTAACAGGCAAACAAGAATTTTTGAATCGTTAAATAAAAAATCGTCATTATAAACAGGATTTATAAATCATAAAGAACATGGGGATATCGAAAGCCATTAGGGATGGAAGGAAAGTTAGCGAAGGAGTGAGTTTTGAGGTTCTTAGTAAGAATATCAGGATGTGCCCAGTTGCTGGAATATTCAGAAATATCTGAGAAACTTTACTTATTCATAAATTCCTTTTGATTTGTTATTGACTCCATCTAAAACGCTGAAGTTCAAGATGAAGCGTCTTCTGTTTATAGTGATATATGAAATTGCAGGAGAAAACAATAAAATGTACTCCTAATAAATAAATGAGTAGCAATTTGCCTCTTGCAAATGTTTTTTCTTTGTAAATTTAGCAGCCTCGGTTGAGGTCAATTGACCATACAATGTCAGGGCAAATAATTGTTCTGCGCCGGGGTTTGTGACATCTTTTAATATTTAAAATGCATTTCATTACTTTTCTTAGCAGGATTGTTTTTTGATGTTACCGGTAATTAAAGAAAAATTTGGTCAATTGCAAATTACACGAAGAATTCTGGCATTTTTAATTTTCATTACTAGTATCTAATTGTTAAAACAACCTTTTCACTTAATCCATTTTAAGTTCTGCCATTTTGTAAAGTAAGCAACTATATTTTAGAATACACGTTTTAAATATTATCGCGATGCTGTCCTTGTGAGTGTTTGTGTTGGTAGAGTATTAAAATTACCAATCGAGCGTTAAAAACTGCTTCGCACTCCATTTATTTGTAAATTGTTTTTTAAAATAATAAAGGAGATTCAGGGCGTTAAAGTATTGGCTTTAGTCCAACATTACAGGCAAACGATAATATAAAAATGCATTTTCTACAGGGGCCTTTTCTATATGGCAGCGTTTCCCGAAGTGGGTTTCTCGTAGGGCATTAAACCGGTTTTTGAACCGGTAAAAAACCGGTTAACCGGTATTTTGGTCCGTGTATATGATTTTTAACCAAAACCGGTATTTTTTTATGGCCGAAAAAACGGTAACCTGTAACCAAAATAATTGAAAACTGGTTTTTAACATCTTTTTTTAATGAAAGTTACTTAAAAAAAATCTAAATCTGTATTAAATGCGATTAGTTTGCCAGAAGTCATTACTGAACGCTTGATTGCTATTTTACATAATATATTATAAAATTATAAATATGTGATCGTTTCATACTTTGCAGTCCTAATCTAAATAATATAAAAAATCCAAATTTTAACCGTTTTTTGGCAACAAAAGGTTTTTTATCCGGTTTTTAAAATCGGTTTAAAAGTTAAATCGGTTTTTACAGAAAACCGGTTTAAAAGTATGGAATGTAATATACCTATGTCTTTGTAAATATCCACTTTAGGGACCAATGTTTTGAATAAAAGTTATTTGGTACTTAGTTTTCCACCATAAGACAAAGTTTTTTTTTTTGATTAACAAAAGCGCAATTATAAATAATTGAATTTTTTTTTAAAGACAAGATACCCCTGTAATATACCTATTTGATAAAGATTTTTTCTCTTTTCAATGTTCGGGTCATCTTAAAAATAAAGTGTATGCTAAAAGGCCGGAGAATAACGAAAACTTAAAAGATCGTATTAGAGAAGAGATTAGGTCTTTTAAACCTGAAATGGTTGGGAATGTTATTGACGGGTTTAAAAACCGAGTTTATTATTGCCAAACTGTAATGGTTCACAGCTCGAACACTTATTGTAGATTTCGTCAAAACATTTTAGTTCTTATGATGTTTTTGTTAGAAATAAATACTGAACAATTAAAATACTTTGGTATTTTTTTTGCGTTTTTCTCTAAAAGTTGCTTAAGTAAGAGTACTAAAGTTTTGCATCATTAAGAAGAGAAGAAAATTCTTTATCAAATGAGTCTAATATAGAAGTATCTTGTCATTAAAAAAATTCAATTGTTTTTCATTGCGTTTTTGTTATTCAAAAAAATTGAATTATGGTCGAAAACTAAGCACCAAACAACTTTTATTCAAAACATTTTTCTCTAAGATGGATATTTACTGAGATATATAGCATATTCCATACTTTTGGACATACTACATAATTAATAGAGCAAAATAACTAATTCGGTTTCTATAGCAACTTTACTTAGATATTTGTGCGCGTTTTCACAAAACGAATGCTCAAGTTTTGAGTGGCTCCTGACCCGGTCTATTTTAAACGACGGATGTGGATGAATTATCTTGTTTGTTCCTTTGGAAGATTAACGAGCCATACTTTGGAATCAGCCGAGGGTTGCCCATCTTGAAATGCCGTTCTTTGAGAATCCCAAATCCGTCGTCTTTGCCTTTTCACCTTAGGCTAATTTTTCACTCCGCTGCATGTCATACACAATAAGCTGAAATGCGAAACACACTTTGAGAGTTCTGTAATTTTACCATCAGTGGTGCAACCGCTAAAAGCAGGAGTTTGTCTAACGTAGGCGTTTCAAATGTTGCGTCCCGATTTTGTTTGTAAAGTCTTCAACGATTCAAGAATATACTCCTAAGAAAGTACTTAAAACAACTAATACAAATGCATAATGGACAGACAAAAACGATATTAACAATCGAGTTTTTGTTTTCCATCAAGACTTTTTTATTTACCTCTACAATTTTGCGAATTTAAGTTTCAATTTTGCACTAAATTTTGGCTTAAAATGCCTAAAAGAGTTTTGTCAAAAATATTTACTCAATAAAATCTACTTAACACGTTGACTGCCGCAATAGTAAAAAAATCCGGATTTTTATGGCCGGATTTTTTTTATGCTTCAGTAGGATTGCAATAGAATTAGTAAGTGTCAAAGAATTTTTTTTTTTTTTGTTGAAAAACGTATGTTTACATTGTTTTGAGCCGAGAAGCATAATCTGTTCACGCGGCCCCAATAGCTGAAATTTGCACTAACAGCCGTAAGCATCATACGCCGATTAATAGGAAAAGAAGCCTATTCTTCCGTGTGCGACATTTGTTTGCTTGTTCATACCTCACACGTATATGTATGCATTTCGCGAAGGGTGTTTACTTGTAAATGCTCCACAGTTTTTTGTTTTTCGTCAGTAGTAAGTATTAAAAAAATTAATTTTGAAGAGGAACAAAATAAATTAAGTCGCTTGTGGCAAGATAGTGATGGTTTATTTGAAGATTCGGGCGATGAGTTTATTCCGAACAGTTCAAGTGATTCTTCTGATGATGAACCAATTCGCAAAAAAACAAAATCATGGCATTTTCAAAACAATGAAATAGTGACAGAAGACCGGTTGCAAAAGATTTCTTCTCTGACAAAGCTATTAATTCAAAATTTCCAAAAACCTGTCGTGCCAAAAGAAAATGTCTGTACCTATAGATGAAACCATGGCACCTTTTAGAGGACATTTGAGTTTTCGCCAATATATGACCTGTACTAAACAGTCATTTACTTTTAATCTGCCAGTTTTTTATTTTTTTTAAATGTGTAATATCATTTAGAAAGTTATTTATTTTTCTAGTTTATAAAAATGTAAAGAAACGTTGCGTTAAGTTTAAATAAATATGAATAATTCATCTGAGTTTTTATTGCATTTCAGTAGTATGACACTACGAACATTTCGGGCCTTGAGAATCAACAGTCGAATCACTTAGGTACAGGCCAAAAATTTTTTCTATCGCTTACAGCCGTGTATTTAATGCTACATTAAAGTTACATGGATCTGAGAAGCGAGAGCTACTTCTCCTGGCTATTAAAACTCGCAGTGTCTGAGAATCAATGGTTGATACTCGCGGCTATTGCGGAGAATTCATCGAGCATCACGTTGTGCTTCTCACGGCAGTCAACGTGTTAAAAAAAAAAAAAAAACAGTACCTAACTAAAGAATTGTCGATCTCACATATTTGAAAAACTTTTGTGTACAATTATGGTTTTGGATCAATTCTTTAAATTACTGAAAATTTTAGGCACTACAGAATGTAAAAATAATAAATGGCTTATATAACACATGGGGAGGTACATATTGTGCAGTGTTTAAAAGTTTGTGGCTATTTTTGGAACTGCCAGCAGATTTTAAAATGCTTTTACTTCTAAAACTCTCATGGCTTTTTTATAAGTTAGTTTTAGAAAAATTGCCATAAGTTTAGGTACCAACAGTTATTAAAATGATATTAAATTTAAAAAATCTGGTTTGCTTTTAAGAATGACGCGGTAATAATACACTTCAAAGCGATGCAGTTTGATGAAAAGTAACTTCAGAACGGCTTTTAACTATTTGTTTACATAAACCTAAGTTTACTGTTACTGAAAGTTAGCTAAATAAAGCTATTACGTACATACGTTGTCAGCATAAGCTGTGAATTAAAAGGGAGTTAGTTGCATTTTATTTTGGTAATTACGGAAAAATTATATCATTTACTTTATTCTGGATATTTAGTAGTAAATAAAACTGCATGGTAATAAGCAATCTATCTTTAGGTGTATTAGGTTTAAATTTATACCCTATAAATTTTAAGCTTTTTCAACTAAGATTAGTTTAGATACATTGTTTACTGTTTAAAGTGTAATGGAAACTTTTTACGGTAAATTGGCTGGAGTAAACTTTGTTTCAAACTCTTTAGAGCGTATTTGTTTACTTTAAACGTTGCGCTAGGGAACACTCAATAGTTTAAAATTATATTGATACAGGAAACCTATAAATAACGATTGTTTGCAGCTGAAAGCGATGAGAGATTTTCTCTACGGTTTGGCTTTAACAAACATTTATAAATCAACACGGTTTCGCAATAAAAGTCGCTTACAAGAGAGTTTATTGTCTATTTTACAAAGTTCTTGTTTTGAAAATAGTGTAATCATGAAATCTGTCTTCAACACAGTACAATTATTTTATCCGCAATGTTACAAATATATTGTTACAAACCCCGCGTTTAACAACTGCTGGATTACTGTGCTAAGCGGTAATCCAGTGGGGATGGCCACGATTATGTTAATTGTTAAGTGGTGGCCAAGAGCAAGTGACGCGTGTTTAGCAGAAGTCACGGTAATTATGTAAGTAGTAATTAAGTATTAATGCATGTTTATGTTATGTTTAGATTTTAAGGGTAATGTAAGGTATTTCATTTATTAATTGCTTAAATCGATCATAATTAAAGTTTTATTCTTAATTCGGTACTTTCTTTGCATTTAAATCCGGCACCCGATAACGGTACCCTACGCACTTGCGTAACATATTTGGTGGAGACGCCGTTCTAAGGTCTAAATTATCTTTAAAAAAAAATTTCGTATTAAATAAAACAGATTGAAGAAAATAATAGATAAAAGTAATTTTACAAGCAATTAACGCAACGGATACATTACATTACACGTTGATAAGACACGTAGGTACATAGTGCTGAATCAGGTGTCATTGCCTCAAGCGCGGCGCGTGTCAATATACGGAATACGCGTTCATTTGATAATTAATAAATTTAAAGCATTTAATTATTTAATTTTTAATATTTAAGAAGTGATTTTATTTTTATGGAAGATAAACCGCTCACCAGACTTGCGCTGCGTAAACAAATCGAAGAGGGCGCCTACTCTTTAGAAATTTTTCCACAAAAGCGAAACCAAAAAAACAGAGAGGAGCCCTCCGCTCGACTCCGACAGCTCAGTTTTTAATTTTTCGACACTTAACTTACCAGAAAGCACACGTTTAGAAAACACTAATAGAAGTCGATCAAAAAGCGACACGGTTTTTTCAAAAACACATTTAGATACAACAGTTCATGCAACAAAAAATAATCACAACACTGCAAATTTAATAAACGATATGGCAAATCAACACAAGACAGACACAGGGTCGGATCCAGTTACGCATAATTATACGTTGGGTACTTTATACAATCCAAACAGAGATCCAGCGTTGCCAAAATTTATACCGCCCCCAACCTACGATCCGGATTATAATAATGTTGGCGAATTCATTCGCGTATACGAAACAACGGCCATCTTAAATAACTGGGACGATGGTCTCAAACTAAATTATTTCGCAAGTTATTTAAGAGGACAAGCGCAAACGTGGTTTAGAATTTTTGCATTAAGAAATAGTGGAGCTGATTGGGAAACAACGCTGCTGGAATTTAAAAACGAATTTTTATACGGAGCACAACAGAATCAATTAAAAATTAAACTGCGATATCGGCGACAAGGCCAAGAGGAGCCAATTCTAAATTATTTACGAGACATTTTATACTTATGCGACGAGGTTAATCCGCGCATGGGCGAGGATGAACAACGGGAACACTTCGAACAGGGGCTACTGCCACAATATTTGTACCAAATAAGAATTAGAGAACCACGGAGCTTTGCAGAAGTAAAAAGAATTGTCAAAAACTTACACGAGGCAGAGCAAGAGGCTAAACAATCAGCTGCCATGGTCGCAGCAACCAGATTTAGTACGCCTCCAACCACTCCATCGATGGACAAAGAATATATAGCATCCCTTATCCGAAGCGAAATTAGGAACGCGTTCCAAAACATGCCACCTCAAAATTCATTTTCTAATAATTCATTTACTAATAAGCGGTTTAATAGGGGTTCAAATTATAAGAACCAAAGTAATTTTAACAACAACCAGTTAGCGCAGCCGCAGCAGCGAAACACTAGTTTTACTTCATCTCGTACCCCAAACGGTCGACCAGTATGCTTTAATTGTGGGCGTCCAGGCCACACATCGCGAGTCTGCATGGAACCTCGAAATACGGGTTATTATGAAAATAACCAAAGAACACATCCAAGCAGTAGCTACAACACAAGCAAACCTGCAAATAACAACCCCTTTTTAAACCATAATATCGAACAGGGAAACGAAGGCGGACAACGTTAAATAGGGGCCGAAACGTTGTCCACAACGTCACATATGTAAATACAACAAAGTTATTTACCATTGGAGGATTCGTTAGCGATAAGATTTACAATATAATAATAGATACCGGGTCAGTAGAAAATCTTATAAGCAGTGACCTCGCAAAACAATTAAGGTGTAAGCTACAAAATCAAATACGGCCCACGTTGCTAGCAGCAAATGGCTCGCCAGTTAAAGTCAGGGGTAGTACATGGGTTACTGTTACTTTAAATAATTGGGTTACGCGGATATTAGTTTTAATTGTCGACAAACTTCAGTGTCCAATTTTGCTGGGTACAAAATTTTTGGAGGACCATAAGGCGGTTCTAGATTTTACAAAAAATAATATACGGTTAATAAATGATCTTGGTATTGAAACATGTGTGACGACAAATAGGTCCGTAAGTAATAAAGAAATTAAGGTAGAAAATAGGGTAAAAAACGATATTGTAAATAAGGAAGGCATTAATGTGGAAAATAAAGATAATAAAAGCGTAGAAACCTTACGTAACGTAAATAATCCTTTAGAGGAAGTAATAAATAGTATAGTTAATAAAAATATTAAAGAAGATAGTTTAGAGATTTCAGACAAAATCGGGAATAATGGTGGTAATAACGAAGACTCTTATAAAGTAAAAGTTACCTTGGATAATGATTATTCAATTAAGGATGAAATAAAATGTAGATTGCGCAGTAATGTTCCGGGGAACGCGTCTTTAGAATACTTCGAACCCAAGTCTGACTTTCTCATGAAAAATTGTCTAGAATTAAAAGGTCCGCCCACTTTCGATGATGATAAGCTAGTAGTACATATAAAAAATATAAGTAAGGTTCCAAAAAAGCTTTTTAAAGGTACCACGGTAGGATTTTTAAAAATTCCGCAGCAAAATGTAATGCTATGTTCAAATGTAAATAAGTCCTTAGAAGATGAAATAATTTGCGGTGATCTCACTAACAGTGAAAAGGATCAGTTAGTTAATCTAATAAATTCGTACAGTGACATTTTTGCCAGTAATATTGAGGAAATAGGATTGACTGACCTAGTTGAACATAAAATCGAAACTGGCGATGCAGCACCTGTACGGCAAAAACCTTATCGTGTTTCACACACAGAGCGAAACATAATCCAGAACCAAGTAGATGAGATGTTAAAAAACAATATTGTGCGTCCCTCAAACAGTAACTGGTCTAGTCCAGTGGTACTAGTGAAGAAGAGAGATAACAGTATTCGTTTTTGTGTGGACTACAGAAAGCTAAATGCGGTTACAAAAAAATGTGTCTATCCTTTACCATTAATCGAAGATATTTTAACGTACTTAGCAGATTCCAAGTACTTTACAACACTCGATTTATTTAGTGGATATTGGCAATGTAACATTGCTGAAGAAGATAAAAGTAAGTCGGCGTTTATAACCCCTGACGGCTTGTACGAGTTCAATCGGTTAAGTTTCGGGTTATGTAATGCACCAGCAACGTTCCAACAATTAGCTGACCAAATTTTTAGGGACCTTAAGTGGAAAGAAATCTTGGTTTATATGGACGATATTATAGTATTCAGTTCTACGTTCGAAGAACATTTAATTAGGCTAGAACATGTGTTTTCAAGATTACGCGCAGCATCCTTGACATTAAAACCACCGAAATGTAATTACGCTTTTAAAAAAATTAATATTTTGGGTCACACAGTAAGCACCAATGGAATAGAACCTGACTCGTGCAAGTTAAAAGCAATTAAAGAATTTCCTACACCTAAGAAAACTAAAGATCTCCAAAGCTTTATTGGCTTAACCAACTTTTATAGACGTTTCGTAAATAATTTTAGCACCATTGCAAAACCGTTGCATAAACTGGCTAGTAAAGCTAAAGTATTTCGCTGGGGGGATGTAGAACAAAAAACATTCGAAACATTAAAAAACAAATTAATTTCGTCACCAGTATTGGCACACTATAGACAAAATGCAGACACAGAACTAAGAATTGACGCGTCGGATGATGGCTTAGGGGCCATATTGTTACAAAAACAAAACGACAACCACTTCCATCCAGTTGTATATGCGTCACGAGGTTTAACCCAGGCAGAGAAAAATTATACAATAACGGAAAAAGAATGCTTAGCGGCAGTTTGGAGCCTACAATACCTAAGACCGTATGTTTTTGGTCAGTCAATAAAAATAGTCACCGACCACCATGCTCTGTGCTGGTTAAAGTCAATTCGAGATCCAACTGGAAGACTGGCTCGCTGGAGTATTAAACTTCAAGACTTTGATTATACGGTAGTTCATAAAAGTGGAGTAATGCACAAGGATGTGGACTGCCTATCACGGTATCCCTGTCAAAAAGGAACAACCCAGGACCAGGAGCAGGCTGTAGAAGTCCCAACATTCTTAATGCTACCGAACGATATCAGCACGTTACAGTTAAGCGACCCTAATATAAACGAAATTATCAAAGCAATTGGGGACACAAGCTATGGAAATTCACTTCTGCAAAGGCGCGCAAAAAATTTCGTCTTAAAAAATAATGTGTTACACAAAAAAAGCGCCGAACCCAATGAAAACGAAAAATTAGTCATACCCGCATCATTAAAGACCGAAATTTTATACTCCCTACATAACGAACCTTTAAGCGGCCATTTGGGATTCGCAAAAACTTACGACAAAATAAAAACGCGATATTTTTGGGACGGTATGCAACGGGACGTAGAAAAGTATGTTAAAGGATGTCCCGACTGTCAGGCCAGAAAAGGTCCTAATAATCAAAAACCGGCAGGATTACTACAACCAATCGCAGCTGGTAAACCCTTCGATATGGTTGGCATTGACATTTTAGGTCCAATTAGGAAAACCAAGAATGGAAACAACAACATTATAGTGGTGACCGATTATGCTACGCGTTGGGCCGAAACCAAAGCGGTCCCAAACGCAAAAGCTGAAGAAGTAGCAAAATTTTTGTTAGAACAAGTCATTTGCCGTCATGGAGCCCCTTCAAAAATTCTCAGTGACAGAGGAAAAGTTTTCCAGTCGGAAATGGTCACAGAATTAATTAGATGCATGGGATGCACAAGTACCTTTACAACAGCCTACCACCCACAGTGTAATGGGTTAACGGAACGTCTTAACCGAACATTAGCGGATATGCTCAGCTTATATACGAGCACAAGTCAAGACGACTGGGACGAATTTCTACACCACGTTACGTTTGCTTATAACACTAGCAAACAAGACACTACTCTTTTTACACCCTTCGAGCTGGTATACGGGCGAATGGCAACATTACCGACGGATACCAATTTATTAGGGAACTACAACTCGGACTTCGTTAACCGACATGCTAATCAAATGAACGAAATTAGAAAAACGGCGACCGACAATATAGGTAGGAAACAAAATATGGACAAAATTAGATACAATAAAAAACACAAGGACGTTCATTATAGTGTAGGCGACAAAATTAAATTAAGGGTGTATATAAGACAAGTCGGGAAAAGCGACAAACTGCAATGTAAATACCTTGGCCCGTACGTTGTTGTTAGGCAAACTTCGCCAGTCAATTATGTAATCCAAAAAGGGGAAGGGGCACGCGCAAAATTAGACACAGTCCACGTTAGTCGCATGGCACCTTACTTCAGCCCTTGGACACAGTAGAATAAATTGGAGAGTCCTTTATTACAGATATTAGTAATTTGTTAATTAGTTTAGAATGTATTCATTAACTCTCATGTTTTAGGTTGCTAGAGTACTTAATCCTCTTTACGAGCGTGCCAATGGCGCTATTGGCACCCGTAAAAATAATAGCAGGCGCATACTGGAAGGAGATGCGTGAAACGATCGCCTATGAGGCGACAATACCCATCACCTATGTAGGGACTTGGTGGTCACCCTCGAATAACGCCCGTAGTTCGAGATTCGACAATACCTCGTGCGTAGCTGATGAAGTAGAATGCCAAATACTGCGGCAACTTGAAGAACTAGGTCAAGCGTTTGACAAAAGCTACGTAACCCTACAAACAGCCCTTAGTCCGTCTTTATTTGTTGAGGAAGAACCAGTTGAGGGAAGAAAAAGAAGAGCTCTAAATTTCATTGGGGATGCGTTCAGCTGGTGTTGTGGGGTAGCAACAGAAGAAAAATTAGACAACCTAGTTCTGCACGAAAGGTATGTAGACGAACAAGTAGAAAAATTAACAGAAAACTTGCATATCCAATTTCAAAACATGGTGGATGCGAATTCAAAGTTTTCGGAGTACGACAGCAAAATTCAAAACTCTTTTTTAGAAATTCAAAATCATATAAAAAACATAGAACAATTTAATAATAAATATTTTGGACCTAGTGGTAAATTGACGGAGGAAATCAAATTTTATAGGGAGATGGTAAAACATATCAATTTGAACTTGCAAAGAATAATCAAAACAACCGACTCATTCCGACAATCAGAAATTTTAAACTCATGCAGGGTTCATCTAATACCAACAGTACTGCTACCGCCCCCCCTTTTCCGAAAAGATTTGATTTCTCTCAACAATAAACTTTCTTCTTACGGCTATGAATTAGCTATTCCCGTGAACGAGTTGTCAAGGTATTATAAAATTCCGATCACAGATTGCACCATAGGGGGAAACAAAATTATAATCCATGTAAAAATCCCAGTCAACAAAATGAATTCCCAGTGGAGTTTGCTAGAACTCTTAACAATCCCTTTTGCTTGGCACAACGAAACTTGTACTATATTACACGATACAATGTATTTGGCGGTCAATAAGGAGCATATGCGCCCAATATTCGGTACAGGGTTACAACAATGTGAACCACACCAAAGCAGGCTTTGCTTTATTCCACGCTTTGCCGCTGGCGCATTGTACGGACCACTGTGCGCGTACAATATGTTTGCAGGGACTACGATTGATGAATTGAATCAGCACTGCACTTTTACATGCTCACCATCCAAGTCAATGATAGTATCAGCAATAGATAGCGAAACATTTGTGATAACACACCCCAAAAATCCGAGCGCTATTATATGCAAGAACCATAGTACACCTCTCGCGGAAACATTATATTCAACCCCTGGAGCAGTACAAGTAAGTGTCCCGTGTGAATGCTCCCTGGTAGTTAACAACCAAACAATAATTCCAAACGCTTTTCCTTGTGATCAAAATTTCCCCAGTGAGGCAAAAGTACTGCACGTGCTACCCGCCGCTTGGAGTAATTTAAAATCTGTACATTTTTCCCCAACAAAAGACAGCAATTTACTATACCACAATCTCACGGAGTGCATGAACCACAATTGGACACTTACCGTACCCCATTTAAACTTAAGTGCACCGCGTGCTCCCATAAGCATTGACTCAACGAAATTTTCCACCTATTCAGCGTTGTATGGTCATCATGCTGATTTTTACCTTTGGACTTGGAACATAATCTTATCCCTCCTAGTAGTTTACTTACTTTGGAAAATTAGAGTCATGGGTGCAGCATTAAAATTAATAACACCTTTTCCAATGGCGCGAGGGGAAGATCATGCCAAATGGAGTGTTGAAGATATGGATGTATGGCTAAGTCCTTTGCCATACATACTAGGAGGTCTCGTATTGGTAATAGTTATAATATTAATATGGTTGAGTTATAAATTGAAAAAATGGATCGTAAAGAAAGGAAAAAGGCGTGAAGGGGGTTCTCTGGAGGAGGGGGAGACCGGTCTCCAACTCTGTACCGGGATATTGACCTTACAAGGGAACAAGAGGATCCCTGTGACAATCCACAAAACTGATCTAAAAGGTTTTGATTTGTCTGGCAACCAAAAATAGTAATAGGCGGAATTACCGCGATGGCATATCCACGTGGTGAATCTACTGTCCTGCGAATACAGTATCCGTGAGATGGTCGATTAACCCAGGTAGTTAAGTAAGGTTAAGAAATTTTTATACAGTAGAAATAAGTTTAGTTGTAAGAATTTGGGATTCGTTACTATTTGTTCCCTTTTTAATCGTGGCTTTATTTATGTTTTATGTAACCGCACACCCCGGAGGGTATGGCAATACCGGAGGCTGCTGACGATTCCACTCCCAGTGCAAAATGGCCAAACAACTCAAAAATAGTTAAGGAAGGAGAAAAGTAACTTGGACACCATTTTCAGTTCTAATTTTGGAAGTACCAGCGACCTATAAATTGGAAATAACAGCGGCTTTACGTACTATAAGCTAAGGATAATAATCGAAATCAAAATCAACGTTCAACGTTTACTGGAGTTCCAACAATCTTAATCGAGTCTTGGTTTTGGTCGACTGGGAACGGGACGAGGTGTGTCTGTCCAAAAGACCCTTCACGTCAGGTCCTTCCTGACTAATAACGGAACGATAAAGTTTAATGGCAGGAGTGGAAAACGCGAAGTTAAAGTGAGTGGAAAGTCTAGCGGTAGCAATAGACAAATCTAAATTGCCCCATAAGTGTGTCGGTTTAGGGACACTAAGCGGGTTAGGTTAAGTTCGTTTAAGGTAGCATTTAGGTATGGTAAAATGACATTTGGTAAGCCGCTTTTTCTTTTTCTTTCA
Organism: Elmis aenea; assembly: GCA_947652605.1. NCBI lineage: Eukaryota > Metazoa > Arthropoda > Insecta > Coleoptera > Elmidae > Elmis > Elmis aenea. The sequence goes on along the minus strand of OX393578.1, from coordinate 59,824,907 downwards.
TAGTTGTCCACTATTATTCTTATTAATACGTTATTGATCATAGTCAATTTTCATAGAAATTTATTTTTTTTTGTCGTTAAAATTGTCAAAACGAAGCATGCCAGGTGTCATGCTCATTAAACGGGGGGGAATTGTTACAAACCCCGCGTTTAACAACTGCTGGATTACTGTGCTAAGCGGTAATCCAGTGGGGATGGCCACGATTATGTTAATTGTTAAGTGGTGGCCAAGAGCAAGTGACGCGTGTTTAGCAGAAGTCACGGTAATTATGTAAGTAGTAATTAAGTATTAATGCATGTTTATGTTATGTTTAGATTTTAAGGGTAATGTAAGGTATTTCATTTATTAATTGCTTAAATCGATCATAATTAAAGTTTTATTCTTAATTCGGTACTTTCTTTGCATTTAAATCCGGCACCCGATAACGGTACCCTACGCACTTGCGTAACATATTTGGTGGAGACGCCGTTCTAAGGTCTAAATTATCTTTAAAAAAAAATTTGGTCCGTGTATATGATTTTTAACCAAAACCGGTATTTTTTTATGGCCGAAAAAACGGTAACCTGTAACCAAAATAATTGAAAACTGGTTTTTAACATCTTTTTTTAATGAAAGTTACTTAAAAAAAATCTAAATCTGTATTAAATGCGATTAGTTTGCCAGAAGTCATTACTGAACGCTTGATTGCTATTTTACATAATATATTATAAAATTATAAATATGTGATCGTTTCATACTTTGCAGTCCTAATCTAAATAATATAAAAAATCCAAATTTTAACCGTTTTTTGGCAACAAAAGGTTTTTTATCCGGTTTTTAAAATCGGTTTAAAAGTTAAATCGGTTTTTACAGAAAACCGGTTTAAAAGTATGGAATGTAATATACCTATGTCTTTGTAAATATCCACTTTAGGGACCAATGTTTTGAATAAAAGTTATTTGGTACTTAGTTTTCCACCATAAGACAAAGTTTTTTTTTTTGATTAACAAAAGCGCAATTATAAATAATTGAATTTTTTTTTAAAGACAAGATACCCCTGTAATATACCTATTTGATAAAGATTTTTTCTCTTTTCAATGTTCGGGTCATCTTAAAAATAAAGTGTATGCTAAAAGGCCGGAGAATAACGAAAACTTAAAAGATCGTATTAGAGAAGAGATTAGGTCTTTTAAACCTGAAATGGTTGGGAATGTTATTGACGGGTTTAAAAACCGAGTTTATTATTGCCAAACTGTAATGGTTCACAGCTCGAACACTTATTGTAGATTTCGTCAAAACATTTTAGTTCTTATGATGTTTTTGTTAGAAATAAATACTGAACAATTAAAATACTTTGGTATTTTTTTTGCGTTTTTCTCTAAAAGTTGCTTAAGTAAGAGTACTAAAGTTTTGCATCATTAAGAAGAGAAGAAAATTCTTTATCAAATGAGTCTAATATAGAAGTATCTTGTCATTAAAAAAATTCAATTGTTTTTCATTGCGTTTTTGTTATTCAAAAAAATTGAATTATGGTCGAAAACTAAGCACCAAACAACTTTTATTCAAAACATTTTTCTCTAAGATGGATATTTACTGAGATATATAGCATATTCCATACTTTTGGACATACTACATAATTAATAGAGCAAAATAACTAATTCGGTTTCTATAGCAACTTTACTTAGATATTTGTGCGCGTTTTCACAAAACGAATGCTCAAGTTTTGAGTGGCTCCTGACCCGGTCTATTTTAAACGACGGATGTGGATGAATTATCTTGTTTGTTCCTTTGGAAGATTAACGAGCCATACTTTGGAATCAGCCGAGGGTTGCCCATCTTGAAATGCCGTTCTTTGAGAATCCCAAATCCGTCGTCTTTGCCTTTTCACCTTAGGCTAATTTTTCACTCCGCTGCATGTCATACACAATAAGCTGAAATGCGAAACACACTTTGAGAGTTCTGTAATTTTACCATCAGTGGTGCAACCGCTAAAAGCAGGAGTTTGTCTAACGTAGGCGTTTCAAATGTTGCGTCCCGATTTTGTTTGTAAAGTCTTCAACGATTCAAGAATATACTCCTAAGAAAGTACTTAAAACAACTAATACAAATGCATAATGGACAGACAAAAACGATATTAACAATCGAGTTTTTGTTTTCCATCAAGACTTTTTTATTTACCTCTACAATTTTGCGAATTTAAGTTTCAATTTTGCACTAAATTTTGGCTTAAAATGCCTAAAAGAGTTTTGTCAAAAATATTTACTCAATAAAATCTACTTAACACGTTGACTGCCGCAATAGTAAAAAAATCCGGATTTTTATGGCCGGATTTTTTTTATGCTTCAGTAGGATTGCAATAGAATTAGTAAGTGTCAAAGAATTTTTTTTTTTTTTGTTGAAAAACGTATGTTTACATTGTTTTGAGCCGAGAAGCATAATCTGTTCACGCGGCCCCAATAGCTGAAATTTGCACTAACAGCCGTAAGCATCATACGCCGATTAATAGGAAAAGAAGCCTATTCTTCCGTGTGCGACATTTGTTTGCTTGTTCATACCTCACACGTATATGTATGCATTTCGCGAAGGGTGTTTACTTGTAAATGCTCCACAGTTTTTTGTTTTTCGTCAGTAGTAAGTATTAAAAAAATTAATTTTGAAGAGGAACAAAATAAATTAAGTCGCTTGTGGCAAGATAGTGATGGTTTATTTGAAGATTCGGGCGATGAGTTTATTCCGAACAGTTCAAGTGATTCTTCTGATGATGAACCAATTCGCAAAAAAACAAAATCATGGCATTTTCAAAACAATGAAATAGTGACAGAAGACCGGTTGCAAAAGATTTCTTCTCTGACAAAGCTATTAATTCAAAATTTCCAAAAACCTGTCGTGCCAAAAGAAAATGTCTGTACCTATAGATGAAACCATGGCACCTTTTAGAGGACATTTGAGTTTTCGCCAATATATGACCTGTACTAAACAGTCATTTACTTTTAATCTGCCAGTTTTTTATTTTTTTTAAATGTGTAATATCATTTAGAAAGTTATTTATTTTTCTAGTTTATAAAAATGTAAAGAAACGTTGCGTTAAGTTTAAATAAATATGAATAATTCATCTGAGTTTTTATTGCATTTCAGTAGTATGACACTACGAACATTTCGGGCCTTGAGAATCAACAGTCGAATCACTTAGGTACAGGCCAAAAATTTTTTCTATCGCTTACAGCCGTGTATTTAATGCTACATTAAAGTTACATGGATCTGAGAAGCGAGAGCTACTTCTCCTGGCTATTAAAACTCGCAGTGTCTGAGAATCAATGGTTGATACTCGCGGCTATTGCGGAGAATTCATCGAGCATCACGTTGTGCTTCTCACGGCAGTCAACGTGTTAAAAAAAAAAAAAAAACAGTACCTAACTAAAGAATTGTCGATCTCACATATTTGAAAAACTTTTGTGTACAATTATGGTTTTGGATCAATTCTTTAAATTACTGAAAATTTTAGGCACTACAGAATGTAAAAATAATAAATGGCTTATATAACACATGGGGAGGTACATATTGTGCAGTGTTTAAAAGTTTGTGGCTATTTTTGGAACTGCCAGCAGATTTTAAAATGCTTTTACTTCTAAAACTCTCATGGCTTTTTTATAAGTTAGTTTTAGAAAAATTGCCATAAGTTTAGGTACCAACAGTTATTAAAATGATATTAAATTTAAAAAATCTGGTTTGCTTTTAAGAATGACGCGGTAATAATACACTTCAAAGCGATGCAGTTTGATGAAAAGTAACTTCAGAACGGCTTTTAACTATTTGTTTACATAAACCTAAGTTTACTGTTACTGAAAGTTAGCTAAATAAAGCTATTACGTACATACGTTGTCAGCATAAGCTGTGAATTAAAAGGGAGTTAGTTGCATTTTATTTTGGTAATTACGGAAAAATTATATCATTTACTTTATTCTGGATATTTAGTAGTAAATAAAACTGCATGGTAATAAGCAATCTATCTTTAGGTGTATTAGGTTTAAATTTATACCCTATAAATTTTAAGCTTTTTCAACTAAGATTAGTTTAGATACATTGTTTACTGTTTAAAGTGTAATGGAAACTTTTTACGGTAAATTGGCTGGAGTAAACTTTGTTTCAAACTCTTTAGAGCGTATTTGTTTACTTTAAACGTTGCGCTAGGGAACACTCAATAGTTTAAAATTATATTGATACAGGAAACCTATAAATAACGATTGTTTGCAGCTGAAAGCGATGAGAGATTTTCTCTACGGTTTGGCTTTAACAAACATTTATAAATCAACACGGTTTCGCAATAAAAGTCGCTTACAAGAGAGTTTATTGTCTATTTTACAAAGTTCTTGTTTTGAAAATAGTGTAATCATGAAATCTGTCTTCAACACAGTACAATTATTTTATCCGCAATGTTACAAATATATTTCTTGAGTAGTATTTGTTGTTTATTGCTTACGGTAGTGTTTTCACGTTTCGCTAGATGATTTTTGTCAGCTTCAGGGCACTAAGATGTTATTGAAAATGACTAAACAATAATAAAAGTGTCTGAAAAATTGACTGACAATGTTAGGCTAATAATATTTTATTTTGCTTTATTTAAATGGACAAATATAGTCTCAAATCCGTATTATTTTGGCTCAGTGTAAAATCTATCTAATCTAAGTTATGTGAAGGTATTTTTTATTGTTAAAAAATTATTTATACAAATTTATGTACGCAAATAAATTTGCTACGAAACGTTTAGTGTTTTTCTGTTGTATTTTATTTTATTTATCATATCACTGTTTTATGGTTTTATATATTGAAAAACTCTCCGTACAAACCTAAATATCGCTTTTTTCTGTCAGATAACGATCACAATTTGTCAAAGAGGTTCATGTTTAATTCATCACTGAAAAAAAAACGTGTGGCTATGCCGGGAATTTTTAAGTTGTTTGCTGATACGATAAGGATTTGACAAATAATACAGGATATAATACTGTACAGGGTGGTCCAAATTCGATGGGATTGCATTGGTATATCGGTTAATATTTAAGATAGAGAAACGGTTAAATTACCAAAAATGTGCAGTTTTTTGAGACAAACTCAGAACCGTTTTCAAAAATATTCTATCATTTCCGGTTTTCGAGTTATCGAATAAAAAGTGTTTTTTTGTCATATTAATAATGTGTCATTTCTCCGTTGTTGTTGTAAATATCAAAAATATTTATTAAGATTATTTTTGGATATTTTTATGTTTAATTTGATTATACTAAAAAAAAAATTTTACGCTCGCCGTTAAAAAGTTATGACACAAACTTACCTTTTTTTAAATGGAAACGATAGTTGGCTATGACCTATTTAAATTCCTCATTTTTTTCTCATTCCAAATATAAAAGGGTCGATGTATTTATTTTGAATAATACGCAAGTTATGAATGTTTTTTAGGTTTTTTTTCTAAGAAAATCATAGTAGGCTATGAAAACAAAAACCAAACAAGGTGTAAAACCTTATAAAACTCATGTGGTACAAGTTACCAAGGTTTTTTTATTTGTTATTGAGATAAATACGAAATTTTTTGAACATAAGATAAACAACAATATCCTACATTACTGCTGATACCGACTATATCGTTGTTTTCTTATTTTCAAATATTTACAATGTTTATCTCCACAACAAATTAGAAAACCTTGGTAACTTGTACCACATGAGTTTTATAAGGTTTTACACCTTGTTTGGTTTTTTTTTCATAGCCTACTATGATTTTCTTAGAAAAACAACCTAAAAAACCTTCATAACTTGCGTATTATTCAAAATAAATACATCGACCCTTTTATATTTGGAATGAGAAAAAAATGAGGAAGTTAAATAGGTCATAGCCAACTATCGTTTCCATTTAAAAAAAGGTAAGTGTGTGTCATAACTTTTTAACGGCGAGCGTAAAATTTTTTTTTTTAGTATAATCAAATTAAACATAAAAATATCCAAAAATAATCTTAATAAATATTTTTGATATTTACAACAATAACGGAGATATGACACATTATTAATATGACAAAAAAACACTTTTTATTCGATAACTCGAAAACCGGAAATGATAGAATATTTTTGAAAACGGTTCTAAGTTTGTCTCAAAAAACTGCACATTTTTGGTAAGTTAACCGTTTCTTTATCTTAAATATTAACCGAGATACCCATGCAATCCCATCGAATTTGGACCACCCTGTACTGCTACAGTAACTAAAAGTAGATTTTGAAGAGAATTAATACGACGGAGGATATTAAAATTTTAGTTCTTTAATATTTAATTAAGGAACAAATTTTGAAGCATAATCAGTGTGACACTATACACACGTTCTGTTAGGCAAGTTATTGTTTCAAATTAACGACATGTCACACCATTTGAAGTTGGGTTTATATTGAAATCCTTTGTTTTTATTTTTGTTGATCATTTTCTTAACCAAAGTTTACTTAAAACGAAACAAGAACCGATTTCTAGCTCATTCTGTTTTTATTCGTCCTAAGTCTGTTACAATGAAACCAGACGCCGATAAATATTCTCGGAAAATACGCGCCAAGCGTGTTAAGGATGCCTAAATCAAAACGTTAACACAATAAATTCGATGCCAGTATAAAAAACGATAAGCCCCGGGCAATATCGCAAGCGGGGCAGAAAAATTTTAAATTGGTTTTTATACCAACATGTTTGCGCATCTATAGGTATTATAAATAGCTAGTACGACATGACTTGCCTTTAAGTAGTTTGTCTAGCCATGAAGAAATGGAAATAGATAAAATTTAAGTTTTTTTTTTGGCTTGAACTAATTTAAATCTAGTTTAGTCTAGTGAATTAAATTATACAGGGTGTCCCAATCAATGTTCCCTCTAAGCTGCGCAATGCGCAATTGCTCAGCCATTTTGAAAGGCTGCGCAATGCTCAACGGCTTCTGCGCACTCGAGACATAAAGTTGAATTCAGATCTGCGTTTACTACACAGCCTAGGAAGCTTGTCCAACAATCAGAAACTTTTCGACAAATTTCCGCCAGATGGCGATAGACTTATCGTTTCTTTGTTTTTTGCTGTAAACGTAGCCGTTTTCGAGAAAATTAGCGCTAAAGATGCATCGACAAACTCTGGTTATACACCTCAAATATTTTTTTTACTAAACTTAGTTGGCTAATGTCAAGCTTGAAAAAAATTCTGAAGATGGTAAGCGAATGACCTGACTATAAATCATACTTCCAATTACGTGTTTTCTTTCTAATTATCCCACAAAGTGAGTGGGAAACACCCAAACATTTCAGCCAAGTTTGATAGCTTTATCTTAAACGGCTAGGACGTACCTAATCGATTTTTTTATATTTTTTCCTTCCAACTTTGAAGGTCTTTAACTTTGAAAGGAAGCATTTTCGGATAACAAAATATTTAACAAATGGTCATCATTTTCACTAAGGAATATGCACCTACTTTTTGGCGGTGCATAATTGGGACACCCTGTACAGTTCTAAAATTATTTCAAATAAAACTTGATTTTAAATTTCTTAGCTCTGCTTTCATGTTAGCAAAAGTTAAGGTTTTTTACAAAGTTTTATGTTCACGTTAAAATGATAAAACTCAAAAAAGAGGAACTGCCTAATCACAAACAACACAAGGCAGGATATACAGGGTGTCCCCGTTATCAGCGCTAATATTTTAAGTTGTGATAGTTGACCCTTTTTTAGAAAAAATCAAGTAAAACTTACTTCTAAAATTAAGTTCTTAGCAGATATCAACACTTACTTGCTTTTTTTTACTTTTTTTTTTACACTTCTGCGTTTAAAAGACTGTCGCCGAAAAAAATTAAAACCTTTAATTGTTTCTTAGACTTTGCAACCGCTGTATCTTTAAAATGAAAAGTTGTACAAAAAAAAACGGATGGTCCATTCCGGATAGAAAATTTTATGGGCTACAACTTTGGTACATTGAAAGTTTCGGAAAATGAAACCGATTTCCCGGAAAAGCTAAAAATATGGAACAGAGTGTAAAAACAAATCCGATAAAATTTGCTATACAGAAAATGCCGTTCGATTTTTTTTACAGCCTTTCGCTTTAAAGATAGAGCGGTTGCAAAGAGTAAGAAACAATTAAAAATTTTAAATTTTTTTAGGATACCCTGCTTTATAACTTTTAAAGCATTGCCTACAGACAAATAAACAACCAAAACCAATTTTGTAGATTATTTTATGCTCTAATAAAAACCTTGAAGTTATTTTACGATATAAATTATATTTTCGGAGACAGAGTATTTTAAATGCATGAGTGTAAAAACATTAAATAAGTCTTGATATCTGCTTAAAATTTGATTTTAGGAAAAAGTTTTACTTACAATTTTTTCTTAGAAAAAGATCCTCTATCACCACCTAAAATATTTGCGCAGATAACGGGGACACCCAGTATATCCTGCCTTGTGTTGTTTTTTTAGTTGTACCATTTTAATGTAAATAAAAAAATTACTGTGTTTATTTATTAGGAATAATGTTAAAAATAATTTCTACTGTGCACATTTCTTTTAGCATAATGTTTATTTTACTGTAAAATAGTTATTTATGTATCAAGGTCAGCAAACAGACAAGGCCGAAAAAGTACGTTTTGGCCGAGGTGCATATTACATTTTTTGTGCGATCGAATTAAAAACAATTTAAATTTTTAGTAATTTTCAAAATTATAGGTTAGAAACTACGTGACATTCTGTCACTGACAGATGACGGCGTATGTACTGCATTACCAGCGCTCTCCTTAGCAACGGCCGTAAAAGTTACTTTTTCGGCCGTTGCTAAGGGTAACGGCCTGAAAAGTAACTTTTACGGCCGTTGCTAAGGATAGGGCCGGTAATGCAGTACTTTATGGTTGCTAACGCGTCCGTCAAACAGCTGTTTCTAGTACGATCGCACAAAAATTTTTTTTTTGCTTTGCAAACAATCTTTTCCTACTGTGAATGTAGATTTTTGTACTGAACATATTTAACTTTGCATATTCTTTTTTACTGTGTATACTTCTTTTTAAACCCAATATTAATTACCTCAATAAATTCCTGCCTTTTTCTAAGCATAAGTTTAGTTTTGCATTGCAAAGGAATAATAACAAAGAGCATTTGCATTTTTTTATCAAATAGTTAACGTTCTAAATATTTTTTAAACCTTATTGCAAAGTATCGCATGCAAGTCAAACTGATTTAAAGCCACTGTTGACAAACTAGATATTAATTGTGGAAATTTATACTGTTTTAACTTTTTTTACCGTTAAATAAACTTTTCTCAGCCTAACTTACAAGGGTGCACAGCACACTGTAGATCGATAATAAATTGTTTATTAAAGGGTCGAAGTTTCTTACAACAAAACTGCAGGATTTTCGCAAAAAAATAAAAGCTTCTTTGTAAAATAATATTACTAAAAATTCGATGAAGCTAATCGGCTTTATGATGGAACTCAAACAACTTAAGTATACCAAAAATTGCTCATTTTCCTCCGTATGATTTTACAATAACCAGAAATATAAAATAACTGCTTCAGGTATACAAGCTTTTTATAATTATGTTTCATAAATTTCACTTTATTTGAATATTGAGAGTCAATAAATCTTATTTCCATTGTAATATTAAACTTCTTGAATAACACAACTTACTAACTTTTGCCTGTTAAATGTCCAATTAAAATTAGCCAACCTCTGCTCCTTGTGTATAAGCATTTTATATGTCGGATTAGTTTAATTTTAATTGAATAATGAGTTACAAAAACTTTTATTTATTCCCGTGTAAAAGTTATTGAATGCAATAAGCAACAATCTTTAAAAACTCCAATTAAAAACTCCAATTAAAAACTCCAATTAAAAACTCCAATTAAAAACTCCAATTAAAAACTCCAATTAAAAACTCCAACTAAAATCTCTACTTTTTTGATGTTTTAAAGCTGTTTTCTTCCGAAAATTTTTTACGTTTTTAAACTTCCTTTTGTACAAATTTTCAAGTCAATTATATTTTGTCGAAGTGAAATGCTGTAGGTAGATCCCTTAAAAAGGTGAACCATCTTGCGTATTTAAATATAATTATAACAACTTCTTTGAGAGGCAATTAAGAGAGAAAATATTTTTTAACAACGTCAAAAGTGACTTACCTTCGCATGTAGTGGTACTTTATTACGATAGCAATTACTAACGAGTTTGCTGTTAGTGCCAGCAGGAATATCGGGATGTACAGCACCATAATGGTATAATAGTTCTCGTGAAAGAATAACTTTGTGTCTATGGGTGGTGTTGTATCCATGAATGGTGTTGCATCCACCGATGGTGTTGTATCTATGAGATGTGTTGTATCCATGAAGGATGTAGAAGCAATGTCTGTGAAGTTTTCTGAGTAGTTAGCCATGTTTTTGCGCACATAAAAAAATCCACAAGTTATTTTTAAGTTAAATTATGTGGCACTGGCTGTTACTAACACAATTTAACACTCAGAGTCTTGGAACTTTAATCATTGCCATTAATAATCCTTAATTAATTAGTTAGTATTCTTTGGAAACGGTTTAACCTGTAAACAAAAGTGTTATTGATATTTAAGTAAATTAAAATAAATTCGCATATATTAAAAAGACAGCCCATGAATACAACTATAAAAAGACCAGTTGGTGATTTTTTTCAGGGCAATTCAAGAATTGTGTTCAGGATAATAATCCTGCCAGACAAAACGCTTTTAAGGACTTGTTTGCTTAGTTTCAGAACAGTTTTTTTAGACTTGTTAGAAATAAATTACTGAATAATGGATTCAATATTGATTTTAAAGATTTTCACTTACATTGTAGTCTAACTATTCTGTTACTTCTATTTTTAAAAGCGCATTTTTTTGTGTACATTACACTTACATTAAAACACACATCAAAAACGTTCACCTAATTCAATATTACTTTTCGAATTAGACTTACAACAATTGACAAATTATTTGTTAATACTAATTTCACCCCAAAAACGCTAAAGCAGTTGAAAAACAGATAATCTTGCAGTGTTTTAAAACTAGAACAATATATTTGAACTGTTCTTATTGATTATTGTCTATCTTCATATGCAAGCACACTTCATACTGCATATTTCAATGATCCTTCATGCTCTGACTTGACCTATATCTAAAAGCTCGTAAATATACCACAGCCGCGTTGATCTGTTTTCACGTTTATCTTGGAAAGTTTATTTAATAGATGAATAGTTTTGGGCTTTCCCAATATTGCATCTCCAGACATAGCTGCAGGAAATATTATCCAGTATTGGCTTTGTTGCTTGCGTGATTGGTTAGTCTTCGGCAAAGTTACGTAGTTCAAGCCAAAATATCAAATGTTTGATAAGATATTCCTAGTAGTCTATTCGACAAGTTAGTAGAATTATACAATAAAGCTAATGATGCAGAATATCATGAAAATATTCCTGCATTTTGAATCAATCAGAGGATTGGATTGTTGTATGAAAAAGTTGTTTGATTTTATAGTTTATATGTTTATGTCGAATTAAAATTTGAAATCACTTTATTTTTAGCTATTTTTGTTTTAGATTTAGGACAGTGTTTAGAAAACAAGATCATATTTTTGCACTAATGTTGTAATAATTATCAAACTAACGATTTTGCCATCATTGGACCTTTAAAACTATAAAACATCTTCCTGATCCCATTTCGTTAACAGTAAAATACTGGTTGGGCGATGGTTAACAGCTAAAAATTCCATTTAATCACAGTAATTGAGATAAAGTGTTAATATTTCACTCATACGGTTACACGCTGTATCACGATAAATTGTTACGTTAAAGGAAAAAAATTGTTAACTGCTTCTACCAGTTAAAGTCTTTTAAAAAGTAAGTGAGAGAACATTAATTTCCTGTAAACGAAATTTTGCACTTCGAGAGTAACAAATAAAGTTAGTAAGTTAGGGGAATACCTGTCGAATTTTGTTATATTTATTCGAGTACATGATTGAGTGAAAATTGATGGGTTTTAGCAGGTTAACATTTGTGTTAACAAATTTAGCTTAAATCTTTATCGGGACGAGAATATTTGTGGATCAATTTTTTTGCGAAAATTACTGAGATTTGATTTGTATCTGTTCGCCTGTCGTACAAAACTAAAGTTGTTGTAGAGTCTTCGCTATGAAACTTGCGCAAAAGGTTGTGTTAAGTACAAGTTGTTCCGAAATTAATAAAATAATAGGAGTACATAAATATTAGGGTGTTCCTTAAAAGCTATTAAATTTTTAAGATTATAATTTTCATCGCCCCCTAGTTTTGTTCAATGTTCTGGTATAAACACTAAGGTCTCTTTTCCGAGGTGCCGGCTATTTTATATTTCCCGGAATATTGGGAAAACTTAATTTTTGTGGTAAGAGTTTTGTAATATAATAATTTATTTTAAATGTATATCAATAAGTAATGGAAAAACTTTACCTATTTTTATTTTACTATAGATTTTCAGATTTATGAAAACACATTATGTTCCCGTGGTATATGTAAAGATGTCCGGTTTCCATGACAAAGTTTATGTCATCAAAATACGTTTAAAGTTTTTTTATTGTGCACCCTGGCATGAAGCACAATAGCTTATAAGTGAATTTTATTGATAAAAACGAAGTCTTCTTGCTGTAAGATGCTCTCAAGATGATTCCAATCATATCAATAGAGTCTAAGAGAGCATTTCATTAAACAGGACTTTTGCTAATAATTTATGAATACGAACGAGTGGCCGAAGCAGAGATCAACTTTGTTTTCTTGAACCATATTAAAATAATTTATGGTCAAAATTATGTTATTGTGTTCATTAAAATGAAATTGCACCAATTATCACACACTTAGGCCAGTCGCGTACGACCAATATTTTTATCACGTACTTAAAAACCTTCCAGAAACAATTGTATTTACGCACAAGTAATGAAAAATCGCCAGTCTGTTTCTGGTGCCCTATGATTTGAAAATTCTCTTACCACTGTTCGAAACTTTTGCGCATCTCCAGTTACAAATAATTAGACGAATGTTACAATCTTGGTTTCCGGGTTTGGAACCGCGTCTTCTATATTTAGAAGTAGTTGACTTTTCGACCATTGTGTCTTGGTCTTTTTCAAAACGACTAATTTGTGAGGGATGTTGCTGGGTTTATATATCCAGCTTGTGGAGGCGTGGCGTTCCGCTTGATGGATTTGTTCTGCCTCAGTGATTTTGTGATGACTGGTTTCCAGATGTTTGGGAGTTTTATGCCTGTGTCTCTGTTGTAGTTGTTTGGGTTCTTGATGATTTCCAATGATTCTCGATATAATCTTGGCCAGAAATGGTTTGCGCGGGCCAGTAGTTTTGTTTCTC